>CM070533.1:24024738-24642238 GCA_036346145.1 Olyra latifolia
CCCAAGTTTTGGAGTCACGTCCTAGTTGAAGCTTGGACGTCCCTGAGCTAGAGGTTGATGTCGAAGCACATGCCCTCTCCGAGCAAGACCATGTCGGCTGCGTCAGGTGACGATGTCACGGACACAGCAGCATCTGGTGATGAGGTCAGGGACATGGTGGTGTCAAGAGCTCCGACAAGAGAAGGGAATGTGACCCTTCAATATCCGATGCTCTCGCGAGATAACTACGCGGGCCATGAAGATGAAGGTTTTTATGCAAGCGCAGGGTATTTGGGATGCGATCACTTCGTTAGTGCCAGTAGATGAGAAGAAGGACCAGATGGCACTCGCGGCGATCTTTCAAGCAATACCTGAAGATATAATGATGATGTTGGCAGAGAAAGAAACTGCCAACGACGCCTGGAGCACCTTACAGAAGATGTTCCTTGGTGAAGATCGGGTGAAGGAAGCACGTGTGCAGAATCTCAAATCAGAATTTGAGAGTTTGCGCATGAAGGGGTCTGAGAGCATTGATGATTTCTCTATGAGGCTAACATCTGTTGTAAGCAGGATTCGAGGTCTTGGGGAAAAGATGGAAGAATCATACGTTGTTAGAAAATTCCTTCGTGCTGTCCCAAGGAGATTTGCCACTGTGGTCACTACATTCGAGCAATTCGCCAACCTCAAGGAGATGACGATCGAAGAACTAATCGGTCGTCTAAAGACACATGAGGAGGGATCTCGTAGGTTTGAAGACACCAAAGGATGATCGACAACTTCTTCTTACCCGTGCTGAGTGGGAAGCTGGGGCTATGGGCAAAGGTAAGAAGAATAGAAAATTTGACAAATCCAAGATTCGCTGTTTCAACTTTCAAATTTTCAGACACTTTGCCTCGGAGTGCAAGAATCTGAAGAAGGATAGAGCCGAGTTAAATCTTATAGAAGCATGTGTTGAATATGAGCCAGCACTGCTATAAACATGGATTCGACGAGCTGAGTCCAGGATGTTGAGAAGTTGAGACGCCATCCTGAAATCGAGTCCGGAAAAAGAAAGACTTCGTCGAGTTGTGTCCAAGGCGTGAAGAAGTTGTGACGCCCTCTTGAAGATGAAGTCCAAAGAAGATGGTTTCGATGAGTTGTGTCCAGGACGTTCAAAAGATGAGTCGTCGTTCTGAAGTCGAAACCAGTATTGTGTGGGATGTTGAATAGCTATGTCGCCATCCCATATCAGTGAAAGTTGAGTATGTCGTAGTTGTGTCCGATTGCTTCAACAAGTTAGAGTTAAGATGTCAAGATTAGGAGGGAGATTGTTGAAGTTAATCTTGACATCTAGAAGTAAAATTCAAGTTTGCTACTTTTGCTAGATAGAAGAGATTAGAAGTCTTATGTATTACCTAGGAGATACATGCATACATGCATAATAGGAAACAAAATTGAAGTTTGGCTTTTGAGTCATACGTACATGCTAGAATGTAGTAGAAGGTAGAGGTAAAAATCAATTTGAATGCTAGCTAGATATTAGTTGTATAAGTCGATTTGCTAGTCTATAAATAGATGGTCACTTGTAATCTTTTGAGAATGAATGAAATATATGATGTAGCATTTTTGCTCTTGTGCTTGTGAGCATGTGAGAGATTAAGAGTAGTTTGAAACTCCTAGGCCATAGCCAACACTGTACACATGTATATCCGCTGTAATCTTGAGATTATAAATAGATGCCGGTGCTCCTTTGAGAGATTTACGGCTTCTACAAGTTTATTCACATGGTATCAGGGCCTTCTTCCTAGGAAATCCCATCGATCCAATATCTGAATTTGCAATGTCGATGGCTTCAGCAACGATGTCCCGCCCATCTCCCCGGCGGCTGGTGCCTCTTCTTCCAGCGCCGGAACTCTTCCTACTGCTGCCTCCTCTTCCAGCGCTGGGATTCTTCCTACTCCAGCTTTTAACCAGTTCATCAACATCAAGCTGAGCCGTGACAACTTCTTGTTGTGGAAAGCCCAGATCACTCCATATCTCCGGAGCCAGGGGCTTCTGAGGTATGTGGATGGCACCATGGAGCAGCCCTCTGCTACGCTCGTGCAGACTACAGATGGAACCGAGGGAGTAGTTCCAAATCCTGATTACATCTCCTGGTACCAACATGATCAACTTGTGTTGAGTGCCTTGCTGTCGTCACTCACCGAGGAGGTTCTTGGTCACGTTCTCTTCTTGACCACGGCTAGAGAAGTCTGGACTCTGGAGCGCGCTGGAGCAGATGTTCTCCAGTCGCTCGCAGGCACTCGTCATGCAAATCAGGATGCAGCTTACCAATCTCAAGAAAAAGGAGCAATCTATCTCCGACTATTTCAGACAGGTTAAGAGTTTGATTGATACCATGACGTCCATTGGAAAGCCCCGCAAGATGAAGAGAGTGTTTCATACCTTCTGGCTGGTTTAGGTCAGGAATATGAACCCTTCGTCGCCTCCATGATGACTCGATTAGAACTTGTGCGCCTAGTTGATTTCTATGGTCATCTTCTGGCATATGAGTTGCGCCTTGAGACTAACTCTAGCTCAGGCCTGCAATTCACTTCTTCAGTCAATCAAGTCTCTCGGGGAGGCAGCTCCAATAATCGAGGTGGTCGCGGAAGGGGCCGTGGACGTGGTGGTTTTGGCCGTGGCTTCAACAACAGCAGCTCCAGCATCTCTGGTGGACAGAACAAACCCAGACCGCAGTGTCAAATCTGCGGCAAGCTAGGGCATGAGGCACTCAGGTGCTATCAGCGTTTTGATCACAGCATCCAGCCGGCAGAACGCAATGCAAATGCTGCTGCTATCAATCACAACTATCAAGTGGACACAAACTGGTATGCAGACTCCGGTGCCACGGATCATATTACGTCTGATCTTGATCGACTGTCCATGACCGAGCGCTACAAGGGTGGAGACCATATTCACGTTGCTAATGGCACAGATTTGAGCATTCATCACACTGGTCATTCTATTATCCCTGGCTTGCATCGTCCCTTGCATCTCAATCATGTCTTGCATGTTCATAACACTACTAAAAATCTTGTTTCAATCCACAAATTCACTACAGATAATCATGCCCTTGTCGAGTTTCACCCTGATTCTTTCTTTGTTAAGGATCTGCGCACGAAGAAAATTCTTCTGGAAGGTAGATCCAGGGGGGCTTTGTATCCTCTCACGAGCGCAGGTGATCTTCAGTCGTCCTCCACAAACCGAGCCCTCGCTCTCACCAGTCAAGCGTCTTCGGCAAGGTGGCATCAGCGCCTTGGGCACCCGGCATACCAGTAGTTTCTAGGGTTCTTCAGTCTCTTGATCTTTCTTATGACAATAATAAAACTGTGTGTGATACATGTCAACAAGCCAAAATGCATCAATTGCCCTTTGGACCGTCAAGTCATGTTACTTCTTTTCCTTTAGAAATTGTTCACTCCGATGTTTGGGGTCTGGGGTCCGGCTGTGCCTTCAATAAATGGGTTTAAACACTATGTTAGTTTTCTTGATGATCACACTCGGTTCTCATGGATCTACCTACTCAAACACAAATCTGAAGTCTATTCTGCTTTTCTTGATTTCCAACGCCATGCTGACCGTTTACTTGGCACCAAAATTTGCTTACTCCAATCTGATTGGGGGACCTTCAGTCTTGTGGCATAATCCACCAAGTCTTGTGCCCACATACATCCCAACAGAATGGAGTTGCCAAATGTAAACATCGACATATCTATTAAGTTGCATGCGCCGACCAGTTCACCCAAAAGCCTAAGCTGACGAGGAATGGTGGACAATTCACTTATATTTCCAACACTCCCCCTCACGTGGAGGCTCCCTCAGGCCTCAGACGTGGAATAGGAGCGGACGACAATTTTTTTATTTAATTATGTCTACCAGGACTCGAACTCAAGACCTCTGGCTCTGATACCATATTAAGTTGCATGCGCAGACTAGTTCATCCAAAAGCCTAAGCTGATAAGGAATGGTGGACAATTCACTTATACTTTCAACAATATCGTTGAGACTGGTCTCGCATTATTAGCTTATGCATCCATGCCCATCAAATTTTGGGATGAGGCATTTCTAACAGCCTGTTTTTTGATCAACCGCATGCCAACTCGAGTGGTCAATAATCAAACTCCCCTCTATTGTCTTCTAAAGCGCCATCCAGATTACAAATTTCTAAAAAGCTTTGGCTGTGTATGCTGGCATAATCTACGGCCATATAACAGTCGCAAGCTTGCTTTCCGCTCTCAACGTTGTGTATTTCTTGGCTATAGTAATAAGCACAAGGGGTACATGTGCCTTCATCAAGCTCCTGGTCGCATCTATATATATCTCGCGATGTGGTTTTTGATGAATCCATATTCCCGTCTGCTGAATCCAGTCAGCCGTCTGTTCATGCTCCCGCTGCACCTACTTCTGTTGCGCTGCCACCTCTTCTTTTGCCATCTTAAGGGACATCACCGGGTGATATAGATACCTCTGTGGACCATGCTCAAACTGATGCTACTAATGATTCATGTCCGCCTGTTTCAGATAGCTCAGCAGAAGCACCGCCTGTACCACCTTCTCCAGAAGCTTCTCCAGCTCGCATGCGAACTCGTGCACAGAATGATATACATCGTCCCAAGGTGTTTACTGACAGCACGGTTCGATATCCACTGCATGGACGAATGGGGCTTGCGGCTGCATCTTGTCCCCAAGAACCGGCTAATCACTTGGTTGCTATGAAGTCACCAGAATGGCGTGCTGCCATGGAAAGTGAATATGTTGCTTTACTTAATAATCATACCTGGTCTCTTGTGCCTCGACCTCCACATCAAAATATTGTTGGCTCCAAGTGGGTTTTTAAAGTCAAGCAAAAGCCCGATGGCTCGATCGAGCGCTACAAGGCCAGGTTAGTTGCCAAAGGGTTCTCTGTAACATCCTATTTTTGAGCCTTTTCTAAAAAATAGAAAATTAATTGAAAAAGGGTAAATGTGCATCTTTGGCTAATTTTCAAATTTTAAACCTAGGCTATAAATCTCCTTTGTGAAATATGTTAAACTATTTAATATTTTCTTTTAATTCTAATTATAAAAATTTATTTAATTATCCTATGTGTATTAAACCTACTATCCTAGTTAAATCCGTTTGGATTTGCTCTGATCTGCACGCCCCCTCCTCCCTCTGTTTGGCCAGCCAGCCCAGGCCACTTGCGCTTATGGGCGCGCCCTTGCCGGCTGTCTCCCTTCTCCTCGCTCGGCCAGCCACGCCCCCGCCTGCGTCGTGCCCTTCCTCCTCGCTCGCTCGCTCTCCTCTCTCCTCCCTTTCGGTTCACCTCACGGCACGCTTCGCAGGCCGACCCAACGCGTGAGACCTTCCCGGTCGCCGCCGTGCTCGCACCTCCCTGCCTTGCTCGCGCCCGAAACCGAGAGCTCCCGCCGGCCGACACGCCGCCCGATCCAACGGTCGAGCTTCAATCGACCCGGTTCTTCCCCTCACCGGAGTTGACTTCGGCGTGGCCTTCCGCCCCGCTCGCTCCCATTGGCCGGCCTCCCCGAGCCTTTAATTGGCCCTGTACCCGCTTGGAGCTAAGTACCGCGGCCGAATTCCCATTTTGCCCCTCACGACTGGCCGTCGACGCGTGGCGCCTGCTGCCATGGCGGCCATTCCGGCCGAGATTTCCCCGTACGCGTGCATTTACTCCTTCCCCGGGGCCACTCGCTCCTCCTCGTGCCCTTTTAAGCCTCGGCCTCGCATCCCGTGCTCCCCCTCCGCCGCCGTGCACCCGCCACCTTCTCCCAGGAGCTGGACGACCGACGACACCCGGAGCAGCCGCGCACCGTCTCCCCTGCTTCGGCTACGACCGTGTCACCGCCGTCGAGCTGAACCACGCCTCCTCCTCGCCGACCAGTTGCTCGGTACGCTCCCGCGAAGCCCCTAGAAGCTTTCCCCTAGCTTTCCCAAGCTTAAGAGCCTCTAGAAGACCGTGTTTTATGTCCGCCGAGCTCCCCTCCGCCGCCGTGCGTCGCGCCGCCACCTCGGTTCGTCGCCGGCGAATCCCCGCCGCGACCCTCTAGCCCCAGCCACCGCGAACACTCGGAGCACATAAAACACTTCTTTAGTGCACCGAGCCGCCGCCGGTGCCATGCTGAAGTCCTCGCCGGAGTTCGGGCCGGAGGCGCTGATTGATGAGGTCAGCGTCGCCGTGCCTTGCGTCACCCGCCCGCTGCCGCTGACCATTGGGGCCCACCGCAACGGTGCCGCCCGTTTAAACAACCCCGGGAAACCGCGTGTGAGGCCGACAGGTGGGTCCAGGACCCACATGTCGGATTCACACCGACCCGGCCGTCGCTGCCTTGTGGACCCGTCCGCTGGCGCTCTCTCTCGCCCGTGTTGCCGTCGCTGACCAGTGGGGTCCCAGGCCCACCGGTCGATTCGCCGCCTGGCTGGCGCTTCGTTCTGGCGTGGGGCGCCCGCTGCGTTAGGCGCTTCAGCGCCGTTGCGCATGATGACCTCGCCCTCGCTTTGGGCTTGGCCCGTTACTGTTCATAGTCTATTTTTTTCCAGTGTTTAGGATTTTAATAACCCGTGGATATATTTTTGATTTTCTAAAAATAATTAATGGCTCGTAAAAATTGTATAAAAATTTAGTAAATACTTAGATGAGTTTCTGGATTTAATGAAATAATAAAATCTCCATTTTAATGCTTTTATGCTTGTGATTAACTAAAAAAGATATAGAATGAAACTTTAATGCCTAGTTCAATAAATCCAGAAAATACCAAACCTAGGCTAAAATAATATTTTTATTATTATCTTCTCTGGAAAATTATTATAAGGGTAGATTATTGCTTCTTCAATATTTTGGACATATAGGCATGACCTAATGTATACATATGTATAAATATGATTATCTCACATACTAAAAATGAACTAGGGATTAATTCATAGGTTTTCTGTTTAAAGAAAATGGGAGAAATAAAAATACAGGAAACAAAAGGGGAACCCTAGGATCACCCTCATAACATTTTGGATTTTTGAGTGAGATGTTAATTCTTTGTGCATTATTATTCGCTATATTTAGAGGACGAGGAGTTGGAAAATCCGCCAATCGAGGACGATCCTCAAGACCGTGATTTCGAGGATCCAGGCGAGCCAACATTCTGAAATCATGCTCCTTACCCTAATTTTGGTCCAACTTATGTTGATTTAATTATGAAGAATGCATGCTTTACTTTCCTTGTATCATCTATTTATGAAATGTGGTGCTATTAGGGCTAGTCTAGCTAAATATCCTATTTGCTAATAAATGTGATAATAAACATAAACACCACCCTTGGAAAGTTTACACCTCTTGTCCTTTGGAAAACACAAGGCCTTAGTAATTATTGGTCTCTGATTAATGAATCTTTGGAAGAGCTTAGCCTTGCCGGTCTAGGTCAAACGGGTCGATCCTTGCCTATCAACGATTTACGGCATAGATATGACAGATCGATCCTATCAACATTACAACGGTATAGCTATGCTATCAGCGAACAATGGTATAGCTGGTCGCTGGTCTCGACTATCAACGTAATCGGAATAGGCGGAAAATACCCATGCACTCGGGTGCAGTGCGCCTGGGTGCAAATGTTGGTAAATACTCTAATGAATGGTTGATGTTTTGGATCGTGGATCCGGCCTTAGATTGAGCTCAAAGCGATCATGCCTCTTAGCTAAGAGGGTGAGTCTGCCGCCACTTTGGGGTCGTCGCCCGATTGTTGGTATGGGCACGGACTCATCATTGTTTAGGACGAGACGCTATTACGGTCTTGGTCCGGTCTCTCGGGGACCATGCCCATGGCTATGGGACGGATCCGCCAGTCTTTAGGACACGTAGTCCATGGCTATGGATACGGTGTACCGTGGTGAAACCCTCATTGATTAATGACACGCGTATATAGCACAGTACGTCTTTTGATTTGTTTAAAATGGCTAAGTGACAGATTGTTTCTCTAATTATTTACTTATTGTAAAACTGGCTTTATGGCAATAGAAAATAACCCAAACCTCCACCAAAAAGGCCTTGTATCATTATGTTGCATTAGGACAGGTGTTGGTTCGCGAGCGCGGTTTGATTGCGCGCTCACCCTCGCACCCACTCACTCTTTTAGGGGAAGATGACGCTGAAGACCCGTATGACTGCCTGGAGGATGAAGACTACCAGGACGCGGATGACCAAGAAGGGCGTTAGGGGAATCCCAGTCGCTTGCCTGATCGGGAATGGGCACAGCCTTGGATTCTAGACGTGTTCTCATCTTTTGTTTCCGCTGATGAACTCTGCTAAAGAGCTCCTCTTTTGGTAATGTAATATTCGGCCTATCCGGCCTAAACCAAAACAATGAGCCCCTATGTATTTTATTGTGAAATACATGTGTGATTTACCCGAATCGTGTATGAAATGATCCAGCATTTGTAAAGTTGTGATGCACTAGCAAGATCCTGGGCTGGTGCAGGACTCACACCCGGTCCCCGGTTGGACTGAAAATCGGGGGCTGACATTCTCTCAGCAATTTGGTGTTGACTATATTGATACATTCAGTCCAGTTGTGAAGCCTACTACTATCAGACTTGTGCTGTCTCTCGCTGTGTCCCGTGGCTGGCATTTGCGGCAAATCAATGTCACTAATGCTTTTCTACATGGCTCCCTTACTGAAGAGGTTTATATGCAGCGGCCTCCGGGCTTTGAGGATCAGCGCCGGCCAAATTATGTGTGCAAACTGTCCAAGGCTCTTTATGGCTTGAAGCAGGCCATTCGCGCATGGCACTTCTGTTTTAGTCGTTGTCTCTCGAGTCTTGGCTTTTTCACTTCACAGGCTGATCCATCTCTTTTCGTTTACCATGGACCTGATGTCACTGCATTCATTCTCATTTATGTTGATGACATTGTTATTGCCTCCTCCAACACTTGGTTTGCTGATCACCTCATTCACCGGTTGTGAACTGAGTTTGCCATTAAAGATCTTGGACCTTTGCATTACTTCCTCGGTGTTGAGGTTACTCAGCATGGGGTGGTGGCCTTGTGCTCACACAGCAAAAGTATATTCATGATATTCTTCAGCGGACCAAACTGCAGTTTAGCAAATCTGTGGACACACCTATGGCAGGCTAGTCTCGGTTATCTCGTGATCATGGTTCAGCACTTACTCGAGAGTCTGTGTTCTTGTATCGTAGCACAGTTGGTGCCTTACAATATCTCATGCTTACCAAGCCGGACATATCTTTCGCCGTCAACAAAGTGTGCCAATTTATGCAGGCACCGACGGATGTGCATTGGGCAAAAGGATTCTTCGGTATTTGAAGAGTTCTAGCAGCAAAGGATTGTACATCCGTCCTTCTAAGTCGCTTCTGTTGACTGCTTTCTCTGACGCAGATTGGGTGGGATGCCCTGATGACCGTCGCTCGACTGGGGGTTTTGCAGTTTTCTGTGGACCAAATCTTGTCTCTTGGAGCTACAGAAGCAACCTACTGTCTCTCGTTCTAGCACTGAAGCGGAATATAAGGCGATCGCTAATGCGGCTGCTGAACTCACCTGGTTCCAGTCGCTCTTGCGTGAGCTTAAGGTCTATCAAGATCGGGCACCAATTTTATGGTGTGATAATCTTGGAGCTACCTATTTGGCTGCAAATCCAGTTTTTTATGCCCGCACAAAGCATATTGAGATAGACTTTCATTTTGTGAGAGAGAAGGTTGCTGAGAAAAGGCTAGAAGTTCATTTTGTTTCTTCTAAAGATCAGCTAGCAAATATATTTACAAAACCATTGCCGTCTCAGGAATTTCATAGGCTTAGTTCCAATCTCAACTTAGTAGATACTATTTGAGATTGTGGGGGTGTGTTGAGAAATATGTGCTAGCGTGTATTAGATAGACCTGAGGTGTTGCCTATTCAGTTTTATCTCCTTGGTGGTTGTAACAACTCATGTATATCCTCTTGTAACATCCCATTTTTAGGATTTGCAAAATTTTTGAAAATTTTAAAATATTAATAAAGCTCTTGATATTTTGGAAAGATTATGTCTATGATATACTATTTTTTACTACATAAAACAAAAGTAAATACATATGTATGTATAAATATTAACTTTGTAACATCCATATTTTCAAATTATGAATAATAAATTCCCCATTAAATTTGATTTTCAATATATTGCTTGGAAAATATATTTATATTGTGAATATATATATTTATATTTATCATAATGATTGGAAAATTGTATTTTCATACCATTAATAGTATTATCAATATTAGGATTAATGCTATAAGTCTTAGCATCCAATTCATTTCCTCTTTTCTTGCCATTAGTTAATCTATCTTCCTTTTTTCCCTCTTTAATTCAAATTTGAACTCAAATTTGGAAATTGCCCAGTGAAATCACCCTTTTTGCCTCTTGGCCCCTCACCGCTTTTCCTTGCTTTTTGGCCCCAACCCGTTGGGTATTGGGCTCCCTGCCCCTCTCTCGGCTTGGCCCACTCCCCTTCTCCTCTCTCGGCCGTGGCCTAGCAAGGCCCAGCCTGAGCCTCCCCCTCCTGGCTCCTCTCACTGCGCAGCTTCCCTGTTCCTGCTCTGCTCTCGCCATGCTCTGCTCCTTGCTCACTGACCCGGTGCCCCCACCACCGTCCGGCCGCCCCCACACGTCACCGACTCCTGGCGCCACTCCGTGGCCGAGGTCAGCGCCGTCCTTCCCCACGGAAACCCCGGAGCCACCGCGCCCGCCATTGGTTGGACAGCAACAAGGACGGTACTACCGACATAAACAATTCGCGCAAGGACACGGACCTCGTTACCGACGTACGCGCATTCACTCCCCCTGTCCTCCCCGCCCCTCCTGGAGCCTATAAAACCCGTCCAAGCCCCGCTCTCCTCCCCCATTCTACCGCCCCGCTCGCACAAAAGTGACCTCACCGTCGCGGGCTTGTTCTGGTGAACCCCGAGCCCGAGCAACCCACTCCACCTCTTCCTCTCTCTCCCTAGTAGCTCCCCTTCATCTTAATTGCATTTTCGTTGCTTGTAGCTTGCGAGCGAGCTCCGTCGCCGCCGTCGGCAACCATTGCCCCTTTCGTGATTGCTCATCGACGGCAGCACTTTTGGGCCTCCCCTTCGGTCTACAACGCCCCAGCACCATCCTCTAGCCACCCCCGGACGGAATCGACCGGAGGATCACCGCCAAGGTCCCGCGCCATTCCCCTGTTTCAGTTCCGCCCGGCTTCCACGTCGCCGGCACGAAACAGGCCTCCTCCTTCACCAACAGGTCCTCGGTGAGCTTCCTCTAGGTCCCAAAATGCTCTCGCGCGAGCCACATTACCTTAAAACTTGGTGCATCGTCTTCGCCACCTCAAACCGAACCCTGCCGCCGCTGTCGCCCATGGCGCCGCCGCCTCGGTTCGCCGTTGGCAAAACCCTTGAGGGGCTACCGAGGTCTACTTCCCGCGATCCCCTAGGAACCAACGGCAGCCTCTTTCATGCCCCGTAGCATCGCTGAGACGACGCCGAAGCTTCGCCGGAGCTCCGCCTGAGTATCGGCAGCGCCGACATCATGAAACAGCGCACTGTGTGCTCCCTCTCTCTCCGACTGACATCTGGGACCCGCCTGTCGGGTTTATTTCAAACCCCGTGGGTGAGTCTCCGCTGCGGCTGACCGGTGGGCCCTTTGGCCCCACCTGTCATGTTTAGTGGAGGTGCATTTCCAAAGTGCGCCTTTGCCCTGGGCTGCACTCAGTCCTTCCCGCGCACGGGTCGCGTCGCGCATAGGCCAAATCACGCGTGGACCAGACCCAAAATGGGCTGCACAGTGTTCGGCCCGGCCTAATACTAATTATAGTTGAATTTCCAGCCTTTTCTATTTCTAATATTCCTAGAAGTTGATTTCTGTTTGTTAAAAATACCTAGGGGCTTTGTAAAATTGTGGAAAAATTAGGGTAAATACTTTATAGCATGTTGGATCTAATAAAATTATAATATTACATGTTGGTGCATTACTTACCTCTATAAAATATTTGAAGCTCTGTTTAACCCATTTTTATAAATGCAGAAAATCCAGTAAAGGCATTTCCTTTATTAAAAATACTACATGACCACCAATAGATCTGAAAATATTTTTATATATTTTTATAAATACTTGGGAATTTTTGGAACCTAGGAAAAATGAAGAATTCAATATCTGCATGTAAATTATTTCTTTAAAAACCCTTTGTAAGCCTTTTCATATGTTATATACATATATAACCCATATTCCCTTATAAGAAAAGTTTGTCTCTATCATTATAAGATGGTTATGCTTTATTTCTAATATTAGTATCCATTTTGCTATAATATATTATGGGTAGATTTCATTCATGTCATGCATATACATACTCACATACAGGACATCCTTAGCACATTTGTCGAGAAGTTCATTGAACTTCCTCGATAAGTAGGATAATACTATTATATGTTCTTCGCATAGCTTATACAAATAGTTGCCCACGCAATTAGATACTCTAAACAGCTATGTCAATGAATGGAAGTCATTAGCTGCTAATAATATGTTGTTATTTACCTTTGTCAAATGACACGGCCTTTTGATTTTGTAGGTGTGCTAGCCTTCAATAGTAAACGAGTTCCTGAGGCAGGCCAAGGCTGCAAGTTGTTCAATGCATCTGTGTGTTCAGCATTCGAAGATGCACTTGAACCTGATTTATCCAAGACTTCTAGAGGAATCAATAAAAAACTTAGATGACACTACCAGCGAACCGGCTACTACAACCGGTTCGAAACAGGTTTCAGAACCAGTTTTGGAACCGGTTGTAGGCAACCGCGAGTGATACCCTCCAGGTAACACTCGCGGTTCCCCCAACCGCTTGTGCTACGACACCATAAGCGGTTCGGAACGCTTCCTGGCAGGCTGGTGGAGGCGCCACATGGGTGCTCTCTACAAGCAGTTCGTATTACGAACCGCTTGTGGAGACCCTCTCAGCCAGCGAGGGAAGGCGCCACGTGTGCCCTCTGCATAAGCGGTTGGACTTACGAACCGCTTGTGGAGAGCCTCGGAGGCAGCAAGGGAGGCGCCACGTGTGCCCTCTCCATAAGCGGTTGGACTTACGAACCGCTTGTGGAGATCCTCGGAGTTACCAACCGCTTGTGGAGAGGCTGAGCGCAAATTATATTCAGTATAGAATATGTTCTGAGAGGGGTTTTTAATATGAATTTTGACAATAAAATTAAATACAACTACAATATTTTTTCACAATTAAAAATATAATATGATGTGTACTTGATCATTCACACAACCATAATTAAGTTCATTTACACAATAATACGAATGAATCAAAAATGTGTACATACATGAAATAAGGAGCACACTGAAGCAATGTTTATACATTTCAAGAGTGCAAGGGTGAATCTTGAGGTCATTTGTTGCCTGCATCGCTATGTGTGGCCTTCGATGATTCCGATATTTCACTTGTCCTTAGAGAAGGACAATCTCTCCATCCTTTTGTGTGGAACTCGTCTTTGGTGGATATAATCTCGTCGACAATGAAGCCGATAAGTTGTTCTTGGATTGCTGCAACCTGGTGAGGCGGGATCACACCTTGCACATCGAGGTAAGGCTACCAAAACAGGAAATAAATAAATCTCTGAACACGTTAATTGTAAGTGCTAAGAAATTGAGATGCATCATTAATTTCGATGCATCATTACTTTGGTACTTTTGACATACACGCACCTCGTCGTTTATTTTGGACACATCGCCGTGGCAAAGATTTTGCATGTAGTGGCACACATAATAGCCACATAAATTGTTTCCTGCCGTTTGCTGTATAACCTATGATGAAATTTAAAAAGAATACAAGTATTGAGATGAAAAACTATCACTAAAGAATATGAATTAATTAGTATGCTTTATTACATACTCGAGTGCTTAATTGAACTGTGAATTCGTTCTTGAAAGTTCCTTTATGCTTCTTTCAGAACTTTACGAATGCCTTGTGATGCGTTAATACATGAATAGTAATTATTAGAGTTCGAATTAATTAAATAGCTAGGCATTTCAATAGAATAAGGAAACATCTTATAAATTAATATATGCCATACCGATTTAGCGCGTCAACTATATATTGATATTTTTCCTATGGTTTCCTTCTTGAGTCTTGAACAATGATCTTGCTATTATCAAGAAAATAACAAGAAGGACCCAGTGAAACCTATTAATATATTCAACATATATGTAATTAGTCATATTATGTATGCTTTAAAAAGCTAGGAATGAGAGGTTGTGAGGAACGGATATATACGTACTCGAAGTTGAAGGGCAGAAGTATGTATGGTTTGTAGTGCTGTCCTAAGAGTGCATCCAGAATGTACTCCTCAACAACCTTTGGGTTGTATCCAAAGACAGCCTCGTTGACAATCTCTGGGTCTATGAAGTCGATGTTGAAGTCACCCTGTCTTCTCAATCGTTGTATCTCCATTTTACATAGAAATGAAAAAACTATTAGAGTTGCAACTTTCTGGTACGAGGAAGTACATGTAAACTTATTAGCCTGACACTTACAGACACCAGCAGCTCATGAGAGACACGTTGATAGCGTCCTGATGGTAAAAATGGTACAAGTTTTCGAATTCTAGCCATATTTGGTTGTCCCCGCGATAGAAATGTTCGTTTGTGATACGGAGGGGGAACATATTTCTTTCTTGAGCGGACTCTACCATGTACCATTTATGAAATTGCCGCATCTTGGTTGGTAAATCCTTTATGGTTTTAGGGTTAACCAACTCCCGACCCAACTTATATTGCCATCTCACTTTTGCCATTGGGATATCATCCGTTAATCCAAGAGCTTCAGCTGCAGAACCAAGGTTTGCCTCTTTCATGAATTGTTCAAGCTGTTCTTGCTCTTTCTTCTTCTTTGCCACCTCTGCCTTAGACCGTTTAGACTTCTGTGTAGCCTTTGCTATTGTCCAGTCGTGGTCTGACGTCGTAGGCAGTGGCACTGCATGGGATGTCGCGAAGTGTTTTGAAGCTTTTCGATCAATTGCTTGCTTCGGCGTTGGCACCTTAGTTGCGAAGTGTGCAGCAACTTCTGCAGCAACAATTTTGCTTGTCTCCTCGTCCGTCATATCATATGCCCTTTTTGAAGGTTCCTTTGACCTTGTTGATTGGCTGGACTGGGCCATCTGGGGAGGAGGATGGCACCTTCTTATTTGAAGCTTCTTTCGCGGAGGAGATGGTGGAGGCGTGCTTTTCCTGAGGGGGTTCGTTTTTGTTGGAGGTGCTAGTGGAGTTGGGCTTCTGCGTGGAGCAGGAGTACTCTGTATTGGCGGCGAGGCATTGCGTGGAGGTGACATTGGAGGAGGCGTGGTTAGTCGTTTTGGAGGAGGCGAGCTTCCTCCAGCCGGCTCCAACTGTTCGATGTCTCGCGGTTGAGATGACACCTCCACGCCATCTGGACACATGATGTACCGTTTTCGCTAGAGGATGATACCGTGGAGGGCCTGTCCAAGCTTGGCCACCTCATCGCCTCCAGCAATATCGAGCATAAGGTCTTCAAAGCCGCTTAACACCTCCTCCACGGCGACTTTCGAGTAACCGAGGGGTATCTCGTTGCAATGAAATGTCTGGCCCGGCTCTACTGGGAACGCCATGCTGTAAGCCACCTTTATGGAGAGGTTTCGCGCCTGGACATGTAGCTCACACTGGCGGCGAACCTTGATGTCGTCCACTGGAAAATGGCCGAGGTCATCCCCTTCAGGTGCCGCGGTGGACACACAGCTGCTCCGCCGCGTGGAGGCCTGCGGGCTGATCATGGCATCTGGCAGATTGCTCGGACCTGTTCCCTGAAGCTTGCTAAGGGCTATTTGCACTTGTTGAGCAACTATGTCACCGATGCTAGCCTGGGTAGCTCTTAGCTCCCTTTCCAATTGGCTGTATTTGTATAGCTCTCTGGTTTTGCTTCTTTCTCGGCTCCTGTACGTTTGGGAATCCTTTGCGAATCCGTGCTTCCACGGAGTCGACGAACCAATACCTCTTGTCCGTCCCGAGTGCTCCGGGTTTTGGAGGGCATGTGTCAGCTCGTCATTCTCCCTATCTGTCACTAAGGAACCTGACTGAGACTGTTGAACGGCTTGTACGATCCTTTGCCCAACATCTTGCACTCCCGGTGCCATCACCAAGCTGCTGTCATCTGCAAGGGCCCCCCCGTGAGTCATGAACCAATTTCGCAGGCGAAATTCCCAGTCAGCAGTAGCAGGTGGTACATCCTTGGCCAATAATTCTTTCTCCCGCTTCTCCCATTTCGGTATAGTCTTGATGTAACCACCGGTGCCGAGATGGTGGTGGTATTTCTTCTTCTGTGCATTTATCTTGTTCTTTTGGCTGGCGGCTTGCCTTGAGCTGACAGCTTGTATTCCTCAAACGCTTCCCAGTGATCGGCCAGCTTAGGAAATAGATTGATGTCAGGCCTTTCTCCTTTCTGCACATACTTGGCATTTAGAAACGTCTTCCACGACTGAAATACAGTTGTCATCTTCTTCAAAGTGTATTTCTTTACTATGTCTTCGAACCCTTAAGGGAATTTGAAATTGTCCTTAATATCTGTCCACAGGAGGTCCTTGGTAGCTTGAGGGACTTCAGCCCATTTCTAGATGCTAATTGGGACGTGGTCCCTTACATGGTAACCACAAGCGTTGTTGAATGGGCCAATTGCTGAAAGAGGGGCAATCGGCATCCCGTCGGAGTTTACGTCGGTAAATACATGCTTTCCCGACGACTTCTTGTTAGGTCCTCGCTTCGATTGGTTGCTCGATGTACCGCTTAAATTACAGAAAAATATGAGTGTGTTAAGATTGTTTTATATTGCTCGAAAGGCGGCGTGTACCAGGGCATTACCTCGCTGGCCCTAGTGTCCACGGCATCACCGGAACACACGGTATTAGCATTAGCGTCGCCTTGGTTCACGGCCTCATCGGCAGCAGCGTTAGCGTCACCTTCGTCGTATCCTCTGATGCTACCCTGCGCGATCGAGTCTAGCAGGAACTGTTCTTCCTCATCGAAAATATCGTCAGCATTGCGTGGTTGCTCCATCTATATATCATAATTGCGAAACAATGTTAAATTAGTATCGCCACTTGGGCACATGACATAATTGCGAAATATTGTTAAATATATCGTCAGCTCTCTTTCTCCCTATCTCTCACTATCTCTCCCTATCTCTCTCTGGCTCTCTGTCCCTATCTCTCTCTAGCTCTCTCTCCCTATCTCTCACTCTCTCTCCCTATCTCTCTCTAGCTCTCTCTCACTATCTCTCCCTATCTCTCTCTAGCACTCTCTCCCTATTTCTCTCAGCTCTCTCTCCCTATCTCTCTCTAGCTCTCTCTCACTCCCTATCTCTCTCTAGCTCTCTCTCACTATCTCTCCCTATCTCTCTCTAGCTCTCTCACTCCCTATCTCTCTCTCTCAGCTCTCTCTCCCTATCTCTCTCTCTCAGTCTATATTTTTCCCGTTGGGACGTTTCACCGATCACCTTGTGTGCACACATAAAACAGAGGCAGAGTGCGGCGTGGGCGTGGACAACCTAGGTCCTCCGGGGGATTGGGGGGAGCGCGGGCTTGTCGAGAGGTCGACGACGCGGTGTGAAGGCGTCGATGGCGGTGTGAAGGCATCGACGGCGGTGGCGAGGCACGTCGACGAGGGCGTGCGCACGGCGGTGAAGAGGCGGCGAGCGCGGCGCGGGATCTCGATAGAGAGATGCGGCGACGAGGGCGCACGTACGGTGGAGGAGGCGTCGAGCGCGGCACGGGGGCTCGACGGAGATACGGCGGAGCGACAGAGGAGTGAAGCGCGGGACGGCTCGGGACTTAGAAAAATTTTGGGGAGAGTGAAGCGCGGGAGGAAGACGAGCTGAAATATATAAGATACCCCCTCTACAAGCGGTTCGTAATACAAACCCCTTATAAAGGGCCTCTACAAGCGGTTCGTAGTCCGAACCCCTTGTAGAGGTCTCTTCTACAAGGGGTTCTTGTTACAAACGGTCCTCTTCTACAAGGGGTTCGTATTATGAACCGCTTGTAGAGGGGTTTCCAGATTTTCTTGCGCGCTTGTAGAGGTCCCCTTTTACAAGGGGTTCGTATTACGAACCGCTTGTAGAAGTTTCCTTGTACAAGGTGTTTGTATTACGAACCGCTTGTAGAGGGGGTATCCAGATTGTCCCGCGCGCTTGTAGAGGTCCCCTTCTACAAGGGGTTCGTATTACGAACCGCTTGTAGAGGGATTTGCAGATTGTCTTACTTGCGCGCTTGTAGAGGTCCCCTTCTATAAGGGGTTCGTATTACGAACCGCTTGTAGAGGTTACCTTCTGCAAGGGGTTTGTATTACCAACCGCTTCTAGAGGGGCTTTTCGAGGATTTCTTCTCTATTCTTTCTTTTTTATTTAACTGACTTTTGAGATGTTTAAAATTTCAGTACTTCTATTTTATATTTTTTTAAATGTTTAAAATTTCAGTACTTGTGTTTCATATTTTTGTAAAATACGGGCCAATTTCAGTACTTGTGTTTCATAATTCATTAAAATGTTTAAAATTTCATTACTTGTGTTTCATATTTCAGTATAATGTTTAAAATTTCAGTACCTGTGTTTCATATTTTTTAAAAATGTATAAAATTTCAATCCTTCTGTTTCATATTTTTTTAAAATGTTTAAAATTTCAGTACTTGTGTTTCATATTTCATTAAAATGTATAAAATTTCATTGCTTAATTTCTATATATGCTTCAAATATACAAGTTTCATACAGGAGCACATCTTAACTAGTAACATACTTTGTTTTTACAAGTGTGCCTTCGTTATGATCGTATGGCGTATATCTGAACATCGACATCTCGTGTCATTCAGACACTTATGTCGACATCCACCGCAAAAGGAGGAGCTTGTCGAATCGACTATACTCTTCGTCGTCTGTGACGTCCTCAACTCCGACAATCCTTCGTTTGCCTTGGAGAACCACGTGTCGCTTTGGCTTGTCCTTCTGCTTCTTAGGTTTGCTTGACATGTCCATTACGTAGAAGAATTGTCTCACATTATTGGCGAGAACGAATGGTTCACGCCTATAGCCGACTTGTGTGAGGTCTACGGTTGTCATGCCATATTTGTCGATCTTCACGCCGCTTGAACTCAGTTTAACCCATTGGCACTTGAATAGAGGGACCTTCAAAGGTCCACAGTTAAGCTCCCATATCTCTTCTATGAAACCATAATATGTGTCCACCTTGCCAGTGTTGTCTGCGGCGTCTATACGGACACCGCTGTTCTGGTTAGTGCTCATCTTATCCTAGGATTTCATGTAAAATGTGTAACCATTTATCTCGTACCCCTTGAATGTCACGATTTCACTAGATGGTCCCCAAGCCAGGCGTTGCAACTGTTCACTGCCTGACTCTTTCGAAAGGATGTAGTTTTGTAACCAAGTGCTAAATGAATCCATGTGCCTCAATGTTATCCAATCCTCAGATCTACCTGGGAATTCGCGGCGTAGAATACTCTTGTGCTGAAGGACATAAGAGGCTACTAAAGTAGATTGTTTCAGAACCGTGAAATGTGCTTGTTTAAAAGTAAGCAGATCTTTGCATGCAAGTGCTTTCCGTCCGAGTGTCCTTTTCCCCAGAGCCTCCACTCATGGCGTGATATAGAGACACCAATCGGATTTAGATCATTAATGTAATCCACACAGAACTCAATCACCTCCTCTGTGCCATACCCCTCGGCTATGCATCCTTCTGGACGAGAACGGTTACGAACATTCCTCTTTAGGACACTCATGTACCTCTCGAAAGGAAACATGTTGTGTAGAAACACTGGTCCGAGAATACCTATCTCCTTGACAATGTGAACAGTGAGATGAACCATGATATCAAAGAATACAGGAGGAAAGATCATCTCAAGGAAAACCACACTTTGTACCACGTCATCCTGCAGCTTACTTAGTTTATCTGGATCAATAACCTTTTGCGAAACCGCATTGAAAAAGAACACAGCTTTATGATTGTCCCCCGGACCTACTCGGGCAAAATACCTCTCACAGCTACTGGGAGCAACTGTGTCATCAACATAAGACAGTCATGGGATTTCAGGTGGACGATTTTATTCTCTTTCATGTTTATGAGTCTCTTTACATTCAAGGAGTATCCGGAAGGGACCTTCACACTGTTCAAGCACTCCATCATGCTTTTTTCTCTTCTTTGCTTAGAGTGTAGCTCGCAGGATGTAGATAATGTTGTCCTTTGCCTGTCTTTTCTGGATGTAGATTGTCCCTCAGTTCTAAATGTTTTAGATCCCTCCGAGCTTGCAGTGTATCTTTCGATTTGCCGTACATATCTAAGTATCCTAACAGGTTCGCGCAAACATTCTTCGTGATGTGCATGAAGTCAAGTGAGTGACGGACCTCCAAAACATCCCAATAAGGCAAGTCCCAAAATATTGACTTCTTCTTCCACATGGATGCCTGACCTTCCTCATTCGATATAGATTTTCTCCCAGGACCCTTTCCAAAAACTACTTTCAGATCCTTTACCATAGCAAACACACGTGGCCCACTTCGATGCTCAGGCTTAGCACGAAGGTCTGGTTTCCCGTTAAAATTCCTGCCTCTCTTTCGCAATGGATGCCTCGTAAGAAGAAACCTACGGTGGCCCATGTACACAACCTTCCGAGAGTTTTTGAGGTACATGTTGTCCGTTTCATCTAAGCACTGCACGCAGACTCTATATCCTTTTATAGTTAGGCCGGACAAATTACCAAGCGCAGGCCAGTCATTGATGGTAACAAACAGCAATGCACGTAGGGTCAAATACTGTCTTTTGTGCTCATCCCATACCCGTACACCATCGTCCCACAATGTTACAAGATCTTCAACCAATGGTTTCAGATAGACATCGATATCGTTTCAGGGTTGCTTGGGCTCTTGGATCAACAACGGCATCAAATATGTACTTCCGCTTCATGCACAACCAAGGAAGAATGGTATAGATACATAGTGTAAGAGGCCAGGTGCTATGGCTGCTGCTCAACTCGCCGAACGGATTCATACCATCCGTACTCAACCCAAACCTTATATTTCTCGCCTCATCTGCAATGTGCGGGTATGTTCGATCGACTTTCCTCTACTGGGAGCCATCAGCGGGATGTCTAAGCATCCCGTCGTCCTTACGCTCTTCTTTGTGCCAACGGATCATCTAGGCATGCGCTTTGTTAGCAAACAGACGCTTTAATCGGGGGATGACAGGGAAATACCACACCACCTTAGCGAGAGGTCTCTTCTTCATACGCTCCCCATCTATTTTACCTGGGTCGTCACGCTTCATCTTATAACACGATTCTTTGCACACTGGACAAACATCAAAATCCTTGTAATCATTGCGATACATGATACAATCGTTAGGACATGCGTGTATCTTCTGTACTTCTAATCCCAAAAGACATACGACTTGCTTGGCTTCATATGTAGATTCAGGCAGAGTGTTATCTTCCGGAAGCAACTTCTTTATGAGTGATAACAACTCATCGAATCCCTTATCTGAGACACCATTCGTGGCCTTCCATTGTATTAGTTCTAGTGTGGTGCGCAGCTTTTTGTGGCCCTGCCCACAGTTTGGGTACAAAGGAGTCCTGTGGTCCTCTAACATGCGCTGGAACTTGTCAAACTGTCTTTCATCTGTGTAGTCTCCCTCTCCGTCACGCAGCATCTGGTCCAGCTCATCATCACCAAATTCTCCGAGTGTATCTTCCATAGAACAGTA
Organism: Olyra latifolia; assembly: GCA_036346145.1. Classification (NCBI taxonomy): domain Eukaryota; kingdom Viridiplantae; phylum Streptophyta; class Magnoliopsida; order Poales; family Poaceae; genus Olyra; species Olyra latifolia. Next base: position 24,046,514 of record CM070533.1, read on the forward strand.
TTGCCTGGCGTCCGGGATACTGTTCAAACCCTCTTCTTCTTCCTTGTCGTCTTCATCATCTTCCTGGCTAATCCCCTCTACTTCACCATGATTGGTCCAACAGGTATAGTTTGGCATGAATCCTCTCATGATCAAATAGTTCATAACCTGCCATCGGTGGGAGTGCTCCTTCTCATTCTTGCAGTCTACACACGGACAACATATGTAGCTGCCTGTAGGCAAGAAGGCAACGGCCGCATCCAGAAAACCCTGCACGCCATCAATGAACTCTCTGGAGCGACGGTCCGCATTGTACATCCATTGCCGGTTCATCTACACCAAGTTATATTTTATTAAAAAATATAGTTACATTTCAGAATCTAAAGCTCACAAGCACTTAGATCTACCTTTCTAATTACTTTTTGTTCTTCTTCAGTCTACAATTAAAGACAATATTTTTTTTGCTGCAACAAAAAAACTCCACCTACACTAATTCATTTTTGTCCTTCTACATTTATTGAACTAAAACTAACTAATTGTTACATTTTTTTAATTATTTTTTATCCTTCTACAATTTTGAACCTAATTATTTTTCCCTTTCTACCTTTGTAATTATTTTTATCCTTATACATTTTTAACTAAACCTAACTAAAAATTTTTACCCTTCACATTTATTGCACAAAAAATAACTAATTGTTACATTTTTAATTATTTTTAATCCTTCTACAATTTTTAACTAAATCTAACTAATTATTTTTCCCTTTCTACCTTTTTATTTTTTTCCTTCTAATTTTTGTCTTATTTATTTCATACTCCAATAATTAGTTCCTAAAATTAGGGTGATCAAGCTAGCTAGCAAATTTATCGTTAAATTTTGGATCCTAAAGCAAACAAGTTAATTTTGAGATCAACTCTCTAAAATTAGATGATCAAGCTAACTAGCAAACAAGTTAGGTAGCTAGCAAACAAGTAAAGAAACTTTTCAGTGATGAAGCTAGCTAGCAAACAAACACACCTTTCAACAAAGAACAAATCAACATTTCTCCACATCCAATGCAAAAAAAAAACAACAATACTTAGATGACAAGGATGTTAACATGACGTTACTAACCTTGAAACACTTAATTTGTAGCTAAATCACCTCAATTGAAAATTTGGGCAGCACCTCCCCTTGAACAGTAGCTCGGCCCTTCCTGGTAACACTTCCCGTTCACCTCTGCGCTCTCGGGGATGAGGAAGATGTTTTAAATGCGCTGGGCGGGATGGTTTTACAACTGGTTTGAGACACAACCCGCTTCTAGAGCTTGCCTTTTACAACCGGTTTGTGTCTCAAACCGGTTCTGGAAACCCACAACCGGTTTGGGACACAAACCGGTTGTATAGGTGGGACTTTACACGCGGTTCGTATTTCAAACCGCTTCTGGAAGCCCTCTCCCGCCCATTGCTCACGAACCGATTTTAGTACGAAGATTACAACGGGTTCGCACCAAACCGCTTCTGATGGACCGGTTGTGACGCCCAGTTCTGTAGTAGTGTGATATAGTGTGTTACTATGTACGAAAAATATTATGTGACGATTGACCTTGCTAGTTATATTCTCCCAGATCCGCTTAGATGATGTAGTGGACAATCTCGTAAAGAGATAATAGGTAATAAGAAAAGTTGGAACATAATTTGGTTTGGAACATGATGATTTAATATATAAATACTGAATGGATAGAGTGAGCATGCATTGGAAAGTCACAAGATGCAATACTATTAGATTGGATATCAGGTAATTATTGTAATTTTAAAATTTGAAGAGAATGTACCGCTTTAGCAATTATCACTGAACTCCTTTTGATAATAAAGATAAGGATATTTAGTGCCTGTGCCGTGGCTTCGAACAAAAAAAATTTGGACATGTCATCTTTTGATGTATGAATGGATTACCTATAGGTTTATGTTGCAGAAAGCAAAGGAATGAGAGGAGAGTTTTGTTAAGTGCGCTTTCAATATATGGTTTCTGCAGCGGTTTTCAGAGGTGAGAATAAATTTAGATAAAATATTCCAAGTGCCTGTACATTGTGTTCAGTGCACCAATTCAACTTACTGTATTTAGATGGCTGAAAAAAATAACTGTTGTTGCATGTGCTCATACCCACAGTGAAACAGAATCATGATACCAAAACAAAGCTGTATTAGCTATTAAAATAATTCAGAGTGCGGCGGAGTATTATATTACATTAGCGGAGAAACATTACCCATATTAAAAAGGAGTAAATATTTACAATCAAAAGTAGTGTCCCGTCACGGCCACAGGCACACGCTGATTAGGGAAACGGCTAGTAGTCCGGAGCATCATCCGGGAAGATCTCAGCGTTATCCTGCGTGTCCTCATATTCTTGACCTGTTCATAGATTGAACAGCCCCGCATAACTTGCAGGGTTAACATTTGACTGCTAGCATGTCCTTCCTGGGAAGGGCCAGGTTAAGGTTTACCTTAATAAAACTGATGGTTAATTTGCATAAAAGCTTTTCACTTAGAATTGTAAAAGCATTTGAGAAACACATATAAATAGGTATAAATTCTCATGATCACAGCAATATCATAAAATTTCTATTCTCAGATCTCAAGTTCTCAACTCAGTGTCTTATCTCTCATTGCTCAATTCTCAAATCTCAATTCTCATATTTCCAACTCCTGATTCTTATCTAGCAACGGCACCCACATGCCGGAATAACCTTACCCATGTCATATTAAGAATGGTGATGCTACAATGTGAAACCCACCTTGTCTGCCCTTAACCGTGGGCACGGCCATTCAAATGGTTTTACTCTGCAGAGGTTGTACGCTTTATCCACAAGATACAATACCCTCCCGTCGAAGGATACCATAACAAAATCCTGCAGAAAATTAACCTCGGGCTTAAACACGGTCGTACCTGCTTCACACAGGCACCTAGAGAAATGCTTCAGCACAAATCTCTGGCAATACCCCGGTGGTGTCTCTCAATTCTCTCTCTGTACTTCTCAATTCATCCACCGTGCAAGGACAGTGAGTAATCCCGACATTTCTTTTCCTTTGGATTAGACCCGTCCCATACCGGGCTTGCGGTCGTATGGGTAAATACTCAGTAGAGTAATCACATGGCTCAGTCCTTATTCTCGGAGCGGCAACCAGCACAAACCCAAATCTCGTGCCCAAATGCACCCACCTTACAATCCATCCGCTCCCGATCCCATTTATTAGTTGGTCAAATTTTAATTAAGATGAATGAATCGAATCCCAAATCCGAATACAAGCAATTGATCAAAAATCTTGATTTTATGCCTAGCTACACTCAATATGTGGGATTGGATCCCCGAATACCTAACTGAGCAATACGAAGCATCTATTATTTAAAAACAGTGGACGATATTTCCATAAGTTATCCTAGGGTGGAGGCTTTACCAGTAGATGCATATGTCGGGCAAACACATGCACTAGGTAACAGTATATGATCATACGACGTTTTCATCACATAGCAGTTTTGGCAAAGCTATAAAATTGGAATTCTAGGGAAAGACTTGCCTTCGGAGTAGTTGTACTCTTGCGGTGCGTCGGCGGCGTCAAGAAATTCCCCTTCGGTGTCCGAACGATCTATTGCACGCAAAACAATAAAACAACAACCAATAAATACATATATAGCAATATAATTTTAAAAATTATACAAAAATTATGGATTTTTAGAAACTTGAATCGCCGGAATCGGAGATCGGATGAATTCGGTGCGGAAGATGGAAGAAGGTTATATGCTGAAATTCCTGGAAAATGAAAAGAGCACTGTAGCTGCGGGGTCCGCTGGTTAGATGCTGACCCAACTTGGTCCTGGGGCTTCCATCGGATAAGAACAAGTTGGGGGGGGGGAAATTAGAGAGAGAAAGGAAGAAAGAAAGAGGGAGAGAGGGAGAGAAAGAAAAGGGAGAAGAGGGAGGAGGGAGGTTGGCCGGCGGGCTTGGCTCCGTGGCGGTGGCGATGGGCGACCGGCGGTGGCGGCGGCTCACCGGCGACGGGTCGGCGGCTGGAGGTGCTGGGCGGCGGACCATGCCTGGCATGAGAACAAGGCGGGCGTTCGGGCCATGGGCGGAGGCTAGGCGCGGCCGAGGAGAAGCCGGGCGGCGGCGGCGCCAGCTGCTGCTGGGCCGAGCTAGGAGGAGCCGAGGCGGCCACGGCGCGGTGGAGCTTGAACTCGCCGGCAATGCGAGCAGGCGGCGGCTCCAAGGACGGCAGCGCTCATGGGGAGGAGGCAGCGGCGCCCATGGGACAGACGGCGAGGTAGGGCCGGGCCACCTCCTAAATTATTATTTTAGGAGAAATTGATAATGTAATTAATAGAATTTCAAATATTTAATGCCTTTGTGTTACATTATTATTTTATTGGAAAGGAGAATTGGAAATGTGATTTATTACAATTATAGAAAATATTGGAAATTCAATTTTTATTGGTTGCGAAATATAAGCACGATTTATTTATTAATCCAGTTGAGTGTCACAGAGGTAATATATATTATATATGTGTCTGTGTGTGTTAAGTCTAATATTATTATTATATATATATATTTGTTTGCTAAGTCACAATTAATTAAAGCACATATAATCAATCATGCATAATTAACTGATAATTAAATCACAGAACTTTTATTAACAACTTTAATTACAACTATTAGGTATCACAATGAATCAATCATGCCTATATATAGTACACATATACAGTTTACATAACATTCATTACAACTTTAATTACAGAACGTTCATCGTGATCTTTTATGTACATCGCTCTTGGTAGCTATAGATGTCGACCTCGACAGTTCACAGGTCTTTATCGAAAGCCCCCACCTATTTGCTGCTGGATCGTGAAAGATGGCCTCTTGGATTTACGACCTCATCATAAATCCAGTCGACGAGTTGTTCTTGAATCGCTCTCACTTTCGCCGGCGAGAAATCGGACGAACCTTGCAAGTCGCTAGCACCTCCGGTCAGGATGTGACCGGAGGTGCATAGTATGGCACACATAGTAGCTGCATATATTGGTGCCTGAACGGCAGACTCCAAATCTGTGGCGAAAAGAGCTAAAAGCGTGAAATGGATGCATGAAAATGAAGTTAACTAACTCAGAAGCTACCATGATGGCATACATACTCGAGAGGCAAGTGTAATATCGAATTCCTCGTTTAATTCGCCCACGATTTCAGTACAGAACCGTGCGAATGCACTACACACGTGATTGCGAATTGAACATGATTAGAATTTGTTTAAAATGGAGTAGAACTAGCACAAAAATGGAAAGAACAAGAATACCGGTTGAGCATGTCGATCAAGTTTTGATACTTTTAAACTGGTCTTCTCAGCGAGTCCATAACTATGATCATGCTATGATCTAGCTCGATAATGAGAAGAATCCAGTGAAAGCTGTACATATATATGGAAACGTAGGTAACTAATTAGTTCTAACATCGTGTTATGGAAAAAGATTAGAATGAGGCAGAACGGAAACACTTACTCAAAGTTGTAGGATAAAAGTATCTTTGACTAATATCTTTGACCTATTAGCCCCTTGTATATGTTGGTCTCTGTATCGGCAGGGGATAGTTGAACGGTCGTCTCATTGATAACTAAAGGGTCATGGAAGCTGCGTTGAAAATGCACTCCCTTTTGCATCTTTGTATCTCCATTCTACATAAGAAAAATTAGTTAGGCTTGCAAGTTAGTATAGTGCAAGGGCTTGCATGGTGGATTTTTGTAATTAAATAAGACACTTACAGAGTCCAGCAACTCAACATGGACATGTCTATGGCGTCTGACTGGTATAGCTCGTACATTACTGGCCGTTCGACCTAAAATTCACTGTCGCCGTGAAAAAAATGTTCTTCTTTGTACTTGACGACAAATGATGCTAGGCCATGTTTGAACGCAACCAGGTACCATTCATGAAATTGGCGCATCCTAGTTGGTAGCTGGCCAAACTCCTCACGCCTGACCAAGGAAGCGCCCGGTGTAAATGGCCATCTGACTTGTGCAGCTTCAATCTGCATGTCGCCTAATATTTGATCTGGGTGCAGACTAGTTTCTTTGATGAATTTGTGCATCTCCTTGGCCTTCTGATCAGGTGATGACGTCTTCTTCTTGGACCTTTCCTTGACCAATGTGCGCTCGTGTCAGATACACGAGGTTTTTTTTTTGTCCTTCAAATTTTTCACTGTCCTCAAGCCTTTTAAAAATTCTTCTGTACCAGGCTAAACCTTCTTCTCTGATGACGGGTTTAAAAAATTTAGTGACCTCGGCTCTGACTACCTTCTCGGTCTCCTCCTCCGTCATATCGTACGCTCGCTTTGGAAGTGCAGCCAGCTTCTTGGGTTGGGTGGACCTCGTCCTCTTCTTGAAGCTTTGGCGAAGTGGCTTGCTTGTCTTGGACGACAATGTTGGAGTTGGAGTTTCGCGTGCTGGGCTCGGTGCAGGAGACGGGCTTCTTCTGGGAGGCATCTCCTTTGGTGACGATGGAGTGATGACAGACCGCTTATGTGTGCCGGAGGTGGTGAAGGTGTTGGAGAGGATACATCCAGGTGATCTCGAAAAATGATGTACTTCTTGTGCTCAACACAAACTTTATGTTTCTCGTATCCTCAGAAAAATTCGGGTATTTTCTATCGACTTTCCTCCACTAGGAGCCGTCAGCGGAGTGCCTTAGCCTTCCGTCGTCCTTACGATCTTCTTTGTACCAGCGCATCATTTGGGCATGCGCTTTGCTCGCAAATAAATGCTTCAACCGGGGGATTATAGGGAAATACCAAACCACCTTAACGGGGGGGGTCTCTTCTTCTTACGCTGCCCCTCATCCTCGTCTGGGTCATCACGCCTAGTCTTATACATCGAAGTTTTACACACTGGACAAGCTTCCAAATCTTCGTACTCATTTCGATAAAGGATACAATCGTTCCGGCATGCATGTATCTTTTGTACCTCTAACCCCAAAGGGCAGACAACTTGCTTGGCGTCGTACGTAGTTTCAGGCAGCGTGTTACCCTCTAGAAGCAACTTGTTTGTGAGCATAACAACTCGTCGAATCCCTTATCAGAAAATCTATTGGTCGCCTTCCATTACATGAATACTAGCGTGGTACACAATTTTTTGTGGCCTTGTTGGCAGTTTGAGTACAATAGTGTTCTGTGGTCCTCTCATAGGTACTAGAACTTTTCGTAATGTCTTTCATTGGTGTATTCTCCCTCTCCATCAAGCAGCATTTGGTCTTGGTCATTATCGCCAAACTCCCCAATGTATCTTCGAAAGAACCGTGTTGGCCAGCATCTGGGATATTGTTGTCCCCCTCTTCTTCTTCTTCACCATCTTCTCGTATAGTCTTTTCTTCACCGTGTTTAGTCCAACAGGTATAGTTTGGCATGAAACCTCTTAAGAGAAAATGAAAGTGAAGGTGACTGGATTTTGGCCACTCCTTCTCATTCTTGTAGTCTATGCATGGACAACATATGTAGCCTGACTTCGTGTGTGCATCGGCCGCACGAAGAAAAGCTTGCAAACCTGCAAGAACTCTGGAGAGTGTCGGTCCATGTGCATCCATCACCGGTCCATCTACATTATATTACTTCAAGGCAGCTGTTAGCTCATTTTCTAATAATGAATATTTTAACATTTCGCAAATTTCAAATTAAACCAATATTAAATTTATTTAAAAATTTTAGGTGGATAAATTTCATTTAAACCGAAACCTACATTTGAGCTAGATCCACACCTAAAATGAATGACTTGGTAGATAAAAGTCTAGATTCAAAATTCTTCATCGATTGATGGAACCAAAACCTAAATTTAAGCTAGATTCACACCTAACAAGAAATACTTGGTAGATCAATGTCGTGCACCCCGGTATTTCTACCGGCTTGAGTGACCGAATACTAGTCCTAGAAGACCATAGCTAGTATTGCACTCAAGGACATTTGGAATATCATCGCAGGCATTGCATTTAACTAGAATTTAACAGTTCACATAACATAAATATCATCCCAGTTGATATAGACAAATACATAGTCTTGCACATGGCTTAATTCAAGCACATAAATATAAACACAGTGGAAGACTGAAGCGATGATATCCTGAGGTTGACTCGGAACGCGCGGCTAATCACCTTGACCCTCCTAGTCACGGCTGGCACCGATGCTAAACTCTTGACCTGAACAAAGATCCGTGGTCCATATAATGAGTACACGGCTACTCAGCAAGCGGTCCTTAATAAATGAATGCAAGGTCAATGGTTGGGTATGGTTATTTTGCTAAAATATCACCTATCTACTTGTTTAATTGTTCTTGATTCATTGAACGCATGATAACACATGAGCGTAGCCAAAGGACGGCTAACCAGCTCCAAGAGAGGCAATCCCTGCCTACACTACATCAAATTATTAATTAAAACACGTTGGACTACCTTGAATTAAACTCCTTTCCCCGCCCATAACCGCGGGCACGGCTACCATGATAGTTTTAACTCTGCAGAGTGTGTACACGTTCCCCACAAGCCCTGTCTCATCCCGAGGGAGAAACAGTACAAAACCGTTCCCTGTTTCCACCTGTCCCAATACTGTACCCTTTCTTTAGGTTTCGCGCCCCATACGGTACACTTCGACCAGGCCGACAGTCATGCGCACTCCTTCAGCCGGACCTGATAGAGCACCGCATGAGGTTAGCCCCCATTTAAGCCATTCGGAGCCGGTGATCGCGAATCACGTCCGTCCACTATGAGTACAGCGGAAACAAGCTTCCACAGTTAACGGTCAGGGCCAGAAGGCACAAGTGGCTGTACGGTTCAGGTCCGGTATGGTAATACAAGTATTCGGTCCTTATATGACAGAGGAGACCTGCACGTCTCAACCACAAGCCCAAAATCCGCCTCTTCTGGGTCTCCTCAAATCAACACACACCACGTTGATTTTAGTTGATTAGGTTTATCCAAAAACAGTACCACGAAGTCGAACTCCACGGATACCAGTTAATAATTTGTGAAACCTATCAACTACCAATCCCAGAAGCTAGGCTAAGCATCTACACAAGGATAGGCTAGTAAAACAGTACCAAAATAGGCTAACAATGGAAGGCTACGTCATATCAGTAGAGTACTAATATAAAATCGGAGCAACTGGCACATATGATGATAAATTAAGCATGCAAATTAAGTAAACATGAAATAATTGAAATTTAGCAAACTAGGATTTCAACATGAATCTAGATTGCCTTTGAAGGAGCTAGGTTCTGGATCTCCTCCTTCGAACGGCTCCGGAACGTCTCCCGGACAGCAGGTATACGTCGGTTCTACGCGAAAGAGTAAATAAACAACAATAAATATCAAACATACAGAAAACAGTATGGTAAAAATATATAAAATTCTTGGGATTATTTGTGATTTTAGGCTCTGGAATCATCTAATTTGAGTTCGGGAACTCCTAAACAATTCAGGGAGTTTTGGGCTAAATAGAAAAGCTAGAAAAGAATAAACCGGTTAACGGCGGTTAACCGTTCCAAAACCAAGAAAACCGGGCTTTGGGCGGCGGCGGGCGGTTGACGCGGGCGGCGGCGCTGCTGGACACACGGCGCGGCGCGATTAGGCTTGGCGGCACGGACCCACGGCGGCGTAATTGGCGCGCGCGGATACACGCGGTCGACGACGCGGCGGCGATGACGCTGCGGCACGCATGACATGCTGCCACGCGGCGGCGCGGATAGGGCAGCGGGGGGGTATTTGTTGCTGGGCGGGACAGCCGGGCGACAACCGTGGGCGGGCGACGCGGCGGCGGCGGCGGTCATGGGCGCGGACGCCGAGGTTCGCCGTGCCGTGGAACCTCCAAACTTCGGCGACTTGGATCTCCCTCGTGTCTCCACCAAATATGGCGATCCATATAGTCAATTTGACCAGCGCGACGAGCTCTACAACGTGATGCCCTTGGATTTGGTGATTAGGCTCTGGAATAGGAGCATTACCTCGGTTTGCTTCGGGTTTTGCATGAAAACCGAGGCGGTGGCTAGAGTTTCGAGGGTTGGGGTGATGTGGCCGACCAGGAACCCTAGGGGGGTTTATATAGTGCTTGGGTCGGTTAGGTCAGCCCTAATATGGGTAGAATTTGTATTGGGCTAGAATTGGGTCTTAATTGGTCAAATTAGAGTCCTAGGGGGTTTAGAACTAGGTGGATTGGGTTTTGGGCCTAGTTAGGGCCTAAATATACTATCCAAGCCTGTTAGGACCTTTTTCCTATTATTATTTTATGTTTTTGGCTTTTATTTTCTTTATTTGCTAATATGTGACATTATAATTTTATTAGGATGTCACAATCAAAGTCTAGATTAAAAATTTTTCATCGATCGATGTTACTAACCTTGATTAACTTGGCTGGAAATAAAATGACCAAAATTTTGACAGCACTTCCCTCTTTCTTGAAGCTCTTGGCCGGCGCTGCCCTGTTTTTGATCTGACAGAATGTGGGGAGGAGGCGGGGAAGAGGAGGTTCAAATAAGGATGCTTAGTACCAGTTTAAGAAACCAGCCTGTACTGATACTCTAACATCAATACCGGTTGGTACCGGTACTACCGGTTGGTTTCTTCAGTACCGGTTGGTTTCTTCAGGCAGTATTGATATTCCTCCCGGGAGGAGCCGAGGAGACGGCAAAGAGAAGGTTCAAATAATGCTGCTTAGTACCGGTTGGTTACACCAACCTGGACTGTTGTTCAATATAGATTGGTGTAACTAACCGGTACTAAGCAGACCCTGAGCCAGCTAGCTTGCTTAGTATCGGTTGGTGTCTTCAACCCGTACAGATGTTTCCTCCGGACCCATAGACCGTTGAACCGGAACTGATGTAACTGTCAGTCCCGATTTATGCATAACCGGTACTGATGTGCCGGTATGGAAAGGCCAGATCTGTAGTAGTGAATAGAAATTATCCTTACAATATCTTGACCGTTAAATTGAGAGATTGATGATCAATATTGACTACCACAACCACCACTCACCGTTACCACCACCAGCGTCTTTTTAATATATTAGAGAAGAGATTATGCATATGGGATTTGTTTCGACAAAGAAATATTATGCGTATCAGCGCATATAGGCATGATAGTAATTATTGATTCCACGACACATGGATGACATCAGCGAAGATAATTTTTTTTCTTCGTTTCCAAAGATAGAGATATGGATTCTTTATTTGAAACAAGTTACATAACTTAGCTGCGAAAAGCTGAACCTAGCATTCTGGTTTCTAAAAGATATTTTTCCAAAATCTCAAAACCATTTCCTAAAGCTCATGAAGACTGGCTAAATCAAGTGCTCCGGCATGTCCAAGCTCTTTTTAACCCAGTTGTTTAGTCCCAACCGTTTTAAACATGATAAACTTTTGCCGTGTTCTATTGGTTAGAAACTTTTTTCAAAAATTAATAAGATGAACATTAAGAGCATTGATAAACGGCTTCTCTCTCGTTAAAGTTGGCTCACTTAATTTGTCTTTTTTTAGAACTTTGGAAAAGGGTTTTCAAATTTAAAAAGGTTGAGATAAAAACGAAACATTTGGTTTTTAAAGAGCAATAAGACAAATAAGTCATACATGATGAACTAATTTGTTACCAATTATGTCTGAAGATCGTAGTATCCTACCTAAGTAAGGACACGACTACGCGTCGGACGTCCGACGAAACGTTTCCATCGGACGCCCGCCACTAGCGACGTATTTTGCATGTGCTGATGCAATGCAATGCTGACGTCAGCATATATTTCTTTTTGTTTTTTTAATAATGGCCATAACTTTTGATTGGGTGTTCTAATACACCAACCGTTTGCACCAACGCGATCCTCTCATTTTTACGAACAAAACAAGACCAATGTTGCCATATAAATTTTTACCGCAACAAAAAATTTGTGCTACTGCAACAATTTTCAACACCACGTGCAACAAAAATTTTGTGGTGCTGCAACATTTTTTGTCTACCTAGTGCAACAATTTGTTCAGCCTAGCTAGTGCAACAATTAGTTTAGCATATTACAACAATATGTCTAGCCTGCTGAAACAATTGGTTTAACGTTTTGGAACAATATATATAGCCAAGTACAACAATTAGTTTAGCCTATTTGGAACAATCTGTCTAGCCTGACGAAACAATTTGTGTAACCTATTGGAACAATATGTTTGGCCTGCTGAAACAATTAGTTTAGGATATTGGAACAATCTGTCTAACAAAAACATTGTGCTACTGCAACATTTTTCGACACCACATGTAACAAAATTTTATGGTACTACAACATTTTTTGTCTGCCTAGTGCAATAATTTGTTTAGTCCTAGTGCAACAATTAGTTTAGCCTATTGTAACAATGTCTAGAAACAATTGGTTTAGCCTATTGGAACAGTATCTCTAGTCAAGTGCAACAATTAGTTTAGCCTATTTGGGACAATCTGTCTAGCTGCTGAAACAATATGTGTAACCTATTGGAACATATGTTTGGCCTGCTTAAACAATTAGTTTAGGATATTAGAACAATTTGTCTAACAAAAAAATTGTGCTACTGCAACAATTTGGTTTTCCTAATGCACCATTTTTTGATAATGATAACTGTTGCAGTATATTGATCAAAATGTTGCAGTATGTAGAACTAATTGTAGTATATTAAACTAAAATATTGAAGTAGCTGCTGGCCATTAATGCAATCTCTTTTTCAACGTTTTGGTTTAAATACTTCAATATTTTAGTTTAGCCCAGCCACAACCGTCATGGAAGTGATTTATTCCAGGAATTGAACATGCACATTGATGGGCTCAAGTGCGCGGTGATGGGCCGGGCCGAACGGAATCGTCCGGAGCTCGTCGGACGCCCGGAACGGAGTATTTCCCTAAGTATTTTCTTCTCTTCGTAAGAAAAAAAGTTTGGGCCATTACAAGCAGCTCATGGTGTCTTGGGCCATGGCATGCTTACGGCCTGGAGCTGGCCAGCGGTTAAAAGCCTAGCCGACAAGTACGCGGCACCAGAATTTTTTTTATTTTATCCCAAAATAAATAAATAATATGTTGTTTATTATTATTAAAAATAGACGTCCATCGCCACACGGTCGGACAAGACTAACAACCAGCCCGACTAACAAGCAGGTTTTACTAATTCTACCCAATGTAACGGCGAGTAGAGTGATGTGACAAGCAGGGATAAATCTAACTCAATCAACAGGCTGTTTCCATCCAGCCCAACCAAAGGGATATTTTCTGTCCTGCAATATAAAAAATTCCTAATGGATGCACTGTATGGCCACTTCGCATGTATTTTTATTTTCCTAAAGGCAACATGGTCGAAGTAACCTCTCACTGTGCATAAACCTCACGACTATTTCGCTTTATTCTGTACCGCTATATCTCTTTTTCTCTTCATATGCTCTTTTTACAAAAACAACCCTAGAATTTGAAAAAAGTTATTAGACCGTTCTTCTTCCTTCTCTCTGCCTCTCCTCCTCTTCCCTTCACCCCGGCTGAGTCAGCGCCTCCCGCTAATTAGGGCATGACTGCTAGCAACCACCGCCCTCCCCCATAGGAGCCGCCACGCCGGCCGTCCGCACTGCGCAGGGGCCAGGCCGAGCCCAGCCGAGTCAAGCAGCCGTGGCTGCTGATAGGCCGAAGAGTTCCTGCCCTATGTGCAAAAGTCATATATGTTCATATCCATATTCAGTTCACGGTCAAGAGGAACGACATGTCTCAACCCACATAAAAATAAATAAATATGCATATTGAGTTCATACACACCAAGCAAGCAAACTTAGTTCCCGCACAAAATAAAGAGGCAAATTCAGAAAATAGGAGGTATTCGCAGTTCACATAGTAAGCATTCACATTGCACATTTCAGTACTTCAATTCATAGAAAACAATCAGAACACTAGTACGTGGTAGGAAGCAGCAACACCCTCCAACATTCAGCACTTTCAACTTTCAGATGTTCTCATCTGTAACCAAAACCAAACGGAGCTGCCCTTTAGACAGGTATCATTATGCAACAAAAAGTTGATTAACAATGGACAATGATCCATGCTCTCCCAATGGAACCAAACTCCATTAATCGATGATTTTTAAGTCGAAATTTCTTTCTATTGTGTAACCACAAGCAGATGAAACTGCATAACATGATCTGATCATTAGTTCTGATAATCAATTCTGCACTCTGCAGGCACTATCGAATCATGTTGGAAGGTTCACCACCTCCTACTCCTAGACGGTGCACCACAACAATGTAAAGGTTAGTTTACAGCTAAAAATATCTTTTGCGCGTATGGAGAGTGAGATGGAAGTATTTTGCGCGTAGGGTTTTTTCATGAGTGGGGATGTTAGATTTTAATCTTAATTTTAAACATAATCTGATTAGCCTAATACTCGAACACCAAACTTAATTAATGCGAAAACATGATCATTTACCTGAACTTGAGGATGCCATCACTAAGGGACATATTTATACTTAGAAAGCCTGCTTGGCCGATGATTCGATGCAATAGGACGTAGAAGATGCAGGGAGTCAATAGCAGTGAAGTCCCCGCCTATATTGCTTGCAGCGGCGTCGGCCTTCCCACAGCTCCAGCGACAAGTCTCTAGATCAGATTAGACTAGAGGCAGCTAGCCCTTTTACTCTGTCTGTTAACATTAGGCTAGCCCCTCCCTTAAATTTATAGTCGCGGTGTATTAGAGGGTTGAAACCAAATAGGTTTAGGTGTCTCCGATCAGGACACTAATAGAGTCCGTCTCGTATACGGATAGAGTCCGTCTCGTATATGGATTGAGATCAACTCTAACATTCTCCCACTTGATCGAAAAGCTAACATCATAAGTTCTCTCTCAATAAAACAATACACCAAGGCAAGTGCCGCAAAAACTTTGTTGTAGTTAATGAGGCTTCAATACCTATAGTATACTAATTCTATCTCCATTGGTATATACTTATTTCTTACGGTAGTGTTTTTTTTATTGGCCCTCATATCCAGAATCAGAGGTTTTCTGACACACCCATGAGCGCAATATGATTACGAAAAATACTGGGTGGTAAGCCTTTAGTAAGCGGATCCGCAAGTATTAGCTCAATATTTATATGCTTGACAATAATGGTTTGTTCCTGGATTCTATCTTTCACAACATGATACTTAATGTCAATGTGTTTGGCAGCACCACTTGACTTGTTGTTATTTGCATAAAAGACTGTGGGTTCATTATCGTAGTATAACTTGAGTGGTTTAGAGATGCTGTCCACCACTCTAAGTCCTGGGATAAAATTCTTAAGCCATACGGCCTGCTCAGTAGTTTTATAACATGCCACAACCTCAAATTGCATCGTAGATAATGACATAATTGTCTGTTTGGAGCTTTTCCAAAATATAGCTCCTCCTGCGAGGATGAAAATATAACTTGATGTGGATTTCTTAGTATCCACACACCCCGCAAAATCAACATCTGAATAAACAATAACTTCAAGGCTATTAGATTTTTTATATGTGACCATGTAATCCTTAGTGTCCTGCAAATAACGCAAGACTTTCTTAACGACTTTCCAGTCGTCCAATCCTAGATTTGACTGACATCTGCCAAGCATCCTAGTCACAAAAGCTAAATCAGGGCACGTACAAACATGAGCTTACATAATGCTTTCAACAGCTGAAGCATAAGGAATCGACTTCATTTGATCAGATTCATACTAATTCCTTGGACATTGGAATGTCCCAAACTTATTGCCCTTCACGATAGGAGCAGGCGAAGCAAAGCACTTATGCATGTTAAATCTTTTAAGTATTCTGTCTATGTAAACCTTTTGAGATAAACCTAATGTGCCTTTGGACCTATCTCGGTGAATTTTAATGCCCAGAACAAAAGAGGCATCACCAAGATCTTTCATGTCAAAATTAGAGGAAAGAAATCTTTTGGTCTCATGCAACATATCCTTGTTGCTGCTGGCCAATAAGATATCATCAACATAAAGCACTAGAATAATAAATTTATTCCCTTAAACTTAACATAAATGCAGTTATCCACTTCAAATTTTCTTATAACCTTATTGAACTTAAGATACTATTGTCTAGAAGCTTGCTTTAAACCATAAATTGGCTTCTTAAGACGGCATCCCATATGTTCCTTGCCTTCCACAAGAAACCCTTCCGGACAAACCCATATTTTCTTATAACCACATCGAACTTAAGATACCATTTTCTTGCAAGTCACCGTTACGTCCATCTGTTGCAACTCTAAATCATAATGAGCTACAAGCGCCATGCAATCCTTAGCGAATCTTTAGTTGAGACAAGCGAAAAAGTATCATTATAATCAATCCCCTTTTTTGAGAGAAGTCTTTTGCTACAAGCCTTGCTTTGAACCTTTCACTATTTCCCTTACAGTCACGTTTGGTTTTGTAGACCCACTTACAGCCTACTGTTTTAACTCCCCCAGGAATTTCTACTAAGTCCCATACATTATTAGTGCTCATAGACTTTAATTCATCTTTCATAGCATCAAGCCATTTAGATGAATGTTTACTCATTACAGCTTCCTTATAAGAAATGGGATCATCTAGCTTCCCTATGTAGTTCACATCTTTATTCATGTAAACAACATAATCGTTCGAAATGGTAGATTTCCTATCTCGCCATGATCTTCTCGGAGGTTCATTAGCTACTATCGAAGGCTCTTAAGGCTCATTATTAGGTACTTCATTAGAAATTTCTGAGTCCTCAACAGGAGGTGCAACCACGGTGTTTTCAATCAGAGAGATGCAACAACCTGAGGCACGAGAATAGTAGTTTGTGGGATTAGCGGTGGAATAACCTGAGAAGAAATATAAACCAACTTCTCCTTAAGATCTACCTTCCTGAGCTCTGAGCTACCACTAATTTCGTCATTCTCTAAAAACACAGCATGTCTCATATCTACGAACTTAGTGATACGATCAGGACAGCCGCACATATACTTAATCGGTTTTCTCTCGGTCCATAACTCATGCGGTGTTTTAGGGACTGATTTACTGGGGACCCGATTAAGTATATGTGCGGTTGTCTTTAATGCCTCCATCCACAGCCTAACTGGTAAATTGGAATGACTGAGTATATTTCACACCATGTCCATAAAGGTATGATTTCTTCTCTCAGCTACTCCATTTTACTAAGGTTCACCAGATGTGGAATATTGGGCTACTATGCCATTTTTCTGAAGATACTTAGCAAAAGGACCAGGAATTTGGCCATAAGGGGCGTGTCTCCCATAATATTCTCCCCCTCGATCAGATCTTACTACTTTAATATTTAAATTGTACTGATTTTTAACTTCAGCCTTAAATATTTTAAACTTATCCAATGCTTCAGATCTGTCAGGAATGGGAAAAATATAGCCGTAACGAGAAAAGTCATCGGTCAATGTTATAAAGGAATCATAACCATCCACCGATGTCTCGGGAAAAGGCCTACATATGTTAGTGTGGATCAATTCCAATAATTTTATGTTACGTATAGCTCCTTTCTTAATTTGTTCGACAAATTTACCTTTGATGCAGTCTACACAATAGTCTGAGTCAGAGAAGTCTAAGGGGTGGAGTATCTCTTCCTTAATGAGACGTTCCATTCACCTCTTCGAAATGTGGCCTAAATGACAATGCCACAATTTTGACGAAGTCTCATTATGACTTTTCTTACGTTTAGTAGAAACATCACAGGCATTCACAACAGATTCATGGAGGGAAAGCTTATAAAGCTTATCTTGTCGGATGGCAAGATCAACGTTATTGGAATTAAACTGAACAATGCACTTACTGTTTTCAAATAAACATTGATAACCATCGTCATCCAACAAGGATATTGAAATTAAATTTCGCCTCGTGGTAGGGACATAAGCAATATTATTTAACTAAAGTACAAAACTGCTGTGTAAGACTAAGGAAAACGTTCCAACATCTTTAACTTCAACCTCCTTTTCATTGGTGTCTCTAATGCTTCTCTCCCCCTTTCTTCGTGTTGTCACGGTAAGGAATCCCTGTAATGAATTTAAAATGTGCACAGTGGCACCAAAATCAATCCACCACATATTAAGGGAATAATGAGCATAAAGTGACTCATCAATAAACGAAATTAGGTTAGTACCCTTCTTAGAGAGCCACTTTAAGAAGCCAGCACAATCTTTCTAGGAATGCCCTTCTGCATTATAGAAGCGACACTTCCTAATGCTTGATGCCGAAGATTGATTTGAGGCCTTCTTATCATTCTTAGAAGAGTTTTTAGGCTTCTTCTTCGGCTTATTATCATTCTTGGCTTTCCTTTTTTTAGAGCCGACAAAATTGACAATGTCCTTTCTATCAGCCCTGATTCTTTCTTCCTCTTGGATGCACATAGCAGTAAGATCGCTCAAAGTCTACTTATCCTTGTGAATATTGTAATTTATCTTAAAGGGACTATACTCAGAAGGCAAAGACTTCATAATAAAATGGACTAAGAAATCATCAGATATAGACATCTCTAAGCTCTTAAGCTTAGAAAAGATATATGTCATCGTCATGACGTGTTCTCTAATGCTACCAGAATCATTATACTTAGTGCTTAAGAGCCTTTGAATAAGGGTACTAACATAGGTCTTGGATGAACCCTTAAATAGCTCCTCAACCTTAGCTAAGTAATCCTTTGCATTATCAGAATCAAGGATTGCTCCCCTTATTCATTCTGAGATGGAGCTCTTCATAACAATAAGTGACATGCGGTTAGACCGTTCCCACTTTTCTGAGTTAATGTCATAAACTTTCTTCAACTGAGTGTAATTAGACTCTCTAGGAGTGGGAGCCTTAGGGGGATCAACCCTGAAAACATAATCAAGGTCTAACACCCTATGGACAACCTGAATCTTCTCCTTCCAAGAAGGGAAGTTGTTGCTAGTGAGTTGCTTAATGCCATTAAGGATATCAGTAACACTTGAAGTGTTTAAGGCTGATTGAGAGAAATAAACGGCAAAAAATTAGCATATTTGGCATAAATTTAACCTACGTTGGTCCGATTAAAGACATGCAATAATTATTGTTCTAATTCGCATCACCATTGGGTAGAAACGAAAAAGAACAATATGACATATGATTATACATCAACATTGGTTAGAAATATAATCATAAGTCATCATTAAATCTTGAAATAAAATTTCTTGTTGGTTCCATTTTAATTAGAGATAAAACATAATTGTTTGGCAAAATTAGCCATTTAGAATTAATTATATAAGCCCTTCAATCATCATGGGCTCAGTAGTACTAAATTCGGCCACTTCTTGTCTATTGGGCCCATGCACTGTCTTTAATGCGCACGTCAACCCAAGACGCGAGAGCCCGAGCCTTATACGGCCTCTGGCCATTTAACAAGAACTCGGCCCACTGGACTTCTATACGCGCCGCTCAGCCTAGCCCAAAAGAGGCGCTACGCTAACGTTGTCCATCGGATCAAATCTGACGGACGACATCGCTCCCGCTCGGATCAATAGAGGTCAGCTCCTCGTAAACCCTAACCCAGCACGATAGTTCTGCTGCGCATGAGAAAAGGCCTGATAAGGTGGTGTCGCGGTGGAGCTCCTCACCGGTGAGCACGTGCGGTGCTCCAATGCTGCGCGCAGCTCCGTCGAGTAGCTCCATTGCGTTTCCCGGGCAAGCGGCAGCTGCCGGTGGAGGGCGTAGCGGCTCGGAGCTATGGCATAGGTGAGTGAGCGGTGACGGCAAGCAGTACGTGCGGCACTGGTGACACGCAGAGACACGGACCCGGCGACGCGTGGCTCGGGCCCACGCGCAAGACGCCGGCGACATGCATAGAGCTCACCGGAGAAGAGGCATGCCGACTTTGGCTCGCATTTAGTCTTTAGGGTTTCGGGAAAAGGGAAGAAATTTGGGGATTTGATCTTTATTTTGACCAATTCAAGCCTTTAATTGCTTCTTCCCTAGTTAATCTTTCTTATTTCATAAATCCCGAACCAAATCGGGCCTTAACCCTAGCCGAATTTGGAGTTTTTTTAGGGTTCAGCCAAGCCGAATTAGTGCTTAATCCAGAAATTTCTTCCCAATTGATTCTTATCCCATAATCCCCTCCTTCTAATTTCTCTTCTAACCCATCTAATAGCATATAAAAAAGCAATCAATCTTAAAACCCACACACAGCAAATTTTAGGGTTCGGGTTGTATTAAACCGATGCAAAATTAAGGTTAATTAGATTACTATGTTTAGGGTTTGCTGATCTGGGTTTTCTTGAGCCTGATCGAGATGAACTAGGGTTCATCCCCATGAGTTCTTGTCCCGATCCATGCGGGATTTAATTGCGCATCATGTTGTGCATCATAACATGATTAGGGTTCATGATGAGCACGAGATGGCTCCTGATTAGGGGAATTTTGATTCTGTCAATTTCAATTTGGTTCCCCTCCAGTTGTTTCTCTCAGCAACGGCAAAGAACAAGATTAGGGTTCTAATTTGGGTTCGGGTAGGCTAATTGAGGCTTTGATACGAATTGTTAGATTTTAATCTTAATCTTAAACATAATCTGATTAGCCTAATACACGAACACCAAACTTAATTAATGCGGAAACAGGATGATTTATCTAAACTTGAGGATGCCATCGCTAAGGGACAGATTTAGGTTTAGAAAGCCTGCTTGGTCGATGATTAGATGCAATAGGATGTAGAAGATGCAGGGAGTCGGTAGGAGTGAAGTCCCCGCCTATGTTGCTTGCAGCGGCGTCGGCCTTCCCAGAGCTCCAGGAACAAGTCTCTATATCAGATTAGACGAAGGCAGCTAGCCCTTTTGCTCTGTCCGTTAACGTTTGGCTAGCCCCTCTCTTATATTTATAGTCGTTGTGCACTAGGGGGCCGAAACCAAATAGGTTTAGGTGTCCCTGATTAGGACACTAATAGAGTCTGTCTCGTATACGGATAGAGTCCGTCTCGTACACGGATTGAGATCAACCACTCTACTCGATTGTCCGTCCAGCAAGTGCATGACCTAGATCACCCTCGATGATGGCACCATTCTGCCTTCGCCTTGGGTTGAAATTTGTTCTAGGATCTTCTCAGAGCACACAACTGGACTCCAATACCCGCACTACCAAGCGATGGCCATGCGTTGTGTCGGACCACATCCAACACTGTTTAAGTTGAAAGGATCTGTTCTGGTCCCGTTTCTCATGGTCCGAGAGCTAGAGTTCCCGTAGTCCTCTCCCTGACCTCTATGTCTAGGTCTCACTCTAGACACACACCTCAATTGCCAAGTCCTACATGGACCCTAAAACACAATCACGGAACCGTAAACCATAGTGCATCGTAGCTCAAACCAGACTGAGTAACCCACAACACCCAATTACATCCCTCATTTCCCTACCATTCTTAGACTTCCGCCATTACATATTACGATGTGAGTAGTGCGAGTAGTGCAGTGGTGAACTACGTCCACCATGACAGGGCAATTATACCTTGAAAATCATAGATTAGATGTAACTAAGTCTAAGCAAGTTTTACTTAGGGACAATGAGTCCAAAATATCTAATATCTATCCTAGAGTTCCAAACGACATGATAATCAAGGCAATCAGGTATGGTAATTGAAGCATAGTCAAGAACAGGGCATGTGTACAACATGATTAAAGAATAGGCAAACCTACTCTAGCATTTCAAATAATTGCAACATATAATAGAGCATGCAATTTCTTAGTTGAATCAGAGTAATTTATATAAAACTAGGTAAGGTATGAACTATGAATGTTAACTCGTCTTGTTACGGGGAACGGTACTTTTCCTTGGCGTCTTTAAATCTTTCCTCTAGGCCCTCAACATCTGTTCATAATAATTAAGACAATGCATGACTTATTTACGATTAACTGCACCTAGCATACCATCTCTTAATTAAGATAGCGAGATTTTCTGCGTGTCATTGTATGCCATGCATGAATATACCCTTAATTAGCTTTAATAAAGATACTCATGCTGGGAAATAATTTTTGGAATAAAATAAAGTGATATAGTTATTAATTCTATATAGCCCTTGTGGGTTTTCATTAATTTTAAAATTTATACAATGTTAATACTTGATTTAATATTTTTCTTCGGTTAGTCCTAAGTTGGAATAGTTTTTGGAAAAATTTGGGAATAGTTTCAGTTATTTTTCTTCAGTGTAGTCTAGAGGATTCCCGTATTCATCATCTCTCGGTCTCACAAACAATCACATGCGCAACGAAAAATTACACACAAGAGACACATAGAGATGTGAGGGGCACTGTTTCTTTCTTTCTTTTTATGAGAAGCAATTGATACAATCAACAGGAAGTCCCCTTAAATATATAGACAAGACCTATGAGCTAAGGTTTAGATAAGTGGATACAATTCATGGGATCAGCTACCAGAAGGTCCGGACCACCATCGGTTTATTAAAACTAATTTCTGGTGTGGGACGGTTGGGAAGTAGGTAGGCTGCATTCACGATGGCAGCCTCTAGCGCTTTCCCCGCTTCAGCACCCGCACCATGAATGTGGACAGTGAGCTCCCGGAGGGCAAGGAGATGGCGGATGCTGAGATAAGTAGCACCAACTGCGGCGGCGGGTTGCGCCTCAGCTGCCAATCGGACCCACAAGTCAAGAGCTCGCAGCTTTGGCATGGCTCCCGCTTCCAACAGAGTCGTAGCCACAGAGCACGCTAGGTAACCTATGTCCAACACCATCAGATGTCGGAATCCATTGCTGCCGACGACGATGCTCTCTTCGGTGTCATGAGCTCGTAACGTGAGATATGTCAATACGGGCAAGTCCCCAAGAATGTCGATGGTTTCCTGTCTCAATTGACTCGTCCAGATCTCCAGCACTGTGAGGTTGGCCTGGTACGCTATCCACTCTGGAATTTTAGACACTAGGACATTATACAATGCTAGCTTATCAAGGAGATGAGGAGGTGCAGACCAAGAATCGGATATAAAGTCAAAAGACTCGCAAGATTTGTCCATACTAATCCGTAGGGATCGGAGGCTGGATTTACCAAGTTTGCTGATGCACGAAACAAGAGTCTCTTGGTATGTTGTCATGTCATCAATATCAAGTGAACCAAACATCGACCACCATAAATCAAGGGTTCTCAATTTTGTTAAGCTGCCCAGCTCTTGCAATGAAATTATTGAGGTGCTCTCGTCCACACGTATCCATGATAGTTCCTCCAATGCTTGCATCTTGCCTACCGCAACAGGCAGTTTTACACCAGAAACATATAAATATTTCAGTTGCCGTAGTTTAACAATGCTTGCAGGCAGCTCTTTTATGCCTGTATGGAATAGATCCAATGCCTCCAGAACATGCAATTGCCCTATTTCTTCTGGCAACCGTTCAAATTCATATGCTTCAACTTTAAGGTATCTAAGCTGAATCAGCTTCCCTATATTTTCCAAACTGCTGCCCAAGTTTGTGTTACTCCTCTGTACAGAAAGCACTCTGATGGCAGGGAAATCCAAAATAGAAGGAATTGCTTCACTACTACGAAACACCACGAGGGAACGAACATTAGCAGTACCTATGGATGGCACTGTCATATCTTCATGTCCAAGGTAGTGAACTGCTAGTCGGCGAACCTTATCCTGCGAAGCAAATTTATGCTCATGATCACCAATGCAAGTGACAAAATTCTCCTCAGCTGCCTTGGATACAATGAGATCAAGAATCATATCATGCACTCGGCATCTTCTTGCCTGGCCATCATACTTGATGTCTACCGGTAGGATCATACTTCTATTTATAAGTTCATTAAAATGAGATACCCCAACTTTCTGTAAACTTTTGCCACCATCGACAGTAATGAATCCTTCTGCCATCCACATCCTTACCAAATCATTCATGCAGATCTCATAATCCTCTGGATAAATGCTTAGATATAACAAGCATGTCTTCAGATGGCTAGGAAGATCATTGTAGCTAAGAGATAAAATCTTCTTCATATTTGATACATCAGGATGTTTCTCAAGTCCCAAACCAATTGACTTTTGAACACTGATCCACTCTGCTCTTGCTTTCGATTTAGTACTTAACAAACTAGCCATAGTAACTATTGCCAATGGTAAACCGCCACACTTTCTTATGATGTCATCAGAGACTCCTTCTAGGTGAGGAGGGCAATTATCTTCAGAGCCAAAAATTCTTCTGAAAAACAAAGTTTTGGAGTCAGCTTCACTTAGTTTCCTTAGTTCATACACATCACCAGGACTTGAACAGCAAAACTTTGCAACAGCAGCTATTCTTGTTGTTAATATTATTCTACTGCCATGATTATTATCAGGCAAACCGCACTTGATAATCTTCCAATCTTCGGTATTCCATGTGTCATCAATCACAATAAGATAGCTGTCCAAATGATACAGAGTCACAATTGAATCAAATCGATCTGAGATATGTCCAATACACACAAATTGTGTTTATTAGAAGGACAATATACACAAAGTAATTTCGATAGCTAGTGACTTGAACCAATGAATGGATGTCAAACTAATAAATCTAGTGAGAAATATTGATCAAAGTATTTCAAGCAAGTTTAAATTAGGGTATGTGATTAGATACCTCTTGTCCCTGAGTGAATCCCTTAGTGCATTAATGAGCCATTCTTCATCCCTAGATTCGATGCTTGCATCCTCCTGTGTCTTGATTTTGGAGAGTATGGACCGGAAAATCTTTCTTACATTAGGCATTTGTGACACTGACACGAAAGCTTGGCAATCAAATTGATGACCGATTTTTTGGCACACTTGATTAGCGAGAGTAGTCTTGCCTAATCCTCCAAACCCTACGACTGACACCACTTTCAGTTGCTTCTTTCCATCATCTACCAACTTGGTGAGCTCATACGTTGGGCCATCAATACCGACGAGGCTGGCTGCCTCCACGTAGAGTGCAGGCAACCGAGGGTCCAAAGCCACCACATTGGCGTCCCCAGAAAAGGCCAATGTATCAAGTTTGTACCTCTTTCTTCTCTGGCTTGCCACAATGATCTGGGTCTTAAACTCCTGAATCTGCTTAGCAATGCCATGGCGAGCTCCTAGATTCTTCACTTTCTCGAGGGCATTACAAAAGAATTCCTTGATGCCCGTATAATTGCAATGCTCATGCTGAAGCCGGAGCATGTACTTGTCGACGAAGTCCTCGATGTCGTAGGCCATCTCCCTCACTTGATTCCTCCACTCCCTCGTTTGTGGGTCTAGCTCCTCCTTTTCAGCTAACCTCTCCAGGAAGGCATTCATGCTGCCCAGCTCCTGCTTCAGGAAGGAGATTTCTCGTTTCACACCTTTCTGCAGCTTGTACTCATCGAGCAGCAGCGTGCTGAGCTTCTGCAGGAGGGAGTTCATCACCCCGGTGGCGGCGCTCACCATTACCCTAGCCATCTTCTGGACCAGCTCAGAATCGCAGAGTTGATGGCTTGAAACTGATGCTGCTGGCAAGTGCCAAGAACACTCTCTCAAGATGGTTTATAACTTCAGATATCTGAAGAATTCACAGACGAAGTATGTTCGTCAAAAACAAAGAACATAATCCAAGCCATAGATGTAAGTAATTAAGTATGTACCTCCTGCCCTCCTCGTGTTCCGTGGACATGGCCTCCCGCTGGCTAACGGTGCCGCAATAGACTTTGGGAGCAAGGTGGTGGAGAAGACGGGAGAAAAAGCAGTGGTGTTGATTGGGTATCGGCAAGAACCATCGATGTTGCCCACACTGGATGGCCAGCTGGACGAATACGCTGCTTTGTCGGCGAGTGAGTGCGTTCCAGCCACGCTAAATGGCCTTAAGAAAGGTTCTGTATTTCAGTCTCCATCAATATTTTCTTAAATTGCGTGGAGTATTTTCGTGATGCTCAGTCCACAAGTGCATGTCTGATTATTTGATTATTCCTCCAGGCTGCCGTAGCAGACAAGTTCCTTGGAGAATGTTTGCAGATGCTTGTGAACAACTTCACTCCACCTGGACCACTTCTTGC
Source organism: Olyra latifolia (assembly GCA_036346145.1). Taxonomy (NCBI): domain Eukaryota; kingdom Viridiplantae; phylum Streptophyta; class Magnoliopsida; order Poales; family Poaceae; genus Olyra; species Olyra latifolia. The sequence goes on from CM070533.1 coordinate 24,072,498, forward strand.
ATTCATTGAGCAGCCAAGAATCCAAGATGGATTGCAAGGAAAGAAGCAGATCTATTCTCAATTCCATCAGAGTTTGAAAACGATCTCTGACACTGTACCCATAGCACCAAGAATGTCAAAGTCTATTATAGATAGAAGTATGGCAAAGTTTTTTTTATAGCAAAGCTGTAAGTGTGAACTCTGCAATGTTGGATTTCCCCAAGATCGGCACACACGAACTCGTGGATATAGAACACAAGAGCTACTAACACACACTTGTATTCTTGTACTTGGCTAACAGAGATTACAAGGAACAACGCTCTTGGAGACGCCCACCGACTCAAGATTATAACGGACTTGAGTATGCGCCGTTCTTCTTGTTCCTCGCCACTCTCACACACTCTCTGGCTAACCGGATACAAGAATATATAGATGCAGCTAGCCTACCGAACAGTCACCACTGGATCCGAATTCTTCGGCATCGTCCACACGCTGAGCCATTCTTCGAGAACCTTATCTGCTCGTTCCTAGAGACTCGGCCATGCAGTTGCATACTCGTTCATCCGATTGGCTTCTCCTGTTCTGCAAGACTCAGCCACAACTCCATCCATTGCATGCATATCTTTCTATCCTATCCATGCTAATCTCTTGGCTATACTAACGTGCACTACTAACTCCATGCAAGACTAACTAACTAAATACAACTCAACCCACATGCACAGTTCACATCTTATGTGGACATTTATTTAAACAACAAGATTAATACCAACATGCAAGATATTTTATATTTATTGTAATGATTGTGTAGTGTTCACATGTTGCATTTCTTAATTTGCTTGAAAATTAGGCAAACTGTATAGACATGCTGAAATGGAACATGATCTCTCCATTTGGCCATCCAATTAATTTTCATTAAATCCTTAAATTTTGCATGCCTGCATCTTTTTGATTTCTTTCCATATCTTTTTAACACCTTCATGCATTCGTTAAAGTTCTTTTTATTTTGTTTGCCCATTAGTTTTTTGTTGACAGTTTATGATTTTTAACTCGCAGTATTTATACATGCAAAACTCTTGGGTGCCGCCAACTTTATTCATTATTTCATAAAGCAACAATCCTTACTTTGCACAAGATCGATGATTCGTTCGTCGAGTGCATGTTGGAGCTTGATACTGACAGAATGGGAGACCTTATTGGAGCTCTATTACTAGCGAAAGTTGTGGATCTGCTTACAGAATTGGATGTATGCTTCCTTTACTCATAAAATGTCCTACAGCTCATTCTTGATCTCATTATTTTTTTTTCAATTATGCAGGTTAATATAACCTGGGAAGACATTCTTCAAGAGGAGCATGATAAAGGTATATTTGACAAGGAGCTTGAAGATTTGGTCATTTGGATCACGATGAGGATAGTCTTTGACAAGAAGGAACTAGGGTTTGTGCGTTCTACTTAAATTTCTGTGTAACTAAGTAGTTTTAATAGCAAACCCGCTGTAGATTATTACATGCTTGCGTAACTGAGAATAACTGAAGGCCCACTTTGTTGGTTAGGTCCTTTTTGGAGGAACTGCACGTGAACATGCTGAAAAACTGGATGGTTTAATGGTGGTTGTATGCGAGCACCTCAAGTTATGTCCAGAACGTGGTTGTCCACGTAAGGTGAGCTTGCAGGCAATTTTTATGAATCTTATCTTGTGGAAGAAAAATATTTCTCAAGAAAATCCTGAAGCGTCTTAACCCCCGTGGAGGCCGCGTGTGCGTGTTAATATAGCCGGAATAACCCCGGCAGGGTACGTACAACAGGCGGCCAAGATAGGATCATATCCTTCTATCTATACAAAGGCTAACTATATTTGGATAGATACTATCTATAACCGGTGATTACTTTACATCTTAACAATTTCTTTGTCATCTTTATGTAGGAGGAGGAAATATAACTGTAGTATTTATGTAGGAGGATAAGAAAATATACCGCAGCAAGTTGTTAAAAGTGGCCAAAATAGTTTAGCAAGGGCAATTCTATTTTGGTCTTTGTCATTACTCATTGTTGTTTGAATTGGACAGGAATTTGGCATTTTGAAGACTATCTTTCGAGCATCCGTGCTTAGGGCCGGTGCACAAATCCAAATTTGTACAGGTGAAGATATGCTAAACTAGGTTCATTGCATTATAGTGCTTTATTGCGTGCTATTCACCTTCATATTTTCTCATTTGTTTTTCTGCTTCACCTTCCTTATTTTGCAGTTTGTCATGTTCTATGCCTGTTCACTGGATCCTGAAATCCGTTGGGAATAGTCCCACATTGGTTGTTAGGAGGGCTTGAGCATGGTTTATAAGGGTGAGGGAGCACCCCCTCTTTGAGCTAGCTTTTTGGGGGGAGATAGCCCAAGAGACCTTGGCCCGCTGCTTTGCGTTGGGACTGCGACGGTACTGCAGCCCAACGGCTTGGGATCCGGGTGTGAGGCCCGGCTGACAGTTGGTATCAGAGCCTGGTGAAGACGGGGATGCTATGTCGCGGTGCTACGCCAAGGAGCGGCGACACTGGCGATATGGTGTCATGGTGGCCATGAACCACGGCGTGGGAGGCCATTTTCATGGCGATGGCGAGGTGGCGATGACGCGTTCCGGTGTGTCGGGAGGGCGCGCTTGCTACCGCGGTGAAGCAAGGTCGACACGGGGCAAGGAGGACCTTGATGTCTACCATGAGAAGTGATGGTGCCATTCGGTGTGTTGAGGAGCGATGACACCGGACGAGATGGCATCATGAAGGTCATGGACAACGGTAGGAGGCCGTGTTTATGGAGGTGGCGGTGTGGCCGCTACGAAAAAGTCAGTGTGATGTCACCGACGACGACGGTGGTGTGAGGCCATCATGATGATGTGGGCAATCCATCTGTCTACATGTTTTGCATGATCGCATGTGGTGCTGGCAGATCGGGTGTGTCCTGAGCCAGAACGTATGCATGCCAAGAGAAGCCAATGTGCTGTACGAGACAGCAAGTGCATGCGGAGTATTGCGGAATGCGGAGGGCTGTAGATGTGATCAGGATTGTGATAGGTTACAAGATTAGGGGGTGATTGTTAGAACTAATCTTGTAACGAAGTAATTAATAATGCATGTGTGTCATGTAGGTGTAGTAGTGTGTGTGTGTTGCATGCATGTAGGAGTTAATTAGCTAGTGGTTAGTGGAGTCAGCAAGAAGCTAGCTGCATGCACATTTAGTGGAGCACGTTGTAGTCAGCTTGGAGACCGATTCATAAGCGTGGGTAGCGTGAGCTTCGTGCAGGAGTGGATCGAGCGTGCGTAAGCTTCGGGCAGATTTGTTACTGCCGTGTACATGTGAATGGGGCTATATAAGCCATGTAATAGTTGTGTTTGTTAACAGGGGAAAGTGAATACCGAGACTTGTCCGGGAACCACTGGGCCACCTGGGCTCTGATACCACTTGTCAGCCCGGCCTCACACCCGGACCCTAGGCTGTTGGGCTGCAGTACCTTCGCAGGCCCAACAATGAGCAGCGGGCCAAGGTCTCTTGGGCCATCTCCCCCCAAAAAGCTAGCTCAATGAGGGGTGCTCCCTCACCCTTATAAACCATGCTTGTGGCTTCCCCACAACCAATGTGGGACTATTCCCAACAATCTCCCCCTCACACATTGGGCCGAGACTTGTCCGGGAACCACTGGGCCACCTAGGCTCTGATACCACTTGTCAGCCGGGCCTCACACCCGGATCCTAGGCCGTTGGGCTGCAGTACCTTCGCAGGCCCAACGCTGAGCAGCGAGTCGAAGGTCTCTTGGGCCATCTCCCCCCAAAAAGCTAGCTCTGATACCAACTGTCAGCCGGGCCTCACACCCGGATCCCAGGCCGTTGGGCTGAAGATGCCGTCATGAGCCCAACATAAGCAGCGGGCCAAGGTTTCTTGGGCTATCTCCCCCTAAAAAGCTAGCTCAAAGAGGGGGTGCTCACTCACCCTTATAAACCATGCTTGTGCCCTTCCCACAACCAATGTGGGACTATTCCCAACAATCTCCCCCTCACACATTGGGCCCAGACTTGTCCGGGAACCACCTGGGGCACCTAGGCTCTGATACCAATTGTCAGCCGGGCCTCACACCCGAACCCCAGGCTGTTGGGCTGCAGTACCTTCGCAGGCCCAACGTTGAGCAGCGGGTCGAAGGTCTTTTGGGCCATCTCCCCCCAAAAAGCTAGCTCAAAGAGGGGGTGCTCCCTCACCCTTATAAACCATGCTCAAGCCCTCCCAACAACTAATGTGGGACTATTCCCAACAAAATCTGCGGCCTTAAATTTGTTAATTTTCTGACTGATATTTTTACTTCGATGGAAGAGGACCCAATTTCTAGGTAAGTCTTTTTTTACGATAATTAGGAGTACATCCAACAAATATGTCTTTTTTTACGATAATTAGGAGTACATCCAACAAATATGTCTTCTATTTGTCTGTCCAGTGTTGTTATGAGTCAGATACAAATATGTCTTCTATTTGTCTGTCCTTTCACAGACACCCCTTTTGACCAAAAAGTTGCCACTTTCGTGGCAAAAATGTGTCCACAGAAAAAAAAAAAAAACAACTTTGTGATCGTCTATTGGCGGCTGCAGTGAATAGTCTATTAGATTCAGATAGAAGAAGTCCTAATTACCACCTTGGTTTTTTGAGTGAAGGTTGTCTGCAGTTTCATATGTTGGAAGCTATTTGTCCCGGGCAAGGTTCATTTCTGCTGATACGATGGTGGTTGTACTCAAAAGGTGGCTACGCCCTAATAAATACATCTGTTCATGTCTCATGTGATTTTTCATTTGAGATCTGAAATTAGTTTTATTTGCTTTGCACAGGTTAGTGGACTGGTGTGACAAGTATTGTGTGGACTGGTGTGATAAGTGTTGTGAGCTTCAGAACAGCAATGGGACAACAGCCAAGTTAAATCATCAAATATTTTACGCGAGCTGTCAGGTTCGTTCTGTTATGTACTTTTTATATAGCTAAGAAGGAGAAGTATGTTTGATCAAGCACAGATTTCGTTTACCAAAATTTCTGTAGAACATGCATTTGGTAGCTTTTATTTGTGAATGTCCTGTCCTGGTATCATGCATGAAACTGTTTGAATGGTGCCATATGCTCTCTGAATATTTACTTTTTTTTAACCTGCAGTCTGTGATGTATGTGCTTTGCTTTCGCTTGAGATCTATTATGGACTACCCGAATCATAAATCACAGCTTTTTGAAATGCCCTTTGGATTTATCTTGACCCATCCTCTGGAATGTCTAAAGGTTTGTCTGGTTCTCCGCCCCTTTGAGGTCTCCTTCCATGGCTTCTATACTCATTTTGTGTCTCTGCATTACTCTGAACAGCTATGTCAATGAATGGAAGTCATTAGCTGCTAATAATATGTTGTTATTTACCTTTGTCACGGCCTTTTGATTTTCTAGGTGTGCTAGCCTTCAATAGTAAACGAGTTCCTGAGGCAGGCCAAGGCTGCCAGGTTGTTCAACGCATCTGTGTGTTCAGCATTCGAAGATGCACTTGAACCTGATTTATCCAAGACTTCTGGAGGAATCAATAGACTTGACATGTTCTTCCCATTTGATCCTTATTTGCTGAAAGAATCTGACAGGTCCTCCACACTATTTTTTAAGTACTTTTTAGTCCTATTCTATAATCATTCAGTGCTGCTTACCTTGCTTGTGCTCTGGGTCGATGACAATAGTCTAGATTCGTTGAACTTTAGGAATGCTGAGGTTGTGGCATAGAATTACACTACAAAAAAGCTCCTTAGAATTTCAGCTCCTATGTGTTCAACCCCTTTCTTTATCTGCACCACTCTGCATTTGGAACACACTGACATTGAATCCAGTTTCTAGCTGTCCTCGTTACTAATGTTTTCCTTCAGTGAGCCTTCCAGGGTGATCGTAACATCGTCGTTTGTTCATCACTTTGTGGAAATTGTATGAGGGTATGAATGTTAGTTTGAACCTGCCGCACGCGTCTTCCTCATTTTCTGCATTAGTTCGTTCAAGCCTGAGGCCGTGTGTTACTACGAACGAAAAATATTATGTGACGATTGACCTTTCTAGTTATATTCTCCCAGATCCGCTTAGATGACATAGTGGACAATCACGTAAAGAGATAATAGATAATAAGAAAATTTGGAACATAATTTGGTATGGAACATGATGATTTAATATATAAATACTGAATGGAAAGAGTTGGATATCAGGTAATTATTGTAATTTTAAAATTTGAAGAGAATGTACCGCTTTAGCAATTATCACTGGACTCCTTTTGATAATAAAGATAAGGATATTTAGTGCCTGTGCCGTGGCTTCGAACAAAAAAAAAACTTTGGACATGTTATCTTTTGATGTATGAATGGCTTACCTATAGGTTTATGTTGTAGAAAGCAAAGGCTCGAGAGGAGAGTTTTGTTGAGTGCGCTTTCAATATATGGTTTCTGCAGCGGTTTTCAGAGGTGAGAATAAATTTAGATAAAATATTCCAAGTTCCTGTACATTGTGTTCAGTGCACCAATTCAACTTATTGCATTTAGATGGCTGAAAAAATAACTGTTGTTGCATGTGCTATACTAAATTTGAATGAACTCACAAAAATACGACTCATTAAAAAAAGGAAAGGCATAAGACAATCATAACATATTTAATCAGGATAATATAGAAACAATGCATCAATCATAGCGTCAATATTATTCCTTGTTTCTTTGCATTCGTCTTCGACTATTGGCATCATTATTCTTGTTTCTTTACATTTGTTTTGAGAAATAATATTTTTTGCATGTGAACCTTGATATGAACCGGAGGCCGGATCTTCCGACTTCGACGATTCGTGCTCCCAATCAGACTGATCCAAACTCTTGCAATCACTACACCATGGCTCTATTGGTTATCAGCTATGCCAGAACACAGTTGATACCACCAAGATGGTTTGTCTCTGCATGCGATGAGAACACAAGCAAAAACATGCATGGTAGACGCAATCTGAATATTGCAAATACCAATGAAACACACGAGTTGGGGTTCCATAAACTGATTAATGGTTGAGTCTAAGCAGTATAATCTAAGCAAAGTCAAATCTATTTCCCGACGATTACTGAATATATGTTAGGGAGAGGGCATGAAGGGGCATGCATGCATGTCTTGCAAAACCTAGGCTTGAGTCCATCATGCTTAAAGGGCCCATTTTGGCCCAACTTGGTGGTGCATCATGTTCTTTCGACGATTCTCAACGCTATAGGAGGAATATTTGGCAGTGGGACTGATTTATTGGAAAGTTTATCTTCTAAACTTTTCATAGGGTAGTAGGCTGTATGCAGATTGTATGCTTGTTTGAAGGCGGCCATTGACGACCAAACTAGACTTGAGGTGGGCTTCGTCTAGGTGTCGTGACTTGTGGGAGCGGAGGGTTCGGAGTAGTTGGAGATACATTTTTCTTGAATACACCATCAGGTAGGAAGGCAGCCAAGATGATAACCGAACTGGTGGAGGTTGTGGAGCTATATGTGGAGACCAAGAAGACCATCTGTGTGCGCCACTAGGCTAAGGTGATGTCTAAGAAAACTACACAACTGTAGCCATCGTAGTAGATGAAGTAGAATATATCGTAAAGTGTCGTCAATTTGTTATACCTTACATGTAAGAAGTAGTTGATGTTGATATAGTCGAAGCAGTGTACTTAGTGATGATCATATGTATGCAAGGCTGGTCATATCCCCTACTATACTCCCTTTCTTTCTTATTAATGATTGTTACTGGACACCGACCATTCTACGGGATGACCACGGGACGACCGTCCCGGCGGCCGCCAAGTACTGCAAGGACACGTTCGGCCGGTTCATGGAGGGCGTGCAAGCGGTGCCGGCCGAGTGGGCGCCATGGACGGATCTCACGTCCCGACACTGCAACCCGCGCCGGGGCAACACCATCTGCTCCGGCGCCAGCGGCACCGCGGTCGATCGCATCCAAGTTTTGCGCATATATAGTGCGTACGTCCCCGGCATCAATGCAAGTTGCATGTTGGGCGGGGGCGCCATGTGAAGTGTGCATAAGCATTTAATTATCTCAAGATTATTAATTTTCCTTAAAAGTTTCCTTTGCTTGATTTGTTCGTTGTTGATTCTTCAAGGGTAGAATGGTTTTATCGTTGTATAAAGTGAGCAATAAAAGGATGTGTTATCCTCCAACAAGAAACAACTAACTTATCGAAGTGAATTTAATTTCTAGCATGTGTTACTGTTTGGTACTTGGGCCTCCTTGAATTAATAAATTAGTGGCTAAGCGCTCATGCTTTGCTAAGAGCAAATATCTAGTTTTCACCACGCCATCTTTGACGTGTTTTGTTCACACTCTCAGCTCAGTTTCCGCGTTCGATTATGTCGTGCTTCCACACCAGCCCTCTGATTTGGTATATATGTTGAGTTGATTAAAAGGTTCTTAATAGAATGCAATAAAATAAGGTAGCTAGATAAATATAGAGATTTTTAAGCTATTTGAAATCTTCAAAAGATGAACACACTGTAATATGAAAGCAAGCCAAGTAAATAGAAATCATTCTTACAATGTCTTGACCGTTAAATTGAGAGATTGATGATCAATATTGACTATGACAACCACCACTTACCGATACCACCATCGGTCTCTTTTTAATATATTAGAGAAGAGATTATGCATATGGGATTTGTTTCGACAAAGAAAAATTATGCGTATCAGCGCATATAGGCATGATAGTTGATTCAACGATACATGGATGAGATCAGCAAAGATAATTTTTTTTTCTTTGTTTCCAAAGATAGAGATATGGATTCTTTATTTGAAACAACTTATATAACTTAGCTGCGAAAAGCTGAACCAAGTATTCTGGTTTCTAAAAGATATTTTTCCAAAATCTCAAAATCATTTCCTAAAGCTCATGAAGACTGGCTAAATCAAGTGCTCCGGCATGTCCAAGCTCTTTTTAACCCAGTTGTTTAGCCCCAACCGTTTTAAACATGATAAAATTTTTGCCGTGTTCTATTGGTTAGAAACTTTTTTCAAGAATTAATAAGATGAACTTTAAGAGCATTGAGAAACGGCTTCTCTCTCATCAAAGTCGGCTCGCTTAATTTGACTTTTTTTTAGAACTTTGAAAAAGGTTTTCAAATTAAAAAGGTTGAGAACAAAAAAGCATTTGGTTTTCAAAGAGCAATAAGACAAATAAGTCATACATGGTGAACTAATTTGTAACCAATTATGAAGATCTTAGTATCCTACCTAGGTATTTTTTTTGGGCCATTACAAGCAGCTCATGGTGTCTTGGGCCATGGCATGCTTATGGGCTGGAGCCGGCCAGCGGTTAAAAGCCAAGCTGACAAGTACGCGGCACCAGAATTTTTTTTATTTTTATCCCAAAATAAATAAATAATATGTCATTTATTATTATTAAAAAATAGACGTTCATCACCACGCGGTCGGACAAGATTAAAAACCAGCCCGACCAACAAGCAGGTTTTACTAATCCTGCCCAATGGAACGGCGAGTAGGGTGATGTGGCAGGCAAGGGTAAATTTAACCCAATCAACGGTCTGTTTCCGGTCTAGCCCAACCAAAGGGATATTTTCTGTCCTACAATATAAAAAATTCCTAATGGATGCACTGTATGGCCACTTCGCATGTATTTTTATTTTCCTAAAGACAGCATGGTCGAAGTAACCTCTCACTGTGCATAAACCTCATGACTATTTCATTTTATTCTGTACCTCTATATCTCTTTCTCTCTTCGCACGCTCTTTTTGCAAAAACAACCCTAGAATTTGAAAAAACCGATTAGACCGTTCTTCGTTCTCTTTGCTCCTCCTCCTCTCCCCTCCACCCCGGCTGAGTCGGCCCCTCCTACTAAGGGCACGGCTGCTGGCAACCACCCCCCTCCCTATAGGAGCCGCCACGCCGGCCATTCGCACTGCGCCGGGGCCAAGCCGAGCCAAGCAGCCGTGGCTGCTGATAGGCCGGAGAGTTCCTCCCCTATGAGCAAAAGTCATGTTCATATCCATATTCAGTTCACGGTCAAGACGAACATGTTTCAACCCACATAAAAAAAAACAAATATGCACATTGAGTTCATACACACGAAACAAGCATGCTTAGTTCCCGCCCAAAACAAAGAGGCAAATCAGAAAATAGGAGGTATTTGCAGTTCACATAGTAATTAAGCATTCACATTGCACATTTCAGTACTTCAATTCATAGAAAACAATCAGAACACTAGTATGTGGTAGGAAGCAGCAACACCCTCCAACATTCAGCACTTTCAACTTTCAGATGTTCTCATCTGTAACCAAAACCAAACGGAGCTGCCCTTTAGACAGGTATCATTATGCAACAAAAAGTTGATTAACAATGGGCAATGATCCATGCGCTCCCAGTGGAACCAAACTCCATTAATCGATGATTTTAACTCGAAATTTCTCTCTATTGTGCAACCACAAGCAGATGAAACTGCATAGCATGGTCTGATCATTAGTTTTGATAACCAATTCTGCACTCTGCAGGCACTATCGAATCATGTTGGAAGGTTCACCTCCTAGAGGGTGCACCACAACAATGTAAAGGTTAATTTACAGCTGAAAATATCTTTTGCGCGAGGGAGAGTGAGATGAAAGTATTTTGCGCGTAGGGTTTTTTCATGGTTTTTTGATGAGAGGGGAAGAGCAAAGATTGGATTGTGCGCATGGGATCCATATTTTTTGTTCTTCTCGTTATCGCTATAATTTTTATTTTCATGATAGAGCTGACACTTATAGTTGAGTCAGTCGACTATTCTCTCTCTTTTTTTCTCTCTTATCCATCTCAGCATCAATTTGATATGACATATCTTCTAAATGGCTTGTATGCGATTGATATAGATCATTGTGCATGATCTTAGTAGGTTACTTTTAAGTAGCACAGATAAAGGTGTGGGATGGGACTTATGAGATCGCTTCAATGACTGGTGACTGCTTCCTAGTGCGGCGTCCCCTAGGCTCACCGGTATGTGCTTGGTGCTGAGCAAAACCGTGGACTTATACTTCCAACTAAAGCCAACAGTCACCAACATGCTTCAAGCCAAGCATTAACATATGATGGGGGATTTTATTTTATCTTTTGTCATTCGACCGGCTGATATAATCAAAAGAAACATCGATACAATCCCCAAAATGTAGTAGACATATTGTTTATGTATCTAATCTATGGGGTGTTCTCCCAGCTTATCTAAAAGTCTAATCGACTTATCTCGTAACTAGCAACTAATTACTAATATAGTGGTATACATATATATACACATATACATATATGACTTATTTACCCTAGTTAAATGGTTAAATAATCCTACCACGTTTTAGTAAGGACATATAATTTTAATAAATTCACTAGGGGTAAACAATGTTTCTATAAAATTTTAAGATTTAATTGAAGTCAATTAGTACACTGTTATTTACACTGTTATATTAGTTCATAAGAAAAAGTGGTAAATTTGGCCAAATAATTACCCAGTGGATATTAAAGGTCCTAAAAATGGGTTAATAACTTCTAAAATTCCTAAATCATATTTATTTCCCTTTTGAATTTTCTCAGGAATTTAAGGGCTTTCTAGATAATTAAAACAATTGGTAAACCACTATATAAATTACTAAAAGAGGGTTTTGATTTATTCAGAGGCCTTAAGTAAGGTTATTATGAAAAGAAATAACTTTATTGATTTCACCAAGTCATATAGTATTTAACATGTCTTATCTGACTTATCTGACTTATCTGACTAATATTGACTTATCTGACTTATTTCGTGACTTATCTGACTAATATTGACTTATCTGACTTTTTATTACTTTTTGAATCCGTTTTTTTATCTCGTAGACGTGTCTAAAAGCTCTCTAAATCCTAAAAAATCAAGACCATCCGACTCTCAAGGTCACCTCGGAAAATTCTCGAAGTTACGAGATAAGTCAGATTAGACTTTTAGATAAGCTGGGGAGAACACCCCCTAAGTATTTAAAAAATACAAATAGGCAGATTTTAAAAAGTTTAAGTATGTCCTCAAAACGATAACTTTTGGTAACCATATGTGTCAGTGCTTGAATCCATTAGAGCGCTAAACACAATTCTAGTGTAGGCGGGTGATCAAGCACAGCAAAACTACTGGAGCGATACTGAGCAACGCGTAGGCTTCTTTTATTCAGATGATCCTCCTAACGTCTAGGGGCGCGCAGGCAGCTTTGAAAAGAACATAGTTTGCAATGATTTTATTTTGCCATTCGGCAGGTGGAATTATTTTTTTTGCCGTTTGACCACTAATTAATATTACAATACATTATTTAGGAAAAAATTGTTCTGCCACAGATACGAGCTATTTGGTTGAGAGAGAATTTTCCACGACGGTGTGGAGCTTCATAGGTATTGGGCACCGTTGGACTGGGCGTTGAGATCCGTGCATGGCTCCTACCTCCTTCCTCATGCAGTTTTGCAAAAAAAAGGCCCCAAAAAAAACATAACTTGCTCCGCTCTAGTTCTTTTTCTTCTTCCTCCTTCCTCCTTCCTCCTTCCTCTAACCTCCAGTCTGGCCCGGCAGCGGCGCGAGTAGTCAGCCATGGGGACATGATCACCAGCATTGTGCGGGCCGAAAAGCATCCAGGGAGAGGAGTAAGAAGAGGAGAGCGGCCAAGGAGAGGAGTGAGAAGGGGATTTAGAGCACGTGTAATGGTGGGTGTATTTTTTTTACTGTAGTTGATCATATTAATGTAGAAATGAGGTTATGAATAGTAAAAATAGGGTTGAGAGTAAAATATAAGAGAGAGAGAGAAATAGTTGATCATATTACTATAGAAATGAGGTTGTAAATAGTAAAAATAGGGTCGAAAGTAAAATATAAGAGAGAGAAATATATGGATTGAGAAAATAGGACCGACGTTACTTGCCAGGAAATAGGGCCAGAAGGTGAATAGTGCATGAATAGTGTAATAGGGCTAGGAAATAGGTCTAGCATTAGACCTGCCCTTAAAGCATCAATTTAAAGAAAGAGAGGGTTCTTTTTGCAAAGATGGCTATTCTGCTCTTGACATTTTCTAAGGCTTGGTAGCAAAAACACATACGTGAACCGATTTAAATACAGTGATCACCGTAAGCCCTCATTTTGCGGACTGTTGTGTTCTCTGTACTAGCCCTTGGATCGATAGGCTAGTGCTCACAAGTATATATCCGGTCATTTACATACAAGCGTTACAAAGATGTCTTAGCCTCTTAACCGAAATAGCGCCTTTCGGCGATTAGTTTACAACAGGGTCGTTTAGGCCAAATACCATATTACATCACAAAAGAAGATTTAGAGTTCAATGTCAATGCGGAAAGCTTAACAAAAGATCATCCAGTGGCTATGCAATCTTACAAACAAGTGGAGGGCCGCCCTATACTTCATCATGACCGCCGATCCTTGAGTTGCGAGTGAGTGCGAGGTTAAGTGTGCAATCAGACCGTACTTGCGAGTTAACACCATCCTAATACAAGTAATGATGGAGGGTCCAAGGGAAGGCTAATGGTTCTTTTATTTGCATAAAATCAATTGACAATACTAATAATACAAACCTATGACTTAGCCACTATAGAAACCTTGTTAAATAGTCTTTTATTTGTTGAATGAGTTGTGGTTGCCATTATAACCTTCTACCAAACCTTTCCAAACCTTGTACCTAACCTTGGCATGACCAAACCTACCCAAACTTAGTTGCTTCCAGTGTTCTAGTCTTCCTCATTTCTCCCGCCATCATATTCTGGGATTTAGGCACTTCCGTTATGGATCGCCACTCTACTCGATTGCCGGTCCAGCAAGTACATGACCTAGATCACCCTCGATGACGGCGCCCTTCCGCCTTCGCCTTGGGTTGGAATTTGTTCCAGGGTCTTCTTGGAGCACACAACTGGGCTCCAACACCCGCACTACCATGCGATGGCCATGCGTTGTATCGGACCACATCCAACACTGTTTAAGTTGAAGGGACCACTTCTGGTCCTGTTTCTCATCGCCCGAGAGCCAGAGTTCTCGTACTCCGCTCCCTGCCTCACTCTTAATCAGGTCCCTCACCTCTATGTCTAGGTCCCACTCTAGACACATGCCTCAATTGCTAGGTCCTACATGCACCCTAAAACACAATCACGGAATTGTAAACCATATTACACCGTAGCTCAAACCAGACTGAGTAACCCACAACACCCAATTACATCCCTCATTTCCCTACCATTCTTAGACTTTTGCCATTACATATTATGATGTAAGTAGTGTAGTGGTGAACTACGTCCACCATGACGGGGCAATTATACCTTGAAAATCATAGATTAGACCTAAGTAAGTCTAAGCAAGTTTTACCAAGGGACTATGAGTCCAAAATATCTAATATTTATCCTAGAGTTCCAAATGACATGATAATCAAGGCAATCAGATATGGTAATTGAAGCATAGTCAAGAACAGGGCATGTCTAAAACATGATTAAAGAATAGGCATACCTACTCTAGCATTTCAAATAATTGCAACATATAATAGAGCATGCAATTTCTTAGTTGAATCGGAGTAATTTATATAAAACAGGGTATGGTATGAACTATGAATATGAATGTTAACTCGCCTTGTTATGGGGAATGGTACTCTTCCTCAGTGTGTTTAAATCTTCCTTCTAGACCCTCAACATCTATTCATAAGAATTAAGACAATATATAAACATATGCAGAAAGGGATGATGCATGAATGCATGACTTATTTACGATTAATTGCACCTAGCATACCATCTCTTAATTAAGATAGCAAGATTTTCTACATGTCATCATATGCCATGCATGAATATACCCTTAATTACCTTTGATAAAGATACCCATGCTGGAAATAATTTTTAGAATAAAATAAAGTGATATAGTTATTATTTCTATATAGCCCTTGTGGGTTTTCGTTAATTTTATAATTTATATAATGTTAATACTTGACTTAATATTTTCCTTCAGTTATTCCTAAGTTGGAATAGTTTGTGGAAAAATTTGGGAATTTACGGAGTTCCTTACATATTTTAATAAAGCTACTTTGATTTCTAGCAATATGTTAATAGGGAAAATGGGTTGAATAGCTTCTTCCATTTTTCTAGAGTGTAAGATTTAATTTAATCCAAACTGTTATATTTTCCTAGGTCCAGTACTATACCTAATATTTTCTATAACTTTTCTATGATTTTTGGATATTTTATACTATTTTTAATAATTAACTTTCTATTTCTAGATTCACTAGAAATCACAAATTTTTTTGAAAATCCAATAAACAATATTGGGTTCGGCCTGCTACTGCTTATACCGGGCCCACTACTGTGTGGCCTAGTAACACGCGTGCGCGACTTGCTGTCAGCTTGCCACGACTGTTGTGACCGGTGGGCCTGGGGCCTATAGGACAGTGGGCGCAAATGACTGACAGGTGGGCCTCGGGGCCCACTTGTCAGGGTGGTCCCATGCCAGAAACGGAAATACACCATTAGTTGTGGAAGACATATTTTGAAGGAATACACTTCTACTTAATCCGACATGTGGGACCATGGCCCACATGTTAGTGACTCAAAACTAATCCGTGAGAGAGATTTAAATCTAAGAACAATGCTAGGGTGGGTCCTGCATGTCAGTGACTACTAAGCGTAGACCAACAGTGGGGTGACACCAGTGTGACATCAGCTCTCGTAGCGCTTTGGCTGAGCTCCGGCGAACCTACGGCGTGGAACTGGCGGCGCTACGGTCCACTACTTAACTGCTACTTGGTCGGAATAGGATCAGTGAGCAAGAGCTAGGACGTGATGGCTAGGGCATTGCCGGTGGCAAACTAAATCGACGGCGCCATAGGCGCGGGTGGCGGTAAGCTACAGTTTCATGATGCTACAGCGAATGGAGAGGGTGGTGGCCAATTAGCCAGGGGAGGGAGGTTCTAGGTACTACCAGGAGTCTACCTGAGGTGGAACTGAACTCGGGGAAGGCCTGACTCGAGCTGTCACCATGGAGATGGCAACGGCCGAAACAGGGGAGGCTACGAGCACAAGAAATGGGTTGGTGGCTTACCAAGGCGCAAGAGGGATGAAAGGGGGTAAATCGGGGCTCGGCGGCGGAAATGGTGAAGGAGGGATGAAGCGGCAGAGCTTCGAGCGTATAAAGAGGGAGGAGGTCCGTGGAGTGAGGGAGAGAAGCTCTGTGGGTGGGGGGCTTGAGGGGCAGAAATGATGGGGTGGGACGACGCGGAGCGGTGCGGTGATGATGGCCAGCACGGCGATGGCACGGCTGCAGCTGCTGGGTTTCGATGAGAAGCGAGCGCCGAGCGGCAACGAGACACGATGGCCATCTTGGCACGGCGCTAGCCCGTGCAGCGATGGGATGGCGTGCGCGGCGTAGGCAAGGCGCGAGCGACACGGCATAGGCACTGAGCAGTGCCACGCAGGACCCCCATAAGTTGCCTAAGGCCCACCTAGCCCGCAACATTACCCAGCCGGCCTAGCCAGACACAGGCGACTAGGGTTTCCTATCCTAGTCGCCATTGTGGTGGTGGCAGCGGGTTGCGTCGAGGATGGCGACGCTAGTGTAGAGGCCACGAGCCCTAGGAAGTGGTGGTTTGAAGGCGCCAGGTTTGCTCGGCGCTACGAGGCCGAGACCGAGTCGGCGGCGACGCGGAGGTCATAGGATGGTCGTGGCACTGCGAGGCCATGGTTGCATGGTGGCAGCGCATCAACGGTGGCTCTCTGTGAGGCGTGCGCAGCAGTGCCATTGGGGCGGCACGATGAGGCACTCTAGGGCGATGGCAACTATGGGGTACATATGTGGTGACGGCTGCTAGCTAGCCGGAGCGTGTACGAGGCAGTGGCCAGTGGCAATAGCACGCGACGCTAGCACCTGTATGCTTTGAGGATGAGCATGGTGTTCCTGTTGGTGGTGCAGCCTCGGGGCTTGTGATGCACGCTTCGTGTGCTGATGACACGTCGAAGGTGCAGCCAACACGAGCATGGACTGCGGCGGCATGTGGGTGCACGACCTTCATGGTCGAGGCAATGGTTGTGCATCTTGTTTCTGTTTTATTTTTCGTATAGAAAAACCAATCTATCGGCATGCGTTGCCGGCAACTACAAGTCGTCTCATGATTGGAATTCATTGGGACTAAGGAAAACAGATCCACTGGCCAGATGCAAATTCGATTCTAATAGAAATTCAAAAATACAAGAGGATTCAATTCATAATATCAATTCTAGAGTTTCTCACCTTGTGAAGCTCTTGGAGAGACTCGTGCTGATAATGTATTAGGAACCCTCTGCTACCCAGCGTAGTCCAGAGGATTTCCGTATTCGTCATCTATCAATCTCACAAACAATCACATGCATAGAGAAAAATTATACACAAGAGACACATAGAGATGTGAGGGGCACTGCTTCTTTCTTTTTTTATGAGAAGCAATCGATACAATCAATAGAGAGTCCCCTCAAATATATAGACAAAACCTATGAGGTAAGGTTTAGACGGTGGATACAATTCATGTGATCGGCTACCAGAAGGTCCAGAACATCACCGGTTTATTAATACTAATTTTTGGTGTGGGACGGTTGGGGAGTAGATGGGCTGCATTCACGATGGCAGCCTCTAGCGCTTTCCCCTCTTCAGCACCCGCACCATGAATGTGGACACCGAGCTCCCGGAGGGCAAGGAGATGGCGGATGCCGAGATCGGTAGCACCAACTGTAGCGGCGGGTTGCGCCTCAGCCGCCAATCGGACCCACAAATCAAGAGCTCGCAGCTCTGGCATCGCTCCCGCTTCCAACAGAGTTGTTGCCACTGAGCACGCTAGGCAACCCATGTGCAACACCATCAGACGTCGGAATCCATTGCTGCCGATGACGATGCTCTCTTCGGCGTCCTCAGCTCGTAAGCTAAGATATGTCAATACGGGCAAGTCCCCCAGGATGTCGATGGTTTCCTGTCTCAATTGACTCATCCCGATCTCCAGGACTGTGAGGTTGGCCTGGTACGCTATCCACTCTGGAATTTTAGACACTAGGACATTATACAATGCTAGCTTGTCAAGGAGATGAGGAGGTTCAGACCAAGAATCGAATAGAAAGTCAAAAGACTCGCATGATTTGTGCTGATTAATCCGTAGGGATCGGAGGCTGGATTTACCAAGTTTGCTGATGCACGAAACAAGAGTCTCTTGGTACGTTGTCATGTCATCAATATCAAGTGAACCACACATCGACCACCATAAATCAAGGGTTCTCAATTTTGTTAAGCTGCCCAGCTCTTTCACTGAAATTATTGGAGTGCTCTCGTCCACCCATATACGTGACAGTTCCTCCAGTGCTTGCATCTTGCCTATCGCAACACGCAATTTTACATACGGAACACATAAATATTTCAGTTGCCGTAGTTCAACAATGCTTGCAGGCAGCACTTTTATACCCGTATTCAATAGATCCAATGTCTCCAAAACATGCAATTGCCCTATTTCTTCTGGCAATCGTTCAAATTCAAATGCATCAATTTTAAGGTACCTAAGCTGAATCAGCTTCCCTACATTTTCCAAACTGTTGCCCAAGCCCGTGTATCTCCTGTGTATAGAAAGCACTCTGATGGCAGGGAAATCCAAAATAGAAGGCATTGCTTCCCTGCTACCAAACACCACGAGGGAACGAACATGAGCAGTACCTGTGGATGGCACTGTCATATCTTCATGTCCAAGGTAGTGAAGTGAGAGTCGGCGAACCTTATCCTGCGAAGCAAATTTATGCTCATGATCATCAATGCAAGTGACAAAATTCTCCTCAGCTGCCTTGGATACAACGAGATCAAGAATCATATCATGCACTCGGCATCCTGCTGCCTGGCCATCATAATTGATGTTTACTGGTAGGATCATACTTCTATTTATAAGTTCATTAAAATGAGATGCCCCAACTTCCTGTAAACTTCTGCCACCATCGACAGTAATGAATCCTTCTGCCATCCACATCCTTACCAAATCAACCATCCAGATCTCATAATCCTCTGGATAAATGCTTAGATATAACAAGCATGTCTTCAGATGGCAAGGAAGATCATTGTAGCTAAGAGATAAAATTTTCTTCATATTCGATACATCAGGATGTTTCTCAAGTCCCAAACCAATTGACTTCCGAACACTGATCCACTCTGCTCTTGCTTCCGATTTAGTAGTTAACAAACTAGCCATAGTAACTATTGCCAATGGTAAACCGCCACACTTTCTGATGATGTCATCAGAGACTCCTTCTAGGTGAGGAGGGCAATTACCTTCAGAACCAAAAATTCTTCTGAAAAACAACGTTTTGGAGTCAGCTTCACTTAGTTTCCTTAGTTCATACACATCATCAGGACTTGAACGGCAAAACTTTGCAACAGCAGCTATTCTTGTTGTCAATATTATTCTACTGCCATGATTATTATCAGGCAAACCGCACTTGATAATATTCCAATGTTCGGTCTTCCATGTGTCATCAATCACAATAAGATAGCTGTCAAATGAAACGGAGTCACAATTGAATCAAATCCATCTAAGATATGTCTAATACACACAAATTGTGTTTATTGGAAGGACAATATACACAAAGTAATTTCGATAGCTAGTGACTTGAACCAATGAATAGATGTCAAACTAATAAATCTAGTGAGAAATATTGATCAAAGTATTCCAAGCAAGTTTAAATTAGGGTATGTGATTAGATACCTCTTGTCCTTGAGTGAATCCCTTAGTGTATTAATGAGCCATTCTTCGTCCCTAGATTCGATGCTTGGATCCTTCTCTGTCTTGATTTTGGAGAGTATGGACCGGAAAATCTTTCTTACATTAGGCTTTTGTGACACTGACACGAAAGCTTGGCAATCAAATTGATGACCGATTTTTTGGTACACTTGATTAGCGAGAGTTGTCTTGCCTAATCCTCCAAACCCTACGACTGATACCACTTTCAGTTGCTTCTTTCCATCATCCACCAACTTGGTGAGCTCATTCCTTGGGCCATCAATACCGACGAGGCTGGCTGCCTCCACATAGAGTGCAGGCAACCGAGGGTCCAAAGACACCACATTGGTGTCCCCAGAAAAGGCCAATGTATCAAGTTTGTACCTCTTTCTTCTCTGGCCTGCCTCAATGATCTGGGTCTTGAGCTTCTGAATCTGCTTAGCAATGCCATGGCAAGCTCCCAGATTCTTCACTTTCTCGAGGACATTACGAAAGAATTCCTTGATGCCTGTAGAATTGCGGTACTCATGCTGAAGCCGGAGCATGTATCTGTCGACGAAGTCCTCGATGTCGTAGGCCATCTCCCTCACCTGATTCCTCCACTCCCTCGTTTGTGGGTCTAGCTCCTCCTTTTCAGCCAACCTCTCGAGGAAGGCATTCATGCTGCTCAGCTCCTCCTTCAGGAAGGTGATTTCTCCTTTCACACCTTTCTGCAGCTTGTCCTCATCGAGCAGCAGCGTGCTGAGCTTCTGCAGGAGGGAGTTCATCACGCCAGTGGCGGCGCTCACCATTACCCCAGCCATCTTCTTGACTAGCTCAGAATCGCAGAGTTGATGGTTCGAAACTGATGCTGCTGGAAAGTGCCAAGGACACTCTCTCAAGGTGGTTTATAACTTCAGATATCTGAAGAATTCACAGACGAACTATGTTCGTCAAAAACAAAGGACATAATCCAAGCCATAGATGTAAGTAATTACGTATGTACCTCCTGCCCTCATCGTGTTCCGTGGACATGGCCTCCCGCTGGCTAATGGTGCCGCAAAAGACTTCGGGAGGAAAGGTGGTGGAGAAGACGGGAGAAAACGCAGTGGTGTTGATTGGGTGTCGGCAAGAACCGTCGATGTTGCTGCACTGAGGCTATGGAGAGAGAGCAACAGCACCACACAGGATGGCTAACCGGACGAATACGATGCTTTGTCGGCGAGTGCGAGCGTTCCAGCCACGTCAAATGGCCTTAAGAAAGATTCTGTTTTTCTATGTCCATCAATAATGCTATCTAAATCTCATTTCAATACAAAATGATGTGCGGATAAGGGAGAGAGACTACTCAAGCATGATGATTACGCACGCAACATCCGAGAAACTTCTCAAACGTAACTGCCACTGCCAACTAGCTGGGAAAATTTAAAAAGTAAACTAAAGGTATGTACTAGGGTTTTAAAAACCGCTGACTAGGCTAATGGTGCCGCAAAAGACAAAGGACCTATTTGGTTGACATCTAGTATTGTCACATCCTAACACGTCTTATGTTATATAAGTTTGACTGAGTTAGGTATGTGTTTAGTTCATTGTCACACTTGAGTTAGGTACTCTTTTTTTTTTCACGGGTTTCACATGCAAGTGGCTTATAAAAGTATGGCAAGATTCCTTTAGGTAGACTAAAGTGTGACGGATAAATTTACGAACTAAACTTAGACGATATGGACAATTTAGGCTCTGTTTTTTTTGACAGTTTCTGGCGGTTGGCGGTTTTACTGTAGCAAATTTAAAAGTTTTTAGAAAAAATTTTAAATAATCAAAAAAAAAATCTAAAATTTTTTTTAGTGTAGCAAACCGCCGGCGGTTTGCAAAAAAGAACGGTGCCTTAGTCATGGCAAATTTAGCCAAATTTGGTCTCAAACCAAACAGGCTTTTGGGAGGAAAGGTGGAGAAGACCGAAGAAAAAGCGGTGGTGTTGAACTGTTGATTAGGTGTCTGGCAAGAACTATTGATTTTTCTGCACTGAGGCTATGGAGAGAGAGCAACAGCACCACACAGGATGGCCAGCCGGTAAAGACAGGACGGCCACACGAGTACACGACACAGGTAAAAAGAAAGAATCCCTTTAAAAAGAATAGAAAAATAAACCCCTTCTAATTAAAGTGAAACAGTAAAGAAATCTGTTATAGCATTTTCGTTCCCTTTGGTAAAAGAATAGGATCTAGAATCCCCGAAGATGGCCTAAGGGCATCTCCAGCCGTCCATCCCATTTCTTTTTTGTTCCATCTCTATTCATGTACCACCTCATCAAATAGAGCTGTCTCATCCCTATTCATCTTCTCAATACCTGCCCCATCACTATTCCTACACTCTACCTTTTCTATTCTATACCCCATCACTGTTTGCTATAGTGACGGGGCATGAGGCTTAGGCACATTGGTAGAGATGTCCTATGGGCATCTCTAACAGAAGCTTTAAAATTGGGTCTCTATACACCCCTTCTAAATCACTATTCGCTCTCTATATTTCTATCTAGAGCCTCTATCCAGAAACTATAGAGGTTGACATAGAGAGCCTCTAAATTTAGAAGCTGTGAGAGAGAAACTCTAAATTTAGAGGCTGAGATAGACGCTCTGCTGAAGGACGAGAGACTCTAAATATAGATAAGATTTTGTTTTAGAGGCTCTACTGGAGATGCTCTAAGAGCATGGCCAGCAATGTCTCTAAAAGAGAATATTCTATATATTTAGAAACTCAGTTTCTCTATCACTTCAACAAAGTCTCAATGTCAGTTTCTAAATTTAAAGATTCTCTTCGAGTCTCTATATTTAGATATTTTCTCTTCTGTCTGTATTTAGAGAACAAATAGTGATTTACAGAGAGGGACGTAGAGATTTAAATTTAGGCAAGCTGTTAAGAGTGGTCTAACCATACACTTTAATAATGCATGGGATGAGATAAAGAAACCGAGTCAGGCATGTTGCTCATGCACGCAGCTTCCGAGAAACTTCTCAAACTTAAGGTAACACTGCCAACCAGCTGGGAAAGTTCAAAAAGTAAACTAAAGGTCCGTAGCAGCAGGGTTTTAAATTTTTTTTTTTTTGTAAAACTCGCCATCCACTCGTTTCAGCAAAACCGCAAAAATCATTAAAACCGGATAAATTTAAATTTAAAAAAAATCAAACTAGTCAGGATATTTGGTAGTGGTTTTAGGTGGTTTTCAGACGGTTTTGGTGGTTTCTCGGGTGGTTTTGACAATTTCTCGAGATGTTTTGATAGGAAAAGTATAGAAATATAGAGAAGTGATGAGAAAATCTAGAAAAATCATAAAAATGCAGGGAAAATTCAGAGATATATTAGATAAAAACAAGTGAACGTTTGTGAAAAAATGACATGACCTTTTCTAAATCTTTTTGTCTTTGGTAAAATATTTATCACATAATGTATAGCATATATGCCCTAAATATCCATACGACGACAACAAACCATACATGTACGACCTTTTCTAAATCTTTTTGTCTTTGGTAAAATATTTATCACATAATGTATAGCATATATGCCCTAAATATCCATACGACGACAACAAACCATACATTTACATAATCCACATACATGATCGTAAGACCAGACTAGGCCGCTAGAATGGAGGGTTGAATAAATTAATCTTGACGTTTTCTTCAACAATGCTTCCCAAATACCATGAGAATGATGAACACAAGCTCAAGAAACAAGATCACTCATAGATCATTTTCACGATAGCGACACATACCTCTAGTAAAAATACCATGAATAAAAATTCGTGTGTCATGTGGTCATGGAGATTTTTTTCTTAGGTGTTCCTGATTGATAAAGGTTCAACAAAAAAATCAACTCCAAAGCAACATTAAAAAAATAAAAAATTAGTACAATCCTAGCTGCTTTTGAAAAGCAAAAGTGAACTTTCAGCGAAGAAGCATCTTGGTCAAGAGGTCAAGAGGTGATTTCTTTATGAATATGACTCATTTGAATTTTTAAATTTTTCTCTAAAGGGAATAGTAAGTCATGATGCTACACACCAAAATTCACCTCAAGATCAAGAGTAGAAATAGAGAAAAATAACAAGCACGGCTATCCAGAAATTTGGCTCGGTAAAATCTTCATTGCGCCTAAATGTTGACTCCTATGTAATTGCCACTTAGAAGAGTGGTAGATACATAAGTCACGCATCTTTTATAGCAAGAATCACCTCAGAATAACGATAGATGAATTTTCTACAAATAACAAGGACCACTACGTAGAGAAACCAAATCTGCCAAAACAAGTAAAAAGGTCAAAACTTGATCTCAGTGTTGTCGGTGTGTTGAAAGATGAAGATAAATGATACGGGCAACCACAACAGCTCCTAGATTAATTAACAAGTTTTTAGCACCTAGATGGATGGGAGGCAAAAAAAACTAGTTGCAAAAGAAATAAAGAAACAAACTAGATCAAACACGTAGAATATAAGAAGAACAAAGTGAAAACTTTTGTGGAATCTTTTCTATTACTTGATTGGTTTTCTACAGCGATATAAGAGTAGGCAAAGCTCCCAATGAGCATATAATTCTGAAATAAAACCTAACCAAAACTTGGGTGGAGGCATCTCTCACCCTTCAAAGGTTGCTTAGCTTCTAAGCTAACCTATTAAGAGTTAGGATTCACTTACTCTACTACTAACAACCAGCCCCACATATGGGGTTTACATGGGCCACACAGGGTTTACATGGGCTTTACACAAAGCTTGGTTAACCTGATGCAACGGGTCTTTATCTCTTGACTCGACTACTGATTTTCCGTGCCTCCAGGCCTCCAACCCGAACCGTAAATCTTGAGCCATCTCAAGTCCATCTCCATGATATCCACGTGAGCCCGGTTTGAGCCCAACCGTCCCGCCGACATCCTTAGCCGTTTTGAATCTCAGTTCTCCCAACCTAGTCCCGATACCCGCCAACGACTATAGTTGCCTCCAAACCTGCACTCAAATGGACCAATACAATTTCCACTAGTATATCACTTACCTCCTTGCAAGCTAGCACATTAGCATCCATAATCATGCAATATCCTTAATTAACCTGAAATTAGCACTAATCACAACTAGTCAAAACTGCACCTTAAATACACAACAGCTTATGAAAATTATTTCAATTAATCCGTGCATCAAATCACTTTCTGTTCAAAACAAAATAAATATTCGTCTCGAAGTTCTCTACAAAATTTATGTACACCAAAAAATCATACAAGCAAAATAGCACCATGAAATAGTCCGAACCGTGAAAACTGTGCATGCTGAAACAATAATTCGCACGGCTTCAAGCAAATCTCAAAAACAAACTCCCTAAGCAAATCAAGTCAAGTCATATATACTCATAATCACATGAAGACCTCCACATGGTCTCACAATGATGAAGAAACAACATACTATAGGTCCATACATAACAAAGCAAATTGAATAGTCTATTAAGCAGTTTGAGAGACTTTTCTATTTTATTTGAGAGATAAAAACCCAAAAGAGCATAAAACAAACAACAATTTAAATTGTCTTAAGCCAAAAAGATTGTAAATAATTTCTTGATTGTCGGGACTCCCCCCCCCTTTGCGGAGGTGAGGTCCCACCTGTGCTTTACCTGTACTAGTCCCTGGATCAGTAGCTAGCACACACAGATACAGAATTTGCATCACAACCATGACGATTAATTTACATAAGTTTACATCAGAGTGCGCCTTATGGCGTGGTTACATAGTTTGGCACGAAGGCCTTACAAAAGTGGAAGTTCTTATAATACAACTGAAAACTCCAAAAGAAGAAAGCCGAGGCAAATCCCCACAGGTAGAGCTGGAGGAACGCAATCCTAGGCGTCGAGGTACTCTTCGTCTTGGATCCCGGCGGCGAATCCTTCGTCGTGGTACATCTCCTCCTCGGGGTTCCATTGTTGTTAGCCTCCCTTTCGTTGGAATGAGCGACCAAGATAAAAAGGCGAGGGTGAGTATACTTTATACTCAACAAGCAAGGCGACTACCATGCATCTAAGACTTAACAAAAAAGAGTTAGGGATTCTTTTTGCATAAAGCCAGTTTTATAAAATTTTACCTAAGGTTTTATAAAATGATTTAAAACGTGTTGAGAAAAACAAATGTTTTGAATCCATTTCTTTGAAGTTCCGGCACCCACCGGTTTTTGCCCAACCTGGCTACTCACGGCACCCACCGTGCAAACACCCTCATCGCTCACAGCACCCACTGTGAGGAGAAAAACCAAAACATACGACCGCAATCGTGGTTTTCCTTTGAAACACCATTTTGAAAACAAATAGAGAAGAAGTACCACTGAGGCAGCTCCCCGTCGTCCGTCCTTGACCGTGGACACGGCTATCATGATAGTTTTATACTCTGCAGAGATCGCACGCTTTACCCTTGCGAGGTGATTTTTCCCGAGGGTGCCCCCAAAGGAAAAGATCACCACAAGGCCTTTTTCCAATCTCCTCCTAGCTAAGGCATTCCTGCTAAGGTTTCCACACCGATGCCCCTCTTGCGCCAATAGAACAGCACCTACTGTCTACTCCATCAACTGGAATGCCAAAGCTAAGGGCTGAATGATACTAAGCCAGGGCCCGCCCATACAGGCACACACGGTCGCACTGTTATACTTAGCTCGTCTACCTCAAGGAATCGGTCCTTACGGACCGGGTTGGTTCCCACACTGGGCCCAAGTCTCGTGCTCGCGGCACCCACCTTGCATCCATCCACCCCGATCAGGTTTTGCAAAACCAGTTTACCCGATAGCACCCACTATCTTAACTATACCCATGACAGCACCCACTGTCCTTTTAAATCAAGCATTTAAACAAAGCATTTAATAATTGCAGCTATTAAAATGAACGACAATTCAATACTAAGCATTTCTAAGCAGTATGCAAAACCTAATTCAAGGGTGAAGTTTAATATTAGCAGTTTTAATGACCTAGGGTAGCAAGGAGTATTTTAACAGAATAATTATTGATTGGGTGTTAACTAAGCAGCCAAGTGATTAGCATTTTTAGTTTTAAATATAACATGTATTTTGTAAACTTCTAAGAAATTGAATTTCGAAACCAGAGGACACAAGGTTCAGCACTTGCCTTGCTCAGCAAATTCCTGGGGATCCTCCGGGGAATTGGTCGCGAAACTATCGTCGTTAACACCTAATAACAAAACAACCAGAATAAACACATAATGCCAAAAATTAAATATGGAATGGTACGCATTGCAAATGGATATGCATAAATATGATGGTGGTATCTTTAATCTGAAAATTGTATAAACTTTATTTGACTTCTTTTTACAAATTTTAGAAACCTTATTTCATATGGGATTTAATTAATGTATGTATGTAGCAACATATTTCTTTTAAATTGAGAAATAAAGAAAATAAACTAATTCCTAAAATAAATGTTTTATGTTATTATATTTCACTATTTCAGAAATTGCCAACTAATTTTTATTTATCAAAATCATTTAAGGTTAATTGATTTATGTCTTTACCTTTATAAAACTAAATCCAAATCATGTATTAATATGCATCAAATTATTATATTTTTAATTTAAAGTTCACATTTTGTGAGTTTTAGAAACTTATTTCATAAATTTTGGACTTATATTTTTAAAGATATAAAATTTACAAGTTTTATACTTATAAATCTAATTGGAAAAGGAGGAGGAAAAATGGTGGGCCGACTCGGCTCGGCCAATAGAAGCGGCGTGTGAGGCGGCGGCACCGCAGGCTGAGGCGGCCTTGGTGGCAAGGTGAACCCACGGACGCTGGCGCTGGCCGGCTTCACGTCTGACCCACGCGACGCGACTTCATCAAGGCGCTTGACCTGGCCTGGCTGGCGGCAGCCAACGGCCTTGACGGCCGACGAAGTGGGGCTGGTCCGTCACCACTCGGGCCGGTTAACGGCAGGCCCGCTGTCGGTGTCCGCAGTAGGGGGCGGCTGGGACTCGGGTGGCGGCGATGGCGGCGCGGGCGGCGTGAAGTGAGGAAAGAGAGAGAGAGAAGGAAAAGGGGGGTGGGGTCGGTGGCGAGGATGACCGGCGACGAGGTCGGCGGCTTCGAGGTGTGGCGGCGGGAGGCTCGTCGCCGCCGAACGAGCAGCGAGGCAAGGCGGGTCGGCGAGCTCTAGGGGTGGAGGAGGCTTAGGCGGCTCGGGCTTGGGGCGAGGCTGGGAAGCGCAGCATGGAGGAGCCGAGGCGGGCGGAGAGAAGAGCTCGCCGCCGGGTGGCTCGCGGGAGGAGAGCGGCGCCAGTGGTGGGCGTGTCTCCTAGGAGGAGGCAGGAGCTAGAGGAGAAAGGAGGGAAGATTACCGTGGGAGGCGTCGGCGGCAGGCGGTCCAAGCAGCAGCGGCGCTCGCTTGCTCGGCGACGCGGTGGTGGCTGGCCGGCAAAAATGGAACAACGGGGGTGTGAGGGAGAGGGTGCCGAAGGGGATCGGGCGGGGAGGAGTTCTCTAGGCGAAATTAGAGAGGGGCAGTGAGGGAGTGAGTGGGAGGAGAGCTCGAGAGAGTTTTCAGAGAGAGTGAGAGGGAGGGTAGCGTGAGTGTGAGGCTAGGGGTGGGCTGGGGTAAAATGGTAGGAAGGAGGAGGGTAGAAAGGGAAAAGTGAGATTGGGGCTGATTTTGGGAATTTCTTAGTTGGGAAAAAGGGCAAAAATGGGGGTTTCCCAATTGGGGAAGGATGACAAGTGGGGCCACTTGTCATAGAGGTAAGAGAAAATTAGTGGTAGGGCAAAAATATATTTTCACTAATTCTAATAAGTTTAAATTTCATTTATCAAGTTTTTATTTAAATTTTTAGTTCAATTAATTGTCCATCTTCAAATTTAATATGAAATGGTTAATTTCTAAACTTGTAAAAATAGATTTGTAGTATTTTAGATATTTTCAAATGAGATATATATATATGTTCATATTTATAAGCTAAATCCTTAAATAGGTTTGTAGAGGAAATATTTATAGTAACATGCACATTTTTTAAAAATGATTTTAAAATTTTTTGGATTTTCATGTGATGATGCCATGATGATGTATTTTCAAAATTTTTGAAAAATGGGGATGTTACATTGATTTTGTAGAGATTTTTAATAATTTTTTCAATTTTGAATTTTAATTTTAATTTTGAATTTTTGTTGTCCGAAAACCGGCAGCTTTCGTAAACTAGTAGCCATTATTTTCTACCGGTTTTTGAAACCCCGCATAGCTGTATTTTGAGGAAGCGAATTTGCGTAGTACAAGCGCATATGGAAGTGTATGTTTGAGTACCTCGTATCAGAGCTATTTATTGAACTTGATATAATAGTTGTCATTAGATGGTACCTCCTGCTGTCTCCATCAAAAACACAAGTACAAAAAACATATAAGGGCACTTTCCCATTTTTTGTCTTCTCTTTTACTCCCACCGAAGACAGCCAACCGCCGCCTGGGCGTGCTCCTCCTGTCGGCCTCCATCCCGAGTGGTGCCACACTCGAGCACCCGTCGCCCCAGGTCACATGCCACTGTCATCACGGTGTGTCCGCCAGCCGGCCAGCCACTCAACATAGAGAAGAGATAGCCGGCCAGCCGCTCAACGTAGAGAAGAGATAGAGTAGGAGGAGAAGACAAGTTTGTTCCGATGCTAACCCTAATACTAATAGATGGATGGTTGGATTGAGTTACCTCTTGGTATCTTTTTTAAGACTATAAAAACCCTTGATGCATATAAATTATGCTAAAAATAAAATAGAAATGTAGAAAATTCACTTGCCCTAAGTAGTCTCGTGGGCTGATTACTTAGTATCTACGTACTATCAAAGGCACGTTCTGCTTGGAGACTAGAAATTCCCATGTAGTCCTTAAATGTCAAATAGAAATTCACATGCTAACGGAGATAAAGTAGAAAAAAAAGAAACCAGGTGTCCTACGATCGTTAACAGTCAGGTTTGCTCACCGAGTCACCAGTGCATATTGAAAGATACCTTACACGTCAGGATTCCTCACCGGTGCTTAAGCGCAGCCGGAGAACACTATTCTTTACACACTCTATTCATCTCTCTTAAATTTTTTCACATTTTACACTACACTCTAAATGATTTCTTTTTCCAGCAGCTACCCTATTCCTAAAATGTCACATAAATAGAGAGCGCATGTTGTAAATAGTGCGGTATAAGCAATATGATATACACTAATATCAAAACAATTCCAGATTTAAATAACAGCAAGAATTCAACATTATCATGAAATAAAACTGCAGATATGAATTCTACAAGTGCTAGGATAGCAGTAAAGCAATTCATATATGACAGTGAAATTAACATGATAATAAGCAGAAATTCATAACATGTGAACAGCAACATAGCTCAGTTTGAAATGTAATGAATTGCTCTCAATTTTAATGTGTTGGGTTGCTAGAAATAGCTGTCCAACAACACATTCACATATATATATCACAGATATGGTTATGACAATATCAGTGACTAAAACACTGGCCCAATAGGTATTAACAGTTCAGTTTCTCAGAGAATTAATTCTGGAATCGCAGATTTATCTCAGGTTTCAGCAACAGTCAAGAATATGCAGCATGTATCAAACCATATGGCACTAACAGTACACGAAGTTACTGTCCAAAAACAGTGCTAACACTAGGACTGTCCAGATTCTCAAGTTATAACCAAAAATGGATGCTAAACAGATAAACAGCAGTGACCAACAGGATATATGTGCATATATAACAGTAATTAATTTCTCAATTAAACAGTAACTGGTATAGCAATGTAGCAAGTATACAGTCAGTGAATCATCATAGCCAAATCTCAATATATCAATCTCATCATCGAGCATAAACTCGACGCCACACACATAGACTAGTGCACAACCCCAAAACAGAGATAATCAGCCCCTTAACACAGAGTTAGGTCCTCAAATTATCTCTATTTGCCCTGTGCACAGTACAAAAGTAGGAAATTTGATGACTTACTCAGCACTGGATTCAAACCAGTGTGTAGAAAGGGCAAGGCACGTCTATAAGACGCTGTCCCAGAAATCAATATTGCCGCCACTAGTGGACTAGCAACGACAAATCAATCCGGAGATACAATGTCGTCGATCTCAGTGTTGCAATCAAAGATCGCCACACCAAGACCCCGAGGAGCAGCGAGCATAGCACAAGATCACAGAATCCAGCCCTCGGCCAAAGAGACCAAGCTGATGCGAAGCCAAATCACCCACGGACAGCCACCAATCCGGCCTCAAATCGGTCTCCTCTCCCAAATCAACCCAGCCGCCCTCGAGTTGAGCTTCTCCCGAGCCCGGAGGCCAAGAATCGAAGGGAAAAACCAGATCAAAATCACTCAATCGAGGGATTTTGGAAGCTAGGGTTAGCTCCACGAAGAGAAGCCAGTGGATGTGCGCAGGAGTGAGATCGATAGAGGAAGAGGAAGGGAAACACCAGATAAGGAGGAGGAAGACTCGGCCAGCCATCTGCAACGACCGCGCGGAACGGCCGCGTCAAGCACCGGCCGAGTCGTCCGCCACCGCCGCCAACGCTCGCACGCAAGTGCGTGCTCACGCAAAGCACGGGCAACCAGCCGCAGCAGCTGAAGCTGCTGCCTTTAGCCTCATGTGCGTATGGGCCAAGGCCCATTAGCCTCACGCCTCCTCACGAGCAAAAGCCCAGCAATCCCCACCCTTTTGCCTCAACATCGACAAAGGTTATGATTCTGTATAATCTTGTTTAATATACTATTATTCAATTGCGGTACCATACGGTTTGAACCACAATTTAGTTAGAAGAACTACAACTCTGCACGGGCAATGGAGGACTACGCCTTGATCCAATGCCTTAGTGTGAGAGCCTTCATTTAAATAACACGCAGTACTAGGCTGCAAACTGCGCCTCTAGCGGGGCAGGACGTTACGGTCATGTCCTTGTATCTTTTCATAAGCTTACTAGAGAGTATACCCTTGAACTCTCATGGACCGCGACCCCACGGTCAGCTCACATCGGTGAGTTCTTTCAGGAAATTCTGTAGGACAATTTTCTTGCCACAAGGCACTAAACTCATTAAGAGGGTTAACCTCAACCTTCCTTACAGGATAAGCACAGCAGCTAATGGGACTCTTGTGAGGTGTGCTTGACAGTACCACATAGCTTCATTGTCCCAGAGCCTGTTTTGCGGTATCTCCGCTCATTTAGGATGGGTTACCACTGTTGGTTACCTCTAGCAGGGTATAAGCCCCATTCCTCTAGACGCTACTTCGATAGTTGTCCTAGACAGACCCTTAGTAAAAGGATAGGCTAAGTTACTATCAGACTGGGTGTATTCTACAACAATAACACCCGTCTCTCTCGCATGCCGAGTAGACTTAAGTCTTCTCTTAATATGCCTCGAGGACTTCATATTGTCTTTTCTACTCTTAACCTTGACTATGACAGTCTGGTTATCGCAGTATACTAAGACTGCTGGAATCGGCTTTTCTAGCACTGGCAAATCAGAAATGAGCTCCTTGAGCAATTCTGCCTCTACTGCCGCTGAATCTAGAGCTACTAATTCAGTCTCCATCGTAGAGCGTGTGATGATAGTCTGTTTTGCAGACTTCCATGACACCGCCCCTCCAGCTAAAGTGAATACATATCCACTAGTAGTCTTCATTTCATCTGAGTCATTGATCCAGTTAGAATCACTGAATCCTTCTAAGACAGCTGGATGACCAGAGTAATGGATACCTAGTCTCATTGTACATTTAAGATACCTGACAACTCTATGTAGTGCTACCCAATGATCATCTCCTGGATTAGCCGTGTAACGGCTCAATCTGCATACTGCATATGAGATGTCGGGCCTCATAGCGCTACAAAGATATATCAAGGATCCAATTACTTGTGAATACAGGAGTTGATTAACTCATTCACCAGTGTGCTTGCAAAGCCTCATGGTAGGATCATAGGGTGTGGAAACAAGTTTAGAATCCATATGCCCGAAGCGGGTTAGGATCTTTTTCACATAATGGGTCTGCGAAAGTGTGATCCCATTCTCACCCTTAATAAGCTTGATGTTTAAGATAACATCTGCTTCTCCTATATCCTTCATGTCAAAGTTAGAGGAGAGCAAATATTTTGCTTCCTTGATAACATCCAAGTCAGTCCCAAGCAATAATATGTCATCTACGTATAGACATAGAATGACATCTTTGCCCCCTCTAAACCGATAGTATACGCATCTGTCTGCTTCGTTTACACAAAACCCAACAGATGTCAATGTACTATCAAATTTCTCATGCCATTGCTTGGGGCTTGCTTAAAACCATACAAGGACTTAATCAGGGGGCAAATCTTATTCTCCTAGCCTTTAACCACAAATCCATCAGGCTGCTCCATATATATCTCCTCATCCAACTCTCCATTAAGGAAAGCGGTCTTTACGTCTATTTGATGGACATGGAGTTTTAATGAAGCAGCTAGTGCTAGAAGCACTCGGATAGTGGGTAATCTCGATCCTATAGTTATAACATACGCTTAAGAATTAAACCTGATTTTTATGAAAATTTGAATCTCGAGTGGTGGGGTTCACAACCCAACAACCTTACCACTATCATATGGGTAGTTCTCATATTGTTAGTGGTGGTGGCAGTAGCGACAACGATGTTATTTCATTGAATTTACCCACCATTGCTATCTGTCATAAAAAATCAATCTTATCCACTAGAATCATCCACTATGCCATATGTTGCACAAACCTATCTTATCCACTCTCATAGGAGCAATACACCTACCCCTACGACCTGATGATCCGAAGCGAAGCAAAGGTACTGTGGGCTAAAGCAAAAGTAAAGCAAAGATGCTATGAGCCGAAACAAAGGCAAAGCAAAGTCGCTATGGGCCACCTCCATAGACATCTAGCGAAGGAAGGCTCGAATACTTGCGGTCAGCGAAAGAATGAACGAACAATGGAGCTTCGCTCAACTTTGCCTGGCCTCTGCTCGGATCGCGAAAGTAAGGTGGGGACATCCCTACGTGATGTCCAAAAGCGAAGCAAAGCTGAGGAGCCGACTGACCTTCATCTATCTTCTACGGATCGGAACAAGTCTCGAGCTCCATCCTACTTAAGGCGAAGCGGAGCCTAGCAAAGAGAGGACCAACTTAGCAACCAAAACAACTCGGGGAACAAATGGGACAAGAGAGGCCACGCCCAGGTCAACTCGTGTCAGGATAAGCATCATTAGATCCCTGCGAGAGGGGACTGGCCATAACCGGCCATAACCACCTGAGCCAAGGAAAATTCCCCAATGCACTCACTTTAGTATGATGCTGGGAGGACATTGTTGTTAGGATTGCTCTAAGTTAGAAATCCAAAGATGTTCCTGCCCTGCTTTAGTCGTTCAGCGGGGGTAGTTAAATCATTTGGTGTAAAATTCTGATTGTGCCCTAGGTTTTGTAGATCTGAATGGACATTTTCGGTTCTCCCTATGTAAATTCTCCCCTTATATAAAGAGGGGCATGTGTACATCTAAGAAGTTTGATCCTCCAAAGAAAGAAGAATCAATATACATTGCCGAGTTTTCCCACAGTTAAAAAGGGTCAAATGTTGAGTTTCCTTAGAGGTTATCCCTTTGTCGAGTCACACGCTGCTTCACTAGGTGTGTGACTTGGAGAAGGGATACCCGCGTACGGAGCATTCCGTCAATATCCATTAAATTTAGTCATGAAGCCATTGACAGTAGTAGGCTTACACTAAGATGACACTCGGGGACGGTAGCTCACGGCACATCGCTTTGTGCACATGATAAAATCTGAATGTGTTTGGCTTGCTCTCTCAAAGGCTCGATGGTAGAATTTGAATTTTCTTGTAGCAAAGCATAGGTGCTCAACTAGTTGTAGAGAAATAAAGAATCCCTTAATGCCTGCAGATTTTCTAGGCCAGCTAGGTCTCATAGAGATTCAAAATTGATTGGAAAAAGTCTAATTTTGGTCGCTCAACTATGAAGGTTGACATATTTTGATTCCTATGCTATAATACCCGGTAAAATATGAGGAAATTTTTTCGAGCTCATATAATTACTACGAACCAGATATGCGATTTATTTTGAATATCGTAAGATATTTTTATATAAAATACATGTGAAAACTCAGTCAAACAAACTTTAACTGGTCAAAATTGTCATTGACTTGGTCATAGGCCACTTTTTTATTTGACTTATCTCACTTTTTTATTACTTTTTGAGTCGATTTTTTTTATCTCGTAGGCGTGTCTATAAGCTCTCTAAACCCCAAAATTGGAGGCCAACCGGCTCTCGAGGCTATCTCAAAAAATTCTCGAAGTGACGAGGTTACACGAGATAAGTAGATAAGAAAAACTGAAAAGAACCCACCCTTAGTAGTCTATGGATGCTCAAGCACCCCTAGTTCATGATTGAAGCCACTATGATTGCCAAAGTCGTTCTTGTTAGTGATACGCGCTAAAGGTGATTATGTGAGATGATTATATCACGTGTATTTTTATGTACTCTTGGATAATATACTATCGGTTCATGAATAAACATCATTCGCATTGTGTATTAAATACGACTTGGTTGTGATGCACATTATTTATATGATATTATTATAAATGATCCTTGGTCTCATATCATTACGCGGGGACAGTAATGGATTTCACTGGCACATGTATTGATTGATGATAATGTTTTACATACTATAGATATAAAGATATCAAATCAATAATATCCACACATGTTAGAGAACATGGTGCTGAATATATCTACTCGGAGACACTGTTGAGATTGTTATCTTATATATGTCATTAGCCTGTATTCTCGAGTGGCAGACTTAAATGATACTTAGACATAAAATCGTTATTGAGTCCTAGCATGCGTAGTTGTATACTTTGAGGCTATTAACCGCTACACCGTAACTGAGTAGTTATAAAGATAGCTTTTGTGTATGCTATGTAATATAGTATGAGTGTGAGCGATCAAGATGAAATTTACTCTTCTTT
Organism: Olyra latifolia; assembly: GCA_036346145.1. Lineage (NCBI taxonomy): Eukaryota > Viridiplantae > Streptophyta > Magnoliopsida > Poales > Poaceae > Olyra > Olyra latifolia. The sequence continues at coordinate 24,108,251 of CM070533.1, forward strand.
GATAACACGAGAGATATCTCTAGACCCCTCGATGTGATTAGATTGAAAAGTGTATGACTATGCCAATATGATTAAAGAGTTAATTACAGTTTACAATCTATCACAAGATTAAGTGAATGGGCAAGTTATCATAAGTGTAGCACACATCTTGTCTTGAGATTGACTGGTATCATGTAGCAAAGATCGGTATGTGAGTATATTAAGATTCAGCCGATATGATCATTTTTGTGCATCCGGGGATCAATGTCCTGTTAGGAACCGTTATCGACATGTGGTTCGAAAAAGGGTTTTTGGGGCCACGGCCGCTTGCACACCGGCGCACGGCATTCCGTCCTTGGACATGTAGATACTGTAGAGGTGCTGATGTAGCGCTGATCAGCAAGGAGTAGACGTTCGGCTTGGTGTGAACAACTACTTTCTATACCTCGACGCACGTGACATCGGACTCGGCTACTCCGACTCTTCTTCCGTTGCGGCTGCATGTCAAAAGTAACAATCTGTGATCCCCTACTCGTATGATGTCATGAACATTCGTGATAGAATTCTTTAAAAATTGCGTTAGCGTAGCCTATCCGTACCCCTTTAGTTCTGAGCCTGAGCTTTGCTCTATCCACGCCCATGGTCGTGGTTGTAGAACACCGTTGTCCCCATCCTCGCTACCCCTAGCTTCATCATGTCGTGTAGGATCTATCCCGACCACCCACTCATGAAACCACGGTTGGAATCGCTGACAAGCTCGCCGTCTTTCCCCTTTGGTCGCGCATGGCCAAAGTTAGAGGAGGAAGCACTAATGTGCTTCAAGATTTGTGCTGCCCGTCGTCGGATGAACCGTTAAGAACAGATCTCCACTGTAAGATCTACCCTCTGTATATGACATACGGACCCAGCTAGGATTAAGGAAACATGTTTAAATCATTTTGAATTTGATAAGAGTGACATGTGGGTCCCACGGTCCCACCCACTACTAGAGAACAGGGCATCACAAGCGGTACATCACAAGTGGTTCGATGCGCACCGCTTCTAATATTTGCAGCACAACCGGTTCAATAGTTCAAATCAGAAAACCCCCTCTAGAAACGGTTTGTAATACGAACCCCTTCTAAAACCCAAGCAACAGAAGGGGTACGTGTCATGAACCCTTTCTAAAGCCCCAAGTACCTCTAGCAGCGGTTGGGGACACGAACCCCTTCTAAAGCCCAAGCAACAGAAGGGGTTCGTATTACAAACCGCTTCTAGAGGGGGGCTTTAGAAGGGGTTCGTATTACGAACCGCTGCTAGAGGCCCATTTTTCGAATTGTTAAAAGGAAAGTTTGTCTTATCTCATCAAAGAGCACGCATGGGGGTTGGCTAGCTGGGTGAGGCGTGGGTCACGAGAAGGGGTGAGGTCCTAGGTAATTCAAATCCCACATATCCCAATATTCTTTACCTTTTTAGACACCACTAGAAGCGGTTCGTAGAACCGCTTCTGATGCTCCCGCGAGCATTAGTCGCGGTCGCGGTTGCTTAGAAGGGGTTATATAACCGTTTCTAGAGGCTTTACGAATCGCCTGTGAAGTCCAAATCTATTGTAGTGACCCAATAGGTTAAGAGGATACGTACTTTAGCATAATACACTTTCGAGTTGCCTTTATGCACTCTCACATTAGGCTCAGATAGAGCTCAAATAGTGCAAGGTCCGGTTCATTACTGTTTAGAGTGTTTTTCCAGAATTTCTAGTTTTCAATAATCCTTAGAATAAAGAATTAATTATTAAAAATAACATACGACATGAATAAATCATGAAATGTTTTGTGGAGCATGTTAATTTTTAGGACTTAATAAAAATACCAAACCTCAAGATAAAGTGCACAATAAATTATCTAAAATACAAAACCCCTCTTAAGCTTAATATGCAATTCCCAAAATTTAATTAAATGAGTATTTCAAATTCTAAAAATGTATATTAAATTATGGGGATCCCACTTAAGGGTAACTAAGTACATTTCTAAACATTGCATCACGGATCTCAAGAATTTTCATCGAATCTCCTTGATATATGCATAAAGAAAAAAATACAAACTATAGAAGAGGTGTGCGGGAAGTTGCGGTCAATCGTAGACCTAAGAATGCATCCATGCATGATGCTTAAATTTTTCCAAATGTTTATTGGATGAATTTCTACCTTTAGACCCAGGAAACCTAGAACAGTAGTTTGAAGGACAAGTGCAAGACCAGCTCGATGCACACCATCAAGGCGAGTCAACATCATAGTCCATGCTTTACTTCCCAACTTTTATGAAATGTTTGTCTTGATTTAAGTTACAAACTTGCATGCTTTAAGTATATGCTGGCAAATATCTTGCTGATTGGGTGCTTAATTAGCTATCAGCAGCTTGATAATCATGTTATTTGCCTGCCATGTTCCCTTGAGTGCTTGTTTATCTCGTCTTTGATTGCCTAAGGCTAACTACTAGTTTGGTCGTCTACTAGGATGTCATGGGTAAAATTAATTAGACATGCGTAGCTAGTAATTATAATTGGTACATAACTACCACAAATCAGTGAACTACAGTTCAGTAATATTATATTCACAATACTCGAGATCGAAAATTGAACTTGCTATGTGATTGAACCAATATCAGATTGTCGAATTGGGTAATGGGACCTAGGATGGGTGAAAGCTAGTATCGAAGTGGGATTGGATTGTGATATGAACTTGGAATGGATCAAGTGAGATGGACTTCTACTTTGTATTTGGATCATGGAATTGGTGTAAGGTTGGAGATGGATTTCCACGAGGGAGAGGGACTGATCAGATCGACATAATTAATAAATTACATTTTGGATGGGAAGGCCTTGACTTAATTGCTGGGTTTGGTCAGATGGACTTGACCAAGGAATTAAACTTGGGGCAATGAGGTCCAGGTTTAATTATGAATAGGGTAGGTGGAGAATGGACTTTCACTCAGTGGAGTGAGGATGTGTGCAACCATGCGGCAGCCGAGCGCTGTAGCTGAAATCAGTGGAGTAGGGTGACTCCATATACAACTCAATGCAATCTTGCGGGAATGAAATGGTGGGGGCGAAATAGAATGGATTATGGTACCTGGAATGGGGAATGGGGAATGGGCAGATGGCACTAGTGCAGAACTGGTCTTTAGTACCGGCTTATCAGTACCGGTTGGATTTGAACCCGTACTGATAGTAACATCAGTATCGGTTTATTGGCTATAGGGCCGTAGTGGGCTTTCAGTACCGGTTGGAGCCACGAACTGGTATTGATGTGTCGTTTCAAGAAAGTTCAAAAGAAATACATATTCTATCTATATCAGTACACGATGGTGGGTGGGTTGATTAGAAGGGTGAGGCTGGAGTCACGAGGTCGTGGGTTTGAGTCCCGCTTCTCCCATACATCCTCGATATTTTTAAACATTTTCATGTGCTATCAGTACCGGGTGAAAGAACCGGTACTGATGCTGTTGAGCATCAGTCCCGAATGGTTTGTACCGGTTCAAAAACCGATACTAAAGCCAGTTTCTAACCCGTACAAGTGTGCAGATCCCTAGTAGTGTGGACTTGACCTAGGAACTAAAATTGGGGCAGCGAGGTCCCAATTTAATATGACTATGCTGATTGGTAATAGTTGACATTGTGGGGAAATGGCACAAGGAATGGTGGCCATAAGGTCTATAAGTTGGGATTGGTTAGTGGTGACCTGACATTAACCAAAATATGATGGGCTTGCCATGATAATGTATATGTGGGGTTGTCCTTTTCCTATCACTTGATCTGCATTAGTCTCCGGATCAGTACACTAGTGCACACCATTTACATAGCCGGATCATTTCATACAGGTGGAAGACTTATATTACACAAAGTTCCTATATTAAGTCCGAGGACTAATAAGTATTACAGCATGGCACATTGGCCCAAAATAGTCCAACAACAACAAAAAAATCAGAGTGCGATTAAAAGATCCAAAAGTCTCCTGCCGGCTATGCCTAAGCAGTCGACTGGAGAGACACACTAAGCCTCGTCCTACTCGTCAGCACACTCCTGAGCACCATCTTCATGGCAGTCATAGTGGTCGCTCATACTCAACATCTAAAGAGTAAGTGTGGGTGAGGTCACTGTCATCCAAACACTTGTGAGTTAACACCCAACCTAATGCAATTAGTGATAAAGGTTCCAAAAGAAAGGTCGGAATTTGTTTATTTGTAGAAAGCAAGTTTTTTAAATTTTAAAAAAACTATGACTTAGCAGTTTTAACCCAAAGTTCTACTAATTATTGATTCAAATTTCAGTTTCCCAATCCATATCACAATCCCATCCTAAAAAAATACCTCAAGACACCCGCCATCATGTTCCGGGTTTAGCGCACCCGTTGTGAATCTTCCGTGCCACGAGGTGTCTGTTCTTCCCTAGCCGGGTTGCCAAGCCCGCACTAGAGTCATGGCCCCTTGTGACATAAGACCTAGATCATCCCTCAGATGACGATATGAGTCTGTCTTCACCTCGAGATGGGGGTTAGCTAGGATGCCATCCAGCAAAGTCTCTGGGCCCCACGCCCGCACTACCGTGTGATTACCACGTGTTGTGCGGGAACCCCTCTGTGCAGCATAAAGGTATGCGAAAATAACTCGCGCTCCAACTAGCACTGCCGTCCCTGGTTGCCTAGCACGTCTGGAATTCACGTTGTGCAAGAACCCCTATGTGGACAGCATATAGCTACACAAAAAAAACTCGCGCTCCGACTGACACAGCTGTCCCTGGCTGCCCAGCACCATCTCCGTGGTCTGGCCTTCCTTCTCTCGCTATCATTCTTTCCATGTGCCTTGCACATGTTGTGATAGAACCACCCTATGGCAGCGCTCGGCAGTACGCGTGTTGCCTCGAGCTCCTCTCAGTACCATGTTGGAACTGATTGCCCTCTTCACACTATGTAGCCAAGCTACTACACACCATTATCCACATGCCGGAACACATCCCTGTTCCTAATCACACACACACACAGGTATGCCAGGCCCAATTTCCAGTTAACCATGTTCAATATGTCATCATGTTCGATGAATGTCGATTTACTGTTCTGAGACAACTAAGCCTAAAATTAATAATTGGACCTGAGGAATGTCTAAGCAAGATTTTAAACATGATTTAAGAGTCTAAAACATTTTATTTAACCTAACCAGGCTATTAAGGGTGATCATCAAGGCAATCAATAATAAAATCAAATGACGGATGATTTCATTAGGGCAAGATCATCGTGGTAAAGCAATAACAAGAAATACACAGGACATGATATATCATGATAAAGCAAGTAGGCGTAATTACTTAAAGAGAGCATGCAATTTGATACTTTAAATGAAATACTTTAGAAAAACTGGGTAATCAATATGATCTAGCTGAATGTTAACTCAGCTTGATCTTGTGAGTGAAGGGGATCTTCTTGCTGTTCTTCAAATTGCTCCTCGTGCTCCTCAATGTCTATTAACGGAACGAATTCAAAGAACAAATAAATAAAACACCATTATACAACAAGAAGGCATGAGGTATGAAGTGCAGTGCGCTTAGTCTAACGTTCGTCAACGGTTGTTATGTCTTATCTCTAGGTATCAAGGAAGTTCCATGAGTCTACTCATGTTTGATAGTCTACGAAAATATAATGGTGGTGTGGTTGATGGATAGTTTATGATGATAATGATGCAGTAAATGTCTTAATCTTAATTCCCCATAATATAGAATATAAGTCTAAAATAAACTTTCATCTCAAGTATTTCCTAAAAATAAAAGAATGCTATTATAGTGGTATAATTAGTTGAGTTTAATTTTAATAGAAAAAATATAATTTCCTAAAAGAGGGTTTTACATTACTCTAATTAGGCAATAATGTATAAATGCCAAGCTAAATGAAGTTTCAATATTTTAATAATTTCATCAAGGGTTATGTAACAGCCCAAAAATACGATATTTTGGGATACGCTTTTGTGATGATCGCATCTTGGGTAAAACGTTACTCTTCAAAAAAGAAGTGCTTGCTTGCAAATAATTTTTCCAGACTTTTGAAATTTTATAAGTTTGTTAGGGCTAAATTAAGATGGTTTTAGTTAAAATTAATGAAACTTAACGATTGGGCTCTAATAATAAATAATTAGCTATAATAGGCTAGGAGGATTCTTGCCATTTCAAAATAACCCTTCAAAAAATCTCACATACATATAATATATATATATATATATATACATATATATATTTATATGTATACTAATACACATAAAATGCACCTAAGAAACACATAGGTATATGTATATATATACACATATTTATATATGATATACATATGTATATTCACAAAGAGAACAAAACTCCCATCAAAAACTCCCACAAAAATTACATAAAATAGTTTAAACCCTAGTGATAGTCTGAACTATGTGTAGACCAAGCTTGACCTTGGTGGGACCTACTGGGCAGTCTCATGTCTTTCTTTGCCCATGTGGGCATTACCCCGAGCAGTGGAGCTGCTCCAGCCGCGCCCCCACCTCTCCGGCGAATCTGGCCCGCCGCTGCCCGTTTCGACCCAAGCTGGTCCCACAGCGGCTCGGACGCGACGTTCGGCCACTGCCGCGCCGCCGCCTGACATGGCACGCTGACACGCCGTTTAGTCGGCTCGGTTGCGCGAGGCAACTCCGGCACCGCCCACAATTGCCCAATCCCCGACATTGCCTTGCACACCTTGGCACTATGCCGTGCCGACCAGAACCGAACCCAACTTGTGACCGCGCGCGTGCCCGTGCGCGCCTAATCGGGTGTCCGGACCAATCCGAGCCCCGTTCGCGAGCACGCCACCGCCCAAGCCTCCCAATCAGCGGCAAGACTCCCTCGCGACCGCCGCAGACTCGGGCGTGACCGCTGGTCCATGGACTCGTCGGAGCCGAGCCTAAAACCCCCCGCACCGGAGCATTTCGCCCGACAGTTCCCTCACTCCCGTTGCCAGCACGAGCCCAAGCTCCCCGGTCTTTCTCACGCTCCCACTATCTCCGCCACGATCCCGCATTGCTCCCTGCCCAAGGAATTGGTCCGAGAGCCCTCGGTTCGGCGGCAAGAGCCACGCCGCCGCCACCGACCCGAAAGCTCATCAAATCACGCCCTTTTCAATTTCTCCCTCATCGGTGAGTCCCATGCCGATCATTTGCTCATGGAGCATCACCTCACCATCATTCGTCTTTCGCCCAGGTTAATTGGACCGCAGGATCATCGGAACTCTGGCACCGTGTGCTCTGCTCCTCCTCGTTCCGGCCTCCTCGTGGCCAGCTTGATCCCTGTCTCCTCTGCCTCAGCCTAGTGCTCGGTAAGAATCCCTAGGTCCCCCTCTCACTCATGCACTCCTTAGTTTAGCCCCTATGGTCTCATAGAGCCGCAGCCACTAGTTCCTGTAGGTTTTCTCCGCCGTCGTTAAACTTGCCGCTATTTATCGGCCGCCCGACGAGGGTCGTAACGACACGTTCTTGGGCTACGCGCGTAGAACCCATTGCGCCCAACATCGTTCCTTGAGGTTCCCTCTAACTTCGCCGCCGCGTCACCGAGACATTGCCGGTTTCATGGCGTCACTCCGCCGCCGCGACTCGGGAGTGGAAGATGAAGTCCTAGCCATCTGATCGACGCCAAGATGCTTGCGCAGAGCCGACTGATTTGAATCCTACGCACGATAAAAATTTTGTGTCGCTGACTTGTGGGTCCCATGGCCCACATGTCAGGCTTAGTGGACACGAGTTTGCGATGGGGCGCCTTCCCTCGCATATCGCCTTTTCGATTCGCTGCGGCGTGGCGGCTCGACCACGAGTTTCTTGGTGGCCCAAAGATCTCTTATTCACGGTTTTCTCCAGTTTTATGAATTAAATTAATACTGTAATTAGAATCGATTTATTAAAAATACTTAGGGATCTCCAAAAATGCTGGAAAATTTAGGATAAATACTAGAGCCTCTGCTGGATTTAATAAAAATATAATCATGAACAGTAACAGAAGATTATCCCTTGATTTATTATATTAGTTTATCCTTAGCGTATTAACCTATATAGGATAAATAGCAGAAATGAGTTTCTGCTAATCAAAAATTAAAATAACACCTAATAAAATCTGAGAAATTCATAAGTAGCATGAAATAACTCTCTGGACTTAGGAAAAATATAAACTTTTGGTATAACTCATAATCACATGTCATTAATTTTTGCCTAATTAATAACCATGGTTTATTAGATTATTTTGTAACTTGATTATTCAAAATTACTACACCTGCCCAAGGAAGTTAATTCACACCATAAATAACAGTAAAGCATTTATCTTAACTAGGACTTAAAAGTTTACAATCTCAGGATTATTTATATATATGGGTGTGTGTGTGTGTATATATATATATATATATAACTTACAATTAAAATCTTCCACACGCTTAAACTTCTAATAGGCTAGGAAAATTTATGATAAGAGGAATTGATGAAGGAAATACTTCAAACAAAAATTTATTTTGCTTTATATGTCTAATTGCTAAAATCCAGGGGTAAACTATTAAGGGTAGCTTTATGCATCATCGCATATCATTTTCATATCGCCTGCACCACCGTTATCTTCTGTAAATTACCATATAGAAGTAGGATCATGGAACTTCCTCGATATCTAGAATAAGACTTAACGCCAGCCACCGATCGTTAGACATAGTAGGACTATTTCATGCATCATATTTCTTACTGAATACTAATGTTTTATTTATGGTCCTTCGAACTCGTTCCGTTAATAGACGCTGAGGAGCCCGTGGGATATTTCGAGGATCAAGAAGAGGACCCCCACTACCCGCAAGACCAAGGCGAGTTAATACCTACCCTTGGGTGTTTGCTTTTACTAGGGAGAATCTCTATTTTTCCTAGTGCGAGTTAACACTTTTCCTTTTAGGTCTTCACTTTTACTAGGGAGAGTTAGCTTTCCCTAGTGCGAGTTAACATTCTATTGGATCATATTGGTTCCCAGTTTTATAAAATATTTTATTTACAGTATTAACTGCATGCTTTTTAATTAAATATACCTGTTTGCTTAATCATGATATATCATGCCTTTTTATCATTTGTAATTGTTTTACCTTAATGATATTGCCTTGATAATATTCATCTGTCCTTTGACTTTATGAATGATTGCCTTGAAAATCACCGATATCCAGTTAGGTTAAATTAAAACAATTTTAGACGCTTAAGTCTTGGTTAAAATTTGCTTAGACATTGCTCAGGTCCAATTAATAATATTTAAGCTTAAATTGGCCTCGAAACGGTGAACCGACATTCACCGGACATGATTACATATCAAACATAGAAATTGGAAATTGAGCCTGGCATGCCAGCGTGTGTGTGTTGGATGTGGTTGGAAAAGCGGACGTGGTCCGACTTGTGGTTAAGGTGGAAGTAGCATGGCTACTGGTGTGATGTGAAAAGGGCTATAAGTTCACAGACGCGGTGCTGAGAGGAGCGCGGGGCAACACGCGTATCTGCCAATCGCTGCCACCAAGGTGGTTCCGCCACATCGTGTGCAGGGCACACGGAGGAATGATAGCAGAAGAAGGAAGTGATTGCGAATGTGTGTGTGGACTGGCCGGATCCGAGGTGACTCCTAGAGTGGACCGGACGGGTGTGCAGTGAGGCACATAGCGGGAAGTCGCTGACCAAATGCCTGCGGGATTTGGTTCCTATCACCACAACGCGTGGCCATCGCGCGGTAGTGCAAGTATTGGGGATTCAAGGGTAGTACGACCTACGGGCGTACCCTGTCTGCTGCCATGCTTGAGGTGGAGACAGTATCATGTCGTCAACCGTGGGATGATCTAGGTCTTACATGACCGGGAGCCGTGACTCTAGTACGGGCGTGGCAACCCGGCTAGGGAAGAACGGGCACTTCGCTGGCGTAAGATCCACAACGGGTGCGCCACACCCGGGTTATGATAGCGGGTGTGTGCAGTAGATCTAAGGACTGGTGTGGACTGTGGATTGTGGTTGGTGGATTGTGGATGGTGACAGACTACAACAATGAAAATAATGATTAGTAGAACTTTGGGTTAAAAGTTGCTAAGTCATAGGTTTTGATTTATAAAACTTGCTTTCTGCAAATAAACAAACCCCAACCTTTCCTTTGAAACCCCTATCACTAAAATTGCATCAGGTTGGGTGTTAGCTTGCCAGTGTTTGGTTGACACTGACCTCGCATTCATATTCTCTTTTAGATGGAGAATATGAGCAGGATCAGTACGCCTGCCATGAAGATGGAGATCAAGATTATGCTGACGATCAGGGCGAGGCATAGGGCGTCTCTCCAGTCGAGTGCTTAGGCATAGCCGGCACAAGACCTTTTGGATCTTTTGGTTCACTGCACTCTCATCTGTTGGACTTTATGACTATTTGGGCCAATGCGCCGCGTTTGTAATACTTAATAGCTCATTGGGCTTAATACAGGTATTTATGTAATATAAAACGTTCGCTTGTATGAAATGATTCCGGCTATGTGAAAGATGTGCACTAGTGTACTGATCCAAGGACTAGTGCAGATCGTGTGGTGGGCAAAGGACAGGCCCCACAAGTTAACTATGTTTTTTGCAAAAAGTTGAGATTTAATTGAAGTTGTTTGATATTTGAAATAAATTAAATTAAGTTTCTATTTTATTAACATATAAGAAAAATAGTAAAAGCTGCCTATTTTAATTATTCAGAGGGCAATATTGATCCAAAAATTATATAATAAATTTAGTAAATTCCCAAATTGTATTTATGCTCGCTATAATTTTATCATGATTGTAGGAACTTAATGATTAATTTAATTAAATGAATAAAGCTATTTTTGAGATTATTCAAGAATGGGATAAATAGGGCTTTGTAAATAAAAATAGGTGACAGAGGTGGGATACTATTAACAAATAAGATTTGTTATTTTTCATGGGATGAATACCTTCGGTTGTAGCTATAGGGAAATCATCAATATTTTTAGAGAAAAATCAATATATTTTGTGGGTAGCAAAAGCTTCCTTTTAAACTACTCTTAGTTTGGAAAATCTTTTATAATAGAAACAAAAATGGAATAATTGGTCTTATTTACTTAAAAGGGTTCAATGTTGTCAACATTGTCCTTAGGCATTAACTTAAGTTTTAGAGTGCAAGAGCAATTTTAAAGTTAAACAAATAACTAATCGATTTTAATATTACTAGGAAAAGGCTAGATTTAAGGTTTGTGTCGGTGGTTGGGAGTTCAGGCTCTCAGGTGCCGACCTTACTTGTTAAACTGAGAATCAACGGGCCCCTTTCGGTGCCGGGCGAGGACTTCATGGCGTGCAAGGCATCTCAGGATACGGCTTCAGGAGATACTAGGGCCGCTCGAGCAATACTTCGGGCTGATTGGGCAAGAAAGGGTGGCGACGCAATGGTTTTTACCTTGGTTCAGGCCTCCCACTGCCGAGATAACAGCTTAATATCCAGCCTTGCTTGGTAGCGGAAAAGAGTGTGTACAAGGGACGGGCGACCAAGCCACAGAAGGTTCAGTCAATCCTAAACAGTGTACAAGTTGTGTTCACGAACCAGGGACGAATATCCTGTATGTGTGTGGGACTTATCTGTGTCTGAACGAATTGTGTGAATCGATCCTCTCCTTTTTCCTTTTTCCTTTCCTTTTTTTTCTTTTTGGTGACCGGTAGCAACGGGCCGCTATTTATACCTACGGCGGGAGATAGCCGTCCTCGATTATATGCCGGGTACGTGTGACGGACCGCAGATGAGCGCCATCAGAGCACATTGGGGACGATGAGAGCATGCTGCCCTCCACGCCGTGACGCTGGAACAGTGCGGACGGGACTAATGCGACAATCGCTTTTGACTCTAGACACACGTCTCAATTGCCAGGTCCTACAAGGACCCTAAAACACAATCACGGAACCGTAAACCATACTGCCATGCAGCTTAAACCAGACTGAGTAACCCACAACACCCAATTACATCCCTCATTTCCCTACAATTCTTAGACTTTTGCCACTACATATTACGATGTGAGTAGTGTAGTGGTGAACTACGTCCACCATGATGGGGCAACAATTATACCTTAAAAATCATAGATTAGACCTAAGTAAGTCTAAGCAAGTTTTACCTAAGGACTATGAGTCCAAAATATCTAATATTTATCCTAGAGTTCCAAACGACATGATAATCAAGGCAATCAGATATGATAATTGAAGCATAGTTAAGAACAGGGCATGTGTATAACATGATTAAAAAATAGGCATACCTACTATAGCAATTCAAATAATTGCAACATATAATAGAGTATGAAATTTCTTAGTTGAATCGAAGTAATTTATATAAAACTAGGTAAGGTATGAACTATGAATGTTAACTCGCCTTGTTATGGGGAACGGTACTCTTCCTTGACGTCTTTAAATCTTCTCTCTAGGCCCTCAACATCTATTCATAATAATTAAGACAATATATAAACATATGCAGAAAGGGATGATGCATGAATGCACGACTTATTTACGATTAACTGCAACTAGCATACCATCTCTTGATTAAGATAGCGAGAATTTCTACGTGTCATCGTGTGCCATGGATGAATATACCCTTAATTAGCTTTAATAAATATACCCATGCTGGAAAATAATTTTTAGAATAAAATAAAGTGATATAGTTATTAATTCTATATAGCCCTTGTGGGTTTTTGTTAATTTTATAATTTATACAATGTTAATACTTGACTTAATATTTTTCTTTAGTTATTCCTAAGTTGGAATAGTTCCTGGAAAAATTTGGGAATTTACAAGTGCCCTACTTATTTTTAATAAAGCTACTTTCATTTCTAGCAATACATTAATAGGGAAAATGGGTTGAATAGCATCTTCCATTTTTCTAGTGTGTAAGATTTAATTTAATCCGAACTGTTATATTTTTCCTAAGTCCAGTACTATACCTAGTATTTTCTATAACTTTTCTATGATTTTTGGATATCTTATACTATTTTTAATAATTAACTTTCTATTTCTAGATTCACTAGAAATTAGAAATTTTTTGAAAATCCAATAAACAATATTGGGTTTGGCCTGCTACTGTTTATACTGGGCCCGCTACTGTGTGGCCTAGTAACACGCGTGCACGACCTGCCGTCAGCCCGCCCACGACTGCTGTGACCGGTAGGCCCGGGGCCTATATGACAGTGGGTGCAAATGATTGACATGTGGGCCTCGGTCCCATGCAAGAAACGGAAATACACCATTAGTTGTGGAAGACATTATGAAGGAATACACTTCTACTTAATCTGACATGTGGGACCATAGCCTACATGTTAGTGACTCAAAACTAATCCGCAAGAGAGATTTAAATCTAAGAACAATGTTGGGGTGGGCCCTGCATGTCAGTGACTAATAAGCGTAGACCAACAGTGGGGTGACACCAGCGTGACGTCAGCTCTCCTAGCACTTCGGCCGAGCTCCAGCCAACCTACGGCGTGGAATTGGTGGCGCTACGGTCCACTACTTAACTGCTACTTGGTCGGAATAGGATCAGTGAGCGAGAGCTAGGACGTGATGGCTCGGGCATTGCCGGTAGCAAACTAAATCGACGCGCACCATAGGCGCAAGTAGCGGTAAGCTATGGTATCATGATTCTAATGCAGATGGAGAGGGTGGCGGCCAATTCGCCAGGGGAGGGAGGTTCTAGGGGCTACCAGGAGTATACCTAAGGTGGCACCGAGCTCGGGGAAGGCCTGACTCTAGTTTTCACCATGGAGGTAGCAACGGCTGAAACAAGGGTCACACCGCCCGGGAGCTCCGGTGAACCCTAGGCAAAATTGACAGTAAGATCATGAGAGGCAACCCATAGGGAGGCTACGAGCACAAGAAATGGGTTGGTGGCTTACCAAGGCGCGAGAGGGACGAAAGGGTGTAAATCGGGGCTCGGCGGCGGAAATGGTGAAGGTGGGACGATTCAGCCGAGCTTCGAGCTTATAAAGGGGGAGGAGGTCCGCGGAGTGAGGGAGAGAAGCTCTGGGGGGCTCGAGAGGCAGAAGTGACGGTGGGACGATGCGGAGCGGTGCGACCATTATGGCCAGCACGCGATGGAACGACTGCAGCTGCTGGATTTGGACGAGAAGCGAGCGCCGAGCAGCAATGAGACACGATGGCTAGCCTGGCACGGCGCTAGCCCGTGCGGCGATGGGACGGCGTGCATGGCGTAGGCAAGGCACGAGCGGCACGACACAGGCGCTGAGCAGTGCGACGCAGGACCCCCATAAGTAGCCTAAGGCCCACCTAGGACACAGCATCCCCAGCTGGCCTAGCCAGACACAGGCGACTAGGGTTTCCTATCCTAGCTGCTATTGCGGTGGTAGCAGCGGGTTGCGTCGAGGACGGTGATGCCGGTGTAGAGGCTGCGAGCCCTAGGAAGTGGCGGTTCGGAGGCACTGGGTTGTCTCCGTGCTACGAGGCTGAGACCGAGTTGGTGGTGACACGGAGGTCATAGGATGGCCATGGTGCGGCGAGGCCAAGGTTGCATGGTGGCAGTGCATCAGCGATGGCGCTCTGCGACGCGTGCGCGGCGGTGCCATCGGGGCGGCACGATGAGGCACTCTAGGCCGACGGTGATTGCGGGGTACGTACGTGGTGACGGCTGCTAGCCCGAGCGTGTATGAGGCAGTGGCCAGAGGCAACCGCGCACGACGCTAGCATTTGTATGCTTTGAGCATGAGCATGGTGTTCCTGTCGGTGGTGCAGCCTCAGGGCTTGCGATGCTGGCGCCGGCGCTGATGACACGCCGGGGCGACCGACACGAGCATGGACTATGGCGGCATGTGGGTGCACGACCTTCATGGCCGAGGCAATGGCTGTGCATCATGTTTCCCTTCTATTTTTTGTGCAAAAAAACCAGTCTATCAGCATGCGTTGCTGGCAACTGCAAGTCGCCTCATGATTGGAATTCATCGGGACTAAGAAAAATGGATCCACTGTCCAGATGCAAATTCAATTCTAATAGGAATTCAAGAATACAAAAGGATTCAATTCATAAGATCAATTCTAGGGTTTCTCACCTTATAAAGCTCTTGGAGAGACTCGTGTTGATAACGTATTAGGAACCTACTGCTACCCAGTGTAATCCAGAGGATTCCCGTATTCGTCATCTCTCAATCTCACAAACAATCACATGCACAAAGAAAAAATATACACAAGAGACACATAGAGATGTGAGGGGCACTGCTTCTTTCTTTTTTTTATGAGAAACAATCGATACAATCAACAGGGAGTCCCCTCAAATATATAGACAAGACCTATGAGCTAAGGTTTAGATAAGTGGATACAATTCATGCAATCGGATACCAGAAGGTCGGGAACCCCATCGGTTAATCTATACGATTAAAAAGTTTGTAGTGGTAGTGGTGGTGGTATTATCAACTTTCGATCTAGACCCTTCAATATATCCAACGGTTTAGATCAAGTAAGTCATTAATTATTAAGGGCTCTGAAAAAGAGCCATTAATTACTGGATCCCTAAATTAGTGGAGACATAATTAGCATGTACATAATTATTAGATTCCTAAATTAGTGGAGACGTTAATTAGCATGCTATTAATTACTAGATCCCTAAATTAATGGAGACATTAATTATAAGTAGCACACGATTGCAATTTTTATTTGCACAAACCGTCTCTTTCCTCAAACACATAGATTTGGTGTGGTGGTCTGAATCTAAAGGCGGCTCAAACGTCGATAACCTCTATAGTATATTTAGCAGAGCACCAAGGGTGGCTCCCCTCTGGTGTCCCGCGCTCCTTCGAGGGGCTCCGTCGATGTTGCCCTGCCCCCACCAGTGTCACATCTCCCTACGTGTCCAGTCTCACCCCGCGACGGTGACCACCCAGCCTTCGCATTGATAACCTTAGTTATTGTACCGCCACTCACGATTTGTCTCGTAAATCTTTCTTTTTATTTATTGAGATGGATTGTGTTGAAGGAACAAGTTGGCTGAGCCGGACAACAAGATGGATTTTGAGAGACACATGAATTATGTTCCATAAATATTTCCTTTTATATATACTATTAAAAAGTGTCTTATGGTGGTGGTGGTGGTGTTATCAACTTTTCTTCTCCACCATACAATCTATCAAATGGTTTAAATACAGTAAGGGTACTTTTTACTTATTTAGACTTGCTCTTCTTATTTCAGTGCATTGTATTCTTGAAAGTTCTCAATCAACCTATCAAAACTCATCATATTTATCTAGCTTCCTTATTTTAATATATTGTATTTTAGAAAATTTTTGATCGGATTAACGTATATACCAATTAAAGGATCCTAAAAAACTATGCATTTGAGCGTTCAAGAAGCGTTTGAGAATGCAAAAACAAGACGTAATCAAGTGGAAAAGGCTAAAAGCGGGCTAAAGTGTGGGCTAAACAAATCAAATATGACACAATAGATGGTAACATGATATTTATTTGTAGCAAAGCACATGCGTTTAGCTATAACTTATAAATTACATCAAAGTTCCTGATTAAAAAATAAAATTACACGTACATCCACACAGTGTCTATCCGCACTGCTATGGAAGCTAAGTCCCATTGTCAACACGCCAGCGATGAAGATGAAGAATACGAGGATACGCTGCGCCGTCCAATTTATATTTTTCTTTCTTTCCTTTGTAGTTCCGTTGCAACGTACGGGCATTGTACTAGTTAATAATAATTTCTAGTGTGGGACGGTTGGGAAGTAGATGGGCTGCGTTCACGATGGCAGCCTCTAGCGATTTCCCCTCTGCAGCACCCGCACCATGAATGTGGACAGCCAGCTCTCGGAGGGCAAGGAGATGGCGGATGCCGAGATCGGTAGCACCAACTGCAGCGGCGGGTTGGGCCTCAGCCGCCAATCGGACCCACAAAGAAAGAACTCGCAGATTTGGCATGGCTCCCGCTTCCAACAGAGTCGTGGCCACTGAGCACCTTAGGTAACGCATGGTCAACACCATCAGACGTCGGAATCCATTGCTGCCGACGACGATGCTCTCTTCGGTGTCGTCAGCTCGTAGCTTGAGATATGTCAATACGGGCATGTCCCCCAGGATGTCGATGGTTTCCTGTCTCAATTGAATCATCCAGATCTCCAGGCCTGTGAGGTTGGCATGGTACGCTATCCACTCTGGAATTTTAGACACTAGGACATTATACAATACTAGCTGGTCAAGGAGATGAGGAGGTGCAGACCAAGAATCGAATAAAAAGTCAAAAGACTCGCTCGGTTTGTTCTTAAGAATCCGTAGGGATCGGAGGCTGGATTTACCAAGTTTGCTGATGGACGAAACAAGAGTCTCTTGGTATGTTATGTTATCAATATCATGTGAACCACTCATATACAACCATAACTCAAGGGTTCTCAATTTTGTTAAGCTGCCCAGCTCTTGCAAAGAAATTATTGAGGTGCTCTCGTCCACACACATCCATGACAGTTCCTCCAGCGCTTGCATCTTGCCTACCGCAATAGGCAATTTTACATCAGGAACATATAAATATTTCAGTTGCTGTAGTTCAACAATACTTGCAGGCAGCTCTTTTATGCCCGTATAGAATAGATCCAACGTCTCCAGAACATGCAATTGCCCTATTTCTTCTGGCAACCGTTTAAATCCACCTGCTTTAATTTTAAGGTACCTAAGCTGAATTAGCTTTCCTATATTATCCAAACTGCTGCCCAAGTCCATGCTACTCTCTATAGAAAGCACTCTGATGGCAGGGAAATCCAAAATAGATGGAATTGCTTCACTGCTACCAAACACCACGAGGGAACGAACATGAGCGGTACCTATGGATAGCACTGTCATATCTTCATGTCCAAGGTAGTGAAGTGCGAGTCGGCGAACCTTATCCTGTGAAGCAAATTTATGTTCACGATCACCAATGCAAGTGACAAAATTCTCCTCAGCTGCCTTGGATACAAGGAGATCACGAATCATATCATGCACACGGCAACTTGTTGCCTGGCCATCATACTTGATGTCTACCGGTAGGATCATACTTCTATTTATAAGTTCGTTAAAATGAGATACCCCAACTTCCTGTAAACTTTTGCCACTATCTACAGTAATGAATCCTTCTGCCATCCACATCCTTACCAAATCAACCATCTGGATCTCATAATCCTCTGGATAAATGCTTAGATATAACAAGCATGTCTTCAGATGGCAAGGAAGATCATTGTAGCTAAGAGATAAAATCTTCTTCATATTCGATACATCAGAATGTTTCTCAAGTCCCAAACCAATTGACTTCCGAACACTGATCCACTCTGCTCTTGCTTCCAATTTAGTACTTAACAAACTAGCCATAGTAACTATTGCCAATGGTAAACCGCCACACTTTCTTATAATGTCATCAGAGACTTCTTCTAGGTGAGGAGGGCAATTATCTTCGGAGCCAAAAATTCTTCTGAAAAACAAAGTTTTGGAGTCAGCTTCACTTAGTTTCCTTAGTTCATACACATCACCAGGACTTGAACAACAATACTTTGCAACAGCAGCTATTCTTGTTGTTAATATTATTCTACTGCCATGATTATTATCAGGCAAACCGCACTTGATAATCTTCCAATCTTTGGTATTCCATGTGTCATCAATCACAATAAGATAGCTGTCAAATGAAACGGAGTCACAATTGAATCAAATCGATATGAGATATGTCCAATGCACACAAATTGTGTTTATTGGACGGACAATATACACAAAGTAATTTCGATAGCTAGTGACTTGAACCAATGAATGGATGTCAAACTAATCAATCTAGTGAGAAATATTGATCAAAGTATTTCAAGCAAGTTTAAATTAGGGTATATGATTAGATACCTCTTGTCCTTGAGTGAATCCCTTAGTGCACTAATGAGCCATTCTTCATTCCTAGATTCGATGCTTGCATCCTCCGGTATCTTGATTTTGGAGAGTATGGACCGTAAAATCTCTCTTAAATTAGGCTTTTGTGACACTGATACGAAAGCTTGGCAATCAAATTGATGACCGATTTTTTGGTACACTTGGTTAGCGAGAGTAGTCTTGCCTAATCCTCCAAACCCTACGACTGACACCACTTTCAGTTGCTTCTTTCCATCATCCACCAACTTGGTGAGCTCATACTTTGGGCCATCAATGCCGACGAGGCTGGCTGCCTCCACATAGAGTGCAGGCAATCGAGGGTCCAAAGCCACCACATTGGTGTCCCCAGAAAAAGGCAACGTATCAAGTTTGTACCTCTCTCTTCTCTGGCTTGCCTCAGTGATCTGAGTCTTGAGCTCCTGAATCTGCTTAGCAATGCCATGGCGAGCTCCCAGATTCTTCACTTTCTTGACGCCATCACGAAAGAATTTCTTGATGCCCGTAGAATTGCGATGCTCATGCTGAAGCTGGTGCATGTACATGTCGACAAAGTCCTCGATGTCGTAGGCCATCTCCCTCACTTGATTCCTCCACTGCCTCGTTTGTGAGTCTAGCTCCTCCTTTTCAGCCAACCTCTCGAGGAAGGCATTCATGCTGCCCAGCTCCTGCTTTAGGAAGGTGATTTCTCGTTTCACACCTTTCTGCAGCTTGTACTCATCGAGCAGTAGCGTGCTGAGCTTCTGCAGGAGAGAGTTCATCACGCCGGTGACGGCGCTCACCATTACCCCAGCCATCTTCTGGACCAGCTCAGAATCGCAGAGTTGATGGCAAGTGCCAAGGACACTCTCTCAAGATGGTTTATAACTTCAGATATCTGAAGAATTCACAGACGAAGAATTCACTGACAAAGTATGTTCGTCAAAAACAAAGAACATAATCCAAGCCATAGATGTAAGTAATTAAGTATGTACCTCCTGCCTTCCTCGTGTTCCGTGGATATGCCCTCCCGCTGGCTAACGGTGCCGCAATAGACTTTGGGAAAAAGCAGTGGTGTTGATTGGGTGTCGGCAAGAACCATCGATGTTGCCCACACTGGATGGCCAGCCGGACGAATACGATGCTTTGTCCACACACCATACATGTCCACAATCCACATACATGATGAAGAAATAATATACTATAGGTTCATACATAACAAAGCAAATTGAATAGAGTCTATTAAGAAGTTGAGAGATTTTTGTATTTTATTCAAGAGAAAAAACCCCAAAAGAGCATAAAATAAAAACAATTTAAAATTTATCTTAAGCCAAAAGATTCTAAATAATTTCCTTTTTTTAGAGATTTTCAATTATTTTTCAATTTTGAATTTTAATTTTAATTTTGATTTTTTTTCCTCCGAAAAACCGGCAGCTTTAGTAAACCAATAACCATCGGTTTCTACCTGTTTTTAAAACCCTGCATAGCAGTCTTTGAGGAAGTGAATTTGCATAGTACAAGCGCATATGGAATTGTATCTTTGAGTATCTTATATCAGAGTTGCCGCTAGTATGATCGCCCGTCGCCGCTGGTCACATGCCACTGTCGTCGCGGTGTGCCCGCGAGCTAGAGAAGAGAGATTAGAGGAGAAGACAAGTTTGTTTCAATCCTAACCCTAATACTAATACACAGATGGTTGGATTGAGTTATCTGGTAGTCCAATACCTCTTGATATCTTTTTAAGGACTATAAAAACCCAAGATGCATATAAATTATACTAAAAATAAATTTTAAATGTAGAAAATTCACTTGTCCTAAGTAGTCTCGTGGGCTGATAACTTAATATCTACGTATTATCAAAGGCACGTTCTGCTTGGAGACTAGAAATTCCCATGCAGTGCTTAAATGTCAAATAGATATTCCCATCCTAACGGAGATAAAGTAGAAAAAAAAAACGAGATGCTAAAGTTGTTAAACCAGATGCTAAACCAGACTAGAAGTTCCCATGCAGCCCTTAAATGTCAAATAGATATTCACATGCTAACGGAGAAAGTAGAAAAAAAAAAACCCAGATGCTAAAGTTGTTAAACCAGATGCCAAACCAGACTAGAAGTTCCCATGCAATCCTTAAATGTCAAATAGATATTCACATGCTAACGGAGATAAAGTAGAAAAAAAAACCAGATGCTAAAGTTGTTAAACCTGATGCTAAACCAGACTAGAAATTCCCATGCAGTCCGTAACAGTCAGGTTTGCTCACGGAGTCACCGGTGCATATTGAAAGATTACCTTACACGTCAGGATTCCTCACCGGTGCTGAAGTTGTTAGTATAAGCTTTTGTTTTCCAAACTGGAGGCTGGACTTTCCGATTATACATCCATCTCCATACGCTACACACAACATTTATTGTGATGTATGTAAGATTCGTATTTATGTGGAGGTGTACGTATAAGTGGGGCTGTGGAATCCACGTTTTCAGGAAAGATATTTTTTTAAAAAGAGATTCAGCGATTTGGTCCTATAGTTATAACACACACTTAAGAATTAGACCTGATTTTTATGGTTTCATAAAAATTCGAATCTCGAGTGGTGGGGTTCACAACCCAAGCACCTTACCACCATCGTATGGGTAGTTCTCATACTGTTGGTGGTGGCAGCAGCACGATATATATTGTAAAAAAAAAACAATCTTATCCAATGAAATCCTCATCTACCATATACCATATGTTGCATAAACCTATCTTATCCACTGTTATAGGAGCAATACACCCACCACCTATGAGCTGATGATCCTAAGCGAAGCAAAGGTGTTATGGCCGCTAAAGCAGAAGCAAAGCAAAGATACATGAGCCAAAGCAAAAGAGAAGCAAAGTTGCTATGGGCCAGGTGGCCAGCCTCACAGACATCTGGCAAAGAAAGGCTCGAATACTTGGGGTCAACGCAAGGATGAATGAACCATGGAGCTTCGCTTCGCTACCGAATGACTAACGATAGGCGGGGACGTCCCTGCACGATGTCTGAAGGCGAAGCATAGCATAGGAGTTGACTGACCTTGGCCTACGGACCATGAAGGAACGAGTCCCGACTCCCAAGCCCCGTCCTACTCAAAGCGGAGCGAGGCCTAGCGAAGGAAGTACCAACTTGGCAACCAAGACAACTTGGGAAGACAAATAAGACAAAAGGAACCACATCCAGGTCAGTCTATGTCAAGATAAGTATCATTGGATCCTTGTGAGAGAGAACCGGTTGTAACCACACCTAAGCTAAGGAAATACCCTCAACGCATTCACTTTAGTATGACGGTGGGAGAGCATTGTTATTAGGATTGCTTTAAGTTAGAAATCGAAAGATGTTCCTAGCCCTGCTTTAGTTATTCGGTAGGGGTAGTTAAATCATTTGGTGTAAGAGTCTGATTGTGCCTCTGGTTTTTTAGATCTGAATAGACATTTTGGTTCTCTCTATGTAAATTCTCCCCTTATATAAAGAGAGACATGTGTATATGTAAGAGGTTCGAGCCCCCAAAGAAAGAAGAATCAATATATGTTGCGAAGTTTTTTCAGTCTCAAAGGGTAAACTGTTGAGTTTTTCTAGATGTTGTCCCTTCGTCGGGTCGCATGTTGGTTCACTAGGCGTGAGGTTTGGAGAAGGGATATACCCCCGTACGGAGCATTCCGTCAACATCCATTAAAATTAGTCATCAAGCCATTGATAGTAGCAGCTTACACGAAGAAGACAACCGGGGGCGGTAGCTCACGGCGCATCGCTACACACACACGATAAAATCTGAAAGTGTTTGGCCTACTCTCTCAAAGGTTCGACAGTAGAATTTTTATTTTCTTATAGTAAAGCACGATCGCTCGGCTAGTTGTAGAGAAACAAAGAATCCCTTGATGCCTGCAGATTTTCTAGACCAGCTAGGACACACAAAGAATCAAAATTGATTGGAGAAAGTCTAATTTTGGTCCCTTAACTATGAGGGTTGACATATTTTGATTCCTAAGCTACAATACCCAGTAAAATACGAGAAAATATTTATGAGCTTGTATAATCATTTCAAACCAGATATGCAATTTATTTTGAATATCTTAAAATTTTTTATATAAAAATACATGTAAAAGTTAGGCCAAACAAACATTAACCGGTCAAAATTGTCATTGACTCGGTCATAGGCCACTTCTACATGGTATTACAGCTTCGGGAAAAAAAACTGTCAACACCCACTAGTGGGCATATGACCTACACTACCGGTTTCAAACTGGTTCCAAACCTGCTCTAGTACCAGTTTTGGAACCGGCTGTAGGCATCCAGTAGTGATGCTCAAAGGGTTCCACTACAGGTTGACCTAACCGGTACAGCTTGCTAGAAAAGAAGGGGCACGTTTAGCGCTACAAGGTCTCTACTACCGGTTTGTAATATAAACCAGTAGTGGACCTATTGCCTATCCGACAATAGGGCACAATTTATTTTCAATCTAGCTTTAATTGCAATCCACATTTCAATCAGATTAATAATTCACAGATTTACAACTAATTCATTCACAACACTAATTAATTCAACAAAGTTTATATTCACATTCAAATAATATTCACATCAAATTAATTTAACACATATTCACATCAAATACACATGAGGGAACTCAAGTTTATAATTCAAAATACAAGAGTTCATTTTTTCGTCCATCGCTTTTTGTAACCGAAGTTGAACCCGTTAGTTCGCTAGTCCTTATCGAAGGGCACGCTCTGAACGCACATTCGTGATACTCGCCCTTTGGAGATTTGACCTCATCAACAAGGAAGCCCTCAATGTACTCATTCGAGCGTCAGTCCGGGCTGTATATCCATTGTCGGTCCATCTACAATAAGATGTAGCAAGCTAATTTTCAACTAATTTTCACACGATGATTTATCAATTTTTATAATATTATATAAATTAATAATTGTAAAAGGGGAAAACCCACATTAATTAACCAATTGAGTTACATACACTACAATTTAACTGTAATATACTTTAAAAATTAGAGCTAAATTGGACTCTAGCTCTTCTAGGTTATTCACCATGCACATAAATTAACCAATTAAAATTTTCAAATATGTACCAAAAGTTTTCTGCAGCCTACTTCAAAAAATGATCGAGCTAGCTCTAGATTCAAAATCCTTCATCGATCAAGTAACTTCAATTTTAAATTTGAGCTAGATCTCTACCTTCAATGATAGCTACATCTTAATCTAAGTGAACTCCAAACATCCATAACAAGTTTTTTGTAATCTACTTCCAAAAATAATCGAGCTAGCTCTAGATTTAAAATCATTCATCGATCATGTAAACTCTAATTCCAAATTTGAGTTAGATCCCCACCTTCAATTGGAGCTACATCTTAATCTAAGTAAACTATAAACATACATAACAAGTTTTTGGCAATCTATTTAAAAAATAATCGAGCTAGGATCTAGATTCAAAATCTTCATCGATCATAAAAAAAACCACGCTTCCTCCAAATCTAAAGCAGAGAGGCACCTACATCTAACTGTAAATAAGTGATGATGATGTTACTAACCTTTAAACATTTGGATTGGAATAAAATCTCTAAATTTTGAAAAATTTGGGCAGCACCTCCCCTCAAATTTCAAAAATCGCCACGGGTAGCACCTTCCCCCCTTCTTTGTTCATGGGCGACAAATCTAGGAGGAAGATGGCTGTCTAAATAGAGGGGAACCTTCCCGCTGACTCTACTGGTAGTGAACCCAATGATCTACTACCGGTTGGTATCACCAACAGGTAGTGATCTGGCCCCGGGAGAGTCACTACCGGTTTGTGGTTCCAACCGGTAGTGAAACCGCCCCCTCCAACCTGGCCTAGGCCTTGTATGCTCTTATATCTGTTGGACCGGTAGTGATGGGCCGGTAGTAATGCCCAGTTCTCTATTAGTGGCCTATAGTCTTGTTACTTAAAAAAAGGAAAACAATGTATATGGTGCTCACTACTATGTATTGAAAAAAAAATGAGATTCAACGTTTTACAAGAGATTCAACACCCATAGTTAGGGGGAAAAAGTATTTTAAACCCTTGTTTTCACACATCTACATTTCTCGTACATATTTGACATTGCTTTGGATAAAATGCACGTATCCAGACCACTTTGAAGGCACTGTCAGATGCAGTTTCCAAAATAGACATCGAATACCATGTATGTGTGTCTGGTACTTCCACATCGTTACAATGGATGCTCTTTTGGATTTAGTCACCAGATTGGTATTTTTCTTAAATTGCTTGAACAATATTTTCGTGATGCTCAGTCCACACGTGCCTGATTATTTGATTATTCCTCCAGGCTGCCGTGGCAGGCAAATTCCTTGGAGAATGTTTGCAGATGCTTGTGAACAACTTCACTCCACCTGGACCACTTCTTGCATTCATTGAGCAGCCAAGATGGATTGCAAGGAAGAAGCAGATATTCTCAATTGCACCAGAGTTTGAAAATGATCTCTGACACTGTACCCTTAGCACCAAGAATGTTGAAGTCTATTATAGATAGAAGTATGCCAAAGATTATTTTTTTATAGCAAAGCTGTAAGCATGAACTCTGCAAGATATGATGTTCTATATTTATTGTAATGATTGTGTAGTGTTCACATGTTGCTTTTCCTAAGTTGCTTGAAAATTAGGCAAACAGTATAGACATGCTGAAAAGGAACATGATCTCTCCATTTGGCCTTCCAATTTTCATTAAATTCTTTAATTTTGAATGCCTGCATCTTTTCGATCTCTTTCCGTATCTTTTTAACACCTTCATGCATTCGTTAAAGTTCTTTTTATTTTGTTTGCCCATTACTTTTTTGTTGACAGTTTATGATTTTTAACTCGCAGTATTTGTACATGCAAAACTCTTGGGTGCCGTCAACTTTATTCATTATTTCATAAAGCAACAATTCTTACTTTGCAGAAGATGATTTCGTTCGTCGAGTGCATGTTGGGGCTTGATACTGACAGAATGGGAGACCTTATTGGAGCTCTATTACTAGCGAAAGTTGTGGATCTGTTTACAGAATTGGATATATGCTCCCTTTACTCAGAGAATATCCTACAGCTCATTCTTGGTCTCATTATTTTTTTTCAATTATGCAGGTTAATATAACCTGGGAAGACATTCTTCAAGAGGAGTATGATAAAGGTATATTTGACAAGGAGCTTGAAGATTTGGATGACGATGAGGATAGTTTTTGACAAGAAGGAACTAGGGTTTGTGCTTTCTACTTAAATTTCTGTGTAACTAAGTAGTTTTAATAGCAAACCCGCTGCAGATTATTACATGCTTGCGTACTGAGAATAACTGAAGGCCCACTTTGTTAGTTAGGTCCTTTTTGGAGGAAATGCGCGTGAACATGCCACTACTAGAGAAACAGCCTTCCATACCGGCTTATCAGTCCCGATAAGATACGAACCGGTATTAATAGTAGCATCAGTCCCGGTTCGTAGTTCCAAGGCTTCAATCCCGGTTCGTCGCTCACATTAGTCCCGGTTGATAATACCAACCGGGATTGATGCTCCTCCCATGCAGGCTAGTACAGCCCAGCTGGCATGGAAGCTCATCAGTCCCGGTTCGTAATACCAACCGGGACTGAAGGTAGGCCTTTAGTCCCGGTTCGTGTTACGAACCGGGACTAAAGCCTCATCTAAGGAATCTTTAAAAGGAATGCATATCCTAGTTATATCAGAACGCGTGGGTGGGTGAGTTGGTTAGAAAGGTGAGTGGGGAGTCACGAGATCTCGGGTTCGAGTCCCACAGAAGCCATATGTGCGCATTATATTTTTAAATATATTTCTAACATCTATCCCGGGTTGAGAGCAACCGGGACTGATGGCATGGTGCCATCAGTCCCGAATTGCCTATCCCGGTTCCAAAACCGGGATTGATGCCGGTTTGGAACCGGGATTGAAGGCTCAATCTGTGGTAGTGTGCTGAAAAACCGGATGGTTTAATGGTTGTTGTATGCGAGCACCTCAAGTTATGTCCAGAACGTGGTTGTCTACATAAGGTGAGCTTGCAGGAAATTCTTATTTTGTGGAAGAAAAATATTTCTTTGTCATCTTTTACCATCCCATATCTTATTTTGCTAGGAGGAGGAAATATAACTGTAGTATTTATGCAGGAGGATAAGAAAATATACCGCAGCAAGTTGTTAAAAATGGCCAAAATAGTTTAGCAAGGGCAATTCTATTTTGGTCTTTATGTCATTACTCATTTTTGTTTGAATTGGACAGGAATTTGGCCTTTTTTTTTAGCACTGCCATTCTATTAAGATAGGGGAGAAAAAATGTACAGGGAAAAAGAAGGGGCGAGAGATGAGATTAAACGGCACTACGCACCGGCAACCAGGAGGGCTACCAAATTCCACATGCGACAATCGTCTCTAATAAGTGAGACAATCTCAACTGTTGTCCTACTGACATGCTGAAAGATACGATGATTTCTCTCATTCCAAATGTTCCGGACAGTATAGATAACCAAGCCATGGAAAATCTGTTTCGCGCTGCCGGTGATTGAAGAAGTTGCTGTGGACCACCAATCCTTGAAGGTGTACAGGGCCATGCTAAGAGGAATTTGGTCAAACTCTGGTCGAAGGATCTCCTCCCAAATTGCCCTAGAGAACGGGCATTGAGCACACGTATGGTCACTAGTCTCCGAATGGATGTTGCAAAGGGAGCATAAGGGGTTGTGCGGCCACCCTTTTGTTGCTAAGATTTCAGCCGTGTTGATTTTTCTGTATATGAGAGTCCAAGCAAAGAATTTGCATTTGTTTTGCGTGTTTGCCTTCCAAATGGTTGTCACATGGACAAAAAGAGTGCTGCCTCAAATTTGAAGACTATCTTTCGAGCATCCGTGATTAGGGTGCACAAATCCAAATTCGTACAGGTGAAGATATGCTAAACTACGTTCGTTGCATTATAGTGCTTTATTGCGTGCTATTCACCTTCAAATTTTCTCATTTGCTTTTCCGCATCACCTTCCTTATTTTGGAGTTTATCATGTTCTATGCCTGTTCACTGGATCCTGAAATCTGCGGCCTTAAATTTGTTAATTTTCTGACTGGTATTTTTACTACGATGGAAGAGGGCCCAATTTCTAGGTAAGTCTTTTTTTAGCTAATTAGGACTACATCCAACAAATACGTCTTCTATTTGTCTGTCCTTTCACAGACAAATAGTTGCCACTTTCGTGGCAAAAATGTGTCCACAGAAAAAAAAAAACAACTTTGTGATCGTCTATTGGCGGCTGCAGTGTGTTGCAATGTAAGCTGGTCGCATATATCCCTACGATAGTTAGCTATAAGTTAGCAAGTTTGTTTTTTCGCCGTTTTGTAACAGATAGAACTTATCTCCAATTGATTATAAATATAGGAGGTCTCCTCTAGGAAAAGTCACGAAGTTACCGTGACGCAAATCTCTTCTTGCGAGCGTGTAACTTGCATCTAATCTGTCGTGCGAGTGTTTGTCTCTCTGAAACAAGTGCGTGATGATCCTTGGAGATGAGTTCAGCGTATAGATCATCCTTTGATCTGTATTGATCAGAGGCCTGATTCCAACATTTGGTATCAGAGCAACTGGTTGTGATCTTCGGTAGAGCTTCGTAGAAGACGATGGCGCTGCAAGTTAAGGGAGCGGGGACGTCGGAAGTGTGGCCGGAGGCGCTGCAGGTGCAATCGACGGTGTACCCACAAATCTCTCGAAGCTCCTACACCATCTGGGCCATCAAGATGAGGGTGGCGATGCAAGCATAGGAGGTGTGGGAGGCGGTGGATCCAGGCGGCGAGGCGTACAAGAAAGGAGGCGCCGAATACCACAAGGACAGATTGGCGCTGTCGGCTATCTACCAAGCAATACCCGAAGACCTCATGATCGCCATTGCTTCGAAGGATTCAGCAAAGGCGGCATGGGATGCAATTAAAACGGTGAATGTTGGGCACGAACGTGTCAAGGAAGCAAATCTTCAGACTCTCAAAAGAGAATTCGAGAGCTTGAAGATGAGCGACGGTGAATCTGTTGAGACCTTCGCAGCAAGGGTGTCATCCATAGTGGGTGGTATTCAAAGTTTGGCCGATGCAGATAAGCAACTGGAAGAAGTTGATGTGGTGCGCTGGTTCCTTCGAGCTGCACCTGATCGGTATTTGCAGTTGGTGATCTCGATCGAACAATGTGTTGATCCGAAGACACTGACTGTTGATGATCTTGTTGGACGCTATAAAGCGTTTGATGAGAGGATGAAGAGTGCTGCTGCAGATCGGAAGGAGGGCGACCAGCTGATGCTCACCCGAGCTCAATGGGAGACCCTTTCGGTTCAGAAGAAGAAGACAGAGGAAGCCCCAGGATCTGGCTCCTCAAACCAGCCCTGGAAGAAGTCCGCCAACAAGCCGAATGGCCGGCCCCCTTGGAAGAAAGATGATAAAGGGAGGTGTGTACGAGCAGGGTACACCCACCGCTGGATCAGATGATCCATTGGAAGGAGGCTGGAACGAACCTCAGTCCCCATCACTGACGAGCTCCAGTCCGTTGTCGGATAGCTACATTGATTCGTCCTCGGAAGAAGCAGTTCGTATGCGTTCGATCGCTGAAATTTATGAGGCAACCCAGCCGATGCATCTTGAATTGAATGAGGTGTGTCTTATTGGGGCATAATAGCCTTCCTCAGTTACTGAAGCCCTCCAAGAACAGAGTTGGTCAAATGCAATGACAGAGGAACTGAATTCCATCAGAGAAAATAGAACTTGGAGTCTAGTTGAATTACCAAATGGATATAAGCCCATTGGACTGAAATGGGTTTATAAGGTAAAGAAGAATGCAGAAGGGAGAGTTGTCAAGCATAAAGACCGGTTAGTCGCAAAGGGCTATGTACAGAAACAAGGAGTCGACTTCGATGAAGTTTTCGCCCCTATCGCAAGATTTGATACAGTGAGACTTCTTGTTGCTTTGGCAGCTCAATTAGGGTGGTCTTTGCACCATATGGATGTAAAATCGGCATTCTTGAATGGGGAACTAGAGGAAGAAGTCTATGTTTCTCAGCCTCCGGGTTTCGTTGAAGATGGGAAGGAACATATGGTGCTGAAGTTGCATAAGGCGTTATATGGCTTGCGGCAAGCACCGAGAGCATGAAATGCTAAGCTGGATAGAATTCTAACAGCACTTGGCTTCAAGAAAGGAGATCAAGATCATGCAGTTCACAGAAGAGGTACTGATGTGAAGATGCTTCTTGTAGCTGTCTATGTAGATGATCTTTTGATAACAGGAGCAAGCCAAGAAGAAGTTGATGATTTCAAGCAACAGATGAAAGAAAATTTCAGTATGAGCAACCTTGGCCTACTGAATTATTACTTGGGCATTCAGGTACATCAAATGCAAGGTAAAATCACTTTAAGCCAAGAAGCTTATGCTCTGAAGATCTTAGAAAGCACCGGGATGGCAAACTGCAATCCCACGCTGACGCCGATGCAACCAAGACTCAAATTGAGCAAGAAAAGTAATGCACCTCCGGTTGATAAAGCAAGGTATAGAAGCATCGTTGGCAGTTTGAGATACTTGGTCAATACCAGACCTGGTTTGGCATTTGCAGTAGGCATTGTGAGTAGGCATATGGAAGATCCTACAGCAGAACACATGGCGGCTGTTAAGCAAATCCTGAGATACATCAAAGGAACCGTGAACTTGGGTTGTGCTTATAAGAAGGAGAATGTCATAAAAGCTCCAAGCTTGATGGGATTTTGTGATAGTGACATGGCAGGAGATGCAGATGATGGAAGAAGCACAACAGGAGCGGTGTTCTTTCTAGGTTCAAGCCTGATTAGTTGGACAGGTTCAAGCCTGATCAGTTGGACATCTCAGAAGCAAAAGGTGGTCGCTTTATCATCATGTGAAGCAGAGTATATAGCTGCTGCAACAGGTGCTTGTCAAGGAATTTGGCTGGCACGTTTGTTAGCTGAATTAATGACTCACAATGTCAAAGTTGACAACAAATCTGCCATCGCTTTAAGCAAGAATCCAGTGTTCCATGATCGAAGCAAGCACATTGACACTAGATTTCACTTCATCAGACAATGCGTGGAGGAAGGTCGAGTTGATGTTGAGTATGTCAACACGAACGACCAATTTGCTGATCTGCTAACCAAGCCTCTAGGTAAAGTGAAGTTCTTAGAGTTAAGAGAGAGAATCGGTATGCAGATCGTTGGACTGCAACCAGCTTAGGGAGGTGATTTGTTGCAATTTAAGCTGGTTGCATATATCCCTAAGATAGTTAGCTATAAGTTAGCAAGTTTGTTTTTTCGCCGTTTTGTAACAGATAGAACTTATCTCCAATTGATTATAAATATAGGAGGTCTCCTCCAGGAAAAGTCACGAAGTTACCGTGACGCAAATCTCTTCTTGCGAGCGTGTAACTTGCATCTAATCTGTCATGCGCGTGTTTGTCTCTCTGAAACATGTGCGTGATGATCCTTGGAGATGAGTTCAGCGTATAGATCATCCTTTGATCTGTATTGATCAGAGGCCTGATTCCAACACAGTGAATAGTATATTTGATTCAGATAGAAGAAGTCCTAATTACCACCTTGGTTTTTTGAGTGCAGGTTGTCTGCAGTTTCATATGTTGGAAGCTATTTGTCCCGGGCAAGGTTCATTTCTGCTGATACGGTGGTGGTTGTATTCAAAAAGTGGCTACGCCCTAATAAATACATCTGTTCATGTCTCATGTGATTTTTCATTTGAGATCTGAAATTAGTTTTATTTGCTTTGCACAGGTTAGTGGACTAGTGTGACAAGTATTGTGTGGACTGGTGTGATAAGTGTTGTGTGCTTCAGAACAGCAATGGGAAAACAGCCAAGTTAAATCATCAAATATTTTACGCGAGCTGTCAGGTTCGTTCTGTTATGTACTTGCTAAGAAGGAGAAGTTTGTTTGATCAAGCACAGATTTCATTTATCAAATTTTCTGTAGAACATGCATTTGGTAGCTTTTATTTGTGAATGTCCTGTCCTGGTATCATGCATGAAACTGTTTGAATGGTACCATATGCTCCCTGAATATTTACTTTTTTTTAACCTGAATGCTGTGATGTATGTCCTTCGCTTTCGCTTGAGATCTATTATGGACTACCCGAATCATAAATTACAGCTTTTTGAAATGCCCTTTGGATTTATCTTGACCCATCCGCTGGAACCTCTAAAGGTTTGTCTGGTTCTCCGCCCCTTTGAGGTCTCCTTCCATGGCTTCTATACTCATTTTGTCTCTGCAATACTCAGCTATGTCAATGAATGGAAGTCATTAGCTGCTAATAATATGTTGTTATTTACCTTTGTCAAATGACATGGCCTTTTGATTTTCTAGGTGTGCTAGCCTTCAATAGTAAACGAGTTCCTGCCTTCCTGGGGCAGGCCAAGCCTGCCAAGTTGTTCAACGCGTCTGTGTGTTCAGCATTCGAAGATGCACTTGAACCTGTTCTTCCCATTTGATCCTTATTTGCTGAAAGAATCTGACAGGTCCTCCACACTATTTTTCAAGTACTTTTTAGTCCTATTCTGTAATCACCCAGTGCTGCTTACCTTGCTTGTGCTCTGGGTGGATGACAATATATAGTCTAGATTCGTTGAACTTTAGGAATGCTGAGGTTGTGGCATAGAATTACACTACAAAAAGGCTCCTTATAATTTCAGCTCCTATGTGTTCAACCCCTTTCTTTATCTGCACCACTCTGCATTTGGAAAACACTGACATTGAATCCAGTTGCTAGCTGTCCTCGTTACTAATGTTTTCCTTCAGTGAGCCCTCCAGGGTGATCTTAACATCATTTGTTCATCACTTTGTGCAAAACCAGCCAGATGGTAGGAGTTGGCGTGTGGAGCAAATTGTATGAGGGTATGAATGTTAGTTTGAATCTGCCGCACGCGTCTTCCTCATTTTCTGCATTAGTTCGTTGAAGCCTGAGGCCGTGTGTTACTGTAACATCCTCATTTTTCAAAAATAAAAATCATATGCATTGCATCTCATGAGAATTTTTGAAAATATTAAATTATTTAAAAATGAGTATGGTCCTAATTAAAAAGAAAAAGGCTTTGCAAAAATCAAAACTTTCCAAAACCTAATTGCATGATAATGTTAACTAAAGTTTTACAAGAAGGTTTATTTAAACAAGTAATTGGTAAATAATGATTTTACTAATTTTCCAAATACTATTTTACAATTTAATCATCAAATAATTATTTACTTATAATTTAAAATTGAGATAAATCAAAATTATAGAATTTATAATTATTCTATCCCTCCTACAAGTGGACCCCACCTATTTTCTTTTCTTTCCTTTCTTTTCCCCCTTTTCTTTTTCCTTTCTCTCTTTTCTTTCCTTCTTTCTTCCTTCCCAGACTTCCTCTCGATCTCCTATTTCCAAATGAATAGAGAAATCTTCCCCAACCCCTATCTTGATCTTTCCCCTAGAAATCTGCCCCAAAACCCGGCAAAATTGGTTCCCTTGATCGTGGGGGATCAATCCATACCCGAATCGATCTCTCTTTCCCGCAAATTCCTCCCCAAATCCCTATTTAAACCCTAACCGCCACCCTCCCCTCACCTATTGCCTCTCCGCGGAATTCGTCGCCAGGTGAGCACCATTGGCCGAACCCTCCGAGGACGCTCTTCCTCTCCCTCCCGTGGACTCATCCCGCCTTTCGGCCGCAAGAATCGTCGACCGTGCTCGCCGAATTTCGACGCCGAAGGTGCTGCTGTCTCACCGCCGCCATCCTCGTTCTTCCCCTTTGGAGCACCTCCTAGGTCCCCCAAACCCTAGCCCCTCGGCCAATTTGGCCGGAGCGCCGCCGGCCGCCGCCGCCACCGTGCGCCTCCTCCTCCCCCACGGCAGGCCACGCCGCCACGCCGCCCCATCCACATCGTCTCCCCGAAACCCCTTACGGCCTCCCCGTGCCGCCGTGTCGCTCCCCCACCCCATCGCCACCCTTCTTCGCCGCCATTCATCGCCGCAGCAGCGAGCGACGCCGCCGCCGCCCGGCCTCCCCGCCCGGCCGACCCCGCCCGTCGTCGCCCGAGCCCCCTCTCCTTCTCCCCACCCGGCTGCCGCCCCATACTGTACGCCGCCGCGTCCTCGCTTGGTCACCGACAGGGGCCTCTGTCGGCCACCCGGCCTCGCCAGCCGCCCCCCACTGGGCCTCGCCCACGCTGCGTGCGTGCCCGTGCCTCACTCCGCTTTGGGCATTGCTTCCCCCTTGCCGCCCCGTCTTGGCCCTTCGCCGGGTTGGCCGAGACATACCTGCTGCTGCTCCAGGTGTCAGGCCGCCCAGGCTGGGCCGTCTCTCGCCGCCAGCGCCGCCAGCCGCCCGCTCCGCTCAGCCGCCTCGTGCACAGGGCTGCTAGGCTTTGTCAAGCCGCCGTGTTGCCGCGCCCATGGCATGCATGGGCATGCAGAGGCCGAGCTCCGTGGGCTGCTCCTTGGTCCAACCCCGAGGGTTCCCTTGTTCATTTTAATAATCAAAACCTTAAGAAATTCATATCTTTAATTTTATAAATCCAAAATTGTGAAACAAATTTTAAGATGTTTGTAAAATCATCCTCTACTGTTTTATAAAATTTCATGTGCATTGACATACATTTTAATTTCTGTTTTTTCTTTTGCATTATATTTATTTGTTTATTTATTTTCGTTGCGTTAGACCCGAATACCGAGTTCGTTTCCGACGCAGCTGAGGATCCTCCCCATTACGTCGATCAAGGCAAGTGCTGAACCCTTTGATCCCATGTTTGCAAACTTGTTTTACTAGAATTTAACAACTAGCATGTATGTTAAAAGTTAAACATTAATTGCCTAGTTGTTTAGTTAAATTCCCATCACTAAATAATTTGTATAAAATATTCCTTGCTGCCATAGCCTAATAAAGATTGTTAAAATATTACCATACCCTTGTTTAGGTTTTGCAACTGCTTAGCAATGCTCATAGTGGATCATATAATTAATTGCTTGTTGCCATTGATTACCAAATTACCATGTGATTTTAACAAGAGACATTATAATACATATACGAAAATTATGTTTGAAAGAATGGTGTCCGTGGCTGAGGACAACTACTTGCTTGTAGGTACTTATGTCATATTTACCTTCGCATATATTTTTGATAACTTCATACATACTAATATAGTTGTCTCATGTTTGCAGCTTGCTCGCTTCACTCGTACAACCAATACGTCGGTGTTACCCAAGCTGATGTACTTGATCAGATGCGAAAGGCTTTTCAACGGCTTGCAGACCCCGAAACCGCTAGACGAGCTTGCCACCAGAATGGCGCATAACAGGGACACAAACCCAAGTTAACTATTTGAATGCTCATTTAAAAATGTAGTACTTACAATTTATTTTTTCTTCACACTTACGGACTACCATATATGACATGGTTTGTTGCAGCTGACTGGTGGATGATGTTCGGTTCGGAGACACCACACTTGCAACAGCTAGCGGCTCTCCTCCTCTCCCAGTGTGTCTCCTCAAGCGGGTGTGAGAGGAATTGGAGTACGTTTACTTTCATCCACACCAAGGCTCGCAACAGATTATTACATGCAAAGCTGAATCGATTGGTATATATCAACTACAACTTGAGGTTGCGACTGCAGCAGGCAACATAGGGGCGCAGGTTCCATCATATGAAGATGATCCTTGTCAACGATTAATGGACCTAAGCTTGTTGGACAGGAACAACGCTATTCGCCAATGGATGGAAAATAGAAAGTCCAATGCAGCCCCAGTGCTTGACGAGGAGGACACGAAGAGTGACACTCCTGTACCCACTCACACCGTGCTAGATCCTGATGCACAGCCTGCTGGTGTTTCAAAGTGGGCAACACAGAATGTGGGGGACACGCATCTAGGGAAGAGAAAAGAAAGGAAAGGGCCTCCTCCCCCGTGACCCAAAAAGACTAGAAGGGGAAATGTCACAGAAGAGGAGGACATTAGTGATGCAAGCACAGATGATCCACAAAAGTGTCCACCATATCAGGAATCAAATGATAGCTCCTTAGCGCATGATGATGATGATGATGATGATGGAGTTGGTGGTGATGGTGCTAGTAGAGGAGCACCTGAACCTCAAATACAATCACAACCCCAGTCTCCAGTACGGTTCACAGGAGAGTCCCAATTTCAATATGCCACACAGGACCAAGACCATGGGGCTCCATCTTCCCAGAGGATCACAAGATCTGCATCTACACATGGGTTTAGGGAACACATGTATGGTTACGGGTACGATACCTCATAGGGTGACTCTAGCTCCTATGGCAACACAGATAGTTGGGGTGGATTATTTTCTTATCCTTACCCACCCTTCCAATAGCCATGATAGATCAGGCCCCACTCATGCTCTAGCTCCTATAGCGGCAGTCACCAGCAAGCTAACCCGTCCCCGTATTCCAACCTGCCACAAGCGCCTCCTCATCAGCCCTCCCAATATGTGTATGAGTGGGAGAATCCTGATTTCTACAGGATGCTCTGTACTCGGATTGGCAAACCTCTTCTGTGCACACGGGGTTTACTTGGCAACAATATAAGGCAAACCTTCTGGTGACGCAGGAATTGATCTTGATGTCCATTGATGAGATGCATATGGCGAGCCAATCCCAGATTTACGGTGGCCAATGGTGGGAATAGAGGTAATGTCGCATATTTGATAGAATTTATATTTGTTCAATCTTAATTCATACATATATGACATTTCATTATTACTTATCACCAGGTACCTTGCAACCAGATGGAGCTGTTCACAATTTATTCATACAAATTGCAAGGTAAGTCAATTACAAGCATTCTGTATCACGCAGTTGTCATGAAGTTGTTAACTTGTGAACTTGTCATATCATATGACTCATATGTATATATGAATTTATCTATGCAATGAATTGTTTTCGTGAAATAGATACATAAAATAGATACGAATTTAGGAAAGGTCATGCCGAATTTTCAAAAAATTAATTTTTTTAATGTTGTCATCTCGAAGGTCATGCCAAAATATTTCATTCCCTAACATTTTACATAATTTTCAATGTTGCCTAAATGTTAAATAATTACCAAAAGTCATGCCTACCATTTACATAATTTTAAATATTTTTTTACCATTTTTCCGCACCATACAAAGTTTCAAATCAATTTTTGCAATAATTTCAAATGTTGCTTAAATGTTAAGTAATTACAAAAACTCATGCCCTACCATTTTCATATTTTAAAATTACTTTTTACCATTTTTTCGCACCATATAAATTTTTACCATTTTTTCACACCGGGCAATCGGTTTGCCGCCAAAACCAAACGATTTGCCGCAAAAATCCTTCGATTTGCCCTTTTTTTCGATTTGGTGTGATTTGCCGAATTTTTCGTTCGGTTTGCCATGATTTTTGTTCGATTTGCCGAAATATGGGTCGGTTTTTGCGGTTTTGGCAAGCAATTTGTGATTCAACTGTCAAATCCCAAAATTTGATCGATTTATCGCGATTTGCCACGGCAAACCGGAAATCAGCGTGGAGCTATTTCTGGATTAAAACGATTTTTGGAACCTTGGCTGAGATTGTCTTCTTTCAATCTTCCCAGTATGATCTTTTCTTGCATTTATCGAGCGATCCAGGTATGGGGTCAAGTTATATGATTGTGGCAATTTTCTTTTTACAAAATAAATGTCGACAGTGGCTGTTGCTCTATTCAGATTTCCCCGTAAAGTTCAATGGTTATTTCAGTATGGGGAGTTATTTCAAGCACTTCTATTTGCTCTTCTAATATTTTCCATCACGAGAGCAAGTTTCTTTGTTTCCCAGCGGTTGTGCATGCACACACTCATTCGCTAGGGCCTTCTCCTAATGGAAGGTTTGTTATGCCTCTTTCTATAGGTTCCATATCAATGCCAGGCCTCAAACAAGCTCCCTCTTTCTTTCTGGGGCACTTTATGATCAGCTGTGCTAAGCGCTCTTATCCTTTTTTCACTAGACATCTCCGGTTAATTGGGATTTGAGGAGCCGGAACTCCTGCCCTTTTATTTTGAGGCCTCTGGGCAGGATCCTTTGGGATTTCTACCCTCTTTGGTGCATTGCGTATAGGCACATGCAACTTAGTCACGCTCTTCAAATCATAAAGTGATTAGGCAGTTCATTTGCTCCAATACTCTACAAGACTTTTTTTATTACTTTATTAGTCTTCTAGACTTTTCACTTACTACACTAGTGCGAGGGTCATAAGCGGGGATCACATTTCTATGTGACTTTCCTGACATTATTCAATTAAAGGGTTCATTTCCTCCCCTTAATGATGGGAAAATATCCTCGTCAGAGATGCAGTTCACTGCATTGGTGGTATAGATACATATATATTGTATTATAATTTTCATTTCCTCCCCTTAATGATGGGAAAATATTCTAATTTTGCCCTTCACTTTCAGAGTGGACTGTTCAGTGATTAAATTTCTCGATTGCACATACATGCAAACAAAATCTTTGGATTCAAGAAAAATTCTACATTAACACTATGATCTTGCGAGTTTGTAATTATGTTCCTCATCATCCTAAGACCTGGATCCTCTAGTCTACCATGCCAGAGACTAAAGAGTTGAGAACTTCTAAAGATAGTCTTATAGGATGAGAATACTACGCATGCCTTACTATTGGTATAGCATAGCACTTTTTCAAGTGAAGTAAGTTTTTTTATATTTCTCTTTCACATTCTTCGTGCTTTGTGATGAGGAGGTGTTTCTTATCATGCTCACCACTAATTTCTAGGTGGAAACTATTAGATCCTAGAGATAATAGTGCCTTTCCAATTTCTATGATTGTCTCTATAGGTAGCATTACCGCAGCTCTTCTAGAACCGACTATATTGGTATCGCTGCCAGCGATCATGGTTATGCTTTCTGTGTTTTTTGAGATCGACAAGGGGTACTATGTTTTCTCAAGATAATATTAGTAGTTCCACTGTCTACTATATACACTTTCTCCATCTATTTCAGATACTAAGAAGGTCTAATATAGTACAACATGACATTACATATGATGCAGGGAACAATACTTGTAGAATAAAATGCTAAAATAAGAAAAAGCAAGGTCTTACAGGACCTAGAATATGAGTAATAAAGTATGCCCACTCTTTGAGCTTACAATACTTCATGCAAATTTTATTCAAGTTCAGCTAATCAAAATGTATAATGACGTCGGGGTTCATAGTGCCTTCGTGCACTATGTTGAGGTGATTGAAGAGATTAGTAACTACTACCTCTTCTTTCTGGACTAGTACCTATGCAGATGATTTTGCATCAGGAGGGGAGGTAGTCTGTCATGATCTTGGGATGATGGCTAGACATAACTTCGGGAGCTTTAATATCCGCAGGGGAATCTTCAAGATCTGCTTCATACCCTTCTTTTTTTAAATCTAGCTCAAAAGTCTACTTCTACTCTATGCAAATATGAGACGATTGGCCCCAGAGACCACATCTGCAACACATTTGGTTTTACAGACCATATGGCTTAGTGGTACGCTTCCTAGTCCTTCTTCTCAAGGATTTGTGTATTGTACTACTTCTGACACGCCCGACACGCCCAAGCTCTATAGGCTGCTTCATGCATTGAACAATAGCAGCTAGCTCCTTCTTTTCGGCTTAATTTCGTTAAATTATGAATCTGTTGCCTAGACCATGAGGCTTTGCCCCTTAGAGGCCAATTTCGCCAGTTCTTTTGGAACATATGTTTGGCCTTTCAGGACCGGTTCAGCAGATTCTTTATTTCTCTTCCCATGCTTGTATAATTTGCATTATCATTTGCAAGAATTACTTCTTGTAATTGATAAAGGCACATAATAAAACTCAAACCAGTATATTCTATACAAGTATATTCTATACAATTAAGTGGAAATACTGCTAATTACTAAGATTGAAGGCAATAAAATAATCACAGGTATTCTAAAGTAGTATAATTGCATATAAATTAATAAATGCAAGTAAATACATTTAAATATGCGAAAACAGAGTTCAAATTCAAATTTTCGATGCCCTTTTCTATACGAATATGATTATGCAACAAATATGCAATTTCTATGGGCTTAAGTGAAAATTTTTCTGTCACTAAGATTATTGTGCGC
Organism: Olyra latifolia; assembly: GCA_036346145.1. Lineage (NCBI taxonomy): Eukaryota > Viridiplantae > Streptophyta > Magnoliopsida > Poales > Poaceae > Olyra > Olyra latifolia. The sequence continues at coordinate 24,148,259 of CM070533.1, forward strand.
AATCTCCGTTGAATGTAGGGGCGTCCATGGAAGTTCTTAAATTCAGGAAATACTTCTTCTAATTTCTAAAAATTTGAGGGTCTTTCTACAAAATTTGATAGGCCGAAAAAACTTCATGTAGTTTCTTGAAAATCTGAGTACTTATTTGCAAAAATTGTCACGACCCATGATTTTTTTTCTTTTTCTTTACCCCTTGGGTCCAGCCCCGACAGCACACTCCCTTCACCCCTCCGGTGGCCCACTTCCTCTTTTTCTTTTTTTTCTTTTCCTTTCCCATTGGTCCAACCCACCTTCTTTTCCTCTATTTTCGTTTTCTTTTCTCCCCCTAGCCTACCCATACATCTTCTTTTCTTTTCTTATATTTTCTCTTCTTTTCTTTCCTTTTCTTTGGGTTGACCTACAAGGCCTTCAGTAGCCTACAGCCCACCTAGCCCACAACGCCCCCCAGACTTCCTAGCCAAACACAGGCATCTTGGGTTTCCTATCCTTGCCGCCATTAAGGTGACGGTGGCGGGGTTACGCCAAGGACGATGGCGCCGGTGTGGAGGCAGTGAGCCCCAGGAAGCGGCGGTACGGAGGCATCGGATTGGCTGCGGTGCTACGAGGCCAGGACTGAGGGCCTGTTTGGTTTGCTGCCAAATCTGCCACAACTAAGTTTAGGCGCACCACAGTTTTTATGCCTGGTGTTTGGTTCGCGCCATAATTGTGGCTTACCACACTTTCTTAGCAATTGGACCCACGCGTCATAGACTGATTTTTTGTCGGACCCCGGTTTTTACCAAACCGGACCCCTCGGTGTTACCGGTATGAGTCCCAAGGATCAGTGCTCATACCCACAGTCAAACAGAATCATGATACCAAAACAAAGCTGCATTAGCTATTAAAATAATTCAGAGTGCGGCAGAGTATTATATTACATTAGTGGAGAAAAATCACACATATTAAAAAGGAGTAAATATTTACAATCAAAAGTAGTGTCCCATCACGGCCACAGGCACACGCTGAGTAGGGAAACGGCTAGTAGTCCGGAGCATCATCCGGGAAGATCTCAACGTTATCCTGCGTATCCTCGTAATCTTGACCTGTTCATAGATTGAACAGCCCCGCATAACATGCAGGGTTAGCATTTTACTGCTAGCAAGTCCTTCCTAGGAAGGGCCAGGTTAAGGTTTACCTTAATAAAGCTGAGGGTTAATTTGCATAAAAGCATTTCATTTAGAATTGTAAAAGCATTTGAAAAACATATATTAATAAATAGAAATTCTCAAAAGAACAAAATTGAAACAATTGTCCTCTCCGGTCTCAAGTTCTCAACTTATAATTCTCATCTCATTATTTCATATCTCATTTCTCAATACTCAAATCTCAATTCTCATATCTCAAACTCATGATTCTCATCTAGCAACGGCACACATGCCGGAATAACCTTACCCATATCATATTATGAATGGTGATGCTACAATGTGAAACCCACCTTGTCCGCCCTTAACCGTGGGCATGGCCATTCAAATGGTTTTACTCTGCAGAGGTTGTACGCTTTACCCACAAGATACAATACCCTCCCGTTGAAGGATACCATAACAAATTCCTTCAGAAAATTAATCTCGGGCTTAAACACTGTCGTACCTGCTTTACACAAGTACCCAGAGAAATGCTTCAGCACAAGTCCCTGACAATACCCCGGTGATGTTTCTCAATTCTCAAATCTCAATTCTCAACTCTGCACTTCTCCATTCATCCACCGTGCATGGACAGTGAGAAATCTCGACATTTCTTTTCCTTTAGATTAGGCCCGTCCCATACCGGGCTTGCGGTCGTACGGGTAAATACTCAGTAAAGTAGTCACACGGTTCGGTCCTTATTCTCGGAGCGGCAACCAACACAAACCCAACTCTCGGGCTCAAATGCACCCACCTTACAATCCATCCGCTCCTGAACCCATTTATTAGTTGGTCAAATTTTAATTAAGATGAATAAATCGAATCCCAGGTCCCAACACAAGCGTTTTCACCAAATCTCTTGATTTTGTTCCTAGCTACATCGAATGTTTGGGATTAAATCCCCGAATATCTAACTAAGCAATACAAAGCACCTATTATTTAAAAACCATGGGTAATATTAATATAAATTATACTAGGGTTGAGGGTTTATCGGTAGATGCATATATCGGATGGGCATATGCACTAGGCAGCACTATAGGACTTTACGTATTTTTATCAACATAGCAATTTTGGTAAAGCTATAAAATTGGGATTCTAGGGAAAGACTTGCCTTCGGAGTAGTCGTACTCTTGCGGTGCGTCGGTGGCGTCAAGGAATTCTCCTTCGGCGTCGGATCGTTCTATCGCACGCAAAACGAAGAAAACAACCAATAAATCACATATATAATAAAATAATTTTAGAAATTATACAAAAATCACAGAAGATAGGTGTGATTTTTATGAATTTTTAGGAACTTGAATCGCCGGATTCGGAGATCGGATGAGTTCGGTATAAAAGATTGAAGTTTGAGGCTTAGGGAAAATCCAGAAAAACGAAAATGTCACTGTAGCGCGGGACCCACTGCGCAGTGAACCCATCTGGGTTGTCTCCACCGGATAAGAGTGATGGGAGGCTGGTTTGAGGAGAGAGAAAGCAAAAGGTAGAGGAAGAGGGAGAAAGGAAAGAAGAAAGAAGAAAGGGAGAGGAAGGAGAGGGCAATGGGGTGAGAGAGAGGAGGGCGGCGGTGGGCGCGAGGCTGCGCCGGCGGTGAGGCGGCGGGGACGGAGTTCGGCGAGGGCGCTGCTCAGCTCTGGGGCCACGGCGACGGCACTTCCACGGACGGCGCTAGGGAGCAAGCCGGCGTGGGGTGGAGCTCTAGGCCGGCGGCTCGGTCGGTGGGCGGTGCTCGCGACGGCCGATTGGGCAGGCGGGGCGAAGCAAGGCGGCTGCGAATCTAGGCCACGGCGACCGCGGCGTGACCGGCTCCGGTGCTGAGGGAGGAGCTGGGAGCAGCGGCTACCTTGACGGAGCTTCGGCGACGAGGAAGCTCCGGCTACGACGACGACAACTTCTCTGCGTGGCTTCGACTGCAGGGGGGGATGGTGATGCTCACGGCTTGGAAGCTGGGGCTTTCGGGTTGGGTTTTTGCAGGGGTACACGTACGTATACGTATACGTGTATGTGGCTGGGTGGCGGGGCTGCGCGTCGGCATGCATGCGAGCCACGGCATGGCTGCGAGGCCGCGAGGCTGCGCGCATGCAAGCCACGGCGACGCGCGGTGTTGGCACGGTGCATGTCAGCCACGACAGAGCGAGGTGGCCACGGTGCATGCCGGCCACGGATGAAGTAGGCGGCCACGCAAGGCCAAAGATAATGCCATGATTAAGGAAGAAAAGAGAGATTTTTCTTGTAATATTAAATTTAGGGAAAATTGAGAAAGTAAATGATTGTAATTTAAATTTAGATAATATAATTTCTTTGTAATATAAATTTTTGGGGAATGGAAATGTAAATATTTGGAATTTCAAATTTAAGTTGTTTCTTGATATATACCTTCGTGTGAGAATGGATGAGGAGTGATAGCAAATATGATTTTAGATTATAGTGTTTTATTTAGTTTCTATTATTAGTTTTATAGTATGACTGTAAGATTGTGGTGGTTTAATTGGAAGGATATTAGCAAAACTTTATTTTATTTGTTTATTTACTTGGGTGTCACATTTTTTTGCCACACTTTGCCTAAGGTGCGGCGTTGATTTTTTCAGCCATAAAAGTATGGCTTCCCACACTTGCCTAAGGTTAGGTTAGACAAAGCGTGGCACCAACCAAACAAGCCCTGAGTCAGTAGCAACACGGAGATGATAGGTTGCCCGGGGCATAGGTGGCAGCAGCTACATGCCGCTACCAGAGCACGGCGCCAGCGCATGGCGAGACACGAAGGTACAGGCAGCGGCGGGAACAACGCGTGGCTAGGAGCACAAGGGCGGGGTGCCGAAGGGTGGCAGTGCGTCGTCGGCGGCACTCTGCGAGGCGCGCACGGTGGTGCCATTGGGGCGGCATGATGAGGCGCTCTAGGCCGAAGGCGCGCCGTCGGCGACTGCGGGGCACATACGTGGTGACGGCTGCATGCCAGAGTGCGTACGAGACAGTGGTCAGCGGCCACCGACGCGCGACATTAGCACTAGTAGGCTTCGAGCATGAGCACGGCGTTCCGACCGGTGGTGCGGCCTCGGGGCTTGCGATATATGCGCCCGTTGTGCGCTGAATCTGATGACACAGCGAGGCTCACGGGCAAGATTGTTAGATTTAATCTTGTCATTAGCTTTTGCATGTTTATTTATTTGCATGCATGTGTAACTAGAAATAATGCGCAGCGGCAGATCAAGTGCATAGCAGCAAAACGTGTGAGACTAGTGAGCTGCTGTTGCCTTGAGCCGGCACGTACGCACGGTGTGAGGCCATGCCGTGTGACACGGTAAGTGCATACGTGTGTGAAGTGCATAGGGGATAGACATGATCAGGAGATGTAACTGCATGTGAACGTGAGGCAAGGAGATGCATGAGCTGCAGTGCGCACGGAAGTGATTTTCGTGGCGAAGGAATAGGTCTTGCGACCTGGGCTCATGCATGGAATCTGCATGCATGGTGGCGTGAGACTCGCTGGCCACATGCGGTTATTAGCCTCTTGATTAGTGTGTGCATGGTCATTAGTGGTGGCGTGAGTTTAGGATCATGGCGTGAGTGCTGGCCGAGTGATTTGGCTGGGTCTTATCTCTTTGCATGTACTTTTGAGTTTATATATGAATGGAAAACGACGTGAGCTGTGTGAGGCGTCAACCAAAGCTTGTTAGCTTGTGCTACTCAGTTCTTGTGTGTTTGCGTCCACCAGAGTGAGTGCGTGAGTGTTTGTGATAAACACTTGCCTGAGCGAGGAGTGATTCCAACAAAGATGAGCACGGACTGCGGCGGCATGCGGGTGCAAAACCTTCGTGGCTGAGGCGATGGCTGCACGTCATGTTCCGATTCTATTTTTCGTCCAGGAAAAACTAATCTACCGGCATACGTTGCCGGCGGCTGCAAGTCAGCTCATGATTGGAATTCGTCAGGACTAAGAAAAACGGATCTATTATCCAGATGCAAATTCAATTCCAATAGAAATTCAAGAATACAAGACGATTCAATTGAATCCATGAGATCGATTCTAGGGTTTCTCACCTTGTTAAGCTCCTGGAAAAACTCGTGCTGATAACGTATTAGGAACTCTCTGCTACCGAATGTAGTCCACGGGATTCCCATATTCGTCACCTCTCAATCTCACAAACAATCACTGACACATATATGCATACAGAATCTTTGGATTTGAGAAAAATTCTACTTTAACACTGACCTTGCGAGTTTGTAATTATGTTCCTTATCATCCTAAGACCTGAATGCTCTAATCTACCATGCCAGAGACTAAAGAGTTGAGAACTTCTAAAGATAGCCTTACAGGATGAGAATACTACACATGCCTTACTATTGGTATAGAATAGCACTTTTCCAAGTGAATTAAGTTTTTCTATATTTCTCTTTCACATTCTTTGTCCTTTGTGATGAGGAGGTGTTTCTTATCATGATCACCACTAGTTTCTAGGTGGAAACTATTAGATCCTAGAGATAATAGTGCCTTTCCAATTCTATAGGTAGCATTACCACGGCTCTTACAGAACCGGCTATATTGGTATCACCGCCAACAATCATTTGAGATCAACAAGGGGTACTATGTTTTTCTCAAGATAATATTAGTAGTTCCACTGTCTACTATATATACTTTCTCCATCTATTTCAGAAGGTCTAATATAGTACAACATTACATTACATATGATGCGGGAACAATACTTGTAGAATAAAATGCTGAAATATGCAAAAGCAAGGTCATACAGGACCTAGAATATGAGTAATAAAGTGTGCCAACTCTTCTAGAGCTTACAATACTTCATTCAAACTTTATTCAAGTTCAACCAATCAAAATGTATAAGGATGTCGGGGTTCATAGTGTCTTCGTGCACTATGCTGAGCTGATTGAAGAAATTAGTAACTACTACCTCTTCTTTCTAGACTAGTACCTATAGAGATGATTTTGCATCAGGAGGAGAGGTAATCTGTCATGATCTCGGGATGATGGCTAGAAATAACTTTAGGAGGTTTAATATCCATAAGGGAATCTTCGAGATCTGCTTCATACCCTTCTTTTTTAAAATCTGGCTCAGAAGTCTACTTCTACTCTCTACAAATACGAGACGATAGGCCCTAGAGACCACATCCGCAATACATTTGGTTTTGCAGACCATAAGACATAGTGGTACGCTTCCTAGTCCTTCTTCTGGAGGACTTGTGTATTGTACTACTTCTATCAGTTCCAAGCTCTATAGGTTGCTTCATGCATTGAATAAGAGCAGCTAGCTCCTTTTCAGCCTCATATTCTTTAAATTATGTGTTGTTGCCTAGACCATGAGGCTTTGGCCCTTAGAGGCCAATTTCTTCAGTTCTTTTGGAACATATGATTGGCCTTTCAGGACCGGCTCAGCAGATTCTTTATTTCTCTTCTCATGCATGTATAATTTGCATTAACATTTGCAACAATTACTTCCAGTAATTGATAAAGACACATAATAAAACTCAAACCAGTATATTCTATACAATTAAGTGGAAATACTGCTAATTACTAAGATTGAACGCAATAAAACAATCACATGTATTCTAAAGTAGTATAATTGCAGAGAAATTAATAAATGCATGTAAATGCATTCAAATATGTGAAAACAGAGTTCAAATTCAAATTTCTGATGCCCGTTTCTATAGGAATATGATTATTCAACAATTCAGGGAACGGAGTTTGATGCTGTTCACCGTTTTATTAAAAAATACTAATTTTTGGGGTGGGACGGTTGGGAAGTAGATGGGCTGCATTCACGATGGCAGCCTCCAACGCTTTCCCCTCTTCGGCACCCGCACCACGAATGTGGACAGCGAGCTCCCGGAGGGCAAGGAGATGGCGGATGCCGAGATCGGTAGCACCAACTGCAGCAGCGGGTTGCGCTTCAGCCACCAATCGGACCGATAAATCAAGAGTTTGCAGCTTTGGCATGGCTCTGGCTTCCAACAGAGTCGTAGCCACTGAGCACGCTAGGTAACCCATCTCCAACACCATCAGACGTCGGAATCCATTGCTGCCAACGACGATGCTCTCTTCGCTGTCATCAGTTTGTAATATGAGAGATGTCAATACGGGCAGGTTCCTCAGGATGTCGATGGTTTCCTGTCTCAATTGAATCATGCCGATCTCCAGGACTGTGAGGTTGGCCTGGGACGCCATCCACTTTGGAATTTTAGACACTAGGGCATCACACAATGCTAGCTTGTCAAGGAGATGAGGAGGTGCAGACCAATAATCGAATAAAAAGTCAAAAGACCCGCTCGATTGGTACTTATCAATCCATAGGGATCGGAGGCTGGATTTACCAAGTTTGCTGATGGACGAAACAAGAGTCTCTTCATATGTTGTCATGTCATCAATATCATGTGAACCATGGATCCGCCACTCTAAATCAAAGGTTCTCAATTTTGTTAAGCTGCCCAGCTCTTGCAAAGAAATTATTGAGGTGCTCTTGTCCACACATATACATGATAGTTCCTCTAGTGCTTGCATCTTGCCTACAGCAACAGGCAATTTTACAGGAGGAACATATAAATATTTCAGTTGCCGTAGTTCAACAATACTTGCAGGCAGCTTTTTTATGCCCGTAGATAATAGATCCAACGTCTCCAGAACATGCAATTGCCCTATTTCTTCTGGCAACTGTTTAAATCCATATGCTTCAATTTTAAGGTACCTAAGCTGAATTAGCTTCCCTATATTTTTCAAACTGCTGCCCAAGCCCGTGTTCCTCCTCCATACAGAAAGCACTCTGATGGCAGGAAAATCCAAAATAGAAGGCATTGCTTCACTGCTACCAAACACCACGAGGGAACGAACATGAGCAGTACCTATGGATGGCACTGTCATATCTTCATGTCGAAGGTAGTGAAGTGCGAGTCGGCGAACCTTATCCTGTGAAGCAAATTTATGCTCATGATCACCAATGCAAGTGACAAAATTCTCCTCAGCTGCCTTGGATACAACGAGATCAAGAATCATATCATGCACTCGGCATCTTGTTGCCTGGCCATCATACTTGATGTCTACCGGTAGGATCATACTTCTATTTATAAGTTCATTAAAATGAGATACCCCAACTTCCTGTAAACTTCTGCCACCATCCACAGTAATGAATCCTTCTGCCATCCACATCCCTACCAATTCATCCATGCAGATCTCAGAATCCTCTGGATAAATGCTTAGATATAACAAGCATGTCTTCAGATGGCAAGGAAGATCATTGTAGCTAAGAGATAAAATCTTCTTCATATTCGATACATCAGGATGTTTCTCAAGTCCCAAACCAATTGACTTCCGAACACTAATCCACTCTGCTCTTGCTTCCGATTTAGTACTTAACAAACTAGCCATAGTAACTATTGCCAATGGTAAACCGCCACACTTTCTTATGATATCATCAGAGACTTTTTCTAGGTGAGAAGGACAATTATCTTCAGAGCCAAAAATTCTTCTGAAAAACAAAGTTTTGGAGTCAGCTTCACTTAGTTTCCTTAGTTCATACACATCACCAGGACTTGAACAACAAAACTTTGCAACAGCAGCTATTCTTGTTGTTAATATTATTCTACTGCCATGATTATTATCAGGCAAACCGCACTTGATAATCTTCCAATCTTCGGTATTCCATGTGTCATCAATCACAACAAGATAGCTGTCAAATGAAACGGAGTCACAATTGAATCAAATCGATCTGAGATATGTCCAATACACACAAATTGTGTTTATTGGAAGGACAATATACACAAAGTAATTTCGATAGCTAGTGACTTGAACCAATGAATGGATGTCACACTAATAAATCTAGTGAGAAATATTGATCAAAGTATTTCAAGCAAGTATAAATTAGGGTATATGATTAGATACCTCTTGTCCTTGAGTGAATCCCTTAGTGCACTAATGAGCCATTCTTCATTCCTAGATTCGATGCTTGCATCCTCCAGTATCTTGATTTTGGAGAGTAGGGACCGCAAAATCTCTCTTAAATTAGGCTTTTGTGACACTGACACGAAAGCTTGGCAATCAAATTGATGACCGATTTTTTGGTACACTTGGTTAGCGAGAGTAGTCTTGCCTAATCCTCCAAACCCTACGATTGACACCACTTTCAGTTGCTTCTTTCCATCATTCACCAACTTGATGAGCTCATAACTTGGCCCATCAATACCGACGAGGCTGGCTGCCTCCACATAGAGTGCAGACAACCAAGGGTCCAAAGCCACCACATTGGTGTCCCCAGAAAAGGGCAATGTATCAAGTTTGTACCTCTCTCTTCTCTGGAATGCCTCAATGATCTGGGTCCTGAGCTCCTCGATCTGCTCAGCAATGCCACGGCGAGCTCCCAGATTCTTCACTTTCTGGACGCCATCACGAAAGAATTTCTTGATGCCCGTAGAATTGCTATGCTCATGCTGAAGGCGGTGCATGTACACGTCGACGAAGTCCTCGATGTCGTAGGCCATCTCCCTCACTTGATTCCTCCACTCCCTCGTTTGTGGGTCTAGCTCCTCCTTTTCAGCCAACCTCTCTAGGAAAGCATTCATGCTGCCCAGCTCCTGCTTCAGGAAGGTGATTTCTCGCTTCACACCTTTCTGCAGCTTGTACTCATTGAGCAGCAGTGTGCTGAGCTTCTGCAGAAGAGAGTTCATCACGCCGGTGGCGGCGCTCACCATTACCCCAGCCATCTTCTGGACCAGGTAAGAATCGCAGAGTTGATGGCTCAAAACTGATGCTGCTGGCAAGTGCCAAGGACACTCTCTCAAGGTGGTTTATAACTTCAGATATCTGAAGAATTCACAGACGAACTATGTTCGTCAAAAACAAAGAACATAATCCAAGCCATAGATGTACGTAATTATGTACCTCCTGCAAAAGACTTTGGGAGGAAAGGTGGTGGAGAAGACGGGAGAAAAAGCAGTGGTGTTGATTGGGTGTCGGCAAGAACCATCGATGTTGCTGCACTGAGGCTATGGCCTATGGAGAGAGCAACAGCACCACACAGGATGGCCAGCCGGACGAATACGAGGCTTTTTCGGCGAGTTCGTGCGTTCCAGCCACGCTAAATGGCCTCTAAAAAAGATTCTGTATTTCAATCTCCATCAATAATTGTGGGGCCTCAACTTCAGCCTACCTGTGAAGCCTACCTGTGGACACGGCACTAGTCCCTGGACCAGTACGCTAGTGCCTCACATTACATAGCCGGATCATTTCATATAAACAGAAGACTTATATTATAATTAGTACCCGAATTAAGCCTGAGGGCTAATAAATATTACATCGGCGCATTGGCCCAAAATAGTCCAAGGTCAACAAAAGATCAGAGTGCGATACAGAATCCAAAAGAGTCTCTTGCCGACTATGCCTAAACAATCGACTGGAGAGACGCCCTAAGCCTTGTCTTGATCGTCAGCGAACAGCGAACACCTGAGCACTGTCTTCATGGTTGGCATAGTGGTCTCGCTTATACTCCAACACCTAAAAGAGTGAGTATGTGCGAGGTCAGTGTCATCCAAACACTGACGAGTTAACTCCTGTCCTTAGATGCAATGTAGTGTTACGAGCTTTATGGTAGAGGCTTAAGGTTCTTTTATTTGCTTAAAGCTAATTTTGAAATAGAGAAGTATAGAAGAACCTATACCTAGCTGATTTCGGAAAGTTGCATCCCCAGAAAGATGCGGGGTAATGTGATAATGATATTGGTTTTCATTTAACTATCCGGCTCAGCCTTTCACACTCATATCCTGACACATAGCCACACAATACAGATCCCCGCTCAACTCTCCCCCAACCAAACCCTCTAACCACACCGCCATCTTGTCTAGGAATTTGACGGTTCCTATTGCGGACCTTCACTGCCAGGTTGTCTGCCTGCGCCAGTGTCGGTCTAGATCACCCTCGGTGACTGCGCCCGGCCGCATGTTCCTCGGGCGGTGGCCGCTCCGTACACGTACCGGAGTCCCCTATACCCGCGCTCCGCGCGATGGCCACGCGTTGTGTTGGAACCACCCCATAGGTGGCAGCGCCCCGCCGCTACGCGTGTTACTCCGCGCTCCTCCTGGATCACCATCCAGCACCATATAACCATACCGAGTACCGTGCGACCATCTTAGGTCGCGTGTTGTGTCGGAACCACCACGTGGGTGGCAGCGCCCCGCCGCTACGCGTGTTACTCCGCGCTCCTCCTGGGCCGTCACCCAGCACTATCTCACACACAATCCACACGGTTCATTTATTAAGAGAAATATGTCAGCCGATGAGTTTTGGCTCATCGGGGCGGGCATTGGCATGCCCGACTAAATTTTGTTTTATGACGTAAGCATGTCTAAGCAATTTTACCCAAGACTACAAAGTCTAAAATTTAAGTTGTTTAGTGGACTACAAGGATTATGATTAACAAGGCAATCATATCGACAAATAAATAATCATCAACTGGACATGATACATCATGATTAGTAACGTAGGAATTTAGAAATATTATAGAGCATGCATGTTATTAATTTAAACAACATAATCATTTTGGAAAACTAGGAATTTAAGCATGAGCTATGGAGATTAACTCGCCTTGTGCGTCTGGGGGCAGATCCTCGTGCGCGTCCTGGTATTCCCCTCCTTGACAGTCTACTTCTATGCGTAGAATAAGAACAAATGCAAGTCAAATAATGCAGTAGAAAATCATGCATAGTGCATTAAGGCTGTAGGTGTTTATTTTGCAGGTTGTAAACTCCCTTCTTTTATAATTTCCTTCATCAACTCCCTTTAAATTCCCTAGGGTGTGTGGTTTTTATTATTTCTTTGGACTATTCAGTAATTTTGTCTAGGTTCAGAGGAGTTTTTATGTTTTCTATAATTTTCTATAATTTTTATCAGGTCATCTACTATTTTTAAATGAGTTAATATCACTTCAAGATTATTCTCTTAAAGAAAAGTCCTTATATTCGGGTTTTTGATAAAAACAGAAAATGTACACGTGTGTTTCAGTTGGCTAATATTTTTATTAAATCCAGCATGTCATCTAATATTTATCTAAATTTTTCTAGAATTTTTGAAGTGGTCTAAGTATTTTTAATAAATCAAAACCCATTTCTGTCATTTATCTAAATGGAAAAAGGAGAGGAAAATCCCCGCGCACAGTGCTGGGCCGGCCGAGCGCGCGGCCCGCGCGGAAACCAGACCGGAGGCGGCTTTTGCGGCGACGCGACGTTTAACCGAAAATGTATTCCGTCGGAATACGCTTTCACTAACTGACGAGTGGGACCTGGGGCCCACTTGTCAGCCTCACGGCGACGGTCTCGGTGGAGGATCGTCTTCCTCCACGAGCCGGGTAGGGGAAGGGCAGGCCGCGACGACCTCGTCGAGGGCGGCTATTCGCGCTGGGGCCCACCGAAATGGGACACCGGGAGTTGGCGCACCGTGGGTGGCCTTGGCTGGCGGCGGCGGCGAGACAGGGCGCGGCGTGGTCCAGCTGCGGCGGCGGAAGGCAAAAGCGGCGGCGGGGAAGCCGGGCAGCTGCGGCCTAGTGCATGGGTGGGTGAGCTTCTAGGGGGAGCGTGGGGTGTACCTGGGGCGGTGGGGAGGCCGGGGTTGCGTCGGAGGTGGCCGGCGACGGAGAAGGAGGCAGCGCAGCGTGGATCACCGTGGCGAGGGTGCTCCGGCGGGCTCCTCGCCAAAATGAGGGTAGCACAAGGTTAGTGAGAGCCCGAGGATGCTCGGGTAGCAACGAATTGGAATATGGCTTACCGGTTTAGGAGAAATCGAAAAGGGGGCGGATCGGGGAGGTCATGGCCGGCGGTGAGGAAAACTCAAATGCCGGCGAGCTCCGGCGTTCTCGGACCGGTTCCTCTGGGGACGTCCGAGGCGAGGGGGTGAGGGAGCTACGGCTAGAAGGGCTCGGGCTAATTTGGAGCGGGGAGGGGAAATTTCGAGGCAAAGCGGGCGGCGGTTAAGAGGAGAAACGGCGCGGGGAGGAATCCGAGCCGAAATGGTAGCGGAGTGGGCGGGGATGCTTGGGCATGGGCACGGACGGCGTCTGAGGGGAGTGGGCGTAGGTTTCACGTAGAGGGCATGCGTCGGGGAGGATGGCGCGAGGTCGGGCGTGTGGTGGCCGAGAGGCTGGCGTCAAGCGTGGGGACGGGACGACGCTGAACGCTGGAGCCACGTGGGGGATCTGGCGAATCGGCATCAGAGAGAGGGCGCCATGGGGCAGCTCAGCCCGGTGCCGGGTTGCCACGGGAGAGAGAGAGAGAGGAGCTCGGGAGAGAGAGAAAGCTGGTGAGAGAGAGAGAGCACGGGTTGGGTCATCTTGGGCCTTGGGCTAGATGGGCCGAGGCCCAAAATGGGTCCCTAGGTTAGGCCTTGTCCCATTTTAGTAGTTTTTAGGATTTTTAAATTTGAATTTTGGAGTTTGGGTTTTGAATTTGGAAAAGGTTTTGAAAACCCTGTTTTTGGGCTGTTACAATAATGCTATCTAAATGTCAGGATAAGAGAGAGGCTGTCTTTAGAAGCAATATAGAGATTTTCTAAAATACCAAATGATATAGGGCGTCTTTCGGAGCTAAGGGGCCCCAGATGCTTTAGAGCTTTGAAGATGCTCTAATCATGCACTTTGATAATGCATGGAATCAGATAAAGAAACCGAGTCAGGCATGATGCTTATACACGCAACTTCCGAGAAACTTCTCAAAAGTAACTGACACTGCCAACCAGCTGGGAAAATTCAAAAAATAAACTAAAGGTACGTAGCAGCAGGGTTTTAAAACGTTTTTCCTAAAACTCGCCATCCACCGGTTTTGAAAAACCGCAAAAACCACTAAACCGGACAAATTAAAATTCAAAAAATCAAACTAGTCCGGATATTTGGTTCTAGTTTTGGGCGGTTTTCCAGTCGGTTTTGGCGGTTTCTCGGATGGTTTTGACAATTCTCGAGATGTTTTGATAGGAAAAGTATAGAAATGTATAGAAGTGGTGGGAAAATCTAGAAAAATCATAAAAATGAAGGAAAAATTCAGAAATATATTAGATAAAAACAAGTGAACGTTTGTGAAAAAATGAGATGACCTTTGCTAAATTTTTTATCATTGGTAAAAATGTTTATAAAATAATATATAGCATATATATCCTAAATGTCCATACGGCGACAGCACACCATACATGTCCACAATCCACATACATGATGAAGAAATAACATACTATAGGTCCATACATAACAAAGCAAATTGAATAGAGTCTATTAAAAAGTTGAGAGATTTTTCTATTTTATTCGAGAGAAAAAAACCCCAAAAGAGCATAAAATAAAAATAATTTAAAATTTATCTTAAGCCAAAAGATTCTTAATAATTTTTATTATTTTTACATATTTTCAATTATTTTTCTAATTTTGAATTTTAATTTTAATTTTGACCTTTTGTCGTCCGAAAAACCGGCGGCTTTATTAAACCAATAGCCATCGGTTTCTATCTGTTTTTAAAAACCTGCATAGACATCTTTGAGGAAGTAAATTTGCATAGTACAAGCGCATATGGAATTGTATCTTTTTGAGTACCTTATATCAGAGCTGCCGCTAGTATGATCGCCCGTCGCCGCTGGTCACATGCCATTGTCGTCGCGGTGTGCCCGCGAGCTGGCCAGCTGCTTAGCTTAGAGAAGAGAGATTAGAGGAGAAGACAAGTTTGTTCCAATCCTAACCCTAATACTAATACATGGATGGTTGGATCGAGTTATCTGGTAGTCTGATACCTCGTGATATCTTTTTAAGGACTATAAAAACCCAAGATGCATATAAATTATACTAAAAATAAATTAAAAATGTAGAAAATTCACTTGCCCTAAGTAGTCTCGTGGGCTGATTACTTAGGAGTGTTTGATTTTACCGTGACACACCGTCTCGTTCAAGATGGATTCATTTTTTGTTTGGTTAGTACTAGAAGGATCAAATCATCCTGGTTGAAATCATCACACCTTAGCTTTCAACATCAGATCAGTTCGTCCGTTGGTAAGAGATGAGACAAGCTCGTCCTGTCCCAACTCCTCTCCTTCCTCTCCTGTGACAAGCAGCGGAGGCCGCAGGCGACAAGCAGCGGCGGCGCGACGGCGGCGGCGAGACGAGCCACGACGGCGCGACGGGCGGTGGCGGCGACGCAGTATTACGCGGCGCACGTGACAAGTGGTGGTGGCGCGCGGCTAATAAGCTCACATACGTGACGAGCAGCGGCAGCACGGTGGCCATAGGCCCGCGCGGTGGCGGTGCGGCTGGCTGCGTTGACGCGCGATGAGCGGCGGCAACTCACAGCGAAAGCGAGCTCACGCGATGAGCAGCGGCGGCGCGGTCTCGCAGAACGAGGCGGTGGCGCGGCTGGGCAGCGCGCGCGGCGACGAAGCGGCGGCAGCAGCAAGCGGCGGCGGCGAAAAGACGAGTTAATCACTACCAGCGAATCACTCTCTACAAGCGGTTCTAAACCACTTTTATAAGCGGTTTGGAACCGCTTGTAAGTAATCGCTTGTTATGCTTCTCGGAGTATCACAAGCGGTTTTATACCCGCTTGTAGTACTGGTTAAAAAGAGAAATAATTTTTGGAAGAAGTGGGATTCGAACCCAGTACCTCACCTTTCTCGTGACCCACGCCTTACCCCTGCTAGCCAACTCATCCCACGCGCGCTCTCTGATAGGATAAGGCAAGCTTTTCTTTTAGCATTTCGAAAACTGGACTTTTACAAGGGGTTCGAGACACGAACCCCTTGTAAAGCCCAGTCCCCAACCCCTTGTAAAGCCCAGGCTTTACAAGGGGTTCGTGTCTCGAACCGAACCCCTTGTAAAGCCTGCCTAGCCTGGAGAGCCTCTTTACAAGGGGTTGGGGAGGCTTTACAAGGGGTTCGTGTCTCCAACCGTTTGTAGAGGCTTTACAAGGGGTTGGGGACACGAACCCCTTGTAAAACCCAGGCTTTACAAGGGGTTCGTATTCCCAACCGCTTGTAAAGGGGCTCTCCGGGTTAGGACCTTTTGAACCGCTTGTGATAAACTATCACAAGGGGTTTGTAACGAATCCATCACCAACTAATCTCATTCCTAATCTCATCCTGGTTGATCCTCCGTGGACCAACCAAACATTCCCTTAGTATCTACGTATTATCAAAGGCACGTTCTGCTTGGAGACTAGAAATTCCCATGCAGTGCTTAAATGTCAAATAGATATTCCCATCCTAACGGAGATAAAATAGAAAAAAAAAAACGAGAAGCTAAAGTTGTTAAACCAGATGCTAAACCAGACTAGAAGTTCCCATGCAGCCCTTAAATGTCAAATAGGTATTCACATGCTAACGGAGAAAGTAGGAAAAAAAAAAGCCAGATGCTAATGTTGTTAAACCAGATGCTAAACCAGACTAGAAGTTCCCATGCAATCCTTAAATGTCAAATAGATATTCACATGCTAACGGAGATAAAGTAGAAAAAAAAACCAGATGCTAAAGTTGTTAAACCAGATGCTAAACCAGACTAGAAATTCTCATGCAGTCCGTAACAGTCAGGTTTGCTCATGGAGTCACCGGTGCATATTGAAAGATTACCTTATACACGTCAGGATTCCTCACCGGTGCTAAAGTTGTTAGTATATAAGCTTTTGTTTTCCAAACTGGAGGCTGGACTTTCCGATTATACATCCATCTCCATACACTACACACAACATTTATTGTGATGTATGTAAGATTCGTATTTATGTGGAGGTGTACGTATAAGTGGAGCTGTGGAATCCACGTATTCAGGATAGATATTTTTAAAAAAAGAGGTTCAGCGATTCAGTCCTATAGTTATAACACACACTTAAGAATTAGACCTGATTTTTATGGTTTCATAAAAATTCGAATTTCGAGTGGAGAGGTTCACAACCCAAGCACCTTACCACCATCGTATGGGTAGTTCTCATACTGTTGGTGGTGGTGGCAGCAGGGATGACGACATGCCATTTCACTAAAATTACCCACCACTACTATCTATTGCAAAAAAATAAAAATCAATCTTATCCAATGAAATCATCACCATACCATATGTTGCATAAACCTATCTTATCCACTGTTATAGGAGCAATACACCTACCACCTATGAGCTGATGATCCTAAGCGAAGCAAAGGTGTTATGGGCTAAAGCAGAAGCAAAGCAAAGATGCATGAGCCAAAGCAAAAGAGAAGCAAAGTTGCTATGGGCCAGGTGGACAGCCTCACAGACATCTGGCAAAGAAAGGCTCGAATACTTGGGGTCAACGCAAGGATGAATGAACCATGGAGCTTCGCTTCGCTACCGAATGACTAACGATAGGCGGGGACGTCCCTGCACGATGTCCGAAGGCGAAGCATAGCAGAGGAGTTGACTGACCTTGGCCTACGGACCATGAAGGAACGAGTCCCGACTCCCAAGCCCCGTCCTACACAAAGCGGAGCGAGGCCTAGCGAAGAAAGGACCAACTTGGCAACCAAGACAACTTGGGAAGACAAATAAGACAAAAGCAGCCACATCCAGGTCGGTCTATGTCAAGATAAGTATCATTGGATCCTTATGAGAGAGAACTGGATAAGTATCATTGGATCCTTGTGAGAGAGAACTGGTTGTAACCACACCTAAACTAAGAAAATACCCTCAACGCATCACTTTAGTATGACGGTGCGAGAGCATTGTTATTAGGATTTCTTTAAGTTAGAAATCGAAAGACGTTCCTAGCCCTCCTAGCCCTGCTTTAGTTATTCGGTAGGGGTAGTTAAATCATTTGGTGTAAGAGTCTGATTGTGTCTCTGGTTTTTTTAGATTTGAATAGACATTTTGGTCCTCTCTATGTAAATTCCCCCCTTATATAAAGAGAGACATATGTATATGTAAGAGGTTTGAGCCCCCAAAGAAAGAAGAACCAATATATGTTGCGAAGTTTTTTCACAGTCTCAAAGGGTAAACTGTTGAGTTTTTCTAGAGGTTGTCCCTTCGTCGGGTCGCATGTTGGTTCACTAGGCGTGAGGTTTGGAGAAGGAATATATCCCCGTACGGAGCATTCCGTCAACATCCATTAAAATTAGTCATCAAGCCATTGACAGTAGCAGCTTACACGAAGAAGACAACCGGGGGCGGTAGCTCACGGCGCATCACTACACACACACGATAAAATCTGAAAGTGTTTGGCCTACTCTCTCAAAGGTTCGACGGTAGAAATTTTATTTTCTTACAGTAAAGCACGATCGCTCGGCTAGTTGTAGAGAAACAAAGAATCCCTTGATGCCTGCAGATTTTCTAGACCAGCTAGGACACACAGAGAATCAAAATTGATTGGAGAAAGTCTAATTTTGGTCCCTTAACTATGAGGGTTGACATATTTTGATTCCTAAGCTACAATACCCAGTAAAATACGAGAAAATATTTATGAGCTTGTATAATCATTTCAAACCAGATATGCAATTTAGTTTGAATATCTTAAAATGTTTTATATAAAAATACATGTAAAAGTTAGGCCAAACAAACATTAACGGTCAAAATTGTCATATTACAGCTTCGGAAAAAAAACTGTCAACGCCCACTACTGGGCATAGGACCTACACTACCGGTTCCAAACCGGCTCTAGTACCAGTTTTGGAACCGGCTGTAGACATCCAGTAGTGATGCTCAAAGGGTTCTACTACCGGTTGAACCGGTACAGCTTGCTAGAAAAGAAGGAGCACGTTTAGCGCTACAAGGTCTCTACTACAGGTTTGTAATATAAACCGGTAGTGAATCTATTGCCTATCCGACAATAAGGCACATTTTATTTTCAATCCAGGTTTAATTGCAATCCACATTTCAATCAGATTAATAATTCACAGATTTGCAAGCCAAATTTCAAAATCCACAATTAATTCATTCACAACACTAATTCATTCAACAAAGTTTATATTCACATTCAAATAATATTCACATCAAATTAATTTAACACATATTCACATCAAATACACATGAGGGAACTCAAGTTTATAATTCAAAATACAAGAGTTCATTTTTTCGTCCATCGCTTTTTGTAACCGAAATTGAACCCGTTAGTTCGCTAGTCCTTATCGAAGGGCACGCTCTGAACGCACATTCGTGATACTCGCCCTTTGGAGATTTGACCTCATCAACAAGGAAGCCTCAATGTACTCCTTCGAGCGTTAGTCTGGGCTGTACATCCATTGTCGGTCCATCTATAATAAGATGTAGCAAGCTAATTTTCAACTAATTTTCATACGATGATTTATCAATTTTAGAATATTATATAAAATTAATAATTGTAAAAGGGGAAAACCCACATTAATTAACCAATTGAGTTACATACACTACAATTTAATTGTAATATACTTTAAAAATTAGAGCTAAATTGGACTCTAGCTCCATCTAGGTTATTCACCATGCACATAAATTAACCAATTAAATTATTCAAATATGTATCAAAAGTTTTTTGTAACCTACTTCAAAAATGATCGAGCTAGCTCTAGATTAAAATTCCTTCATCGATCAAGGAACTTCAATTTTAAATTTGAGCTAGATCTCTGCCTTCAATGATAGCTGCATCTTAATCTAAGTGAACTCCAAACATACGTAACAAGTTTTTTGTAATCTACTTCCAAAAATAATCGAGCTAGCTCTAGATTTAAAATCATTCATCGATCATGTAAACTCTAATTCCAAATTTGAGTTAGATCCCAACCTTCAATTGGAGCTACATCTTAATCTATGTAAACTCTAAACATACATAACAAGTTTTTGGCAATCTATTAAAAAATAATCGAGCTAGGATCTATATTCAAAATCTTCATCGATCATAAAAAAAACCACGCTTCCTCTAAATCTAAAGCAAAGAGGCACCTACATCTAACTATAAATAAAGTAATGATGATGTTACTAACCTTTAAGCATTTGGATTGGAATAAAATCTCTAAATTTTGAAAAATTTGGGCAGCACCTCCCCTCAAATTTCAAAAATCGCCATGGGTAGCACCTTCCCCCCTTCTCTGTTCATGGGCGACAAATCTAGGAGGAAGATGGTTGTCTAAATAGAGGGGGACCTTCCCGCTGACTCTACCGGTAGTGAACCCAATGATCTACTACCGGTTGGTATCACCAACGGGTAGTGATCTGGCCCCGGGAGAGTCACTACCGGTTTGTGGTTCCAACCGGTAGTGAAACCGCCCCCTCCAACCTGGCCCTGGCCTTGTATGCTCTTATATCTATTGAACCGGTAGTGATGGGCCGGTAGTGATGTCCAGTTCTCTATTAGTGGCCTATAGTCTTGTTACTTAAAAAAAGTAAAACAATGTGTATGGTGCTCACTACTATGTATTGAAAAAAAAAATGAGATTCAACGTTTTACAAGAGATTCAACACCCATAGTTAGGGGGAAAAAGTCTTTTAAACCCTTGTTTCACACATCTACATTTCTCGTACATATTTGACATTGCTTTGGATAAAATGCACATATCCAGACCACTTTGAAGGCACTGTCAGATGCAGTTTCCAAAATAGACATCGAATACCATGTATGTGTGTCTGGTACTTCCACATCGATACAATGGATGCTCTTTTGGATTTAGTCACCAGATTGGTATTTTTCTTAAATTGCTTGAAGAATATTTTCGTGATGCTCAGATTTATTTGATTATTCCTCCAGGCTGCCGTGGCAGGCAAGTTCCTTGGAGAATGTTTGCAGATGCTTGTGAACAACTTCACTCCACCTGGACCACTTCTTGCATTCATTGAGCAGCCAAGATGGATTGCAAGGAAGAAGCAGATATTCTCAATTGCACCAGAGTTTGAAAATGATCTCTGACACTGTACCCTTAGCACCAAGAATGTTGAAGTCTATTATAGATAGAAGTATGCCAAAGATTATTTTTTTATAGCAAAGCTGTAAGCATGAACTCTGCAAGATATGATATTCTATATTTATTGTAATGATTGTGTAGTGTTCACATGTTGCTTTTCCTAAGTTGCTTGAAAATTAGGCAAACAGTATAGACATGCTGAAAAGGAACATGATCTCTCCATTTGGCCTTCCAATTTTCATTAAATTCTTAAATTTTGAATGCCTGCATCTTTTCGATCTCTTTCCGTATCTTTTTAACACCTTCATGCATTCGTTAAAGTTCTTTTTATTTTGTTTGCCCATTACTTTTTTGTTGACAGTTTATGATTTTTAACTCGCAGTATTTGTACTTGCAAAACTCTTGGGTGCCGTCAACTTTATTCATTATTTCATAAAGCAACAATCCTTACTTTGCAGAAGATGATTTCGTTCGTCGAGTGCACGTTGGGGCTTGATGCTGACAGAATGGGAGACCTTATTGGAGCTCTATTACTAGCGAAAGTTGTGGATCTGCTTACAGAATTGGATGTATGCTCCCTTTACTCATAGAATATCTTACAGCTCATTCTTGGTCTCATTTTTTTTTTCAATTATGCAGGTTAATATAACCTGGGAAGACATTCTTCAAGAGGAGTATGATAAAGGTATATTTGACAAGGAGATTGAAGATTCGGATGACAATGAGGATAGTTTTTGACAAGAAGGAACTAGGGTTTGTGCTTTCTACTTAAATTTCTGTGTAACTAAGTAGTTTTAATAGCAAACCCGCTGCAGATTATTACATGCTTGCGTACTGAGAATAACTGAAGGCCCACTTTGTTAGTTAGGTCCTTTTTGGAGGAAATGTGCGTGAACATGCTGAAAAACCGGATGGTTTAATGGTTGTTGTATGCGAGCACCTCAAGTTTATGTCCAGAAGGTGGTTGTCCACATAAGGTGAGCTTGCAGGCAATTCTTATGATCTAATCTTGTGGAAGAAAAATATTTCTTTGTCATCTTTTACCATCCCCTATCTTATTTTGCTAGGAGGAAATATAACTGTAGTATTTATGTAGGAGGATAAGAAAATATACCGCAGCAAGTTGTTAAAAATGGCCAAAATAGTTTAGCAAGGGCAAAAATGAGTCCACAGAAAAAAAAACAACTTTGTGATCGTTTATTGGCGGCTGCAGTGAATAGTATATTTGATTCAGATAGAAGAAGTCCTAATTGTTAGGTTGTTGATCTTGCACGGGAAGCTCGGATCCGAGCTCCCCCCATTTCACGCCCTGATCGGGGGCGCAACTAACAACCTTTGGTTGTGGCCCCCTGTCACACCACGCGTACATAAATAGGGGGTCGAGGGCCGACTCGCGAACTAACGTTCGCCGGCTTCGCCTCGCCCCTACAAACCCTAAGACGACCCGATCTCTCTTGCGCGTGGGAAGTGACGGGAAGGCCGCCACCTCTTCTTCACCGCCACCGCCGATCTTCACCAACCGGGAAGGACGCCGTCGCACGGGAAGGAGCCGCTGCTCTTCACCGAGCTCGTGCACGTCTATGGTTCCACACCGACGACGGCAATGGCATCCTCAAGCATGAACCCCGAAGGTAAACCCTAAGTACCGTATCTAGGTGTTTGTTTAGGCACTAAGATCCTACGTAGATTCCAACAATGGTATCAGAGCGCGGTCGATGTGCCTAACCCTAACCCTAGATGAAGAACACCTCCGGGTTTGTGTCTTCCCGAGCCTAGAACCCTCTACATCTCGGGCTAGAACACGTTCACAGCAAGTAGAAGGAGAGGAAGAACCGGAATTGCTCTCGGATTAAAACCCTAGAAATGAAAATCCCCCAAATCCCCCTCGAAATCCAAAGAAACCAAGCCAAGAAAAGGAAAAGAAAGAAGATGGGAGTCCTTACTCGGGCTCACCGTGCTCGTCGTCGCCGACGAGGAAGAACCGCCGCCGTTGCCACCGTCGCCACGCGTTCCTCGTCGCGGGCGAGTGTGCACGCGCGGCTAAGGGCACCGCCGCGGGGCCGCGACGGCGGCGCGTCTATTTTCGGTGACGGCGCGACCGTCGAGGGCATGGCGGCGGCGCCGCTCCTCCACCTCTCTCTCGGCAGCGTTGGAGGCCGCTGCCACGCTGACGCCACTACTGGGAGGAGAAGAGTGAGAGTGAGCTAGGGTTTTCGGGGAGGGGGCGCCGCGCCGGTTTTTTCGCCGCCGGAGATCATCCCAGCCGTCGATCTCCATCGGACGGCACAGAAGCCATGCCGCTCGGCCGGCTACTTTCGGCCTAGGCGGGGAGGCGAAGTGCGGCCCAGCCCACGTTAGATGGCGGGTGGCATGGCATGAAAAGGCCGGCTCGGCGGTTTGACCATGAACAGTGCGAAATTTTTATTTCTTTTGGCACTGTTTTATGGTATTTTCACATATTTTATATATATATCTAATGTGTAAGTTTGTATTTGCTGTGTATAATTAGTTTAAGCACTAAATTAAGTCATTTTTTCCGCTGCTAAGTTTAAGTTTATTTTTCTGATTAAATTGGACCCAACGTGAAAATTTAATTAGAAAAATTGTATTAAGTCTCTATTTAGTCTGGAAATGTTATCTTCTGACCAACGTTGATGATAAAATTTTTCCACAGTAATTAAGTTTATTTTGTGGTTCTGTTCTAATTCTGCCCAACGGTGTTTTAGAAGTAGAACATTTTATTTAAGAGCATGTTTTAATTGAACCAACGTTGAATTAATTCATGCACTTTTGTTTAAGTATACTGATTAATTTGTATTTACTTTCTGAAGCTCCAAATACTTCAAATGTGCTAAGTCCGATCTCTGCGATTGAGCCCCTGAATAGGGGAAATTATCCCTCGTGGAGGGAGAAGATTGAGATGGCGCTTGCTCTCTCAGACATTGATTATGCAATCATGCATGATCGTCCACTGAGTCTTAAACCATCCACGATGGTCAACCGGTGCGAACAATAATGCAACTAGAAGAATGGCATACGACATAGAGCGTGTGAATTGGGAGAATTCTAATAGAAAATGCATGATGGTGATTAAAAACTCCATCGTGGAAGCCATAAGGGGTGCCATCCCAGAATGTGCTAGTGCTAAGGAATATCTTAGCAAAGTTCAGAGCCAGTTCACCGGCTCTACTAAGATGTACATAAACTCTCTCATGCGTAAGCTTGCAAATGAGAAGTTTGATGGGCAAAGTAATATTAGAGAGCACATTTTGAAGATGAGCAACATAGCCACTAAGCTTAAGTCCATGGAAATGGAAATATCAGAGGGTTATTTAGTGCAATTTATCATAAATTCCTTGCCCAAGGAATATAAGACTTTTGCAGTAAATTACAACTCCATAAATGAAAAATGGAGTATAGAAAAGATAATGGCTATGTGTGCTCAGGAACAGGAAAGGCTTAGAGCTAAAGCCCTGACTCTGTGAATCACATTAAGTCCCCACAGAAGCAAAAAGGCAATTTTCAGAACAAGTCTAAGCCTTCCTTCAAGAACAAAGGGAAACCTCAGAATAAGAAATTTCCCCCAGGCCAGAAGCCTCAGGAAGGCAAAGGCAAAGCCCTAGTAGAGGTGGACAAGGACACATGTAGACACTGCCACCAGAAAGGACACTACATGAAGGACTGTGTTCAGTTCCTCAAATGGCTGAACAAGAATGGTAAAGACAAAATTACATTCATAGATGAATCCCTGTATTTAGATTTTCCCACTCATACATGGTGGATTGACTTAGGTGCAACTGTTCATGTTGCAAATTCTTTGCAGGGATTCCATACGAGGAGGATGCTGAAAAGAGGAGAAAGAACCATTAGAGTCGCCAACGGCGTCGAGGTTGAAGTTGAAGCCATCGGAGAACTCCCCTTAGAATTAAATAGTGGCTTCATTCTTCATTTGCATAATGTTTTAGTTGTACCCTCCATGAGGAGGAATTTGATTTCAGTGTCATGTTTAGACGATGATGGATATTCATGTCATTTTGGGAATAAGAGATGTTTAATTCAGTTCAACAATGTTGATGTTGGTCTTGCCATCAGACAAGACAAGCTTTATTTAATTTCCCAAACTTATGATGTGAATGTTGTGAATGCCGCATCATCTGTGAATGAATGTAATAAACATAAGAGAAATGAAAGTGAGACGTCTTCAAAATTATGGCATTGTCGTTTAGGCCATATTTCGAGGGGGAGGATTGAGAGATTAATCAAAGAAGAAATTCTCCACCCATTAGACTTCTCAGATTCAGAACATTGCATTGATTGCATTAAGGACAAATATGCTAAGCAAATTAAGAAGGATGCTAAACGAAGCACAGGAATTTTAGAAATCGTTCACACAGACATCTGTGGCCCTTTTCCTGTGAAGTCAGTGGATGGTTTTGATTCATTCATAACATTCACCGATGATTTTTCGCGTTATGGCTATATCTATCCAATTAAAGAACGATCAGAAGCATTAGATAAGTTTAAGATATTTAAGGCTGAAGTTGAAAATCAGCATGATCTAAAATTAAAGTAGGAAGATCAGACCGTGGAGGGGAGTACTACGATAGACATACCCCTTATGGCCAAGTTCCTGGACCTTTTGCAAGGTACCTACAGGAAAATGGCATAGTAGCCCAGTATTCTACACCGGGCAAACCTCAGCAAAATGGAGTAGCTGAAAGGCGAAACCGCACATTAATGGATATGGTACGAAGTATGATAAGTTACTCCACTTTACCGATTAGTTTATGGATGGAGGTATTAAAAATCGCTGCCCATATTCTTAATCGGGTTCCCAGTAAGTCGGTGCCTAAAACACCATATGAGTTATGGACTGGGAGGAAACCCACTCTAAATTATTTACATGTGTGGGGCTGTCCAGCTGAGGCTAAAGTATTTAATCCAAATATTGGAAAATTAGATGCTAAGACAGTCAGTTGCCATTTCATTGGCTATCCTGAAAGATCAAAAGGGTACCATTTCTACTGTCCTGACAGACAGACTAAGTTTGTAGAGACAAGACACGCTGTGTTCTTGGAAGAAGAAATGATCAGGGGGAGCATGGTACCCCGAGAAATAAGCCTTGAGGAGAAGCGGGTCTTTGCCCCGATTCCGATGATTCAAGAGCCCATTTTCTCGATACCTGTTGTTGTTGCACCTCTAGTTGTTGCAACACCTGCTGTTAGTTCTCTTAGTGCAGCCATTAATGTACCTGAGGCTCCTCCTGTTGTGGAGCCCCAAGATCCTATTGCAGCTGCACCTGAAGAACCAGAGCAGCCTCCTATAATGAGTAACGTACCTGCTCAAGAACCTCTTAGGAAGTCACAACGAACTAGGAAATCAGCTATTTCTGCTGATTATGAAGTTTACACAAGTGAAGAATTAGAGATGGAGGGTGATCCCACCTCTTTTGAGGAAGCTATGAGAAGTCCCCATTCATCTGAGTGGTTTGCAGCCATGAAAGATGAAATAAAGTCCATGAGCACAAATAAAGTATGGGACTTAGAAGAAATTTCTAAAGGAGCCAAAACAGTAGGCTGTAAATGGGTCTACAAAATTAAGCGTGACTCCAGAGGGAACCTTGAAAGATTCAAAGCAAGGCTTGTGGCAAAAGGCTTCACTCAGAGAGAAGGAATAGATTATAATGAGACTTTCTCACCTGTTTCGACAAAGGATTCTTTTAGAATCATCATGGCTCTTGTAGCTCATTATGATTTAGAATTACATCAGATGGATGTTAAGACGGCATTCCTTAACGGGGATCTATACGAAAATGTTTACATGGCTCAACCCAAGGGTTTTGTCATGGAAGGGAAAGAAAACATGGGATGCCGACTGAACAAATCCATCTATGGATTAAAGCAAGCGTCTAGACAGTGGTACCTTAAGTTTGATGAGATTATAAGAAGTTTTGATTTTAAGGAAAATGAGGAGGATAATTGCATCTATGCTAAGTTTAAGAATGAAAAATTTATTTTCCTAGTCCTGTATGTAGATGATATCCTGCTGGCAAGCAGCGATAAAAATCTACTTCTGGAAACTAAGAACTTCTTATCCTCAAATTTTGAGATGAAGGATCTCGGTGAGGCATCTTATGTCTTAGGGATTGAGATTCACCGAGATAGAACTAAAGGGTATTAGGCCTATCACAAAAGGCATACTTAGAAAAGGTTCTAAAGAAATATAGTATGCATCCGTGTAAGGCTTCGCCTGCCCCAATAGTCAAGGGTGATAAGTTTGGGAATTTTCAATGTCCCAGGAACCAATATGAGATCGATCAAATGAAATCGGTTCCATATGCTTCAGCTATCGGAAGCATAATGTATGCTCAAGTGTGTACTCGCCCTGACTTAGCATTTGTAACCGGGATGCTTGGCAGATATCAGTCAAATCCAGGAATAGATCACTGGAAAGCTGTTAAGAAAGCCTTGCGGTATTTGCAAGGAACAAAAGACCTCATGTTAACGTATAGAAAGTCAAGTGCCCTCGAGATTGTGGGTTACTCTGACGCAGATTTTGCGGGGTGTATAGACACTAAGAAATCCACATCAGGTTATGTATTCACCCTCGCAGGGGGAGCAATTTCGTGGAAAAGCTCCAAGCAAACAGTCACTGCATCGTCGACAATGCATGCTGAATTTGTAGCTTGTTATGAGGCAACCGGGCAGGCACTATGGCTTAAGAAATTTGTACCCGGGTTAAGAGTGGTGGACAGCATTGAAAGGCCACTCACATTATACTGCGACAATGAGCCAGCAGTATTTTACTCCTATAACAACAAGTCAAGTGGTGCTGCTAAACACATTGACATTAAGTTTTATGTTGTGAAGGAGAAAATCCAGTATCAAACCATAAAGATTGAGCATATTAGTACCAAGCGAATGCTTGCGGATCCGCTAACTAAGGGCTTACCACCATATGTGTTCAGAGAGCACGTAGCCGGCATGGGTTTATTGGAAAGCCTGTGATTCTGGATATAAAGGGGTCAAATAAGCAACCATTTCCCATAAGACTAAATTTCCGTTTTGAGATAGAAAGGTGTATTATAGTCATTGAGTTCAATAGCACGTAACTGGCTATTGTAACTCCTTGGTCTTGGTACACTAATCTATTGAAAAGCGGGATAAGTTAAGTTGTTTAGTTTCAAGATCAAGGGGGAGAATGTTAGGTTGTTGATCTTGCACGGGAAGCTCGGATAGGTTGTTGATCTTGCACGGGAAGCTCGGATCCGAGCTCTCCCCATTTCGCGCCCTGATCGGGGGCGCAACTAACACTAATTACCACCTTGGTTTTTTGAGTGCAGGTTGTCTGCAGTTTCATATGTTGGAAGCTATTTGTCCCGGGCAAGGTTCATTTCTGCTGATACGGTGGTGGTTGTACTCAAAAGGTGGCTACGCCCTAATAAATACATCTGTTCATGTATCATGTGATTTTTCATTTGAGATCTGAAATTAGTTTTATTTTCTTTGCACAGGTTAGTGGACTGGTGTGACAAGTATTGTGTGGACTGGTGTGATAAGTGTTGTGAGCTTCAGAACAGCAATGGGACAACAGCCAAGTTAAATCATCAAATATTTTAAGCGAGCTGTCATGTTCGTTCTGTTATGTACTTTTTATATAGCTAAGAAGGAGAAGAGTGTTTGATCAACACTACCAGGGAACAGTGCTACACAAGCGGTTCGTAACCGCTTTCACAAGCGGTTATCGAACCGCTTGTACGCAACCGAGAGTGATACCCAGAGGGTATCACTCGCGGTTCCCCGAACCGCTTGTGGTGCAGCACCACAAGCGGTTCGGAAGGCGCCAGGAAGCGCAGTGGAGCAGCCACGTGCGGGCAAATCACAAGCGGTTGGTGTTACCAACCGCTTATAGAGAGGCCTTCTATCGTGTGTGGGGAGACACCACATGTGCTCTCTCCACAAGCGGTTGTTGGCCGACAGCTACATATGACCTTTTGCGCTAGACTTTCAAATATGAATTTTGACAATAAAAATAAATACAACTACAAATTTATTTCTGCATAATTAAATATATATTATAATTGAGAAAACCAGTAGTTTATTTGCACAAATAGTATGACCTTATAATTTAATTACAAATTAAATGCATATATATATATATATATATATGTTTTACAATACATAAAATGATGATCAGCACAAGCAACGTTTTACAGCTTTCGAAGAGTACAAATGTGGTGATCTTGAGATCATTTCCTATATGCATCGCTCTTTGCGGCCATCGACGAAGATTCCGTAAGTTCACCTGTCCTTATTGAAGGGCCATCTCTCCATGCCTTTGCGTAGAACTCACCTCTAGGGATATAATCTCATCGACAATGAAGCCAATAAGTTGTTCTTGGATTGCTTCAACCTGATACGATGGGATCACGCCCGTCTCATCGATGCCGCCACTTAAAAGAAACAAAGGAATAAATCTTTGAACACGTCAAGTATAAGTGTATTACGAAATTTGTTTTTAACACACACGCACCTCGTTGTCCAGTTGTCGCATATCGCCGTGGGTAAGACTTTGCATGTAGAGGTACACATAATAGCCACATAAGTTGTTTCCGCCGCTTGTCAGAGAACCTAGAGTGATATTTGAAAAGAATGCAATTAATTAATTGGCTTGAGAAGATAAATTTTACGCCATATATATTATTTAATTGATATTTTGTAGTACGCACTCGAGTCTTTGGATTGCACTATGAATTGATTCCTAGAACTTTTTCCTTTATGCTTCGTTCAGAACGTGGCGAATGTCCTGTCATGCGTTATTATATAAATAGTAATTATGAGTATTTGAAGTACTTATATATATATGTAGCTTGGCATCTCAATGTTACCTGTTTAGAATATCAATGATAAACTAAAAATCTTGTTGTGGTTTTCTTCTTGAGTCTTGCACAATGATGATCGCACTATCGACATTGATAATAAGTAGGATCCAGTGAAACCTATTCATATATAAGTATTGAAATATATATGTAATTAGTCATATTGTGAATGTCTTGAAAAAGGATAAACGAGAGGTTGTGTGATGACATGTATATATACGCATCGAAGTTGAAGGGCGTAATATGTGCGTTTGTAGTATTGGTCGAAAAGAGCCTTCAAAGATGTATTCTTCAACTTCTTTTGGCTTATGCTACGATTAGGCTCGTTGACAATTGATGGGTCAATGAAGCCGATGTCGAAGATAGCCTCTCTTCTACATCGTTGTATCTCCATTCTACATACAAAGGGGATGAGTTATTAGATTTTGCAGCCTGAACTACGGCGAAATGAACACAAATATATGGTAAACTCAATCTTTAGCTGGAAATACTTACGGACACCAGCAGCTCATTAGAGACACGTTGACGGCGTCTCGATGGTAAAATTGGTAGATGTCGTCGAATTCCATCCATATGAGTTCATCCCCACGATAGAAATCTTCGTTTTTTATACGGGCGGGGAACATTGTTCTTCCTTGAGCGGACTGTTCCATGTACCATTCATGAAATTGTCGCATCTTGGTTGGCAGATCCCTTATCTTTTCCGGTGCAACCAACTCTTTGCCCAGCTTATATGGCCACCTGACCTCTGCCGTTGGAAGCTCATCTGTTAGTCCCATAGCTGCAGCGTAAGACAGCCCCGACTCTCTCAAGAATTCCTCTACCTGGTAATCTTGGGCTGTCTTCTTAGGTGCCGCCGCCGCCTTAGCCCGTTTCCCTTTCACTGCAGCCTTCGCTATTGTACGTTCGTAGTTAGTCGAGACAGGAAGAAGCGCTGCACGGCATGTCGCAAAGTGGGCTGCAGCTTTCGGATCAGTCTACGCCTTGGGAGGCGGCACCTTTGGTGCGAAGTGTGTCTCAATTTCCTTTTGAACTATTGCTCGTGTCTCCTCAACCGTCATGTCGTATGCCCTTTTCGGAGGTTCCTTTGACCACTGTGTTGACCGGCTAGACTAGGCCTTCTTGGGAGGGGGTAGCGTCGTAGAACTGGTCCTTCGTACTTGGAGTTTCTTCCTTGGAGGAGGTTGTGGAGCCGGGCTTCGTGGAGCAGGAGGTGGAGGCGGAGTGCTCTGTATTGGAGACGAGGCATGTCGTTGAGGTGATGTAGGAGGAGGCGTGTTTTGTCGTTGCGGTTGAGGTATGGTCTCTTCGGGCAGCTCCAATTGTTGGATTTCTATTGGTAGAGAGGTCACCTCCACGGTCTTTGGAAATATGATGTACCTTTTTCGCCAGAGAATGATTCCGTGGAGGGCCTGTCCAAGCTTGGTGATGTCATCCCCTCCAGCAATCTCGAGCAGGAGATCTTCATAGCCGCTCGACACCTCCTCCACTGTGACCTTCGAGTAACCTGGCGGGATCTCGTTGCAGTGGAAAAGCTGGCCTAGCTCCACTGGGTACGCCATGCCATAAGCCACCTTGGTGGAGAGGTTATGCGCCTGAATGTGTAGCTCACACTCCCGCGAACTTTGATGTTGTCCATCGCGATCGCCCCAGTCCGTAGAAAGTGCGGCGGCGTTCGACGCGAGCTACTACTCCGTCATGCGGAGGTGGGCAAAGCTAACCATGGCCTTTGTATTGCTTGTACCGCTCCTTGAAGTTTACCGAGTGCCGCCTGCAGCTTTTGCTCAACAATCTCTCCGATGCTCTGCTGAGTTGCTCTGAGCTCCCTTTCCAATAAGTTGTATCTGTATGACTCTCTTTTTTTGCTTCTTGACCGGCTCCTGTACGTATCGGCATCTTTGGAGAAACCGTACTTCCATGGCACGGACGATCCCATTCCTCTTGTCCGTCCTGGGTGCTCAGGGTTTTGAAGTGCACGTGTGAGCTCGTCATTCTCCCTGTCTATCACAAAGGAACCGGAGCGAGACATGTCGACGGTTTCGACAATTCTGTTTCCAACATCCTCCGCTCCCGGTGGCATCAACAAGCTACCGTCGTCTGCGAGGGTCTCTCCGTGAGCCATGAACCAATTCCGCAGGCGGAATTCCCATTCAGCAGTAGCAGGCGTGATATTCTTGGCCACTAGTTCTTCTTCCCGCTTCTCCCATTTAGGTACAGCCTTGACGTAACCACCGGTGCCAAGATGGTGGTGGTATTTTTTCTTCCCAGCGTTGATCTTGTTCTGTTGGCTCGCGGCCTGTCCTTCCTCTGACAATTTGTATTCTTCAAATGCATCCCAGTGATCTGCCAGCTTGGGATGTTGGTTGAAGTCTGGCTTTTCTCCTTTCTTGACATACTTGTTGTTCAGGTGAACTTTCCACGACTGAAATTGGGTTGCCATCTTCTTCAAAGTGTATATCTTAACCTTGTTCTCGTATCCTTCAGGAAATTTGAAGTTCTCCTTGATATCTTTTCAAAGGAGCTCCTTGGTGGCTTGCGGAACTTCAGTCCATTTCTTGATGCTAACTGGGACATGATCCCTAACGTGAAAACCACATGCGTTGTTAAACGGGCCTACTGCAGACAGAGGAGCAATCGGCGTCCCGTCATTGTCGACGTTGGTGAAAACAAACTTTGTAGCAGGCTTCTTGTTAGGTCCTCGCTTGGTTTGGGTGCTCGATGTACCGGGCTGAAAATGGACAAAGATGTGAATTTTTCATGTCAGAGCCATTTATAGTAATTGGTTAAATATGGCTAAATGGTTTGTCCGTATTCTCGTGGCATTACCTCACTTCCCTCAGCGTCAACGGGATCACTGGATCCACCGACAGCGGTGTTGACAACGTTGGCATCACCTTCATTGGCGGCCAAGTTGCTACCATAGTCGATCTCGTCTAGCATGAACGCTTCATCCATCTCGAAATTAGGATCACCACGTCCTGGTGTCGCCATCTATCGTTATTATGAAATATTGTTTAATTAGTAAGTATGGCAACTCGTCAAATTGTAAAAGAAAAATATATAACAAAAAATACATTTTCACTCATTCTCTCTCACTGACATTATCTCTCACTCACTCTCTCTCCATCTCTCACTCACTCTCTCTCCATCTCTCTCACTCAACTCTCTCTCCATCTCTCTCTCTCATTCTCTCTCACTCTCACTCACTCTCTCTCTCTCTCCATCTTTCTCTCTCTCTCATTCTCTCTCACTCTCACTCACTCTCTCTCTCCATCTCTCCATCTCTCTCACTCTCTCTCTCATTCTCTCTCTTTCTCATTCTCTCTCACTCTCACTCACTCTCTCTCTCCATCTCTCTCTCTCATTCTCTCTCACTCTCACTCACTCACTCTCTATCCATCTCTCTCACTCACTCTCTCTCCATCTCTCTCATTCTCACTCACTCTCTCTCTCTCTCTCATTCTCTCTCACTCTCTCACTCACTATCTCTCAGTCTCTCACGCTCTCTCTCACACTGTTGAACACCTCTTTTTGCCCTTAGGGACATTTTGTCGAACACTTTGTGGGCGGCGAGTGTACAGAGCGCGTGTAAGCAGAGGAGGGGGTAACCTAGGCCCTTCGGGATGGAGGAGCACGCAGTGGTCGACGGCGGCGCGGGGAGACGACTTCGACGGCGACGGCGCGGTGACAGTGGGGCTCGACGGCGCGCGCGGGGAGACGACCTCGACTTCGACGGCGACGGCCCGGCAGCGCTCGACGGCGGCGCGGGGAGACGACTTCGACGGCGACGGCGCGACGGCGACGGCGCGACAGGGCTCGACGGCGGCGCGGGGAGGTCGATGGCGGAGACGACAGAGGCAGAGAGCGCGCGCGGGGACTTAGAAAAATTTGGAGAGTGTGTCCCCGGCCAGGCGAGACATATTTATAAGAGCACCTCTACAAGCGGTTGGAACCACCAACCCCTTATAATAAGATCTCTACACGCGGTTCCTGGCCAGGCGAGACATATTTATAAGAGCACCTCTACAAGCGGTTGGAACCACCAACCCCTTGTAATAAGATCTCTACACGCGGTTCATAATAGCAACCGCGTGTAGAGATACACCTCTACAAGCGGTTCGTATCACCAACCGCTTGTAGAGGTCCCTCACAGCTGGCGGCGAGCGAGGGAGGGACCTCTACAAGCGGTTCGTATAACCAACCGCGTGTAGAGGTCCCTCACAGCTGGCGGCGAGCGAGGGAGGGACCTCTACAAGCGGTTCGTATCACTAACCGCTTGCAGAGGTCCCTCACAGCTGGCGGGCGAGCGATGGAGGGACCTCTACAAGCGGTTTGTATCACCAACCGCTTGTAGAGTGGAAAGAGTCAAAAGGATTTGACGCCTGCATTGGTTAAGATAAAACTTCCCCCCCTTCTGGCTAGCGAGCGGCGCTGAACGTGGCTCACTCTGGCGACGGGTTCGAGCCCCACGCCTTTTTAATTTTTGCTTTGCCTTCCTCTTATAGTTAGTGCAATAAAAAATTACTTAGTGCTTTGAAAAATTAGTTAGTGCAATAAAAAATTAGTTAGTGCAATAAAAAATTACTTAGTGCTTTGAAAAATTAGTTAGTGTAATAAAAAATTAGTTAGTGCAATAAAAAATTAGTTAGTGCAATAAAAAATTACTTAGTGCTTTGAAAAATTAGTTAGTGCATCCAAAAATTACTTAGTCCATCCAAAAATTAGTTAGTCCCTACAAAAATTAGTGAGTCCATTCAAAAAATATTTTATCAATGAATTAATGATCACTTTGTCTTTACAAGTGTTCCTTCGTCGTGATCGCGATGTATGTAAGGAGCATCGACTTCAGTTACATTTAGGACACTTATGTCGACATCTTCCGCAAAGGGAGGGAGCTCGTCGAACTGATTGTACTCCTCCTCGCCCTGCGGACGCCCTCAACACCAACAATCCTTCGCTTGCCCCGAGAACCACGTGCGCTTTGGCTTACTACGCAATCTTTTGTTTCTCCCTGTGTTTCTTTGGTTTGCTTGACATGTCCATTATGTAGAAGACCTGTCTCACATCGTTGGCAAGGACGAATGGTTCGCGCCTATAGCCAACATCTGTAAGGTCCACGGTTGTCATGCCGTATTTGTCGATCTTCACGCCGTTTGAAGTCAGTTTGACCCACTGGCACTTAAACAGAGGGACCTTCAATGGTCCATAGTCGAGCTCCCATATCTCTTCTATGTAACCATAATATGTGTCCACATTGCCTTTGTTGTCAGTGGCGTCTATACGGACACCGCTGTTCTGGTTGGTGCTCTTGGTATCCTGGCATTTTGTGTAGAAGGTGTAACCATTTATCTCGTAGCCCTTGAATGTGACGATTTCACTAGATGGCATCCGAGCCAGGCATTGCAACTGTTCATTTTCTGACCCGTTGACAAGGATGTAGTTTTGTAACCAAGCGCCGAATACTGTGATCCAATCCTCGGACCTTCCTGGGAATTCACGGCGTAGTATACTCTTATGCTGAAGGACATACGGGGCCACAACGGTTGATTGTTTCAGAACAGTGAAATGTGCTTGCTTAAAAGTTAGGAGATCATTGCATGCAATTCCTTTCCGTTCTAGTGTCTCTTTTCCCCGTAGTCTCCCCTCATGGCGTGGTATAGGGACGTCAATGGGATGTAGATCCTCAATGTAATCCAAACAAAACTCAACCACCTCCTCTGTCCCATAACCCTCCGCAATGCATCCTTCGAGATGTGAACGGTTACGGACATACTTCTTTAGGACTTTCATGTACCTCTCGAAAGGAAACATGTTGTGCAGAAACACGGGCCCGAGAATACCTATCTCTCTGACAATGTGAACAGTGAGATGAACCATAATATCAAAGAATGCAGGAGGAAAGATCATCTCAAGGCTGACCACACTCTGTACCACATCATCTTGTAGCTTACTTAGCTTATGTGGATCGATGACCTTCTGCGAAACCGCGTTAAAAAAGGTACACAGCTTTATGATTGTCACCCGGACCCAATCAGGCAAAATACCTCTCACAGCCACTGGGAGCAACTATGTCATCAGTACAAGACAGTCATGAGCTTTCAGGTGTACGATTTTATTCTCTTTCATGTTTATGAGTCTCTTCACATTTGACGAGTATCCTGAAGGGACCTTCACACTGTTCAAGCAATCTATCATGCTTTTTTTCTCTTCTTTGCTTAGAGTGTAGCTCGCGGGATTTAGGTAATGTCCTTTCTCTCTCTTTTCTGGATGTAGACCATCCCTTAGTTCCAAAAGTTGTAGGTCCTTCCGAGCTTGTAGTGTATCTTTCGATTTACCGTACATATCCAAGTATCATAACAGGTTCAAGCAAATATTCTTCGTGATGTGCATGAAGTCAAGTGAGTGACGGATCTCCAAAACTTCCCAATAAGGCAAGTCCCAAAATATTGATCTCTTTTTCCAGATGGGTGCCTGACCTTCCTCGTTCGGGACAGGTTTGCTTCCAGAACCCTTTCCAAACACTATTTTAAGATCTTTTACCATGGCAAACACCCGTGGGCCACTACGATGCTCAGGCTTATCACGATGGTCTGCTTTCCCATCAAAATACCTTCCTTTTTTCCGCAATGGGTGCCTCTTTAGAAGAAACCTACGATGGCCCATGTACACAATCTTTCGAGAGTTTTTCAGGTACATGCTGTCGGTTTCATCTAAGCATTGCAAGCAGGCTTTATATCCTTTGGTAGTATTGCCAGACAGGTTACCGAGCGCGGGCCAGTCGTTGATGGTTACGAACAACAGTGCACGTAGGGTGAAATACTCCCTCTTGTACTCATCCCATACCCGTACACCATCCTCCCATAACTTTACAAGATCTTCCATCATTGGTTTCAAATAGACATCGATGTCGTTTCCGGGTTGCTTCGGGCCTTGGATCAACAATGGCATCATGATGTATTTCTGCTTCATGCATAGCCAAGGAGGAATGTTATAGATACATAGTGTAACAGGCCAGGTGCTATGGCTACTGCTCAGGTCGCCAAAAGGATTCATACCATCGGTACTCAACCCAAACCTTATGTTCCTCACCTCATTTGCAAAGTCTGGGAATGTTCGATTGACTTTCCTCTACTGGGACCCATCAGCGGGATGCCTAAGCATCCCGTCATCCTTACGCCCTTCTTTGTGCCAACGCACCATCTGGGCATGCGCTTTGTTAGCAAAAAGACGCTTTAATCGGGGGATCACAGGGAAATACCACACCGCCTTAGCAAGAGGTCACTTCTTCTTACACTCCCCCTCTATTTCACTTGGGTCTTCACGCTTCGTCTTGTAACGTGATTCTTTGCACACTGGACAAGCATCCAAATCCACATACTCATTGCGATATAGGATACAATCGTTACGACATGCGTGTACCTTCTGTACTTTTAATCCCAAAGGACATATGACTTGCTTGGCTTCATATGTAGATTCAGGCAGCGTGTTATCTTCTGGAAGCAGATTCTTTATGAGTGATAATAACTCATCGAATCCCTTGTCTGACACACAATTTCTAACCTTCCATTGCATTAAGTTCAGTGTCGTGCGGAGCTTCCTGTGGCCCTTCCCACAGTCTGGGTACAAAGGTGTCCTGTGGTCCTTTACCATGCGCTGAAACTTCTCGAATTGTCTTTCATCTGTATAGTCTCCCTCTCCGTCATGCAGCATCTGGTCTAGCTCGTCATCACCAAGATCGCCAACTGTATCTTCCACAGAACAATATTGCGTGGCGTCCGCCATACTGTTGAATACCTCTTCTTCTTCACCATCTTCTTCATCGTCTTCCTGGCTGCTCCCCTGTACTTCGCCATGCTTGGTCCAATAGGTGTAGTTTGGCATGAAACCTCTCGTGATCAAATGGGTCATAACCTCGAAAGCGTTAGAGTGCTCCTTCTCATTCTTGCGGTCACGACGGACAACATATGAAGTCATTCGAGGCAAGAATGCAACAGCGGCATCAAGAAATGCCTTCACGCCATCAATGAACTCTCTGGAGCGACGGTCCGCATTGTACATCCATTGCCGTTCATCTACACAAAGATCTAATTTTCAAATACCTTCAAAGATCTTTCACTAAAGTGTTATTTACATTGTAGCAAAATTCCATTCCAAAGTACTTTGACACGTATTTACAAAAGTCATTGTTTCCATGTTTTGGCTATTATCAAAGGTAATAAATAATATACTTATTTTATTTATGCATGTCATATAGCTACATTTGTAATTAAAACTACTCAAACATGTTGTTAGTTTTATAGTTCTACAAGACATAATCGAAAAGAAATTGAAAGTTTTATAGTGCCAAGAATTTATATGCCATATATTTTGCGATGGAAGGAGTGGTTTTTCAAATTTAACCTTTAAACTTAATTTAACTAATTATTTTGTCCCTTTAAATTTTTTCCTATTTTATTTCATAAAACATTAATAATTTCCTTCCAAACCTAGATCTACTATTGTTACATTCAATGGAGGAGTGTTATATTAAAGATTGTAAAGCTAACAACTTTTCGAAAACAACTCCTTAATTACAATTCATCATGGTCCTACCTAAAATTAAAGTTATGAAGTGAAATTGAAGAGAAGGAGTGTTACATTAAAGATTCTAATTCTAAGAACACTTTTGGAGAAAATAACTACCATAATTCATCATGGTCTTGCCTAAAATTAAAGTTATGGAGTGAGGTAGCAATAAAAACCCCTAACAATCAAAATCAATTTTTTCTCCATATTAAATGCAAAAGAAACAATAATATCTTGGTGAGAAGGATCGTAGCATAGAGTTACTAACCTTGATTCACTTAATTTGAAGCTAAATCATCACATTCAAAAATTTGGACAGCACCTCCCCCCAAGAACAGTGCCAGGCCCTTCCCTGTTCATGTCTGCGAGCTCGGGGAGGGAGAAAGAGTTTAAATGGGTGGGCGGGACCTCTTCCAGAAGCTTTTTTGAGACACCAACCGCGTGTAAATGTGTATCTCTACGAGCGGTTGGTGTCTCAAACCGCTTGTGATAACTCAGAAGCGGTTTGGGACACAAACCGCTTGTGGAGGTTGGTCAACACAAGCGGTTGGTAACACCAACCGCTTCTGGAAACCCCCTCCCGCCTGTTGCTCACGAATCGCTTCTGGTGCTAAGGCCATAAGCGGTTCGCGCCTAACTGCTTGTAATAGCCCGCTTGTGAAGCCCAGTTCTGTAGTAGTACAAGCACAAATTTCATTTATCAAATTTTCTGTAGAACATGCATTTGGTAGCTTTTATTTGTGAATGTCCTGTCCTGGTATCATGCATGAAACTGTTTGAATGGTGCCATATGCTCTCTCAATATTTACTTTTTTTTTAACCTGCAGGCTGTGATGTATGTCCTTTGCTTTCGCTTGAGATCTATTATGGACTACCCGAATCATAAATCACAGCTTTTTGAAATGCCCTTTGGATTTATCTTGACCCATCCGATCCGCTCTGGAACCTCTAAAGGTTTGTCTGGTTCTCCGCCCCTTTGAGGTCTCTCCTTCCATGGCTTCTATACTCATTTTGTGTCTCTGCATTACTCTGAACAGCTATGTCAATGAATGGAAGTCATTAGCTGCTAATAATATGTTGTTATTTACCTTTGTCAAATGACACGGCCTTTTGATTTTCTAGGTGTGCTAGCCTTCAATAGTAAACGAGTTCCTGAGGCAGGCCAAGGCTGCCAAGTTGTTCAACGCATCTGTGTGTCAGCATTCGAAGATGCATTTGAACCTGATTTATCCAAGACTTCTGGAGGAATCAATAGACTTGACATGTTCTTCACATTTGATCCTTATTTGCTGAAAGAATCTGACAGGGGTCCTCCACACTATTTTTTAAGTACTTTTTAGTCCTATCCTATAATCATCCAGTGCTGCTTACTTTGCTTGTGCTCTGGGTCGACGACAATAGTCTAGATTCGTTGAACTTTAGGAATGCTGAGGTTGTGGCATAGAATTACACTACAAAAAAGCTGCTTAGAATTTCAGCTCCTATGTGTTCAACCCCTTTCTTTATCTGCACCACTCTGCATTTGGAATACACTGACATTGAATCCAGTTTCTAGCTGTCCTCGTTACTAATGTTTTCCTTCAGTGAGACCTCCAGGGTGATCGTAACATCATTATTTGTTCATCACTTTGTGGAAAACCAGCCGGATGTTAGGAGTTGGAGTGCGGAGCAAATTGTATGAGGGTATGAATGTTGGTTTTCTGCATTAGTTCGTTCAAGCCTGAGGCTGTGTGTTACTACGAACGAAAAATATTATGTGACGATTGACCTTTCTAGTTATATTCTCCCAGATCCGCTTAGATGATATAGTGGACAATCACGTAAAGAGATAATTAATAGATAATAAGAAAAGTTGGAACATAATTTGGTATGGAACATGATGATTCAATATATAAATACTGAATGGAAAGAGTGAGCATGCATTGGAAAGTCACAAGATGCAATCCTAGATTGGATATCAGGTAATTATTGTAATTTTAAAATTTGAAGAGAATTAATGTACCGCTTTAGCAATTATCACTGGACTCCTTTTGATAGTAAAGATAAGGATATTTAGTGCCTGCGCCGTGGCTACGAACAAAAAAAAAAAACTTTGGACATGTTATCTCTTGATGTATGAATGAATTACCTATAGGTTTATGTTGTAGAAAACAAAGGCGTGAGAGGAGAGTTTTGTTGTGTGCGCTTTCAATATATGGTTTCTGCAGCGGTTTTCAGAGGTGAAAAATAAAATTTAAATAAAATATTCCAAGTGCCTGTACATTGTGTTCAGTGCACCAATTCAACTTATTCTATTTAGATGGCTGAAAAAAATAACTGTTGTTGCATGTGCTATACTAAATTTGAATGAACTCACAAAAATACAACTCATAAAAAAAGGAAAGGGATAAGACAATCATAACAGATTTAATCAGGATAATATAGAAACAATGCATCAATCATAGCGTCATTATTCCTTGTTTCTTTTGCATTCGTCTTCGACTATTGGCATCGTTATTCTTGTTTCTTTACATTTGTTTTGAGAAATAATATTTTTTGCATGTGAACCTTGATATGAACTGGAGGCCGGATCTTCCGACATCGACGATTCGTGCTTCCAATTAGACTGATCAAACTCCTGCAATCACTACACCATGGCTCTATTGGTTATCCGTTATGCCAGAACACAGTTGATATCACCAAGAAGGTTTGTCTCTACATGCGATGAGAACACAAGAAAAAACATGGTAGACGCAGTCTGAATATTACAAATACCAATGAAACACACGAGTTAGGGTTCCATAAACTGATTAATGGTTGAGTCTAAGTAGTATAATCTAAGCAAAGCCAAGTCTTAACGTCGACAATTACTGAATATATGTTAGGGAGAGGGCATGAAGGGGCATGCATGATACGAGGGATGTCCGACCTTCACGGCGTAGGATCGAAGATACTGGCGAAACCTGACGAATTTTGTGCGGCCAACCGTTGCAAACGCAACAACCTACAGCACCGAGTTCGCCCAACCCCATGTTGTCCACTCAACCAAGTCAAGCGGATTACAATCCTCGCTGCAATCACAAAGGAGTTTGCAAGAACAACGAGAAGGAGTGCACAATCTCAGGTTGATTTCAGCCGGTGGCATGAAACACCAAGAACATGCATATAACAGATTTGTTTCAGTTTCAAAATGGTCTGAGTCTCACAATTAGGAGGGGTTCCTAAATATATGAGGGGAGTAGAGAGGAAGCCCAAAAATGTGCTGCACAAGCCCCAGGTCGCAGCACAAAGTTCAAGGGCCCAACATAATTGTGGCGCAGCACCCAATGTATAGAAAATAGTTTCTAGATAGTTTCTGGTCGCCATAAGTTTTTGTCGATATCTCCGCGCTCAGAAGGAATTTGAGGGTGTGGTTGGATCCGTTGAAAAGCTGAGCTCGCTATCTTTCCAGGCAATGGTCGATCACCTCAAACAGACTCCGTTTGCATTCTCTATGCCTGTTTTTCTCCAGACTGTTCGTTGGAGGCCGAACTGAGCTCTTCTGCATTCACATCTTGCATGTTGACTTGTCCATGCTTCTCTTGGTCTTCCCTAAGATGTTCACACCTCCTCACATTGTCTTCATACCTGAGAATAATCAAATTACTTGAATTAGGTAGCAGCTGATTCTCACAAGTAATATGATTCTTACTAAGGAACGAGTTCACCTGCTGATTGATTTGTTTAGCTCGGGCACGTGTTATTGGTCCTTAGAAATGATTTGGAGTCTCTTGAACAACAGTAGGGGAAGCGGATGGTGATGGTGTTAAGTTGCCCATA
This sequence comes from Olyra latifolia, assembly GCA_036346145.1. Classification (NCBI taxonomy): domain Eukaryota; kingdom Viridiplantae; phylum Streptophyta; class Magnoliopsida; order Poales; family Poaceae; genus Olyra; species Olyra latifolia. The sequence goes on from CM070533.1 coordinate 24,190,470, forward strand.
TCATCCTTCCCCTCTTGAAAAGGAGTCGTCCTCGACTCTATTTCTTCTGGTCCGAAGAATGGCGATAGATCAGCAACATTGAAGGTTGTACTCACATTGTAATCATCTCCGAGAAGCTCGATCTTATATGCATTGTCATTGATCTTCTCAAGCACTTTGAATGGACCATCAGCTCGAGGCATCAGCTTAGACTTGCGCTTATCCGAAAAGTGCTCTTTGCATAGATGTACCCAAACCAGATCACCCGGTTCAAACAACATCTTCTTCCTTGTTTTGTTCGCCCTTTCAACGAAGTAGCGCGCCTTCTTCTCTATCTCTTCCTTGGTCTTCGCATGAATAGCTTTTACAAATTGAGCACGCTTTGCAGCCTCCATATTAGTCCTCTCTTGAAGTGGAAGTGGCAGTAAATCAAGTGGCGTGATTGGTTTAAAACCATACACCACCTCAAATGGGCACAATTGTGTTGTTGAGTGAACTGCCCTGTTGTAGGCAAATTCAACATGTGGAAGGCAGTTTTCCCACTCCTTCAGGTTCTTCTGGATCATCGTACGCAGCAACATGGAGAGTGTGCAGTTCACCACCTCCGTTTGTCCATCTGTTTGTGGGAGACAAGTTGTAGAGAATAACAACTTTGTCCCAAGCTTGGCCCACAATGTCTTCCAGAAATAGCTTATGAACTTGGTATCACGATTTGAAACAATGGTTCTTGGCATCCCATGCAGTCTCACAATTTTCCTCAAAAACAGGTCAGCTACATGCGACACATCGTCGCCCTTATGGCATGGAATTAAGTGTGCCATTTTGGAGAACCTATCCACAACCACAAATACAAAATCCCGCCTCCTCTTAGTCCTAGGCAATCCTAAAATAAAATCCATGCTAATATCCTCCCAAGGTGCATTAGGAATAGGAAGTGGAGTATATAAACCATGTGCATTAAGTTTGGACTTAGCTTTATGGCATGTGACACATCGCTGCATAAATCTCTCGACATCTCTTCTCATTTTTGGCCAATAAAAGTGATCGGACAGCATGGCCAAAGTCTTTTCTCTTCCAAAATGTCCCATTAAGCCACCTGCATGTGATTCCTGCAACAATAGCAAATGAACGGACGAATCTGGAACGCATAGCTTGTTAGCACGAAACAAGAATCCATCATGAACATGAAACTTTTCCCAGCCTTTCCCATCTTTGCATTTGGAGTATGGTTCAATGAATTCATTATCTGAAGCATATAACTCTTTTAAACCCTCCAAACAAGGGACCTTGATTTCAAGTTGTGTTAAGAGCACACTCTTTCGAGACAAAGCATCAGCAACAACATTCTCTTTACCCTTCTTGTATTTCACAATGTATAGAAATGATTCAATGAATTCCACTCATTTGGCATGCCTACGGTTCAGTTTAGCTTGGCCTTTCAAATATTTCAAAGCTTCATGATCAGAATGTATAATGAATTCTTTAGGCCAAAGATAGTGTTACCAAGTTTCTAAAACACGAACCAAAGCATACAACTCCTTATCATACACAGGGTAATTCAATTGAGCACCACCAAGTTTCTCACTAAAGTATGCTACTGGTTTGCTCTCTTGCATCAAAACACCATCAATACCTATTCCACTAGCATCACATTCAATTTCAAAAGCTTTAGTGAAATCAGGTAAAACAAACAAAGGGGCTTCAGTTAAACGCTTCTTTAATTCAGCAAAAGCTTTTTCTTGAGTAACACCCCAAACAAACTCACTTCCTTTCTTTGTTAGCTCATTCAAAGGGACAGCAATTGTGCTAAAGTCTTTCACAAATCTACAGTAGAAACCAGCAAGACCGTGAAAACTTTTAACTTGACTAACATTTATCGAAGTAGGCCAATTTTTAATTGATTCAACTTTTGATTCGTCTACTTGTACCCCATTTCCAGAAACAACAAACCCCAAGAACACAACTTTATCTTGGCAAAAAGAGCATTTCTCTAGGTTTGTAAAAAATTTTCAGTTCTAAGCACTTCTAGCACTTGTCTAATGTGATCAGTGTGTTCTTCCATTGTGCGGCTATAAATTAAGATGTCATCAAAATACATCACAACAAATTTACCAATAAAGGCTCTCAAATCATGGTTCATTAATCTCATGAATGTACTAGGTGCATTAGTTAAACCAAAAGGCATTACTAACCACTCATACAATCCAAATTTTGTTTTAAAGGCTGTTTTCCACTCATCCCCTTCTTTCATCCTTATTTGATGGTACCCACTACGCAAATCAATTTTAGAGAAAATAACAGCACCACTCAATTCATCTAGCATGTCATCCAACCTAGGAATAGGATGGCGATATCTAACAGTGATGTTGTTAATTGCTCTACAATCTACACACATGCGCCATGTACCATCTTTCTTAGGGACTAAAATCACAGAGACAGCACAAGGACTTAGGCTCTCACGTACATACCCTTTGTCAAGAAGTGCTTGCACTTGTCACTGAATTTCCTTTGTTTCTTCGGGATTGGTTCGGTATGGTGGGCGGTTTAGAAGCGAAGCTCCTGGTATGAGGTCAATTTGATGTTCAATACCACGGATTGGAGGTAGTCCAGCAGGTATCTCCTCCGAAAAGACATCTTCAAAGTCCTACAAAACACTTGATACAGCACTTGGAAGAGAGGTTATGTCGTTAGTAGAAAGTAACACATCTTTGTACAAGAGTACAAAATGTGCTACATAGGGATTCGCATGCAGCTCTCTCATTTCAGATTTTGTAGCTAACATTAGTAGCTTGTTTCCCTTATCGTTTTCTTTCCCACTCCTATTTGGCTTGTGGCTCTCACTCACCAAATTGGGTTTCTCACTTGTAGTCCTTCTCTCCTGTTATTTGACACTCTCAATGTTTACCTCATTCTTTTGCATTGTATCAGCAAGAATTTGAGTGGGAGTCATTGGTCTAAGAACAATTTCTTTGTTGTTCCATTTGAATGAATATTGATTAGTGAGACCATTGTGATGACTTGCACGATCAAATTGCCATGGTCGACCTAGCAGCAAGTGACATACTGTTATTGGGACCACATCACACTCAACGGTATCAATATACTCACCAATTTTGAAGGGAACCTTCACATTGTGCTGAATTTTCACTTCTCCACCATCATTCAACCATTGCACGTGATATGGATGCGGGTGTCGCAGCTGCTTCAACCCAAGCTTTTCACATATTTCTTTACTAGCTAAATTGTGACAACTTCCACCATCAAATATTACCTTGCACACACGACCATTTACCTTTAATTGTCTTGGTGTGAAAAAGGTTGCAACACTGTTCATGATCTTCTTTTTGCTGTACACTCAAGACTTTCTTGGTGACAATGAGAGATTGACCGGTCTCAAAGTCGCAATAAGTCATCTCATTCTCCTCATCTTCCAAATCAGTGATTGGAGTATCTTCTTCTTCACTTGCAGATTCATATTCTCCTCCCTCTATGATAAGCATGGTGCGGTTGTTTGGACAATCTTTGGCAATATGGCCTTGTCCCAAACACTTGAAGCATTGAATTGCACTGCTCTTTGCTGTTGAACCCACAGAAGAAGTAGCACTAGCTGCTGCACCTTGCTTAGCATTTGGAGTAGTTAGCTCTTTTCCACTTCAACCTACATGAGAACTAGGAGCAACACTAGCACTAGAATTATTAGCGCGAAATGAATTGAACCAAGAAATAGATTTACCTGCTGTAGGTGCTGAACGGGGAGCAAATGAAGTGCTCTTTGTTATCTTGGAGTCTTGCTGCACTTGCCTCTCAGCCTTGGTTGTTTGATGCACTAACTCCACCACATTGCTATAAGGCTGAAATTCAGTGATGCGCTTGATGGGATAATTCAATCCAGCAAGGAAACGTGCCATGGTTTGCTCTTCATGCTCATACACGTTGGCATGGATCATGTCCATCTCCATCTCTTTGTAGTACTCATCAACCGTTCGATTTCCTTGCTTTAATCCCCGCAGCTTATCAAAAAGATCACGCTTATAATGTCGAGGGACAAACCTTGCTCTCATCTCTAGCTTCATCTCAGCCCACGATGCAATGGGATTCTCGCCATGTTCTATTCTTTGGCTTTGAATTTGTTCCCACCAAACTAGCGCATAATCATCAAATTCAAGCGATGCCATGGCAAGCTTTTTTTCTTCGGTGTAGTTGTGCAGGCGGAAGATCTTGTCAACTTTTTGCTCCCAAGTAAGGTAATCCTCCGGATTATTGGAACCTGCAAACTTAGGCATAGAAAACTTTAGTTTGCCATACCTTTGGTCCTCACGACAGTCATTGTCATTGCGGTCATTGCGTTAATTTATTTCATTGCGTGGCTGCAAATTGAGACGAATTGGTTCATGTGCAGCACCGCCACGACCCATACCATGTCTCCTTCCTAGACCACGATCATCACCACCTCTAGCTGGTCCAACAGGTGGACGAATTGCATTAGCAGCACGAGCCCTTCGTGCAGCAGCTCCCTCATCGGTCTCATCAAGTGGAGCACCATCTTGAGCTTGTGGTCGTAGTTGTCGTACAATGTCATTAACTATGTTGGTGTGAAGTACGGCAAGTTGTTGATTCACAGCAATTTGGAGATCTTGGATAGAGTTGTTTAGTTCTTCCCTTAGCTGGTCATTTCCTATGCGGAACTCTCGGCGTAATGTATCCTGCAAGGCACCATATTCCGTCCAGGTTATTGGGGCTTCAGGATCACGCCCATCATTCTCCACATTGTCTCCTTGACCTGACATGGTTAATTATGCAAAACAACAAGAGAAACACAATATGATGAGTGGAAAATTCCCTCAACCTCACATATCCTTACCAACGATGTTCTTACTCATCCTTTGTTGTTTGATGGAGGAGCTCGCACTTGAGTAGTGAGGCAACACGAAGTGAGGTTAAGCGAACTCACAGCTGAGATTAAAGCATATAACGGATTATATGTGGAGCTTGGTAGAGAATGTGTATGTCCTACACAATCTGTATTCTTGATGTTGTTTCAATAAGTAAATATCCAACCAAGAACACAATGTCTAGTTACTGAAAACAAGATTTAAGTGATGAACACAGCAACTCACACACAAGGATGATGGAACCAATTGCAATCAAAGGAGTGAGTTAGAACAAAATATGATGATAGCACAAACAGCTCAATTGCAATGGTTATGGAAAGACGCTAGCTAGCTGCAATAGATGAAGAAGGGCACAAGATCGCACATCAAGAATGCGTTTCTCACAGCGGTGCAATAGATTTCAGCAACTTTTCTTTACCTTCTCCTTTTCTTTTTTTTCTTTTTTTTGCTTTTGCTCTCTTTCTTTTGGATGGTTGTGCTACTGATTTTTAACAAAGATTCACAACTTTTCTTTTGATTTCTTGCAACCGTGTGATAAAAACATGTGAGTGCAGTCCTATGCAATGGAATAGCTAGTCTTGATAGGTGCAAAGTTTTCGCAAAGGAAAGATGGGCTATCAAAACAGATTTAAAAATTTTCGCAACTCTATAGCAGTCAGATTCAAACACATGTTCGACCCCTTTTTAGGCCGAATCAGAAAAACTTGTCTTACCAAAGTTGTAGAGAATTTCATAAGCTTTCCAGAAAGTCCAAGAACGTGAAAATCCGAGTTCGTATGTGGGAGTTATGGCCAAAACAATGGACTGGATAGATTGGATTTAAAAGTGGCGCGAAGGAAGATGAACAGTTTTAGCAACAAGAACACGATTGTATGGATAAAAACTTAGCAAAACGCACAAGAACAACAGATTGGGGACTAAGGTTCGATATTTTTGTGAGGCAAGTTTTCAGATTAGGTAGAAAAACACAAATCCAAACTAGGTAAATATTTTTGTGCGGCTCTTTTTCTGGATATGGCTGAAAAGTAAATCTAGAACTAGGGGATAAAGATCCTACCGTGACAACTGGAGCTCTGATACCAAATGATACGAGGGATGCCCCACCTTCACGGCGTAGGATCAAAGATCCTCGCGAAATCTTACGAATCTTGTGCGGCCAACCGTTGCAAGCGCAACAACTGCAGCACCGAGTTCGTCCAACCTCACGTTGTCCACTTAACCAAGTCAAGCGGATTACAATCCTCGCTGCAATCACAAAGGAGTTTACAAGAACAACGGGAAGGAGTGCACAATCTCAGATTGATTTCAGCCGGTGGCATGAAACACCAAGAGCATGCATATAGCAAATTTGTTTCAGTTTCAAAATGGTCTGAGTCCCATAAGAAGGAGGGGTTCCTAAATATATGAGGGGAGTGGAGAGGAAGCCCAAAAGTGTGCTACACAAGCCCCAGATCGCAGCACAAAGCTTAAGGGCCCAACATAATGGTGGCGCAGCACCCAATGCATAGAAAATAGTTTCTAGACAGTTTCTGGTCGCCATAAGGTTTTGACGATATCTCCGCGCTTAGAAGGAATTTGGGGGCGTGGTTGGATCCGTTGAAAAGTTGAGGTCGTTATCTTTCCAGGCTATGGTCGAACACCTCAAACGGACTCCATTTGCATCCTCTATGCCTGTTTTTCTCCAGACTGGTCATTGGAGGCCGAACTGAGCTCTTCTGCATTCACATCTTGCAGGTTGACTTGTCCATGTTTCTCTTGGTCTTCGCTAAGGTGTTCACACCTCCTCACATTGTCTTCATACCTGAAAATAATCAAATTACTTGAATTAGGTAACAGCTGATTCTCACAATAATCAAATTACTTGAATTAGGTAGCAGCTCATTCTCACAAGTAATATGATTCTTACTAAGGAGCGAGTTCACCTGCTGATTGATTTGTTTAGCTCAGGCATGTGTTATTGGTCCTTGGAAATAATTTGGAGTCTCTTGAACAACAGTAGAGGAAGCAGATGGTGATGGTGTTAAGTTGCCCATATCAATGCATGCATGTCTTGCAAAACCTAGGCTTGAGCCCATCATGCTTAAAGGGCCCATTTTGGCCCAACTTGGTGGTGCATCACCTTCTTTCGACGATTCTCAACGCTCTAGGAGGAATTTGTCAGTGGGACTGATTTATTAAAAAACTTATCTTCTAAACTTTCCATAGGGTAGTAGGATGTAAAAATAGAGGCTGTATGCAGATGGTATGCTCGTTTGAAGGCGGTCATTGACGGCCAAACTAGACTTGCTAGCAAGGTGGGCTTCGTCTAGGTGTCGTGACTTGTGGGAGCGGAGGGTTAGGAGTAGGTGGAGATACGTCTTTCTTGAATACACCATCAGGTAGGGAAGGCAGCCAAGACGATAAGCCAAGACGATAACCGAACTGGTGGAGGTTGTGGAGCTATATGTGGAGACCGAGAAGACCATCTATGTGCGCGACTAGGCTAAGGTGATGGCCAAGAAAACTGCACGACTGTAGCCATCGTAGTAGAAGAAAGAGAATATATCGTAAAGTGTCATCAACTTGTTACACATTACCTATAAGAAGTAGTTGATGTTGACATAGTCGAAGCAGTGTACTAGGTGATGATCATATATATGGATGCAGGGTTGGTCATATCCCTACCATACTCCCTTTCTTTCTTATTAATCATTGTTACTGGACACCGACCATTCTACGGGATGACCATGGGATGATTATGACAGTTTTCACCATGCCATCTTTGATGTGTTTTGCTCACACTCTCAGCTCAGCTTCCGCGTTCGATTATGTCGTGCTTCCACACCAGCCATCATGTCGTGCTTCCACACCAGCCATCTGATCTGGTATATATATGTTGAGTTGATTAAAAGGTTCTTAATAGAATGCAATAAAATAAGGTAGCTAGATAAATATAGAGATTTTTAAGCTATTTGAAAGCTTTGAAAGATGAACACACTGTAATACGAAAGCAAACCAAGTAAATAGAAATCATCCTTACAATGTCTTGACCGTTAAATTGAGAGATTGATGATCAATATTGACTATGACAACCAGCATACTTACCGTTACCACCACCAGTCTCTTTTTAATATATTAGAGAAGAGATTATGCATATGGGATTTGTTTCGACAAAGAAAAATTATGCGTATCAGCGCATATAGGCATGATAGTTGATTCAACGATACATGGATGAGATCAGCGAAGATAATTTTTTTTCTTCGTTTCCAAAGATAGAGATATGGATTCTTTATTTGAAACAACTTATATAACTTAGTTGCGAAAAGCTGAACCAAGCATTCTGGTTTCTAAAAGATATTTTTCCAAAATCTCAAAACTTTCCTAAAGCTCATGAAGACTGGCTAAATCAAGTACTCCGGCATGTCCAAGCTCTTTTTAACCCAGTTGTTTAGCCCCAACCGTTTTAAACATGATACAATTTTGCCGTGTTCTATTGGTTAGAAACTTTTTTCAAGAATTAATAAGATTAACTTTAAGAGCATTGAGAAACGGCTTCTCTCTCGCCAAAGTCGGCTCGTTTAATTTGACTTTTTTTTAGAACTTTGAAAAACGGTTTTCAAATTAAAAAAGGTTGAGAAAAAAGGGATTTGGTTTTCAAAGAGCAATAAGACAAATAAGTCATACATGGTGAACTAATTTGTTACCAATCATGTCTGAAGATCTTAGTATCCTACCTAGGTATTTTCTTGTCTTCGTAAGAAAAAAAGTTTGGGCCATTACAAGCAGCTCATGGTGTCTTGGGCCATGGCATGCTTATGGCCTGGAGCCGGCCAGCGGTTAAAGGCCAAGTCGACAAGTACGTGGCACCAGAATTTTTTTATTTTTATCCCAAAATAAATAAATAATATGTCGTTTATTATTATTAAAAAAGACGTCCATTACCACGCGGCCAGACAAGACTAAAAACCAGCCCGACCAACAAGCAGGTTTTACTAATCCTACCCAATAGAACAGCGAGTAGGGTAATGTGGTTGGCAGGGGTAAATCTAACCCAATCAACGGGTTGTTTCTGTCTAGCCCAACCAAAGGGATTTTTCTGTCCTGCAATATAAAAAGTCCCTAATGGATGCATTGTACGGGCACTTCACATGTATTTTTATTTTCCTAATGGCAACATGGTCGAAGTGACCTCTCATTGTGCATAAACCTCACGACTATTTCACTTTATTCTGTACCACTATATCACTTCTCTCTTCACACGCCCTTTTTGCAAAAACAACCCTAGAATTTGAAAAGGCGATTAGACTGTTCTTCCTTCTCTCTACCTTTTCTCCTCTCTCCTCCACCCCGGCTGAGTCGGCTCCTCCTGCCAAGGGCACGGCTGCTGACAACCACCGCCCTCCCCCATAGGAGCCACCACTCCGGCTGTCCGCATTGCGCCAGGCCAGGCTGAACCCAGCCAAGCCAAGCAGCCATGGCTGCTGATAGGCCGGAGAGTTCCTCCCCTATGCGCAAAAGTCATGTTCATATCCATATTCAGTTCACGGTCAAGAGGAATGACATGTCTCAACCCACATAAAAAAATAAATATGCATATTGAGTTCAAGCATGCTTAGTTCCCGCACAAAATAAAGAGGCAAATTCAGAAAATAGGAGGTATTCGCAGTTCGCATAGTAAGCATTCACATGGCACATTTCAGTACTTCAATTCATAGAAAACAATCAGAACACTAGTACATGGTAGGAAGCAGCAACACCCTCCAACATTGATCAGCACGTTCAACTTTGGGGCATTTAACAATATGCCCTAAAATACTATTGTGACCCACGTGTCATAGAGATATAAATGGGGTATATTATCAATTTTCACTCAACTTTAAGGCATATTATCAATTTTTCCTTCAACGGACTTTTCAGATCTTCTCATCTCTAACCAAAACCAAACGGAGCTGCCCTTTAGACAGGTATCATTATGCAACAAAAAGTTGATTAACAATGGACAATGATCCATGCTCTCCCAATGGAACCAAACTCCATTAATCGATGATTTTAACTCGAAATTTCTCTTTATTGTGCAACCACAAGCAGATGAAACTGCATAGCATGATCTGATCATTAGTTTTGATAATCAATTCTGCACTCTGCAGGCACTATCGAATCATGTTGGAAGGTTCACCTCCTAGAGGATGCACCACAACAATGTAAAGGTTAATTTACAGCTAAAAATATCTTTTGCGCGTAGGAAGAGTGAGATGGAAGTATTTTGCGCGTAGGGTTTTTTTCATGAGTGGGGACAGAGCAAAGATTGGATTGTGCGCATGGGATCCATATTTTTCGCTCTTCCCATTATCTCTATTTTTATTATATTTCATGATAGAGCCGACGCTTATAGTTGAGGTAGTCGACTATTCTCTCTTTTTTTTCTCTTATCCATCTTAGCATCAATTTGATATGACATATCTTCTAAACGGCTTATATACGATTGATTGTGGGGCCTCAAGTTTCGCTTACCTGTGAAGCCCACCTGTAAACACAGCACTAGTCTCTAGACCAGTATGCTAGTATCTCATGTTACATAGCCGGTTCATTTCATACATACGCAGCGGAATATAATATATTACAATAAGAGGTTATGCCAATGACCACTACACCATGACACAATATCGGTGTCTAACTGGCTGTCGGTAATAACCCCATATAGCGTCCGATTGTACGTCGGTAAAACGTTTTTCCAACGTAAGTAAGGCGTCGGCAAAAGTCTAGTCGGCAAAATTCTTTCCCAAAGGACATAGCTTTGGCGACAGCCTGTTAGATGCCCTTTTTCCTGAATTGCCGACGGACATTTGTTTGCTGACTGTTTTTTAATTCTCAACAGATATTAATTCGGTATAATGGGTATTGCCGACGGATAGTTCGTCGGGAGCATACATGTGCCGACTAACCAAGTGTTGTGTCGGGACCCAAGTTTAATATATGAAATTAAAGATTAGGCCCCTTTTTAATAGTATAAATATTAATCCAGAATCGGTACAACAAACTCACCATGTTATTTAACTAATATTAATGTACATTTACAATACCAAAATTTATAATATTACAAAGATTATTTTTATATTCTACATATCTAATATTCTAAACCGAAGAGTTCCATTTCTTCTGCTGAAAGTTCAAGATCGAGATCTGCAGCGGAGCAAGGATCTATTCAATTTTTATGAATAGTCCCAATAATGGGTAAGTACACAACGGTACTAGCAAGTTTTCATATGGAATAAAATATTAACTAAATGTAAATTGTTTCAAGGAAAAGTGTGGTCATAATTTACTTGGAATAATATGCAATAAATTAAAAATTTAACTTCAGTGTTATAAAACCATTTTCTAAAGAAATTTTGAATGAATAAATCACTATCTCCTTTCTCCATCCTTATCCATCCATCAACCATTATTTTATAAAATTCATGGATTTAATTTGAATAGAATAGGCATCACCCATTTTGACATAACTCCATATTCCAGAAGTATGGTCCATATATGTTTTCTTTATCAGTTCTGCAGAACTTGTCCAGCTTTACCCATAAAATGGCCTGTAATACGGATGGGCGGCATTTATGTCATTTCTATTCAAAAATAGCCCAAGTTTTTCAATGTTTTGCATAGGGCACAAACATTGAGGAAAACCCTGACGATATTGGCCTCCGCACAGACACAGCCGGTAATATGTGAATCACTTGGCCCAATATCCCAGAAACATGGTAATGCCTGGCCTCCGCACGATCATTACCGGTGACTACTTGGCCAGCATTCCAAAGGTATTGCGAAAACACTAAGGCAATACCTTACCCATGCAATTACCCATCTGGTAATTCATGCCTATACCTTTGAATTTTCCTTCTTCTATTCATCAAATTGTCTATCCAAAAGACAAAATGAACATTATTCTATTTGTTGAAATATTTATACATTTAGATTTTCCTATACTAGGTTATTATCAATTTTAACCATTTTAGGAGGGCTTTTGGTTGTGTAGTTTGGATTATCTAATCTATATAAAATGTTAAGTATCATAATTCAAATAAAAGATAGTTCATAAATAAATAACTAAAAAGTAAATGCAGTAAATAAATAATAAATAATAAATGCAATTAGGAATTTCAATATGCTTCAAGGGTAGAAAACCTGCCTTCTTCGGTAGTGGATTCGGGTTCAAAAGTGTCCTCCGGGTATTCTTGATCAAAAGATCCGGAGACAACTACTTCGTTATCTAAGAATAAGAAAATAAAAGAAATTCCAATAAATACAAGAAATGAAGAAATATTATGCAAGAGAGAAAAATGATAATGCATAAATAATTTTGATAAATAAATGATGGGATTAAAAAAAAATGGGTATTTCCTCCGGGCAGCATGAATTCTAATTTTTATCGGTGTACGTGCGAATTTTGGTGTGGATCGACAAAGTTCCAGAGATCGGGGTCGACGACAAAAATTTGCCGGAGTTCCGAGATAGAATTTGTCGAAGATATAGGGGTAAAATAGTCAAAACATATTTTTAAGAATTTAATATAATTTTTAGAATTTGTGGAGAATTTTTCTAAATAGTATAAGTATTTTTACATGATAAGAATTATAAAAGGGATTTTTGTTTGATTATTTTATTATGAAATAATCAGGTTTAATAATTTTATTAATTTCTTTATGTCATTTTAGATTTTTAAAAATTTTGGCAGAATTTTGGGAGGTATTTTGATATTTTAAACAAATTCAAAAAGCTTTCTGGATAATGAAAAAGAAAAAGAAATAGGGATGAACAGTGTTGGGCTTGTATTGGGCCGAGGCTGGCCTGGTCCGGTTAAGCACAAGGCGGCCTGACATGTGGGGCCCGATGGCAGTGAGTGGGAGTGTGAGGGAAGGGGAGCTCGTCGGGACGGCTTCGCCGGCGGCGAACGGTGGTCGGAGTGGGTCGACCGATGGTTGGGAAAGGTAGAGGAGATAGAGGGCTACCTTCTGGTAGTCTTGGTTGGGGCCGGGAGAGACTGACGGTGGCCGGCGACGAGGTTTAGCGGCGGTGTGACTTCGGGCTCCGGCGAGGAGGATGCTCCGGTGGGTTTTAGGAGAGTGAAGGTGGTGGAAGAAGTAGATTGTGTCGAGCTGAGGCCTGGGATGGCCTTTTATAGGCGGGGGATAGGTTGGCCGCGACGGAATTGAAGAGATAGCGGCGGCGGTGCTGGCGGCGCGTCGGCGTGCAATTGGTTGCGTGCGGTGGCCGGATGAGGTCGGTGATGTGGTTGATAAGCTTCGCGATGTCGAGGATGATCCATAGAGGGTGAAATCATGGGCAGCGGCGAGTTCCAACGGCAGCGCGTGTTTTATTCGGCAAAAACAACGGCGGGGACGGCGGCGCCGGGACCGGAGAAGATGGCTCCTGTGGGCTGAGGTCGGAGGGGCGACGTGGACACGTCTTGGCCATCGGATCAATTCGGATGGATAGGATTTAAAGACCGAAGCGGTATGGTCCTTAGCCGTTAGATCAAATCGATTTGATCTTGGCCATTGGATGCCACTTAAAGCACCGGTGTGAAGAAATGGGCCGGTTCGGCCTTGGGCTTTAGGCCCAAGTGAGGTTCCGGGCTGAAGAAGGAAAGCGTATTCCCAGAAGGGAAAGTGTATTTTGAAATTTTCAGAAAAGGAAACGGGTTTAGAAATTTGTAGAAAATTGTAGGAAAGTCAGAAAAATATGAAATAAATTTGTAAATTCTTATAAAAATGAGAGGAATTTAATTATGCAATAATATTGACAATTTATGTAATAGATATTTTTGAAAAATAAAGGATATGACTTCCTTTTAGTATTAAATAAGTATTGGATTTGGAAAATTAGGAAATGTTTGAAGGAACTTTAAATATAACTTTTGCGGAAAAAATTTTTATGGTAAAATGGTGAAATATGGGTATGTTACATGCTGGCAACCCGTTTTTGCCGACGCACAGTTTGTCGCTGTGCTTTGGTCCGGTAAAAAAAAATTTTGAATTCAGCATACATCATGACACTTGATACAAAAATTTTGCTCAACTTTGAATCATTCATTAAACATTGCTAAAAGTAACACATATGTCCAACATGATATCATCATTCACTTATCCAAAAGATGAAAGTTGGATATAACAGTGGCACTTAACAATAACAATTTTTAAAAGATGAAAGTTTATATTTGTGTACATAACACAAAATGATTGCATACATCCAACTTAATCCAACAAAATGATCGCATACATCCAACTTAATGTTCGAACATAACACAAAAGGGTCGCATACATCCGAACTAAAACCATTAAGCTTCGTTGCTCGAACAAAGGGTGTAGGAATCGCCAAATTATTGTTCCATGTCCTTCAAATTTACCTAGGATAAAAACATCCACAGTAGTTTGTAAGCCAATAAATAGAATATAATGGATAAATTACCATGCAAATCCCAGACATCACAAAAAAATACTCATGTACAGTAGTTTGTAAGCCAATAAATAGAATATAATGTTGTCAATCTTATTTTGGAGCATAAGCATAAAGCATATGTATTTGTACTGGGTTTGAAAATAGCTTTGTTTCAAAGCTTACCTTCGGACAATACCCCACAGAGCTTCCTGCAGTCTAGGAAGAAGAAGGCCTCTTGGTGTGATTTATCTATAAAAAAAATCACGAAGTTAGTTACTCATTACCATTAAAATGTAAATAAATGGACAGTGAAGAGTAATACTTTGTTGCATGGCCAAGAAATGCGCTTGTTGTGAGCATTAGCCAAAGTTTCCATACCACCATGTGGACGTGGTAGAGTAACATCGATCCCTTTTAAACACCGAATTGACAAATACTTCATAAATTCCCTTCCAAGAGAAACACCTCCAACCTTGGTGTTTGGGTTAGTTGAGAGAATAGTTGCCTTAGCCACTGGAATGTCTAATCTCCTCATGGCATATAGTATTACTTGTTTACCAACCTAAAGCAGAGATGCATTTTAGAAATTTGAAGAATATATCATACTCAAAACATAAAATGGAAGTATGTATATAAAAGGATGAGAAAATTACAAGGCTATCATCCTCAGTATGAAATGTTCCATGATTTGTTGGAGGTGCCTCCGTATGGAATGTTTCATGATTCCTTGGTGGTACCCTTGAGGCCACAACTCGCCTTTGAACAGGCATATGCTCTTCTACATTTTCCATGGATGCATACTCGTTCGCATCATAATAATTAGCAAGCCCCTCGTTAATAGGTGATTCACAAAACCTTGAGTTCTAATTAAAGCAAACAAGAAACAAAAAAATTAAATGAAGTTAGAGCCATGAAATGTTGTAATGAAAATAGTATTTAAACATTTTACCACATGTCGAGAATTAGAGCCATGTTGCGAAGTGCTTTCCACATTTTGCATCCCTTGGAAAGATGCCATGAAGTTTTTCATTTGGTTTAGTACTCCTTTAACTTCATTCATTTCTTGTCTTAAAGCTACCACCTCCTCGTCAGATTGACTGTTATCGTCTGCTAACCTTTGAAGGGCTTCTAAATCTTCATTAGGCTGCTCCAAACCATCATTCATCTCCAAATCACCTCCGTCGTCTAAACTGCATGCTAAGTCTTCTAGCAAATTGGAAATGTCATCTTCCTCTAAACTATCTCCATCCTTCGTCTCATCATAGTCATCAATATTCACAAAAGAGGTGCTTGCTTCGCCGTGGTAAGTCCACCTTGTATACCCTTCCTGAAATCCCTCGCATATCAAGTGCACGCGCACTTCAGTTGCGTCTCTCCAAAAAGTGTTTATACATTTTCTGCAAGGGCATGGTATTTTGTTTCCGTCCGATGAAAGAGCAAATGCATATTCTATAAATCTGTTCACCCCATCTATATAAACCTTTGTGTGCCTACATGTGGTATGAATTCATCATATATATCAGTTCAGACATTACTACTGCAAACACCTAATAAAGAAGAAAAAGTGATGTACCTAGGTTCATTCATCCACCTTTTATCCATGTTGTACCTTCACTATAAATTGATATTCAGTACAAAAGTTACTAGCTACCAGCATGAATGGAACAAATAATTTAATGCTGCTGAACTGAAATTAAGTCCTACACTGCAATAATTCATTCCCATGAGGATTATATACTATGCTAGTTGTGGCTATCATGATAAGTATTTCGATTAGATCTTGTTTCAGGCCAATAATTTTGGCCATGTATAGCAAATGATGAGGCAAAGGTTGACTGGAAGTTGCATTATTTAAACATTTCAGAATAAGTGTCATGGTCAAGTAAGAATCTTCAGAATAAGTGTGATGATCAAGTAACATTGAGATTTTTGTTTTGTATAATATATATAGTATTTTTGTTCTGTACATTGCAAGACAAGGCCACTGACTCACTGTTTCGCACTTGTTTGTTTGCCTTTCTATTTTTGCTTGGCTGCAGCTTCCCTGTATTTATTTTTTCCATGATGGAGGGTCTATCTTCTACGGTTTTCTATAGTTACTCTTGGCCACTCAATGGTTGAACAGGAAAGAGAGCTCACTTATGTTGTTTCACACAAAGAAGGTTCCAATTGTTTACCCCGTGATAGTATTACCACCACACTTAACATATCCCACACATTTCTCTCCCTCCGTTATTCCAAATATACTTCACCAGTGAGCAGCTCAAAAAACACCAAGATGAGGTTCTAGTTTTATGATATAATTTCATAATCAGCCAAGATAAATAAACCAATGAATTGGTAATTTCATTTGGTAATCCTGTAAGTATACATTCAAAAGAGAAAAGTAAACATGCATTTGACCATTATACCTGTTTATGAACTATCATTATTGCTAAAATAAGTGTGCAAAAGAAATTTAATAACAAAATTATCCATATACCATCATAGGAATGCACTACTTTGTAAATTGCGTCATCCACATATCTCTTAGGCTAAATGCCAGTATGCCACTATAAACAGTGATTAGTTAATTTGCAGAATGCCATTGTGACAATATTGTGCCTAGACTTTACTTCTTCTTAGGTTATCTAGATCTGACAGTTGTGATTGACTTCGGAATCTTATATAGAACCCTCAAAATGGTAACTGGATAAAAAATGCACATTTTAAACTAAAATTGGCAGCGATTTGTGCTAGAATTGGAGTGGTATGAATGATACAGAGTTAAGTATGGTGCGATATATGACCATAAAAAAAATACCAATCTGCAGTTGAACTTCAAACTTCAAAGAAGAGCATGTCAACGTACCTTAATCCTGTGAGCAGATGAACTTCAAATTGATTAGGGGTAGTGCGCCGTGGCCAACCACACTGATGGCGGCTGCAGGTCTTCCACCGTGGCCAAGTACACCGGTGGCCGCGCCGTTTGCAAGGGCAGGGCATGGGAGGATCGGGCCGCCGACGAAGGAAGGCGCCGTCTACAGGGGCGGCGACACCAGAGTAGCCCTGAAGACAGGGCTCGACACCGTCTATAAGAGTAGGGAACGGGGGGCTCGGGCCACCGACGAGGTGCCCTCTATAGGGGCGGTGCTGCCGGAGTAACCCTAGAAGACGGGGCGGCGGCGTCTGCAGGAGCGGCGACGCCGGAGTGGGCGGCGGCGCCTGCAGGGGCGGCGGCACTAGAGTAACCCTAGCTAGAAGATGGGGCAGCGGTGCGTGGAGGGACAGCACCGCCTGCAGGGGCGACGGCGTCTGCAGGAGCGGCGGTGTCGGACAAACCCTAGAAGACGGGGCGGTGGCGCGCTAGTTTCTGCAGGGGTGGCGGCGGCGGACTAATTAGCCTTAGATGAGGCGCGCAGCGCGCGGGGTTAATTAGGATGAGCGCGCACATGAGCACGTATACTCCCGGTCTTTTTTTAGTTCGCGCGGTGCTAACTCCCGGTCGTTTTTTAATCAGGCGCTAAACTTAGCTAGACCATGCGATATACTTTTTTTTCTCTGTGCGCCAAAAAACAGTGCCGACTTACAATGTGTCAGATGTCTTTTTGCGGACCGACAGATCGACGTGCAAAATAATTATTACCGATGAACAGTCAGTCACCCTAAGTGCATATTACATCCAACTGCCAGTTCAACCCTATAGATGGAATTGCCGACTGACAGTACGTTGCCATCTTATGCCAACCATCCATCGGTCACTAATTACATATTATTCCCGTCTACCATCAGTCGCTAATTATGTGTCATGGTGTAGTGGACGTTTTAGTTTACATCTGGACCGTGCTTGGCCAAAATAATTTACATCTCCAAAAGATCCTAGTCTAAGTAGAAGAGCATTTCATGCAAGAACAGTCCCCTCGACTATGCTTTAACAGGTGAAAAAGGTGACTTTTTCTTGTCCTGGTCCTTGAAAAAGGTGAATTTTCTTTTTAGAACAATCTAGGGTAGCCCTGTAACGGGATAACCAGTCCATTCCAATGATGATATCCGAACTTAGATTGGGTAAGACTAGCAGATTAAAATGGAATTCCACTCCTCCCTTGCTGATTCTTACCTCTCGACAAGCCCTTGCTGCCTTAAGGGTTCCTCTAGGGGATTTTATACTTAGTGATTTGTTGAGGGGGTAGGTGGATAACCCCAACGAATTGGCACATGTATCTGATATAAAAGAATGAGTAGCACCAGTATCAAAGAGCACTTGCATAGGTTTTTGGAGAACGGTGAACATACCCATAAGCACTCCAGGGGTTTCCTCGGCTTCTTCGCGGTGACCAGGTTCAATCAGCCTTGCCCGTACGTATTTGCAGTAGGACAGGCATCTGTTCTTGGCCTTCCTCCTCCTCTGCCTTGGTTAGGTGTGTTGGTAGTTTGCAGACGATTACCAGGGTTTTGAGGGGAAGTGGTCCTCTTTTCCGAGCATCGGCTTGCGAAGTGGCCTAGCTGATGGCAGATGAAGCAGGTGTTTGCCGCCCAATCTGCATCTCCTGGGGGTGGTGTAGTGCAGTCCAGTCTCCCGGGTGGTAGGTGACTCGCTAGGAACGAGCAGGCATCGATCGAGTATTCAGTGGTAGGATGGAGCGCTGGATCGATTGTGGTGGCAGGCACTGGTAGTCGCCTTTGTGGGTAGGGACTAGTGCTCCCCCCTTCTACTTCCCACTCCGCTTGAATAGGCGACCTTCCTCTTTCGGCTGGCCTCCATTCCTTTCAGCTCATTTTCTAGTATTAGGGATTTGCTAACCATGTGTTGGAAACTGGTGAAGTCCAAGACTTCTAATCGGGATCTGAGGCTCGGCACCATTCCTTCTACAAAACGCTCCACCTTCTTCTCTTCATCTATGATGTCTTCGGGAGCATAGAGGCAAGATGATTGAAACGAGTGAGGTACTCATTAACAGGCATAGCTCCCTGCTTTAGAGCACGAAACTCTTGCTTCTTTATTCTCATCACACCTCAGGGCGTGTAGTGGGCTCGGAAAGCCTTCCCAAACTCTTCCCAGGGAATGTCCTGGGCCAGGTTCCCTCCTTCTTCCTCCACCTCATTCCCTTCTAAATTTGTGGCTTGTGCTCCAGTGTTTTGTTCACCTCCTTGGTTATTGTTGTCCCCTCCTGCTGCTGCCGATGGTTCCTCGTGGTCCCCATCATCACTATGGTTAGGGGCACGGGCGGTCAGGTAATTTTCCCACCAATCTCCGGCAACGCCTTCCAGCTTGTGGGTAGCAAATAGCACCATGTCTCGCTCAAGACACCGGATTAGTTTTAGGTTCTTCTTAATGGTTCGCAGCCAGTCGTCTGCTTCCATGGGTTCCGATGCATGGGTGAATCCTGGCGGTTGGGCTCTGAGGAACTCGTTGAGCTTGGACCCTTGGTGACCGCTCTGTTGCTGTTGCTGTTGGTTAGTTAGAACGGCGCTTAACATCTAAGCTTGGT
The DNA here is from genome assembly GCA_036346145.1 of Olyra latifolia. Lineage (NCBI taxonomy): Eukaryota > Viridiplantae > Streptophyta > Magnoliopsida > Poales > Poaceae > Olyra > Olyra latifolia. The sequence continues at coordinate 24,210,217 of CM070533.1, forward strand.
AAGTCAGGACTTGCCCCAAAGTAGGATTGTCGGCCGGTGGGGACGGTAGATTAGTAATCCCATGAGCCTGCCTTGGATTATGAGATCGTCGTTCACGAGGTATCTGTGCGGAGAGGGGGTTTTATTGGCTCAGGAAGGTCAAATGTTTAAATGAAATGCATGCAAGGAAAGAACAAAAGACTTCATAAAATCGAAAAACAAAACAAGTAGCCGAATTCTTATGTTCCATTAAAAGTTAGGGTCATGCATTACCCACACACTACAGGGTAAGCATTTATTTATGATTACAACCTAAGAGCAACCAATCGCAGTGGGTGCGGATACATAACATCAACATACGGCTAGAGTTTTTGGATACATCTCAAGTCTTGATTAACTTCTTCTCGAGGGATTTTGCCTTGATTACCAGTCGGGGGGAACGTACCCCAGGCTCCTGTCGAACCCGTCGGGAAACACGTCAAGGAGGTGATAGTTGGGTGAACCGGTATCTTCAGGGTCATTCGGATTGGTAAGATGGTGGGGCGACCCTCGAAGATGGGTTAGGGTCGCCGAGTTGATCTCGTCTGTTTGAACCAGGTGAGTGGGTGGTAAAAACCCTGGCACATGAGGAAACTAGGCCTCGGATGGGACATACATCCCGACAGGGGCAACGCCCCTGGCTTGGGCGAAACGAGGTTGACGGGACCTGACCATTCCGAGGTAGCGGCGAGTTGCCCAGAGCTCCTATAGGACACACTCATAGGAGTGGTCCAAGGTTCTAACCAAACTTGCCAGGGTAGAGACGGTAGGATTCTCCCCTGTGGCCGACGGTGTGATGACGTTGATGTTGGTATTAGCATTCCGTTGGGGAAAGTAAGTATAGGGTTCTCGCACCAATTCCCTAAGATCTCGGCAAAGTTGCCCTGCAGCAAGGCGGGCAACTGCATGGATGTCCATGGGGATAGAGGTGCCCTTGGCTTGAAGGTGGTATGGTACCCCATCCTCGGTGATCCTGGTGACTATGTCGACCGTGGCGGTGAAGCTTTCATTCCCTTCCTCTGAAACTCGATGGTAGACTGCATACTCGGGGGCGAAGGTGTAATTTGCCATCCAGAGCATATCTCGGAGAAGGGTAGGGTAGCCTTCAACGCCTTCGGCGCGGGTGATGAAAATCAGGCGTCCCAGCGTCATCTATATTTTCCAAAGGCACAAGCCATGACTTGAGATGTGATAAAATAAGGTAACGGAATGAAAGCATTTTTAACAATACAACCGTTCTAGTTCTGCACCACACCCATCGTCTACTAGGGTGCCCATTATTACAAACGGTCAGCCCTCACCTTAGAGGGGGGAAGGCTGACTATAAGTTTCAAGAATAGTACGGATTAAGAGTTACAACTACCTCGCGGGTAATGGAATTTATTTGCTTGTTCTCCGAGGATGTCGGCTCTAGTTCCTACGAGTGATGCGGCGTAGGTAGTGCATGGCCCCCTCTGGTGGATTATGTTCTGGATCCTGAAGATACTCGTCTAGCATCTGCGGTGTAGAGGACGTAGACATGGACGGCTGATCTCGCTCAGCTGGTGGAGTGCGACGAGGCAATTCGGCCAGTGCAAGGGGAGGTAAGGTCCACTTCCGCGTAGTCTGGTGCAAAATTTAACAAGGCAACTGTCGATGATTTGCATCGGCAATGTATTTTATAGGGCTATGCGAGAGATCACAACTCGATGGTAGCACAGGGGGCAGGATTTATACAGGTTCGGGCCCTCTATAAGAGGTAATACCCTACTCCTGTGCTCGTGGATTGTATTGTGGATGTCGATTACAAGGAATCAGATGTAGATGTGTGTGTGTTGATCATCTAACTAGGGACCCCCGACCTCCTTTATATAGTGCAAGGGATCGGGTTACAGATAGGTTTCCTAATCCGTATAAGGAAGATAGAGATATAACCGAGTTGGTTACGCCTATCTCCATGTATTCAAGTAGGAAATGAATTCATTTCCTTGTAGAGCAAGTCGGGCCACTCTAGCCTCCAAGCCCGTCTTCTGGAAGATCCGTGCGACTCGACCCAAAGAGGTGGTACGTCCAACAGTATATCTCTGAATACCCGGGGCCCATGTTGTCCACAGTAGCCCCCGAGTGCTTCGCGGCTGAGTTGTTTTGATTCTGGGTCTAGCTTGCAGCTCATCCAGTGTAGCCCGAGTGACGTCACTCTTCGTTCAACTGATGAAGTTCCACTTGCCGAGTAACCTGCTGATCAAACAACATAGTTGCAAAGGACTCAAGAGAAGATCTCAAGTCTTAAAAAAGGTGTCCGGTATCCAGCCCGACTGGTCGGTGTGCTGGCTATTGGCCTCACGGAAAGGCATACCGAAATAGTGGATGTAGCCGAGTGATCAGTGTCACTCTGCCTTATCCTCCCTGTTACGAATTATGACATTCGAGTCTGACTGGCAGAACTCGACATTCGGTCCAGCAGGGGACATGCCACAACTCGTGTATGGCGTTCAGGCGCCCTGACCCGACTAGTGCGGAGTCAAGCTAGTGATTCTCGGAAGAATACACCCGCCTCCAAGTTGAGGTCATCCGAGTGGTGTTTGTTTTGACGAACGATCCAGAGATGTGCCACTGAGACCCAACTGAAGAGGTAGCCTTTGATGTCTAGTCTGACCAGAGCCAAACTGACTTTTGTCTCCAGGGGGCACATCAAAAGCTAAGTTAATTACCCAGGAAGCGCCCAGTCCTCAAGAGATTGACGACTGGCATAAGGACCAACCGGGGGCGCGCCCTTTTTCCTGACTAGGTTTGACCCAAGTGACACCTGTACGCAAACAATGCCGTGCACAGCTTGCGGCCCACCTGGAGCGTGCTCTCTGGAACCTAAGTCCGGGCCCGAATCTTGAAGCGATGATTTTTAGGGCTTTTATTCATTCCCGCTTAGCGCGGAAACGAAGCGTCACCCGTTTTCTCTTAAATACAGCATGTCGGGACATTTGAACAGGCACGCTTGCATAGTCCGCCTGAACCCGTTCATATTTCCGACATGCTCCTGCTAGGGATTTGGTGCTCCCGCCGCCACGGGGCATCCCAAGCGCCGCCTACTGGAATGTCAATCGTCGACTTGACTGTTGCGCCATGTCCCAAGAGACACCCGCGTCAAATCTTGGGAACAGTTCTCATCGGAGTTCCTTCCCGATGCCATTACTCCTGGAATCGGTTCGACTCCCCGATCTTGGCTATAAAAAGAGGCCGATGCGGCAGCCGCTTTTCATCCCAAACTTCTTCCTACCGTCCCTCCTTCGCCTGCTTCCATGGATCACGAAGAGTTCGTGGCGGATCTTTGGGCGGAGTACGATCTCACGCTTGCCGAGGTTGCCGAGGAAGAAGCCCGTGCCCGCGACGTCGCCACCGTCGCGGTCCTGATCGAGGTCGTCCCGGCTCTCGCCAAGGTGGCCGATGTGATCGTTGAGGCGCTGGTCCGCATTCACCGGCATCTCCTGTAATTGGCCTTTAGGCCATCTAGACTTAGATACCCTCAAAATGTAGGAACTTGCTTATAAATTATCATTGTAAATGATTTTCTTCCTGATATAGTATATGCTAATCAGTTTTTCCTAATTCGAGTCATGCTTTTTGCTCGAGTAGATCACGTTCCTTTTACTAAGCACTCTGCCAAGCGCATCAAATTCCTTAGCGTTAGGAGTTGGTGCGGAGCTCTGTCTCCAAGAACGCGGTCGGGAAGTATGAGTGTTGCTAGGAAGCGAGAGTTTCGTTACTCGGAACGATTAACACTTAGGCTCGACATGGACTTGAAAAGAGAAAGATCGATTAGGTATTGATTAGGTGCAGACTGCACCTAATTAGGTGTAGCCCCCGACTTACTGGCTAGTCAGGACCCGACTAGGGAGCAAGTCAAATTAATCTCAACAAAAGAGAAGGGGTGCGCGATTGCGCACCTAATTAGGTGTAGCCCCCGACTTACTGGCTAGTGGGGATCCGACTAGGGAGCAAGTCAAGTTAGATTGTAGATAAGAAAGATTAGGTGCGCGATTGAGCACCTAATTAGGTGTAGCCCCCCAACTTACTACTTAATTGAAACACAAATAAGTATCAAGTCAGAAGCTGAATTGCATAAACGTAAAGATAATGTGAACGAGAACTTATCTTTATTAATTGTAAATGTGTGTACAACGGTCGTCAGGTATAGAACCGACGTAATTGCTCAATGTTCCACGAGTTGTCTATGAGAGTGCCGTCTTCTCGTCTCAATCGGTAAGCCCCCGGGCGTGTCACCGAGTCAATAATGTACGGACCTTCCCAGCGCGGAGAGAGTTTGTGGCCACTCGATTGATTGACTCGAAGGACTAGATCTCCAACTAAGAAGGCACGATCCCGTACTTTACGATCGTGGTAGCGACGCAAACCCTGGAGGTACTTGGCCGACCGAATTATTGCAGCGTCCCGAGCTTCCTCCAATCGGTCGAGTTCGTCGATCCGACTGGCCTCTGACTCGTCCTCATTGAACTTTTGAACTCGGGGCGATCCGAATTGTAGCTCCGTTGGAAAGACTGCCTTAGACTCATATACGAGGAAGAAGGGAGACTGCCCCATAGCTCGGCTGGGGCTCGTACGGAGCCCCCAGAGCACGGCAGGAAATTCCTTCATCCATTTCGACGCGTAAGAAATTTGAGCCGATCGAAGATGCACATACCGACGCTTTGTAAAGCATGCCGCTTATGCTTTCGACCTGCTGCTGTTGCCGTGGGTGTGCCACTGAAGCAAAGTAAATCTTTATGCCCACATCTTTGCACCAGCTTTGAAACTCGTCGCTTCTGAACTGAGAGCCGTTATCCGTAATGATCTGAGATGGTACGCCGAACCGACCGATGATCTCCTAGAAGAACTCGGTGGCCTTGGCCGCCGTAATTTTGGTCACAGGTTTGGCTTCAATCCATTTAGTGAACTTGTTAATGGCGATGAAGATGTGTTCAAAACCACCCGAGGCCTTCTTGAAGGGTCCGACAATGTCGAGCCCCCAGACTGCAAACGGCCAGGTGATAGGGATCGTCTGAAGTTCCTGAGCCGGCACGTGAATCTGTCGGGAGAAGAACTGACAACCCTCGCACTTGCGGACGATCTCCTTTGAGTCGGAGGCCGCGGTTGGCCAGTAAAATCCTTGCTGGAAGGCTTTTTCGACCAACGTAGCTGATGCAGCGTGATGGCCGCACATGCCCGAGTAAATTTCGCGCAATAGGGCACGTCCTTCGGACTCGGGTATGAACTTTTGAAGTATGTCAGAGGCGCTTCAGCGGTACAGAATCCCTTCATACACCACATATGCACGACTCCAACGTTGAATTTACTCGGCAGCCCCCCGATCGTCGGGAAGCTTTTCTTCTCGCAGGAATTCCAAGTATGGCTGCGTCCAATCCGAGTCGAGGGCAAGCACCTCTGCCTCAGGTTGTTGTTCATCCGGTTGAGGTAGTTGCTCCTGTGGTGTGATGGAGGGGGCGTGAAGCTCTTGGATGAAGATCCCAGCCGGGACTGGTGCCCGACTGGAGCCCATGTTCACGAGCTCATCTGCTAACCTCGTTGTCTCATCGCAGGATATGTTTGAGCTCCAACCCATCGAACTTATCCTCCAACTTTCTGACCTCCTGACAGTAGGCGGTCATGTTGTCGTTGACACAAGTCCAATCCTTCTGTACTTGACTCACCACGAGCTGGGAATCTCCGCGAATCACCAATCGCTGGATGCCGAGCGATATGGCAATACGGAGACCGTGGATGAGTGCCTCGTACTCGGCTGCGTTGTTTGAAGCTGGGAAATGAATTTGGAGGACATACTTGAGTCGTTCGCCTCCAGGTGATATAAGAACGATACCAGCCCCCGCGCCCTATCGTCGGAGAGAGCCGTCGAAGTACATGTTCCAGTACTCGGCCTCTTTGGTGGCTGGGGGAGCCTGCATCTCCGTCCACACGGCAACAAAGTCGGCGAGTGTTTGTGACTTTGTGGCGCTGCGTGGCTTGAACGAGAGCGCGAAAGCCCCAAGTTCCACCGACCACTTAGTGATCCTCCCAATGGCTTTCCGATTATGGAGAATTTCTCCAATAGGGAAAGAAGTGACCACCGAAATTAGATGTTCTTGAAAGTAGTGCTTCAGCTTCCGAGAGACGATCAGGACCGCATACAGAAGTTTCTGCACCTGCGGATAGCGTACCTTAGACTCGCCCAATACTTCGTTGACGAAGTAGACCAGGCGCTGAGCCTTGTAGACGCGTCCTTATTCTTTACGTTCCACTACCACCGCGGCACTCACTACATGAGTGGTGGCTGCAATGTATAGCAGAAGCAGTTCCTGTGGCATAGAAGATGCCAAGACAGCTGGCGAGGTGAGGAACGATTTGAGATCCTCAAAAGCCTTCTGTGCCTCAGATGTCCAGACGAACTTGTCGTGTTGCTTCTTCAATAGCTTGAAGAAGGGCGACCCACGCTCGCCGAGTCGCGAGATGAATCGCCCAAAGGCAACCATGCACCTATTTAGACTATTTGGACGCCCTTTGGCACGCTAGAGCCATCTCCATGATAGTTTTGATCTTTTCCGGGTTAGCTTCAATTCCACGGTGAGATACCACGAAACCGAGAAGCTTTCCCGAAGGGACCCCGAAGACACGCTTCTCCGGGTTCAACTTCATGTTGTATGCTGACAGGCTCTCGAATGTCTCCGATAGGTCAGCGACCAAGTCGGAGGTTACCCGAGACTTGATGACAACGTCATTAACGTATGCCTCCACATTGCGCCCAAGTTGGTTGTGGAAACAACGCTGAATGCAACGCTGGTACGTTGCTCCGGCGTTCTTCAGCCCGAAGGGCATAGTGACGTAGCAGAAAGCCCCGAATGGAGTGATGAACGAAGTCTTGATACAATCTTCTTCCTTTAAGCTAATCTAATGATAGCCTGAGTAGGCATCCAGAAAGCTCAAAAGCTCGCAACCGACAGTTGAATCAACCACCTGGTCGATGCGAGGAAGTCTGAACGGGTCCTTGGGACATGCTTTATTTAAGTCGGTGTAATCGACACACATGCGCCAAGTACCGTTCTTCTTCTGTACGAGCACCGGATTTGCCAACCAATCAGGGTGGAGCACCTCCTTTATAAAGCCGGCGGCTAAAAGTTTGGTGATCATCGTCTTGCTGGCTTCCTTCCAATCTTGTGCGAACCGACGCAGCCGCTGCTTGATCGGCTTGGCTTTATCGTGTACATTCAAAGAGTGCTTGAATACCTCCCTTGGGACACCTGGCATGTCGGACGGCTTCCAAGCGAAGATGCCCCTATTTGCTTGGAGGAAGGTGACGAGCGCCTCTTCCTATTTCAGATCGAGCCCTGTCCCGATCAGAGCTGTTTTGGCCGAATCGGATGGGTCGAGCAAAATACGCTTGACATCTTCGTCAGGCCTGATGCCAGATTTAGATGGCTTCTTGTTCGGCAAGTCGCCCTCGTCGCGAAGAGTGGTGGCTGCCGGCCGTATCTTGTCCAACTCGGCGGCCGCTTCGGTTGACTGGGCGAAGTCGCAGTTTTGCTTGTCAAGGAGATGGGAAAACTTAACATCCCCGCGGACCGTGATCACGCTCCGCGGACCCGGCATCTTTATGGTCAGATAGGCGTAGTGAGGGACGGCCATGAGTTTGGCTAGGCCCGGCCTTTCCAAGATTGCGTGATACGCAGTCTCGAAATCGGCCACCTCAAAGCTGAGGTTTTCTGTTCGGTAGTTATCTCGAGTGCCAAAAGTGGCCGGAAGAATGATTTTCCCGATCGGCACCGATGATGTTCCTGGAATCATGCTGTGAAACGGTGCGTCCGTCCTCTGGAGCACTGACCTCAGGATCTGCATCTCGTCAAAAGTCTTGGCGAAAAGGATATTCAATCCACTTCTGCCGTCGACTAAGACCTTGCGCAGTCGGACGCCCCTATCACAGGATCCATGATGTGTGAATATCTTCCTGGACAAGGGATGTGATCAGGATGATCCGACCGGTCGAACTTAATCGGAACCTCAGACCACCGAAGGTACTCGGGGGTCACCGGAACAGCTGCATTGACTTCCCGAGTGGTAAGCTTTTGCTTATGTTTGGACTCATATGCATCTGATCCCCCATATATGTAGTTGAGCTCACGCTCGGTTTTTTGGTAAGCGTCACCCTGAGGAGGGTCACGCTTGTCGTCTTGTTTGGCGTCCTTCGGAGCGTCCTTGTTGTGCTCCTCAGCAAACCTCTTCAAGACATTGCAATTTTTTGCCGCATGCTTTCCATTCGGATGGAAAGGACACGGCGCCTCCATAACTTTGTTGTAGTCGTTGGACCGGAGTGGCTTTTGCCGACCATGATCCGCAACTGCTACCAGCTCTTCAATCTTGCGCTTCTTATCCTTCTTGGAGGATGATTCGGGCTTGTCCTTCTTGCCTTCGTTCTTGCTCGGGTGATCCTCTTGACGGTAGCATATCGATCCGCCAGGGCGAACATCTCCTTGATGGTGGTCGGGGGCTTCCGAGACATCTTTTTGATTAGATCGGGGTTGCGAACTCCCTTCTGGAAGGCCACAACGACGACCGCCTCTGAAATCTCCCGGATTGTATTCTTCTTCTTAGTGAAGCGCTGAATGAAATCCCTTAATGACTAATCTTTTTTCTGATGAATCTGATAAAGGTCCCACTGGGTTCTAGGCTTCTCGTAAGTACCCTAGAAATTTGTGACGAATTGGTCGCAAAGCTCTCCCTAGGAACCGATTGAGTTCTCTGGAAGGCCTGCGAGCCAATCCAGAGCCGGAGGGGTCAACATGACGGGCAGATAGTTTGTCATCACATCGTATCCTCCACCCGCGGCCTTGATTGCCAAAGAGTAGATCTGCAACCAAGCTTCCGGATCCCGCTCCCCGTCAAATTTCACTATTCCCTTGGGGTTGAACCCTTCGGGCCAGTTTACCTGAGGAAGTCGGGGTGTGAATGCCTTGATCCCGTCAATCAATCCATCCCCTGGGGCAGGAGATTGGCGGGAAAGAATCCGCCGTGGTGGAGTACGGCGCCGGTCTTCATCTCGCTCCCTCCGCCGGGTTTCAATGTTGAGGCGAAGGTCGCGACCTGTACTTCGGCGAGCGTCTTGCCCGCGAGTTGGCGTGTGCCGACTGCGCCGAGTGCTACTCGTGGCAGTCTGGCTTCTTGCCGAGTTGGCCTGTTGATCCCGAGTACCCTGGACAGCTGCTGCCATCACCATAGCTTTGATCTGTTCCATGATCGGCGTCGCGGGACTGTTTTCTCCAAGTAAAGGACCAACGTTATCCAGGAGGGTCTTACATGCGAGGATATTCTGCTGTTGCGTACGGAAGACCGAGTGATCTCCCATGCGGACTTGAAGCAGTTCGTCTTGGACTTCTCGTGCGCGACCGCGTAGTTTGTCGCGTAGATTTTCTCCACCTCCATGGTTGTGTTCGGTTTCTGCCTTTTCCACGGGACGCCGAGCTGATTCGGAGGCTTGTCCATCCAGCACATAGATGCCGCGAAAGTCGGGGAACCTGTTGATGCTCTCCTCCGACTCGGACTCCGAGTAAGAGAGGCTCAACTGATCCCGATTTGTTGACTCGTCGCTGGGAGTAATTATAACTCCCACTTCTCATGCCGGATCGTTTGGCAGAAGAGAATCCGACTGAGATCTGGCAGAACTGATCTGCTGAAATCTCGCAGCCGAATTGACCAATCCAAGTGGTATGCCCACTCTGGAAGTTGATCTAGTTAGAGTTGTCCGTGAGCCAGAACTCAGAAAACTCATCCCAGTGTGTGTTTGTTGTGCTGCGCTCCTTGGCCCAGATTGAAAAAGACGGCGTGTTCTCTCGTAGAAAACAGTGGCCGAGTTCCTTAATCCAAACAGGATGTCAGACAACTGAAAAGTCGCAATCCCTAACTGGATTCGAACGCGATCCAGATTAGGAACAGCATCGCCGGTTGGCTCATTACCGGAGGATGCCGCGTAACTATAAGCTCGAACCCGATCGAACCGAAGGAGTTCCTACTGGCAAGGCGATCGGAATTATTATCGTCAGATCGGATCTCCTCCGGACCAGAGTCCGCAAGAGGCAAGCTAACGTGGTGTGGCTCGGCTGAAGTTGCATTCAGCCTTCCCCGGACGTTGTCCGGCTGAGATAGCCGGAGTTCCCCGGAGTCATCAGCGAGGAAGCCGAGATCCCCGAAGACGAAGACTTGGCCGGGGGCGTAGGTGAAGACGAATCCGCCGATGGAAGCCATCGAAATTGATGAAGTTGATCGTGACGCTAGCCCTACCTGGCGCGCCAACTGTCGACGATTTGCATCGGCAATGTATTTTATAGGGCTATGCGAGAGATCACAACTCGATAGTAGCACAGGGGGCAGGATTTATACAGGTTCGGGCCCTCTATGAGAGGTAATACCCTACTCCTGTTCTCGTGGATTATATTGTGGATGTCGATTACAAGGAATCAGATGTAGATGTGTGTGTGTTGATCATCTAATTAGGGACCCCTGACCCCTTTATATAGTGCAAGGGATCGGGTTACAGATAGGTTCCCTAATCTGTATAAGGAATATAGAGATATAACCGAGTTGGTTACGCCTATCTCCATGTATTAGGGTAGGAAACGAATTCGTTTCCTTGTAGAGCAAGTCGGGCCGCGTCAGCCTACAAGCCCGTCTTCTGAAAGATCCGTGCAACTCGGCCCAAAGAGGTGGTATGTCCAACAGTATATCTTTGAATACCCGGAGCCCATGTTGTCCACAGCAGCGGACTTGGAGGAGCTCGCGGGGCCTGGATGTAGTAGGTGGCCCTCCGTCTAGGTAGATCCCGCGGGTCTTGGTCGTCGAGCTGGGAGAGTGCCTAGTCCCTCTCCCTGCGACAAGCCTCCAGACTGTCCCACAGTGCAGCAACATGTCGTCGAGATGACGTCCACTCGTTCCTGGAGTCCAGGAGAGTCGAGCGAAGGAGGCCGATCTCCTCCTAGGCTCCAGAGCATGCGTGCTCTACACCTTGGGCGAGGTGCGCTAGGTAGACCGTCCCGGGGTCCAGGGTGGACTACTCCCTTAGGTCGGGGAGGGCGTACTGACCTGTGGCCGGAGCAAACTAAAAGGGCCCTGCAGACAGAGAATGGATAAACTACTGGTAGATCCTTGCCAGCACCAAGGAAGCAGCATCACCAATGGCGTACTCGAGGTGGTCTCGGGGCGTCTCTGTACGGTAGCGATGGGCGAGGAGGTGAAGCTGGTCATGGTATATCCTCACTTCCACGATTTAGCCAGGTCGTGGAAGGGACCAGTCTTTGATCCAGAAGTATCTGGGCACCTCCTCATACCCCAGCTCATTTGTCATGTGCTGGAGTGCCCCAATATACTCACTCCTTGGCCCATTAAGGTACCCAAGGAGGAGTCATACTCAGTGAAGCCGTCTGCATCCATCTACAAAAGTCTTATTTTAACAAAACATACTGGGTTAGTAAAATGATAAGGTAAGGTAACAACAACATGAATTTCCTTTTAACTTACGATTAGGTCTATTGGAAAAAGCCCAATTTTATAACCCAGGGACTTTAAAATTTAAGATTCGTAGAGTCCTTAGCTAACGGCCAAGGTTTAGGGTTCTGTCGTATGCTTTGATACCAGCTCTGTGGGGCCTCATGTTTCGCTTACCTATGAAGCCTACTTGTGAACATAACACTAGCCCCTGGACCAGTATGCTAATGTCTCACGTTACATAGCCGGTTCATTTCATACATGCATAGCGGAATATAATATATTACAATAAGAGGTTATGCCAATGGCGTTTTAGTTTATGTCTGGGCCGTGCTTGGCCAAAATAATTTACATATCCACAAGATCCTAGTCTAAGTAGAAGAGCATTCATACAAGAACGGTCCCCTCAGCTATGCTTTAATAGCAAGCAACTATATGATTCCCTAATCCTGTGCTCCGACATCGTGGTCCTGCTCCTCCTCGTTAAGGCACGCATAGGGGTCATCGTCGTAGTCCTTATTATCTAAAAAGTGATATGAAACGAGGATCAGTGTCATCCAAACAATGGCGAGTTAACTCCAGTCCTTAGATGCATCTTAGTGTTATAGGCTTTATGGTGGAGGCTACGGTTCTTTTATTTGCTCAAAGACAGTTTTGAAATAGAGAAGTATAGAAAAATCTATACCTGGCCAATTTTAGAAAACTTCATCCCCAAAAAGATGCAGGGTAGAATGTTAATAATTTAGGGGTTTCATATTTCTCGGAGCTATACGGCTCTGTCATCCACTCTAATTTCCCAGGCACTCTGCCACACAACACAATTACCCCCACTCAAATCTCCCCCACTCAAACCCACCAACCAAACCACCATTTTGTCCGGGAGTTGACGGTTCCTGTTGCAGACCTTCACTGCCAGATTGTCGGCCTGCGCCAGTGTCGGTGTAGATCACTTTTGGTGACTACACCCGGCAGCATGTCCCTCGGGCGGTGGCCGCTCCGTAGCTGGTTTCCCACGCTGCCGGTGTCTGGGAGCGGGTCTCCATACTATCGGAGTCCCCTATACCCGCGCTCCGCGCGATGGCCACGTGTTGTGTCGGAACCACCCCTTAGGTGGTAGCGTCCCACCGCTACGCGTGTTACTCCGCGCCCCTCCTGGACCGTCACCCAACACCATATCACCATACCGAGTACCATGTGACCACCTTGGGCCGCGCGTTGTGTTGGAACCACCACTTAGGTTGTAGCGCCCCGCCGCTACGCGTGTTACTCCATGCTCCTCCTGGGCCATCGCCCAGCACCAAACCATCCACAACCATTCAATTATTAAGGAAGAATGTGTCAGTAGATTAGTTTTGGCTCATCGGAGCGGGCATTAACCTACCCGACTAAATTTTGTTTAGGACCTAAGCATGTCTAAACAGGTTTTACCCAAGATTACAAAGTCTAAACTCAAGTTGTTTAGTGGACTAGCAAGGATCATGACTAACAAGGCAATCATGTTGATAAGAAACACTCAACAACGGGGCATGATACATCATGATTAACAATATAGGCATTTGAAATCGTAGAGCATGCACATTGATAATTTAAACAACATAATTTTAAAAAACTAGGAATTGAAGCATGAACCAAGAGGTTAACTCGCCTCGAGAGTCTAGGGGTAGTTCCTCCTTCACGTCCTGAAAATCTCCTGCTTGTCCGTCTACTTCTACGCGTAGAGGAAAAATCAAATAAGTATCAAATGATGCAGTATGAGGTATGCATGGGGTGTTAGGGCTGTGTGTATTGTTACGCGGGTTTAATATCTTCTTTTATATTTCCTTCATCAACTCCCTTTAGATTCCTGGTGTGTGTGGTTTTCAAGAAGGTGCTCCTTGGACTAGATAGTGATTTTAAGAATGTTTACGATGGTATTCCTGTTATTTTGGGGTCCAGAATGTTTTTCGCTATTTTTCCTGGGTAATTCCCTGTTTACTTGTGTTGAATGGTATTTTATAGAATTTTAGAGAGTTACAACATAATTTTCTACATGGAAAAGATTTCAAGAAAGGCTTCTATTATTTACCCTGCAGCAAAATTTAATTTACTGTTCTCTCAAATATTTTTATTAAGGCTGGCATCCCCTCTAGTTTTTACTCTAAATTTTCTGGGAATTTTGGGAGAGTCCAGGTATTTTTAATAATTTGATTTCATTTTCTGATATTTTCTAAATGGCAAAAAAGCAGGAAAATCCTTTGTGCACAGTGTTGGGCCGGCCCAATTCTCAGTCCACGCAGGTGCCAGGCCGGAGGCGGCATTCCGGAAACGTGCGAGGCTTAACTGAAGACGTAAACTAGCGCTTTACGCTTTCGTAATATGACACATGGGGCCAGGGGCCCGCATGGCAGCCTCACAGCGGCGGTACTCAGAGGAGGCCTCCTTCTCCATGAGCCGGCCGGGTGCTGCGGCCATGGGCGGCTGGGGCAGAGCTCGCCGCCGGTGGGGGTGCCTTAGTGGCACAGGGTTCCCACCTAAAATAGGGTCCCCATTGTCCGGCGCACCCGAAGGTGACCTCAGCGAGACCAGCGGCGGACCGAGGTGGCGGCACGGAGAGGATCGGCGGCGGCGGTCGTGCCGTGCCATGGCGTCGGCGAGGCGAGCTTTTGTAAACAAAAGGGGAGGTGGCTCAAGCTTTAGGGAGGGTAGTGGACCCTTACCGAAGCGCCGGTAGAGGAGAAGAAGACCCAAGGCGGCTTGGCGTCGTGCTCCACGGCAGAGCCGAGGTAGGTCGTCGGCGCTAGGGTAGTCCGGCGGCACGCATGCAAAATTGAGGTGGGGAAAAGGTTAGAGAAACCTCGGTGTTGCTCGAGTTGCCAGGAATTGGAATCTTACTTACCGGACTTGGAGGAATCGAAAAGGGGGAAATTAGGGGGGCTTCCGGCCGGCGGCGGAAAATTCCCAATGCCGACGAATCCCGGCGACCTCGGCTCAATTCCTCCAGGAGCATTGTAGAGGAGGAATTGGGGAAGCTCGGCGCTAAGGATCAAGCCGTGGTTCGGGCCACCGGCGATGAGTCGAGGTGCTGGAACTGATCGGTTTAGGGAGGCGGAGATGGAATCGGGCAGTGGCGGCGTGGGCAGTACTTCTTTTAGGTGAGTCCAAGAGACAGCAAGCGAGCGAGAGAGAGCACGGGCGAGTAGGAGTGTTAGCGGTTTAGAAGAGATTGCGCCGTTAGTCAGGGAGGAGGCGGCGCAGCTCCAGTTCCCAGGGCGGCGAGGTGGCGATGCTCGCCTGCTGAGCACGGGGCGGTGCCACGTCCTTGCCCACGCACCGCGAACTTACCACGGGCGGGTGACACGCACGCATAAGGAGAAGGCAGAGAGGTAAGCTGCGCGTGGCAGCTCCGCCGGGGAGGAGAGAGGAATAGTGTGTCGGGGAGAGAGAGAGAGAGAGAGTGTGTGTGTGTGTGTGTGGGGGCCGGTTTTGAGGCCTAAGATGGGCTTGGCCGGGGCCCAATTTGGGTCTAGTAGTTGGGCTTTATCAATTTTCAAGAAATTTTTATGATTTAGATTGAATTTCGGGAGTTGAGTTTTGAAATTTTTAAAATTCCTCTATTTTGGGCTGTTACAAATCCTACACCCTTTAAAATAAATCTAGCCCTCGAGATTTGGGAACTAACCAAGGATTAGATAGGGGTACTGCTGGCGGAGTAGATCTTCAGGTTCCCATGTTGATTGCTTGCCGGTTTGATTGCTCCATGGAACCTTGCACATCCGGGTTGTCTTGTGTCTCATTGTCTTGTCCATGGTGTCCATGATCTTTACAGGGTGCACCGGGTAGGTGAGATCTTTACATGCGGTTTTCTTCGGTAGGGAAACTAATTCATTGGGTCTTCGCAGGCATTTCGTTAGTTGAGAAACGTGGAAGACATTATGGATGTCTCCTAGCTCTACAGGTAAGTGCAGCTGATATGCGATTTGCCCCTTTTGGGCAGTTATTTAATATGGACCTATGTAGCGGGGTGCCAACTTGCCCTTATGATGGAATCTCTGGGTACCTCGAAGGGGTGATACCTTTAGATACGAAGTCTCCTACTTGGAATGAGAGGTCTCTCCTGCGGGTATCCGCATAACTCTTTTGTCGCGATTGAGCCGCTAATAGCCGTTCTCTGATGTATTTGACCTTATCCTCTGCGTCTTGTAATGACTTTATTCTGAATACTTGACTTTCTCCGGTCTGGGACCAGTTTAAGGGCGTCCTATACTTACGTCCGTAGAGAGCTTCAAAGGGCACCATTTGTAAACTGGCCAGATAACTGTTGTTGTATACGAATTCTGTATATGGTAACTATTTTTCCCAATCCGCAGAGGAGGTCAAGGCGCATGACCTCAGCATATCTTTTAGGACTTGTATCACTCGCCCTGACTGCCTATCTGTCTGTGGGTGAAAGCAGCTTATTGTCTTATCTCACTGCCTTATTTCACTTATCAGGATTTTTTTAAATTTTTTAAATTTAATTTTTTTCTATCTCGAAGGGGTGTCTAAAATCTCTCTAACGCAAATAGAAGGGATGGGATCCGACTCTCGAGGCCACCTCGGGAAGCAAATAAGCAAACGAGATAAGCAAACGCGATAAGCTTTTAGAACCACACCTAAGGCTTGGTAGCAAAAACACAAACGTCAACCGATTAAAATATAGTGATCACCGTAATCCCTAATTTTGAGGACCATTGTGTTCGCTGCACTAGCCCCTATATCGGTAGGCTATTGATCACAAGTATATATCTGGTCATTTGCATACAAGCATTACAAAGTTGTCTCAGCTTCTTAACCGAAATAACGCCTTTCGGCTTTAGTTTACAATAGGGCTGTTTAGGCCAAATACCATATTACATCACAAAAGAAAGTTCAAAGTTCAATGTCAATGTGGAAAGCTTAAGAACAACAAAAGATCATCCAATGGCTATACAATCTTACAAATAACTGAATGGCCACCCTAGACTTCATCATGACCGCTGATCCTCGGGTTGATCTCCATCTAAAAGAGCGAGTGAGTGCGAGGGTAAGTGTGCAATCGGACTGTACTTGCGAGTTAACATCATCCTAATATAAGTAATGATAGAGGCTCCAAGGGAAGGCTAATGGTTCTTTTATTTGCATAAAACCAATTGACAATACTAAAAATACAAACCTATGATATAGTCACTATAGAAACCTTGTTAAATAGTCTCTTATTTGTTGAATGAGTTGTGGTTGCCATTATAACCTTCCACCAAACCTTGTACCTAACCGCGGCACAACCAAACCTACCCAAACTTAGTTGCTTCCAATGTTCCTCATTTCTGCCGCCATCATATTCCGGGATTTAGGCACTTCAGTTATGGATCACCACTCTACTCGATTGCCGGTCCAGCAAGTGCATGACCTAGATCACCCTCGGTGATGGCGCCCTTCCGCCCTCGCCTTGGGTTGGAATTTGTTCCAGGGCCTTCTCAGAGCACACAACTAGACTCCAACACCCACACTACTGCACAATGGCCATGCACAATGGCCATGCGTTGTGTCAGACCACATCCAACATTGTTTAAGTTGAAGGGACCAGTTCTGGTCCCATTTCTCATGGCCCATGTCGGGACCCGGCTTAGCAAAGCCGACCCTTCTGTGCATTACGGTACTAGTCCCAATGGATCACAGCTAGTACGCACAGTTAGAGCATATTGGAATCACACCTTGCTGTTTAACGATTAACAAAATGAAGTACCTTGACAACAAACGCTAATTATTACAATAATTGTCCTAATATTAATAGTAGCAAGCGGAAGATAAAAATTAAATAACGGCTCGGTAAACCCATCCATACGTCATAGGCATCTAACTGGGGATACACTAGTAGCCGGAAGCTCCATCGTCATACACTGCCTCGTAGTCGACGTACTCGGCAGAGTCGTCACCTGTGCATAGATCTGAAGAACAACCAATGAGTATGGATAAACCATACACAGCAAGCATGTATATCCTTAGGTAACGAATGCAAGGCTAACAAAGAATTAGAGATGGTTATTTTTGCATAAAGACACTTTTAAACAAATCTATCAGTTGTAAAGCAATAGTTTAAATTGATTTTAAATTTATTTCTTAACTCATGTTTTCTCAACATAGCAATATAAATGACATTCGCTGTCAACTCTACTCGATAACCTTGGCAATGCATTCCCTGTAATTCACAGCTCGGCATTCGCTGCCCGGTATTCGCTGCCTAGCAATCCCTGCCATTACCATCTACAACAATTTAATTATTAAAAAGGTGAGACTAACAAGTAGAGCTGCCTAAGCCTGCTCTAGACCATGAGCACGGCTATCATGATAGTTTTAACTCTGCAGAGTGTGTACACTTTACCCATGAGACTCACCCGAGAGTGAGATGAAGCCATTATCCCTGGTACGTCTAGAATTGAGGATTCCGCACTAAGGATTCACCCCCAGGCCGTTTCATCATGAAGCCCGAAGTCCCGTCATGTGCCAGATGGACATCCGGTGCTGATCAAGCACACCCACACCGCCATGACAAACCAAAACTAGATTTTCCAAGGTAACAACTAAGGTATTGCATTATTAACACCTATGGTTGTACAGTTTTGCCCGGTCAGTCCATCCACAATGTTCGGTCCTTAGATTAACCGAGGTGGCACACCACAAACCAATCTCCACCAATCAAACCGCCACCTCGAATCTACTCACGCCACATTAACTGTAGTTGAATTAAGTTTAACCAAAATCACACGATAAAGAGTAGATTCTCTCTACCAAGATTTTGAATGATTTCCCATTATAATGATCCGCTAGATTTCCCATCAAAGAGGCTAAGCATCTAACGTGAGTAAATTCAAGGAGAGCAATAATACGAGTTTAATTCATACTAGGTGACAATGGAAGATTAAACGTGCTAGCAGATGTTTAACATGTTGTCGGCAATAACTAAATTAAACATATAACAATAAAAATAAAATTAGCATGCATATTTAAAAAAACCCCTAGGAATAGTAAACATAAGAGAAAATGAAGTGGGATCAACATGAATCTAGCTTGCACGTTGATCCGAGTAGCACGTTCCTGGACAACCGGCAGCTAGCTCCCCTCCGATCTCCTCCACGACGTCTACACGCAAATCGAGACATAGACAAATCAACATCAGCAAATAAAATTCAGAAAAT
Organism: Olyra latifolia; assembly: GCA_036346145.1. Lineage (NCBI taxonomy): Eukaryota > Viridiplantae > Streptophyta > Magnoliopsida > Poales > Poaceae > Olyra > Olyra latifolia. The sequence continues at coordinate 24,228,918 of CM070533.1, forward strand.
TATGAAATAAATACAGTAGGCAGATTAGGCTAAAAGATGATCAACACAATTGGTTTGGTGCGAATCAGAGCTATGGTTTGGGAGATATGAAATTGCTGGGTTGACTGGGTTTTGACCGGATGGATTAAAGGCTGGCTGCTGCTCTGTTTCTTCACGCGCATGCACCACGCGAGAGGAGAGAGAGAAAAGAAAAAGAAGAGAGAGAGAGAGAGAGGACCTGATGGCGGCGGATGACCGGCGGGCAGAAGGGCGGCGACGGCTCCCCACAGAAGCGCTGCCCCGGCGGCAGACCATGGCACGCAGCTGCATGGGTGTGGTGGCTGTTTGTTCGGCGGGCTCGGCCCGACCACGGCGTGTGGTGATGGCGGCGGCGGCGGCGACACAGCTCACTGATGGCGGCCTCGTCGGGCAAGCAAATGGCGGTGGCACGGGAGGCGGCGTGAAGGCGGCTCACCTCGGCACGACGACGACAGGCGGCGGCAGCCTCTCCTCCTCCTCCTCCTTCCCTTGCTCTATGTTGCTAGGGTTTGGGGGCTCGTGGCAATGGAAGCCACGGCCGATGGTTTGGGGCTTTTTATACTGTGGATATGTTGGTAATTATGGCATGTTTGGATTCGATTTGGTCTCGATTTGGGTTGTGGGCTATGGAAATAATTGATTTGGTGCATCGTTTATGGTATGATATTTGGGAGTTTTTGGGTAGTAGGACGTGATTTGGTTTGGATTGAGTTGGAAAGTGAGGGATATGGTTGATTTGGTGTGGTTTGCCCTACCGGCTAACAGACTCAATCGGGTCGATGAATACGATCACCGTGATTAGGGAAGGGATTAGGGTAGGATTAGGGCTCAGTAAAATGATTAAAGAACAATTAGTAAATAAATTGATATAATAATTATTTTAAAATTGAAATAATATTTTCTGGTATTAAGAAATTAATAGGATGTCACAGCCCAAGAGCCAGAGTTCCCGTATTCCGCTCCCTGCCTCACTTTTAATCAGGTCCCTGACTTCTATGTCTAGGTCGCACTCTAGACACACGCCTCAATTGCCAGGTCCTACATGGACCCTAAAAGACAATCACAGAACCGTAAACCATACTGCACCGCAGCTGAAACTAGACTGAGTAACCCACAACACCCAATTACATCCCTCATTTTCCTACCATTCTTTGATTTCTGCCATTACATATTACGATGTGAGTAGTATAGTGGTGAACTACGTCCACCATGATAGGGCAATTAGACCCTGAAAATCATAGATTAGACCTAAGTTTGTCTAAACAAGTTTTACCTATGGACTATGAGTCCAAAATATCTAATATTTATCCTAGAGTTCCAAACGACACGGTAATCAAAGCAATCAAATATGGTAATTGAAGCATTGTCAAGAACAGGGCATGCGTACAACATGATTAAAGAATAGACATACCTACTCTAGCATTTCAAATAATTGCAACATATATTAGAGCATGCAATTTCTTAGTTGAATCAGAGTAATTTATATAAAACTGGGTAAGGTATGAGCTATGAATGTTACCTCGCCTTGTTATGGAGAACGGTACTCTTCCTTAGGGTCTTTAAATCTTCCCTCTAGGCCCTCAACATCTATTCATAATAACTAAGAGAATATATTAACATATGTAGAAAGGGATGATGCATGAATGCACGACTTATTTTCGATTAACTGCACCTAGCATACCATCTCTTAATTAAGATACCGAGATTTTCTACATGTCATCATATGCCATGCATGAATATACCCTTAATTAGCTTTAATAAAGATACCCATGCTGGAAAATAATTTTTAGAATAAAATAAAGTGATATAGTGCGCGAGAAGCCGGTCTAGGAAGTCGGCGCGGCTATCCTCGGTGTCGTGCGCAAGAAACCGGCCTAGAAAGTCGGCTCGACTGTCCTCGGCGTCGTGCACGAGAAAAGCCGGTGTAGTAAGTCGGCATGGCTGTCCTCGGCGTCGTGCGCGAGAAGCCGGCCTAGGAAGTCGGCGCTGCTGCCCTCGACATCGTGCGCGAGAAGCTGGTCTAGGAAGTCGGCACGGCTGTCTTCGGCGTCGTGCGCGCGAAACCGGCCTAGAAAGTCGGCTCGACTATCCTAGGAGTCGTGCGCGAGAAAAGCCTGCCTAGGAAGTCGGCGCGGCTGTCCCTGGCGTCATGCGCGAGAAGCCGGAGTAATGTGGTCGGCGCGGCTATCCTCGACGTCGAGCACGAGAAGCCGACGCAGTAAGTCGGCACGGCTGTCCTCAGCGCAGTGCACGAGAAGCCGGCCTAAGAGGTCGGCGTGGCTGTCCCTGGCGTCATGCGCGAGAAGCCGGCGTAAGGAGGTCGGCGCAGCTGTCCTCAGTGTCGAGCATGAGAAGCTGGTGCAGTAAGTCGGCATGGTTGTCCTCGACGTCGTGTGCGAGAAGCCGGCCTAGGAGGTCGGCGCGGCTGCCCTCGGCGTCGTGGGCGAGAAGCCGGTCTAGGAGGTCGGCGCGGCTGCCCTCGGCGTCGTGCACGAGAAGCCGGTCTAGGAAGTCGGCGCGGCTGCCCTCGGCGTCGTGCACGAGAAAAGCTAGCGCAGTAAGTCGGCGTGGCTGTCCTCGACGTCGTACGCGAGAAGCCGGCCTAGGAAGTCGGCGCGGCTGCCCTCGGCGTCGTGCGCGAGAAGCCGGTCTTGGAAGTCGGCGCGGCCGCCCTCGGCGTCGTGCGCGAGAAGCGGCCTAGAAAGTCGGCTCGACTGTCCTCGGTGTCGTGCACGAGAAAAGCTGGCGCAGTAAGTCGGCATGGCTGTCCTCGGCGTCATGCGCGAGAAGCCGGTCTGGGAAGTCGGTGCAGCATCCCTCGGCGTCGTGCGCGAGCAGCCGATCTAGGAAGTCGGCGCGGCTGTCCTCGGCGTCGTGCGCGAGAAAAGCCTGCCTAGGAAGTCGGCGCTGCTGTCCTCGGTGTCGAGCATGAGAAGCCGGCGCAGTAAGTCGGCATGGCTGTCCTCGGTGTCGTGCGCGAGAAGCTGGCCTAGGAAGTCGGCGCGGCTGCCCTTGAGCACGAGAAGCCGGCGCAGTAAGTCGACGCGGTTGTCCTCAGCGCAGTGCGCGAGAAGCCGGCCTAGGAAGTCGGCCCGGTTGTCCCTGGCGTCGAGCATGAGAAGCCGGCGCAGTAAGTCGGCGCGGCAGTCCTCGGCGTCATGCGCGAGAAGCCGACCTAGGAAGTCGGCGCGGCAGTCCTCGACGTCGTGCGCGAGTAGCCGGCCTAGGAAGTCGGCACGGCAGCCCTCGGCGTCGTGCGCGAGACGACGGTCTAGGAAGTCGGCGCGGCTGTCCTCGGTGTCGTGCGCGAGAAACCGGCCTAGAAAGTTGGCACGACTGTCCTCAGAGTCGTGCGCGAGAAACCGGCCTAGAAAGTCGGCTCGATTGTCCTCGGCGTTGTGCACGAGAAAAGCTGGCGCAGTAAGTCGGCGTGGCTGTCCTCGGCGTCGTGCGCGAGAAGCCGGCCTAGGAAGTCGGCGCGGCAGCCCTCGGTGTCGTGCGCGAGAAGCCGGTCTAGGAAGTCGGCGCGGCTGTCCTTGGCGTCGTGCGTGAGAAACCGGCCTAGAAAGTCGTCCCGACTGTCCTCGGCGTCGTGCGCGAAAAAAGCCTGACTAGGAAGTTAGCGCGGCTGTCTCTGGCGTCATGCGCGAGAAGCCGCGCATAAGGAGGTCGTCACGGCTGTTCTTGGCGTCGAGCATGAGAAGCCGGCCTAGGAAGTCGGCGCGGCTGCCCTCGGCGTCGTGCGCAAGAAGCCGGCCTAGGAAGTCGGCGCGGCTGCCCTCGGCGTCGTGCGCGAGAAGCCGGTCTAGGAAGTCAGCGCGGCTGTCCTCGGTGCCGTGCACAAGAAACCGACCTGGAAAGTCGGCTCGACTGTCCTCAGCATCGTGCATGAGCAAAGCCTGCTTAGGAAGTCGGCTATCAAGGTTTCAACCGAAACCTCTTCTATCGTCATCATGGTGACGTCTCTCATCTTCTTCTCGCTCCCGTTGCCGAGCTTCAATGTCTTGGAGAAGGTCACGGTTTATCGTTGTTGCCGGAGCAACAAGTGGGTGCGGCGGTAGTCGTCGTCGTCGTCACCGCAAGTCGGGGAGCGTAGGAGCCGCAAGTCGGCGTCACAGGAGACGCCAGTCGGGGCGTCGTAGGAGCCGTAAGTCAGGTCGGCATAAGACCCTCGCCGTGATCTCTGGGATGAGATCCGCTTTGTCTTCGAGGTCCGCCATGCCCTTACTGAGGTGCACCAAGGATCATCGAGGTGCCGAGCGAAATTCACGTCGAGCTCCATCTTCGCGCGGGATTCACGTCACCTCCGAGCAATCTGTCTTCAAACGGTCGCCACAGTCACATTCAAACTTGGTTTTCAATGATCTTGGACTTGTTGGAAAGATAACGAGATAAGCTTTCCAACGCATCCAAAACCACCCCGAAATTCCTTCCAAGTCAACAGAAAATCACGACGTAAGTTTCATCCAGATTCTGAACGCAAATAGATCGCATCTTCTTCTTGCGTTCGCTTCGCGGTTGAAGTTGTCTTCCGATCGGATTTGATCCGATTCTTTGAGGACAAGTTTGCCGAGGTTGTTGATTATGAAATCCAAGCCTTTAAAACGGAAAACTTGGCCGAAGGTGAATTCGACGGCGTTGCCGCCGAGAGATGCCATTGAGTTTGATAAAGATGATCTTAGCACTGTCCCTACCTGGCGCCAACTGTCGATGAATTATGTCGGCAATATACTTTATGGGGCTATGCGTAAGACCGAAACCCGATGGTAACACAGGAGACAGATTTATATAGGTTCGGGCCCTCTGCGGTGGAGGTAATACACTATTCCTGTGCTCGTGGATTGTATTGGGGTTGATCTCGATGAATCAATGTTGAGGATGGCTATGGGTCGATGTAATCTCTCCTATCGAACCAGGGGTCCCTGCCTCCCTTTATATAGTGGAGGGAGATAGGGTTATAGATAAGTATCCTAGTTGGTAATGGAAACTGTGGATAGAGATAGAAAGTCTATCTCTATCCTTTCTTGCCGAGTATGTAAGTACCGGATTACAACTGTCTTTCTTGTGATACAAGTTGGGTCTTCATACGGGGCAGGCCCGTCTTCTAGATGGTAGGCGTGACCCTGCTCTGTGAGGTGGTCCGTCTAATTAGTCCCCGTGAGGATACCGAGGACCATGTTATCCACAGGTGGGCCTCGAGGCCCACTTGTCAGGGTGGTCCCATGCTAGAAACGGAAATACATCATTAGTTGTGGAAGACACATTCTGAAGGAATACACTTCTCTTAATCCAACATGTGGGACCATGGCCCACATGTTAGTGACTCAAAACTAATCCGCGGGAGAGATTTAAATCTAAGAACAATGCTGGGTGGACCCTGCATGTCAGTGACTAATAAACGTAGACCAACAGTGGGGTGACACCAGCATGACGTCAGCTCTCCTAGCGCTTCGGCTGAGGTTCGGCGAACCTACGGCATGGAACTGGCGGCGCTTCCACTACTTAACTGCTACTTGGTCGGAATAGGATCAGCGAGCGAGAGCTAGGACGTGATGGCCAGGGCATTGCCCGCGGCAAACTAAATCGACGATGCCATAGGCGCGGGTGGCGATAAGCTATGGTATCATGATGCTACTGTTGATGGAGAGGGTGGCAACCAATTCGCCAGGGGAGGGAGGTTCTAGGGGCTACCAGAAGTCTACCTGAGGTGGCGCCGAACTCGGGGAAGGCCTGACTCGAGCTATCACCATGGAGATAGCAACGGCTGAAACAGGGGTCACGCCGCCCGAGAGCTCCGGTGAACCATAAGAAAAATTGACGACAAGATCATGAGAGGCAGCCCATGGGGAGGCTACAAGAACAAGAAATGGATTGGTGGCTTACCAAGGCGCGAAAGGGACGAAAGAGGGTAAATCGGGGCTCAGCGGCGGAAATGGTGAAGGAGGGACGATGCGGACGAGCTTCGAGCTTATAAAGGGGGTGGAGGTCCGCGAAAGTGAGGGAGAGAAGCTCTGTGGATGGGGGTCTTGAGGGGCAGAAGTGATGGGGTGGGACGACGCGGAGCAGTGCGGTGATGATGGCCAGGACTGCGATGGCACGGCTACAGCTGATGGGTTTGGATGAGAAGCGAGCGCCGAGCGGCAATGAGACATGACGGCCAACCTGGCACAGCGTTGGCCCGTGCGGCTATGGGACAGCGTGCGCGGCTTAGTCAAGGAGCGAGTGGCACGACACAGACACTGAGCAGTGCAACGCAGGACCCCCATAAGTAGCCTAAGGCCCATCTAGCCTGCAGCGTCCCCCAGCCGGCCTAGCCAGACATAGGCGATTAGGGTTTCCTATCCTAGCCGCCATTGCGGTGGCGGCAGTGGGTTGCGTCGAGGACAGCGATGCCGATGTAGAGGCCGCGAGCCCTAGGAAGCGGCGGGTCGGAAGTGTCAGGTTGGCTTGGCGCTACGAGGCCGAGACCGAGTCGGCGGCGACGCGGAGGTCACATGATGGCCGTGGCGCTGCGAGGCCAAGGTTGCATGGTGGCAGCGCATCAGCGGCTGTGCTCTGCGAGGCTTGCGCGGCGGTACCATCGGGACGGCGCGATGAGGCACTCTAGGCCAACGGCGACTGTGGGGTACATACGTGGTGACGCCTGCTAGCCCGAGTGTGTACGCGACACTAGCACCTGTATGCTTTGAGCATGAGCACAGTGTTCCTGTCGGTGGTGCAGCCTCGGGGCTTGCGATGCGCGCTTCGTGCGCTGATGACACGTCGAGGGCGTGGCCGACACGAGCATGGGTTGTGGCGGCATGTGGGTGCACGACTTTCATAGCCTGCAAGGCGATGGCTGTGCATCATGTTTCTGTTCTATTTTTCATCCAGAAAAACTAATCTATCGGCATTCGTTGGGACCAAGGAAAACAGATCCACTGGCCAGATGCAAATTCAATTCTAATAGAAATTCAAAAATACAAAAGGATTCAATTCATAAGATCAATTCTAGGGTTTCTCACCTTGTGAAGCTCTTGGAGACACTCGTGTTGATAACGTATTAGGAAACCTCTGCTACCCAGTGTAGTCCAAAGGGTTCCCGTATTCATCATCTCTCAATCTCACAAACAATCACATGCACAAAGAAAAATTATACACAAGAGACATAGAGATGTGTGGGGCACAGCTTCTTTCGTTTTTTTTAAGAAAAGCAATCAATACAATCAATAGGGAGTCCTCTCAAATATACATAGACAAGACCTATGAGCTAAGGTTCAGATAAGTGGATACAATTCATGGGATCAACTACCAGAAGGTCCGGAACCCCACCAGTTTATTAATACTAATTTCTGGTGTGGGACGGTTGGGAAGTACATGGGCTGCATTCACGATGGCAGCCTCTAGCGCTTCCCCCTCTTCAGCACCCGCACCATGAATGTGGACAGCGAGCTCCCGGAGGGCAAGGAGATGGCGGATGCCGAGATCGGTAGCACCAACTGTAGTGGCGGGTTGCGCCTCAGCCGCCAATCGGACCCACAAATCAAGAGCTCGCAGCTTTGGCATGGCTCCCGCTTCCAACAGAGTCGTAGACACTGAGCACGCTAGGCAACCCATGTGCAACACCATCAGACGTCGGAATCCGTTGCTGCCGATGACGATGCTCTCTTCGGCGTCCTGGGCTCGTAAGCTGAGATATGTCAATACGGGCAAGTCCCCCAGGATGTCGATGGTTTCCTGTCTCAATTGACTCATCCCGATCTCCAGGACTATGAGGTTGGTCTGGTACGCTATCCACTTTGGAATTTTAGACACTAGGATATTATACAATGCTAGCTTGTCAAGGAGATGAGGAGGTTCAGCCCAAGAATCGAATAGAAAGTCAAAAGACTCGCATGATTTGTGCTGATTAATCCGTAGGTATCGGAGGCTGGATTTACCAAGTTTGCTGATGCACGAAACAAGAGTCTCTTGGTATGTTGTCATGTCATCAATATCAAGTGAACCACACATCGACCACCATAAATCAAGGGTTCTCAATTTTGTTAAGCTGCCCAGCTCTTTCACTGAAATTATTGGAGTTCTCTCGTCCACCCATATACGTGACAGTTCCTCCAGTGCTTGCATCTTGCCTACCGCAACACGCAATTTTACATAAGGAACATATAAATATTTCAGTTGCCGTAGTTCAACAATGCTTGCAGGCAGCTCTTTTATACACGTATTCAATAGATCCAATGTCTCCAGAACATGCAATTGCCCTATTTCTTCTGGCAACCGTTTAAATTCATATGCTTTAATTTTAAGGTACCTAAGCTGAATCAGCTTCCCTATATTTTCCAAACTGCTCTTCCAACTCTGTACAGAAAGCACTCTGATGGCAGGGAAATCCAAAATAGAAGGCATTGCTTCACAGCTACCAAACACCACGAGGGAACGAACATGAGCAGTACCTGTGGATGGCACTGTCATATCTTCATGTCTAAGGTAGTGAAGTGAGAGTCGGCGAACCTTATCCTGTGAAGCAAATTTATGCTCATGATCATCAATGCAAGTGACAAAATTCTCCTCAGCTGCCTTGGATACAACGAGATCAAGAATCATATCATGCACTCGGCATCCTGTTGCCTGGCCATCATAATTGATGTTTACCGGTAGGATCATACTTCTATTTATAAGTTCATTAAAATGAGATACCCCAACTTCCTGTAAACTTTTGCCACTATCGACAGTAATGAATCCTTCTGCCATCCACATCCTTACCAAATCATCCATCCAGATCTCATAATCCTCAGGATAAATGCTTAGATATAACAAGCATGTCTTGAGATGGCAAGGAAGATCATTGTAGCTAAGAGATAAAATCTTCCTCATATTCGATACATCAGGATGTTTCTCAAGTCCCAAACCAATTGACTTCTGAACACTGATCCACTCTACTCTTGCTTCCGATTTAGTACTTAACAAACTAGCCATAGTAACTATTGCCAGTGGTAAACCGCCACACTTTCTTATGATGTCATCAGAGACATCTTCTAGGTGTGGAGGGCAATTATCTTCGGAGCCAAAAATTCTTCTGAAAAACAAAGTTTTGGAGTCAGCTTCACTTAGTTTCCTTAGTTTATACACATCACTAGGGCTTGAACAGCAAAACTTTGCAACAGCAGCTTTTCTTGTTGTTATTATTATTCTACTGCCATTATTATTATCAGGCAAACCGCACTTGATAATCTTCCAATCTTCGGTATTCCATGTGTCATCAATCACAACAAGATAGCTGTCAAATGAAACGGAGTCACAATTGAAACAAATCAATCTAAGATATGTCCAATACACACAAATTGTGTTTATTGGAAGGACAATATACACAAAGTAATTTCGATAGCTAGTGACTTGAACCAATGAATGGATGTCAAACTAATAAATCTAGTGAGAAATATTGATCTAAGTATTTCAAGCAAGTTTAAATTAAGGTATGTGATTAGATACCTCTTGTCCTTGAGTGAATCCCTTAGTACATTAATGAGCCATTCTTCATCCCTAAATTCGATGTTTGCATCCTCCTGTATCTTGATTTTGGAGAGTATGGACCGAAAAATCTTTCTTACATTAGGCTTTTGTGACACTGACACGAAAGCTTGGCAATCAAATTGATGACTGATTTTTTGGTACACTTGATTAGCGAGAGTAGTCTTGCCTAATCCTCCAAACCCTACGACCGACACCACTTTCAGTTGCTTCTTTCCATCATCCACCAACTTGGCGAGCTCATACCTTGGGCCATCAATACCGACCAGGCTGGCTGCCTCCACATAGAGTGCAGACAACCGAGGGTCCAAAGCCACCACATTGGTGTCCCCAGAAAAGGGCAATGTATCAAGTTTGTACCTCTCTCTTCTCTGGTTTGAGCTCATGGATCTGCTCAGCAATGCCACGGCGAGCTCCCAGATTCTTCACTTTCTGGACGCCATCACGAAAGAATTTCTTGATGCCCGTAGAATTGCGATGCTCATGCTGAAGCCGGTGCATGTACATGTCGACGAAGTCCTCGATATCATAGGCCATCTCCCTCACTTGATTCCTCCACTCCCTCGTTTGTGGGTCTAGCTCCTCCTTTTCAGCCAACCTCTCGAGGAAAGCATTCATGCTGCCTAGCTCCTGCTTCAGGAAGGTGATTTCTCGTTTCACACCTTTCTGCAGCTTGTACTCATCGAGCAGCAGCGTGCTGAGCTTCTGCAGGAGGGAGTTCATCACGCCGGTGGCGGCGCTCACCATTACCCCAGCCATCTTCAGGACCAGCTCAGAATCGCAGAGTTGATGGCTCGAAATTGATGCTGCTGGCAAGTGCTAAGGACACTCTCTCAAGGTGGTTTATAACTTCAGATATCTGAAGAATTCACAGACGAACTATGTTCGTCAAAAACAAAGAATATAATCCAAGCCATAGATGTAAGTAATTAAGTATGTACCTCCTGCCCTCATCGTGTTCCGTGGACATGGCCTCCCGCTGGCTAATGGTGCCGCAAAAGACTTTGGGAGGAAAGGTGGTGGAGAAGACGGGAGAAAAAGCAGTGGGTGTCGGCAAGAACCGTCGATGTTGCTGCACTGAGGCTATGGAGAGAGAGCAACAGCACCACGCAGGATGGCTAGCCGGACGAATACGATGCTTTGTCGGCGAGTGCGAGCGTTCCAGCCACGTTAAATGGCCTTAAGAAAGATTCTGTATTTCTATCTCCATCAATAATGCTATCTAAATCTCATTTCAATACAAAATGATTACCGATAAGAGAGAGACTAAGAGGGGCTCCGGATGCTATCTAAATCTCATTCAATCATGCACTTTGATAATGCATGGAATCAGACAATGAAACCGAGTCAGGCATGATGCTTATGCACGCAACTTGCTAGAAACTTCTCAAAAGTAACTGACACTGCCAACCGAGTCAGGCATGATGCTTATGCACGAAACTTCCGAGAAACTTCTCAAAAGCAACTGACACTGCCAACCAGCTGGGAAAATCCAAAAAGTAAACTAAAGGTACGTAGCAGCAGGGTTTTATCACCGTTTTGTCAAAAACTTGATGTTTCTTGCAACTTGCTTGATATCACCGTTTTTTTTTTCCAAAACTCGCCTCCGATGGTTTCAAGAAACCGCAAAAACCACTAAAGCAGGATGAATTCAAATTCAAAAAATCAAACTAGTCCAGATATTTGGTAGTGGTTTTCAACGGTTTTCCAGACCGTTTTGACAATTGCTCGAGATGTTTTGACAGGAAAAGTATAAAAACATAGAGTAGTGATGGGAAAATCTAGAAAAATCATAAAATGCAGGGAACAATCCTAAAAATGCAGGGACAATTAAAAAATATATTAATAGCTTAGAATATCTATATGGTGATATCAAGTAGGTGGCTCACTGGACAGGAAGCCTGGTAATAGAGATTGTCATGTCACGAGCCATATTATTCATAGTTTAATGTGATTATTCATGAATACTTGTTCCTGCTATACTTTTAATCATGTTATTATCATATATGTTTATTATCATATATGTTTTAGCATGATTTCCCTAAAAAAAATTAAGAGTTATACTTTTCCAATTGTTGCGCCTATAAAGGTCTCAATCGTTTTTGGTAGGTCTGCCAAAGCATGATGTCATTAGTGATCTCGGTCAAATTAATATGGTTGATGTCAGACATCGTATGCATAGCATTGGTTTTACATGATGAAGTTAAAATGATTTTGGGCTTCAGGACATAGTGTTGAGAGCCTAGGCATTGGATGCCACCCAATAAACAAGAATCATATAGAGATGTGATTAGTAAAGTGTTGCTTACCTATTTCACTAAGGTAGTGTTCTTTTCAGTGTTTGCGTTTGCGTTTGCTTATAAGCTGAAAATTTGTTATTTTCGTACAAGTCAATCGCTTTGACGTTTGGTAGCCAATTTTATTTAACCTGACCAGGCTATCAAGGGTGATCATCAAGGCAATCATTAATAAAATCAAATGACAGATGATTTCATCAAAGCAAGATCATCATGGTAAATCAATAACAAGTAACTAACATGGCATGATACATCATGATTAAGCAAATAGGCATAATTACTTAAAGAACATGCAATTTAATACTGTAAATAAAATACTTTAGAAATCTGGGATTCAATATGATCTATTGAATGCTAACTCGCACTAGGGAAGTTTAGACTCTCCCTAGTGAAAGTAAATACCCTCTAGAAAAGATGTTAACTCGCCTTGGCCTTGGGATCGAAGTCCTGGTTTGGTGTGGAGTCCTCGAAATGTCCTTCCGGATCCTCTACAATAAACATAGTGCAGTGAAGAAAAGAATGATGCATGAGATGCAATCATAGGTGCTCGAAATTGGTCATCTATATATCCCTTATATATATATGGTGTCTGTCTAGGAAGTTCCATGATCCTTCTTATGAAGCGCTAACTTCTATCGTAAGTGTAGCGGTGATGCTCATGAGATGATGCACATTAATAAATAGATACATACCTAGTATTATCCATAAATTTTCTAGTATTATTGAAGAATTCTAGCAATTTTTAATAAATCGTTTCTAATTACTGTATTTATTTATTCACAAAATCTAGGGAAAACAGGATGAACAGCCAGTAGGCCATGCAGACGCTACAAGAAGACAGCCGCTATCGACAAAGGGCCCATGTGTCGGCCGACGAGGTGCTCGCAAGAAAAGCGAGAACAAGCCTTTGGTTGAGATAAACGTATTTCCAGATTTATGCGATCACTTAACCTGACAATGGGCCACGGGACCCACATGTCAGCGACGCATTACCTATCTCGCACGTGATTTAAAACTAAAACGGTTTCACACACGCATCTTGGTGTAGATCCAACGACTGGGACTTTATCTTCCACCCCCGGTCGGGGAGGCGGTGATGATGTCATGAAACCAGTGAACTATCAGCGGCTTACCGGTGGCGCTACAAGGCACTATAAGGGACATTCTTGGGCGCTACGGGTTTTACACAAGTAGCCCAAGAAGGGGTCGTCACGATACTCGCCGGCAGCAAGCCCAGCGGCACGGAGAACTCCCATGGGAGCATCTATCTATGGCTATACAATGCCCTATAAGCTAAACGGAGACGGGTATGAGCATGAGGATGGCTTGAGGATGCTCACCGAGCTCTTGGCTGGACCGACGAAGGCGTGAGAAGTACTGACAGCGGGGAGGCCGAAACAGGGGCGGCAACAGGCGCTCGTCGCCAAGGATCTCTAGTGACTCACTGGTTCAATTGACCTAGGCGAAAGAAATGCAATGGTGAGGAGATGCTCCACACGCGAGCAATTTCCGAGGGACTCACCGTGGAGGAAAAATTTTGGAAGGGGGTGTAATGGCGATATTATCGGGCTAGTGGCTGTGGCGTGGAGCTCCTGGCAAGCTCAGGGCTTCCCGGGACGATTCCTTTGAAAGGAAGCAAGGTGGGGGTGTGGCAAAGCTGATGCGCGCACGAGTTAGAGCTCTGGATGGAGTTGGCGGCGTGAGAGTGAACGTGTGAGGGAGTGGCTCTGGCTTGGCTCAACGATTTTGAGCTTGGCCGAGACGTGCTCTAGGTCCAGCGGTCACGAGGGGGGCAAAGGCGGTCTCTAGGAAGCTTCGTCGACGATTAGTGGGCACAAGTGGTGGCCTGCTCAGCTGACTTGCCGCCTTGGCTGAAGTTGGTCCGTGCAGCTAATCACGCGCGGTAGCGTGCCGAGCTCCGGTCAAGGGCCCAAAGGCTCAGTGCAATTGAGTACAGGGAAATGCCGGGGGTTGGGCAACCAGGCGGTGCTCGGTAATGGTCGCATGGCCGATAAAGCGGTCATGGTGGTTGGCATGTTTCGGTCAAAGGGCATGACGCCAAGCATTGGCGGCAAGGCCAAGTCGGCTCAGAAGTGGGGGCCACGGTTCAACCTGACACCCACAAACAGCCAAGAGAGGATCTCCAACAGAGATCCTAGGGCAGAGGAGGTGGATTTCGCCGGTGAGGTGGAGGCATGGCAGTGGCAACCACGCTACTCGATGAAATGCCCTCAAGAGCAAGAAAGGGAAGAGGCTGCCAAGTGGGTCCCACTAGGGGTCAAGCTTGGTCAACCCATGGTTCAGACTATCACTTAGGGTCTAGACTCGTTTCTAGAATTTTTATAGGATTTTTCAGGGGATTTCATCATATATATCTTGTCATGCCCTGTTGTTTGTCATTGCTGGTGTCAGGCAAAGACAAGGGCAAGGGGGTTGTTGAGGGAGGAAATGAGAGGGTGAGGTGGAGGATGAGGATTTTTAAGGGCTGCACTACCATGTGGGGGACAAGGGGCTTGCTTGTTATTGAAGGAAGAGAGTAGCTTACTGTAGGGAAAAGAGAGACAGGCAGGCAGAGCCAGACAGAGAGTAGCATGAGGGAGAGGAGAGCGTGTCAGTGAGAGAAGAGAGGGAAAAGAGGTAGGACATATTAGAAAAATAAACAACTCATTTATTTAATCCAATTCAAGTTGCAATCAAATTTTTATTTGAATTAAATTTAAATTGTTGTTTCCAAAATCTATTTTTCAATCATTAATTCACAAATTATTAGAATAGGTTTTTTTAGTAGTTATTTTGCAATTAATATTTTAAAAGAAAATCTTTTTAAATTAGAATGTTAAGAAATTAAATATTGTAACATGCACATTTTCAAAAATAATTTTTGAAATGCTTAAATCACGTGCAATGGTTATTCATTTTTATATTTTTTGAAAATGGGGATGTTACAATCTAAGCATTTCCATGGACTTATTAGTCAGGGAGTTTTTAACTAGTTCTTAGGTTACCAATTGACAGGGTAGAAATTATACAAAGGATTAGCTTGTGTTTACTAACACATGTAATCAAGTGAAAAATATCTTTGATTTAACAACATAAATTGATACAAAAATTATAAAGCATGTAATTTCATAATTTAAAGAAATATAAATTTAAGTAAAACTAGGTTTAGAAGGATGAATTAGAGATATTGGCTCATCTTGACCGTGTGTGTTGAAATCCCAACTCGGGTCTTCGAGCTGTTCTTCCGGGCCTTCTATATCTAATATGAAGAACCAAATAGCACAAATATATTTAGAAAACTTCTAGGAGCAAGGTGCATGTGATGCAATAAGTCTATATACATCATGGCTTATCCTAAATTTCATATTCAATTTATTTATTTAGGAAGTTCCATGAATATGCAATGTGTGTGTGTGTGTATATATATATATATATATATATATATATATATATATATATATATATATATATATATATATATATATATATATATGTGTGTGTGTGTGTGTGTGAATGCATGATATCACAAGTCTACCCATATAATACACTCAACAATTGGAGATAAATATTTAAAATATAGTACATACATAATTTATCACAGAAACCATCATTTTCTTAACAAGGAAATAAACGGTATGAGAATTTCTATATTGACATACATGTTAGAGAGGGTTATTCAAATTTTTACAGAAGTAACAAATAGTGAAACATGTAGTAATATATTTTTCCTAGGTTCAAGGTCCTTTGTGGCATTTACATAAAATAATATTACCTTACAATATTCAATTATCTCCTCATTAGGATTTAATTTCCAAAGTCCTAAAAAGGTATTTCTATTTTTAATAATTTATTTTTCCAAATTTCTAAGATATTTATTATTTTTCTTAGGTTTCATCCTTCTGTAATGTATACATAAAAATAATCATAACTTTTAGAGACCAAATACTATTTTTACTAAATAGAATGCCATTTTTGAATTTGTTTATTTAAGAAAAATACTAACAGGAGGATTAATTATTTTTCAGGGGTAAAACCTTACTAACATATGCATATTATATTTTTACTATGTCTTGTATAGAATCTAGTATTTTCCATAATTTTACCATAATTTTTAGAGGACATAAAAAATAAACAGATAAGCAGTAACTGATTATTCTAAAAAAGAAAAGGGCTAGAATAGAGCTACAAAGATTTTTATAGGGATACAGAACACATGACTACGAAAGATTATATTTTTAATAAATCCAACATGTCATCTAGTATTTATAATAAATTTAACACAAATTTTTGGAAGTCTCTAACTATTTAAAGAAAATCATTTTTATTACTAGTTATTTAAATAGATAAAGTCCTGAAAATAAGCTTACACAGTAACAGGCCAAGTCTATCATTGTGCAGGCTCCAGCCTGCTACTGTGCCGCCCACAAGCGGGGCGCCCGAGCGCGGCCCGGTCGCAGAAGGTGTATTCTTGTAATACGCCACAACTAAACCAGACCGGTGGGTCTGTGGGGCCACTTATCAACGACTCACCACTATTACACGGGAGTTCAAACACATTTAAATCCCAGTGGGTCCTATAAATTAGTGGCTCAGTAGTTTTAAACCGGTTTAATTAGATTTGTTAAAATCCGGTAGGGTCCACTCATCAGTGACATTACCACACAGTGATTGTGAACCATGATGTCACCGTCTTCTTCCTCAGGCTAGAACGCGGTTGCACGAGAAGAACAACGGCTCACCAATGCTACAGGGCATGGCACGGGGTGTTCTTGGGCTCTAGGGAATCAGTGTGACACCACGCACACATAGGTCCTAGCATAGCAGTCGGAGACGACCGGACACGGTGGTGCCATGTACGGCGATGGCAACGGATTCGGGATGACGATGCTACGGTGAGCAAGACCGTCCCATGGTAGAATAGGATGCATGTGAACATGTGTGGAGCTAGTAGGTGCTCACCGAGGCGACAGGGTGGTCAGAGACGAGCTGGAGCGTCCTATCGTTGTGGAGACAGAAAGGTGGCCGAAACAAGGGCGACGACACTAGAGATCTCTGGTGAGACCTAGGTCAAACGCGTGCCATAGGCTGTTAGGTAGAGGGTTAGTGAAGCAGTGGACGATTGGGTGATAAAAAGGGGTGAAAATGTCTGGCGATGAGAAAACTTTTCGGCTCCGGTGAGCTATGATGGGTCTTAGGTCAATTCTTTAGGAGACGTTGTATAGGGGGAGGTGAGGTTCGTGTGGGTAGAAAGAATAGGGCGAGGGATGCCCTAGTGAGGAAGGGAGAGAGTGCTGGAGCAGAGCGACAGAGAGGGGTGGAGGCGATTGGAGGAGAATGGGGCTTGGGGCCGGTATTTTGTAGCTGTGGGAAGGGAAGCATAGGCTTGGAGAAGGGGCAAAGATGCATCTGGGTGCGCGCAGCCAGAGAGTAGAGGGTTGTCCTAGCTAGGATTAGAAAAGAGGAGAGAGGACATCCTCGCCAATGCTCGACCAATGGCAGCTCGTTCCTTTAGGGAGATGGTCGTGGGATGATGACGGCGGCAAGGGATGGTTATAGGGCTTGTACCCTGACGGTGGCATGGACAGTTGGATCAAGAACGGTGTGGCGGCGTGGTCATCGTCTGATTGCCACGGTGTTGGGGCGTCAGCGGTGTGGGACCGGTTGTGGAGCAAGTGGCCATGCCAGGATTGACTGGGGGTGAGCTACGGTGCAGCCGGGAGCTTGCTGTTGTGCGCCACCATGCTCACTAGAGAGAGAAGAGATGGGGAAAGTGGAAGCAAGGGAGGGACACTATTACAGAACTGGGCATCACAACCGGTCCATCAGAAGCGGTTTGGTGCGAACCCGTTGTAATCTTCGTACCAGAACCGGTTCGTGGGCAACGGGCAGGAGAGGACTTCCAGAAGCGGTTTGAAACACGAATTGCGTGTGAAGTCCCATCTCTACAGCTGTTTTGTCTCCCAAACCGGTTGTGGATTGCCAGAACCGGTTTGAGACACCAACCGGTTGTAAAATGCAAGCTCTAGAAGCGGTTGGTGTCTCAAACCGGTTGTAGAAGCCTCCCGCCCAGCGCATTTAAAACATCTTCTTCCTCCCCGAGGGCGCAGAGGTGAACGGGAAGTGTTAACAGAAGGGCCGAGCCATTGCTCAAGGAGGTGCTGTCCAAATTTTCAATTGAGGTGATTTAGCTGCAAATTAAGTGTTTCAAGGTTAGTAACGTCATGTTAACATCTTTCTCACCTAAGTATTGTTGTTTTTTTTTGTATTGGATGTGGAGAAATGTTGATTTGTTCTTTCTTGAAAGGTGTGTTTATTTGCTAGCTAGCTTTTCATCACTGAAAACTTTCTTTGCTTGTTTGCTAGCTACCAAACTTGTTTGCTAGCTAGCTTGATCACCTAATTTTAGGGAGTTGATCTTAAAATTAAGTTGTTTGCTTTAGGATCCAAAATTGAACGATAAATTTGCTAGCTAGCTTGATCATCGTAGTTTTAGAAACTAATTATTGGAGTATAAAATAAATAAGGCAAAAATTAGAAGGAAAAAAATTAAAAGGTAGAAAGGGAAAAATAATTCGTTAGTTTTAGTTAAAAATTGTAGAAGGATTAAAATAATTAAAAATGTAACAATTAGTTATTTTTTGTGCAATAAATGTGAAGGGTAAAAAATTTTAGTTAGGTTTAGTTAAAATGTATAAGGATAAAAATAATTAGAAAGGTAGAAAGGGAAAAATAATTAGTTTCAAAATTGTAGAAGGATAAAAAATAATTAAAAAAATGTAACAATTGGTTAGTTTTAGTTCAATAAATGTAGATGGACAAAAAAGAATAAGTGTAGTTGGAGTTTTTTTGTTGCAACAAAAAAATATTGTCTTTAATTGTAGACCGAAGAAGAATAAAAGGTAATTAGAAAGGTAGATCTAACTGCTTGTGAGCTTTAGATTCTAAAATGTAACTATATTTTTTTAATAAAATATAACTTGGTGTAGATGAACCGGCAATAGATGTACAATGCGGACCGCCGCTCCAGAGAGTTCATTGATGGCGCGAGGTTTTCTCGATGCGCCGCTGTTTCTTGCTCGCAGTGACTACATATGTTGTCCGTGTGTAGACCGCAAGAATGAGAAGGAGCACTCCCACCGATGGCGTGTTATGAACCATTTGATAATGAGAGGATTCATGCCAAACTATACCGTTGGACCAACCATGGCGAAGTAGGGATTAGCCAGAAGATGATGAAGACGACGAGGAAGAAGAAGAGGGTTTGAATAGTATCCCGACGCCAGCAATCTGTTCGTGGAAGATACACTCGGAGAGTTTGGTGATGATGAGCTGGACCAGATGTTTGCGTGATGGAGAGGAAGACTACACGATGAAAGACAATTCGACAAGTTCCAACAAGATGTTAGAGGACCACAGACTCCTTTGTACCCAAACCGTAGGGTGGCCACAAAAAGCCGCCACCACACCGAACTAATGCAATGGAAGGCCACGAATGGTGTCTCGGATAAGGGATTCGATGAGTTGTTATCACTCATAAAGAAGTTGCTTCGAAGATAACACTCGCTCGAATCTACATATGAAGCCAAGCAAGTCGTATGTCCTTCGGGATTAGAAGTACGTAAGATACACGCATGTCCTAACGATTGTATCCTCAGACGCAATGAGTACGAGGATTTTGATATTTGTCCAAAGGTGCAAAGAATCGCGTTATAAGATGAAGCGTGACGACCTGTGAAATAGATGGGGAGCGATGAAGAAGAGACCTCCGCTAAGGTGGTGTGGTATTTCGCCATCTCCCGATTGAAGCGCCTCGCTCGCTAACAAAGCGCATGCCCAGATGATGCGCTGGCACAAAGAAGAGCGTAAGGATGACGAGATGCTTAAACATCCTCCGATGGCTCCCAAAGGAGGAAAGTCGATCGAACATACCCGCACATTGCGGATGAGGTGAGAAACATAAGGTTTGGGTTGAGTACGGATGGTATGAACTGCTCGCGAGCCGAAAGCAAAGCAGCCATAGCACTGGCCTGTTACACTATGTATCTATAACATTCCTCCTTGGTTGTGCATGAAGCGAAAGTACCTATTGATGCCGTTGTTGATCCAAGGGCCCAAGCAACCCGAAACGACATCGATGTCTATCTCGAAACCATTGGTCAAGATCTTGTAACATTGTGGGAGGATGGTGTACGGGTATGGGATGAGCACAAAAGACAGATTTCACCCTACGCATTGCTGTTTGTTACCATCAACGATCGCTCGCGCTTGGTAACCTGTCAAACTTAACTATACAAGGATGTAGAGCTGCGTGCAAGGCTTAGATGAAACGGACAAGACGTATCTCAAAAACTCTCGGAAGGTTGTGTACATGGGCCATCAGAGGTTTCTTCTACGAGGCATTCGTTGCGGAAGAGAGGCAGGAATTTTAACGGGAAACCAGACCTTCGTGCTAAGCCTGAGCATCGAAGTGGGCCGCGTGTGTTTGCTATGGTAAAGGATCTGAAAGTAGTTTTTGGAAAGGGTCCTGGGAGAAAATCTATACCGAATGAGGAAGGTCAGGCACCCATGTGGAAGAAGAAGTCAATATTTTGGGACTTGCCTTATTGGGAAGTTTTGGAGGTCCATCACTCACTTGACTTCATGCACATCACGAAGACTGTTTGCGTGAACCTGTTAGGATACTTAGATATGTACGGCAAATCGAAAGATACACTGCAAGCTCGGAGGGATCTAAAACATTTGGAACTGAGGAACGATCTACATCTAGAAAATACAGGCAAAGGACAACATTATCTACATCCTGCGAGCTACACTCTAAGCAAAGAAGAGAAAAAAACATGATAGAGTGCTTGAACAGTGTGAAGGTCCCTTCTGGATACTCCTCGAATATAAAGAGACTCATATACATAAAAGAGAATAAAATCGCCCACCGAAATCCCATGACTGCCTTTGTGTTGATGACACGCTTGCCCAAATGGTCGTGAGAGGTATTTTGCTCGAGTGGGTCCGGGGACAATCACAAAGCTGTGTTCCTTTTTCAATGCGGTTTCGCAAAAGGTTATTGATCCGATAAACTAAGTAAGCCGCAGGATGACGTGGTACAAAGTGTGGTTAGCCTTGAGATGATCTTTCCTCCTATATTCTTTGATATTATGGTTCATCCGACTGCTCACATTGTCAAGGAGATAGGTATTCTCGACCGTGTTTCTACACAACATGTTTCCTTCGAGAGGTACATGAGTGTCCTAAAGAGGTATGTCCAGAATCGTTCTCATCCGTATGATGCATAGCCGAGGGTATGGCACGAGAAGGTGATTGAGTTTCGTGTGGATTACATTAATGATCTAAATCTGATTGGTGTCCCTATATCACGCCATGAGGGGAGGCTCCAAGGAAAAGGGACACTAGGACGAAAAGCACTTGCATGCAAAGGTCTGCATACTTTTAAACAAGCACATTTCACGTGCTCAAACACCCATCAGAGTGGCCCTTATGTCCTTCAAAGACAAGAGTATTCTACGCCGCGAATTCCTAGAGAGGTCTGAGGATTGGATAACACTGAGGCACATGGATTCATTCAGCACTTGGTTACAAAACTACATCCTTTCGGAAGGGTCAGACAATGAACAGTTGCAACGCCTAGCTCGTGGACCATATAGTGAAATCGTGACATTCAAGGGGTACGAGATAAATGGTTACACATTTTACACGAAATCCTAGGATAAGATGAGCACAAACCAGAACAGTGGCGTCCGTATAGACACCGCGGACAACACTAGCAAGGTGGACACGCATTATGGTTTCATAGAAGAGATATGGGAGTTTGACTATGGACCTTTGAAGGTCCCTCTATTCAAGTGCCAATGGGTTAAACTGAGTTCAAGCGGCGTGAAGATCGACAAATATGGCATGATGTACCGAGACCTCACACAAGTCGGCTATAGGCGTGAACCATTCGTTCTCACCAATGATGTGAGACAAGTCTTCTACGTAATGGACATGTCAAGCAAACCTAAGAAGCAGAAGGACAAGCCAAAGCGACACGTAGTTCTCCAAGGCAAACGAAGGATTGTCAGAGTTGAGGACGTCACAGACGAGGAAGAGTATAGTCAGTTCGACGAGCTCCCTCCTTTTGCGATGGATGTCGACATAAGTGTCCTGAATGACACAAATGTCGATGTTCAGATATACGCCATTTATCATAACGAAGGCACACTTGTAAAGACAAAGTATGTTACTAGTTAAGATGTGCTCCTGTATGAAACTTGTATATTTGAATCATATATAGAAATTAAGCAATGAAATTTTAAACATTTTAATGAAATATGAAACACAAGTACTGAAATTTTAAAATTTTAAAATAATATGAAACACAAGTACTGAAATTTTAAACATTTTAAAAAATATGAAACACAAGTACTGAAATTTTAAACATTTTAAAAAAAATATGAAACACAAGTACTGAAATTTTAAACATTTTTAAAAATATGAAACACAAGTACTGAAGTTTTAAACATTTTAAAAAAATATGAAACACAAGTACTGAAATTTTAAACATTTTTAAAAAATATGAAACACAAGTACTGAAATTTTAAACATTATACTGAAATATGAAACACAAGTACTGAAAAAGGAAAAATAGAGAAGGAATCCCCCGAAAAGGCCCTCTAGAAGCGGTTGGTAATACAAACCCCTTGTAGAAGGTAACCTCTACAAGCGGTTCGTAATACCAACCCCTTGTAGAAGGGGACCTCTATAAGCGCCCAAGTAAGACAATCTAGAAACCCCCTCTACAAGCGGTTCGTAATACGAACCCTTTGTAGAGGGGACCCGTACAAGCGGTTGGTAATACCAACGCCTTGTAGAAGGGAACCTCTACAAGCGGTTCGTAATACAAACGCCTTGTAGAAGGGAACCTCTACAAGCCAAGAAGACAACTGGATACCCTCTACAAGCGGTTCGTAACACTAACCCCTTGTAGAAGAGACCTCTACAAGGGGTTGGGACTACTGAACCGCTAGAAGGCCCTTTACAAGGGGTTCAGATACTGAACCGCTTGTAAAGGGGGTCTCTATATATTTCACTGCTCGCCTTTGCGCTTCACTCTCCCCAAAATTTTTCTAAGTTCCGAGCCGCCCTGTGCTTCACTCCTCTGTCGCTCCGCCAGATCTCCGCCGAGCCCCAGCGCCATGGTCGACGCCTCCACCGTCTTGGCGCGCTGCGTCGCCGCATCTCTCCGCCGAGATCCCGCGCGTGCTCGCCGCCTCTTTCATCGTCTTGGCGCCCTCGCCGACGCGCCGCCACCGCTGCCCACGCCTTCACACCACGTGCGTGGCGTCAGCGTCTGCTGCCGCCTCACCGTCGGACCTCCACCGCGCCGTCGACCTCTAGACCGTGCCCCCGATCCCCCAATCCACCGGAGGACCTAGGTTGCCCACGCCCATGCCGCACTCTGCCTCTGTTTTTTGTGTGCACACAGGGTGTTCGATGAAACGTCCCAACGGAAAAATATGGACTGAGAGAGAGAGATAGGGAGAGAGAGCTAGAGAAAGATAGTGAGAGATAGAGAGAGATAGTGAGAGAGAGCTAGAGAGAGATAGTGAGAGAGAGCTAGAGAGAGATAGTGAGAGAGAGCTAGTGAGAGAGAGCTAGTGAGAGATAGTGAGAGAGAGCTAGAGAGAGCTAGTGAGAGAGAGCTAGAGAGAGATAGTGAGAAATATAGGTAGTGCTGACGATATATTTAACAATGTTTCGCAATTATGTCATGTGCACAAGTGGCAATGCTAATTTAACATTGTTTCGCAATTATGATATATAGATGGAGCAACCAAGCAGTGGCCGCAGTGCTGACGATATTTTCGATTAGGAAGAACAATTCCTGCTAGACTCGATCGCGCAGGGTAGCATCAGAGGATACGACGAAGGTGACGCTAACGCTGCTGCCGATGAGGCCGTGAACCAAGGCGACGCTAATGCTACTACCGTGTGTTCCGGTGATGCCGTGGACACTGGGGCCAGCGAGGTAATGCCACAATAATGCCCTGGTACACGCCGCCTTTCGAGCAATCTTAACACACTCATATTTTTCTGTAATTTAAGCAGGGTACATCGAGCAACCAATCGAAGCGAGGACCTAACAAGAAGCCGTCGGCAAAGCATGTATTTATCGACGTTAACTCCGACGGATGCCGATTGCCCTCTTTCAAAGAATTGGCCCGCTCAACAACGCTTGTGGTTTCCATGTAAGGGACCACGCCCCAATTTGCATCCGAAATGGGCTAAAGTCCCTCAAGCTACCAAGGATCTATCAGGACGATATTAAGGACAATTTCAAATTCCTCAAGGGTTCAAGACAAAGTAAAGAAATACACTTTAAAAAAGATGGCAACAGATTTCAGGTCTTGGAAGACGTCTCTAAATGCTAAGTATGTGCGAGAAAGGAGAAAGGCCTCGACTTCAATCTATTTCCTAAAGCGCCGATCACCGGGAAGCATTTGAGGAATACAATTTGTCACCAAGGCCAAGCCGCGAGCCAAAAGAACAAGATAAATGCACGAAGAAGAAATACTACCACCATCTCGCACCGGTGGTTACATCAAGGCTATACCGAAATGGGAGAAGCGGAGGAAGAATTAGTGGCCAAGGATGTACCACTGCCATCGCTGATCGAATTTCGCCTGCGAAATTGGTTCATGGCTCACGGGGGGGCCCTTGTAGATGACGGCAGCTTGGTGATGGCACCGGGAGTGCAAGATGTTGGGCAAAGGATCGTACAAGCCGTTCAACAGTCTCAGTTAGGTTCCTTAGTGACAGATAGGGAAAATGACGAGCTGACACATGCCCTCCAAAACCCGGAGCATCCGGGACGGACAAGAGGTATTGGTTCGTCGACGCCATGGAAGCATGGATTCGCAAAGGATTCCCAAACGTACAGGAGCCGAGCAAGAAGCAAAACCAGAGAGCTATACAAATACAGCCAATTGGAAAGGGAGCTAAGAGCTACCCAGGCTAGCATCAGTGACATAGTTGCTCAACAAGTGCAGATAGCCCTCAGCAAGCTTCAGGGAACAGGTCCGAGCAATTTGCCAGATGCCATGATCAGCCCGCAGGCCTTCGCGCGGCGGAGCTGCTGTGCATCCACCGCGACACGTGATGGGGATGACCTCGGCCATTTTCCAGTGGACGACATCAAGGTTCGCTGCCAGTGTGAACTACATGTCCAGGCACGAAACCTCTCCATAAAGGTGGCTTACGGCATGGCGTTCCCAGTAGAGCCGGGCCAGACATTTCATTGCAACGAGATACCCCCCGGTTACTCGAAAGTCGCCATGGAGGAGGTGTTAAACGGTTTTGAAGATCTTATGCTCGATATTGCTAGAGGTGATGAGGTGGCCAAGCTTGGACAGGCCCTCCACGGTATCATCCTCTGGCGAAAACGGTACATCATGTTTCCAGATGGCGTGGAGGTGTCATCTCCACCGCGAGATATCGAACAATTAGAGCTAGCTGGAGGAAGCTCGCCTCCTCCACAACGACAAACCACGCCTCCTCCAACGTCAGCTCCACGCAATGCCTCGCCGCCAATACAGAGTACTCTGCTTCCACCACCGCTCCACGCAGAAGCCCAACTCCACCAAAGACCTCCAACAAAAACGAACCCCCTAGGAAAAGCACGCCCACCATCTCCTCCATGAAGAAGCTTCAAATAAGAAGGAGCCATCCTCCTCCCCGTAAGGCTCACCCACCGATCAACAAGGTCAAAGGAACCTTCAAAAAGGGCATATGATATGATGGACGAGGAGACAAGCAAAATTTTTGCTGCAGAAGTTGCTGCACACTTCGCACCTAAGGTGCCAGTGCCGAAGCAAGCAATTGATCAAAAAGCTTCAAAACACTTCGCGACATCCCATGCAATGCCACTGCCTACGACGTCAGACCACGACCGGACAATAGCAGAGGCTACACAGAAGTCTAAACGGGCTAAGGCAGAGGCGGCAAAGAAGAAGAAAGAGCAAGAACAGCTTGAACAATTCATGAAAGAAGCAAACCTCGATTCTGCAGCTGAAGCTCTTGGATTAACGGATGATATCCCAATGGCAGAAGTGAGATGGCAATATAAGTTGGGCCGGAAGTTGGTTAACCCTAAAAACATAAAGGATTTACCAACCAAGATGCGGCAATTTCATGAATGGTACATGGTAGAGTCCGCTTAAGAAAGAAATATGTTTCCCCTCCGTATCACAAACAAACATTTCTATCGCGGGGACAACCAAATATGGCTAGAATTCGACGTGTCTCTCATGAGCTGCTGGTGTCTGTAAGTGTCAGGCTAATAAGTTTACCATGTGATTCCTCGTACCACAAAGTTGCAACTCTAATAGTTTTTTCATTTCTATGTAGAATGGAGATACAACGATTGAGAAGACAGGGTAACTTCAACATCGGCTTCATAGACCCAGAGATTGTCAACGAGGTTGTCATTGGATACAACCCAAAGGTTGTTGAGGAGTACATTCTGGATGCACTCTTAGGACAGCACTACAAACCTTACATACTTCTGCCCTTCAACTTCGAGTACGTATATATCCGTTCCTCACAACCTCTCATTCCTAGCTTTTTAAAGCATACATAATATGACTAATTATATATATATGTTGAATATATTAATAGGTTTCACTGGGTCCTTCTTGTTATCATGCTTGATAATAGCAAGATCATTGTTCAAGACTCAAAAAGAAAACCACAGGAAAAATATCAATATATCATTAACGCGCTAAATAGGTATGGCATATATTAATTTATAAGATGGTTTCCTTAATCTATTGAAATGCCTAGCTATTTAATTAATTCGAACTCTAATAATTACTATTCATGTATTAACGCATCACATGGCATTCGCAAAGTTCCGAAAGAAGCATAAAGGAGCTTTCAAGAACGAATTCACAGTCCAATTAAGCACTCGAGTACGTAATAAAGCATACTAATTAATTCATATTCTTTAGTGATAGTTTTTCATCTCAATACTTGTATTCTTTTTAAATTTCATCATAGGTTATACAGCAAACGGCAGGAAACAACTTATGTAGCTATTATGTGTGCCGCTACATGCAAAATCTTTGCCACGGCGATGTGCCCAAAATAAACGACGAAGTGCGTGTATGTCAAAAGTACCAAAGTAATGATGCATCAAAATTAATGATGCATCTCAATTTCTTAGTACTTACAATTTACATGTTCAGAGATTTATTTATTTCCTGTTTTGGCAGCCTTACCTCGATGTGCAAGGTGCGATCCTGCCTCACCGGGTTGCAACAATCCAAAAACAACTTATCGGCTTCATTGTCGACAAGATTATATCCACCAAAGGCGAGTTCCACACAAAGGGATGGAAAGATTGTCCTTCTCTAAGGACAGGTGAAATATCGGAATCATCGAAGGCCACAGATAGCGATGCAGCAACAAATGACCTCAAGATTCACCCTTGTACTCTTGAAATGTATAAACATTGCTTCAGTGTGCTCATTATTTCATGTATGTACACATGCATTTTTGATTCATTCGTATTATTGTGTAAATGAACTTAATTGTGGTTATGTGAATGAGTGCACATCATATTATATTTTTAATTGTGAAAAAATATTGTAGTTGTATTTAATTTTATTGTCAAAATTCATATTGAAAACCCCTCTCAGAACATATTCTATAGTGAATATAATTTATGCTCAGCCTCTCCACAAGCGGTTGGTAACTCCAACCGCCAGGAGAGGGCACACGTGGCGCCCTCCGCCTCCGAGGCTCTCCACAAGCGGTTCGTAAGTCCAACCGCCAGGAGAGGGCACACGTGGCGCCTCGCCGGGCCGAGAGGGTCTCCACTAGCCCGCCAAGGAGCGTTCAACCGCCAGGTGTCGCACCTGGCGGTTGGAAGAACCGCGAGTGTTACCCGGAGGGTATCACTCGCGGTTGCCTACAACCGGTTCCAAACCTGGTTTTGAAACCAGTTTCGAACCGGTTGTAATAGCCGGTTCCCTGGTAGTGGGAGCAGGCTGCTCTACTAGCTGGGCTAGGACAAAAAGGGCTGAGAGATGGAGAGGAGGTCTAGTGGGCTGCCAATGCTTGGGCTAAGTCAGGAGTGGGCTGAGCCAGAGAGAAAGGTGAGGAGTGAGCTTAAGCTGAGATGGCCTAGAAGAGGCTAATTCCTAAGAACTAGGCCCAATGGCAAAATTGTAAAACCACCGGACATTCAATTTTGTAAACAGATTTGAATTAGATAAATAGGGTGCTAGAACAAGAATGACATTGGAAAAGAGAGATTGAATTTAAACTTTGATTTCCAGCCGAGGAATAAATTAGAAAATCAAAGACATAGTTGGGTCACTATTCATATTGTATGAAAATAGTATTCATGGTCTTGAAAATATGAAAATACATGTACTAGGGTATATACATTCAATACTTGATTTTTATGGAAATAGTTCATCCTGTCAAGGTTTGAAAAATGTATAAATACATGTATGTATGTATACATGCACATACATGTATTGCAAAGGATCTTGAAATTAGATCATTCTATTCACTGTAGCATATCATATGTTTTTGTACATTTGAAAATATGAACTTTGCACAAGATTGTCAAATAGACTCGTAGTTTTTGAAAACAAGAAAATTGCATGTCATGGTAGGAACTAGGAACTTATATGACAAACTTTTAAATTAATTTTCTTGAAATTTAGCTCAAATTTTGATTTATAGCAAGATTTTGAAAATACCCAAAAAAAATGGATGTTACATTCCCTTGCCCCAGCCGCCCCCTAATGCCAGGAAAAGCCACAGGCTGACTCCATAACTTGAAATTTTTGGGAAAGGCCATAGGCTGACTCCATAACTTGTAAATTTACGTCTAGCTTCCATCAACGAAGACAACCACAAGACTGGCCCGAAGAGGATGCCGGAAGAGATATCCCATCTTAGAGCATGTCACTATGCAATTAGGCCATCCATGCATATACGCAAATGGAGCGCACGCGCGAGGGCACATATATGCAATTAATGAGTGCTCAACTGGTCCATGCATATACTTAGATTGGTATTACCCTTCAACGAGTGCTCATGCATGTACGAAACGGCTATACGCTCTTCGCTTCAAAGCCACTCACTCCTTACCATGCATATCGATCGATCGAGGACGCATGTCTAATGCCTTTAGTACTCTCCTTCGCTACCACGGATTGAGCCTTCAATCCCGGTTCCAAACCAGCATCAATCCCGGTTTTGGAACTGGGATAGGCAATTCGGGACTGATGGCATGGAGCCATTAGTCCCGGTTGCTCTCAAACCGGGATAGATGTTAGAAATATATTTAAAAATATAATGCGCACATATGGCTTCTGCGAGACTCGAACCCGAGATCTCGTGACTCCCCACTCACCCTTCTAACCAACTCACCCACCCACACGTTCTGATATAACTAGGATCTGCATTCCTTTTAAAGATTCCTTAGATGAGGCTTTAGTCCCGGTTCGTAACACTAACCGACTAAAGGTTTACTTCGATCCGGTTGGTAATACCAACCGGACCGATGAGCTTCCATGCTACCGGGCTGTACTAGTCTGCATGGGAGGAGCATCAATCCCGGTTGGTATTACCAACCGAGACTAATGTGAGCGACGAACCGGGATTGAAGCCTTGGAACTACGAACCGGGACTGATGCTACTATTAATACCGGTTCGTATCTTACCGGGACTGATAAGCCGGTATGGAAGGTTGTTTCTCTAGTAGTGCTTGCAATTAATCATACCAACAAAGTTGCATTTGAATTACATTCTCACAACATTTGATAGATCAAAGATTTCCCATGTATTGGCGAAGGAAAGTGTGGTAACGTGTGACTCTTATTTACACCATATTTGGACTCCTTTTTAGCTAGGGTTATTTAGATATGACACGGTAGGGTTTGGTGTCGACTACTCTAGGGCACCTGTCCATGCAGACCAGATAATGGGTTCTATATATCGTCGCCCTAGACCCGACGTTCGTTAGATCAGGCGGTGGAGCAACTGTTTCCAGTACATGCGGCTGGCGCAACTGTTTCCAGTACGTGTCGCTGGCTAGACGAAGGGCCTCGTGGATCCTCAGTAGAACAACTGCAGAGAGCAGTACACTACTACAGATCTGGCCATCAGTCCCGGTTCACAACGGCCATCAGTACCGGTTGTTGAACCGGTACAGGCCATCCGGGACTGATGCCCCACGGCATCAGTCCCGGTTCCCTCACCCGGTGCTGATATAGTATCAGTACCGGTTGGAGGCCACACGTGGCTTTAGCCCGTGCCTCGCCGAAGCCCCAGTCAGTACCGGTTGGAAGCACCAATTGGTAGTGATAAGCTGCTTTTCAGTCCCGGTTGATTCTCCGACTGCATCGAGCAGCACACGTGGCTTTACCCGTGCCTCGCCGAAGCTGGTCAAGACGGTTGGAGGCACCAATCGGTATCGATAAGTTGTTGTTCGGTCCGGTTGGTTCCTCCAACTGCATCGAAAGCGTGCACCACTGAGCTATAAATAATATATATATATATATGCATGTGAGGTAATATATATTATATATGTGCTTGTGTGTGTTAAGTCAAATATTATTATTATATATATATATTTGTGTGCTAAGTCACAATTAATTAAAGCACATATAATCAATCATGCATAATTAAATGATAATTAAATCACAGAACTTTTATTAACAACTTTAATTACAACTATTAGGTGTCACAATGACATTCATTACAACTTTAATTACAGAACGTTCATCGTGATCTTTTATGTGCATCGCTCTTGGTAGCCGTAAATGTTGACCCCGACAGTTCACCGGTATTTATCGAAGGGCCCCACCTATTTGCCGCTGGAACGTGAAACTCGCCTCTTGGATTTACGACATTATCGAAAATCCAGCCGACGAGTTGTTCTTGGATCGCTCTCACGGTCGCCAGCGAGAAATCGGATGTACATTGCAAGTCGGTAGCATCTCCGGCCAGGATGTGCATAATATGGCACACATAGTAGCCGCATATATTGGTGCCCGACAGCTGATGCCAGACCTGTGGTGAAAAAAGCTAACAGCGTGAAATGGATGCATGGAAATGAAGTTAACTAACTCAAAAGCTACCTTGATGGCATACATACTCGAGAGGCAAGTGTAATATCGAATTCCTTGTTGAATTCGCCCACGATTTAAGTACGGAACCGTGCGAATGCACTACACACGTGATTGCAAATTGAACATGATTAGAATTTGTTTAAAATGGAGTAGAACGAGCACAATAATGAAAAGAACAAGAATACCGGTTGAGAATGTCGATCAAGTTTTTGTAGTTTTCAACTAGTCTCCTCAGCGAGTCTATAACTGTGATCATGCTACGATCTAGCTCGATAATGAGAAGAATCCAGTGAAAGCTGTACATATATATGGCAACGTAGGTAACTAATTAGTTCTAACATCGTGTTGTGAAAAAAGATTAGAACGAGGCGGTACGAAAACACTTACTCAAAGTTGTAGGGTAAAAGTATCTTTGAATGATATTTTTGACCTATTAGCCGGTTGTATATATTGGTCTCTGTATCGGCAGGGGATATTTTAACATTTGTCTCATTGATAACTAAAGGGTCAAGGAAGCCTGTCTTGAGAGTAGAAATACTTTTGCATCTTTCTATCTCCATTCCACATAAGAAGAAATTAGTTAGGCTTGCAAGTTAGTATAGTGCAAGGGCCCGCACGGTAGATTTTTGCAATTAAATAAGACACTTACAGAGTCCAGCAACTCAACATGGCCACGTCGATGGCGTCTGACTGGTATAGCTCGTACATTATTAGCCATTGGACATAAAATTCACTGTCGCCGTGAAAAAAATGTTCTTCCTTGTACTTGACGGCAAATGACGGTAGGCCACGCTTGAACGCATCCAGGTACCATTCATGGAATTGGCGCATCCTAGTTGATAGCTGGCCAATCTCCTCACGCCTAACCAAGGAAGCGCCCGGTGTATATTGCCATCTAACTTCTGCAGCTTCAATCTGCATGTCGCCTAATATTTGCTCTGGCTGAAGACCAGTTTTTTCGATGAATTTTTGCATCTCCTTGGCCTTCTGACCAGCTGATGACGTCATCTTCTTTGACGTCTTCTTCTTGGACCTTTCCTTGACCAATGTGCGCTCGTAGTCAGATACACGAGATTTTTCCTTTTTGTCCTTCAAATTTTTCACTGTCCTCAAGCCTTTTAGAAATTCTTCCGCACTCAGTGAACCTTCTTCTCTGGTGACTTGGGTTTAAAAAATTTAGTGACCTCGGCTCTGACTACTTTCTCGGTCTCCTCCTCCGTCATATCGTACGCCCGCTTTGCAAGTGCAGCTAGCTTCTTGGGTTGGGTGGACCTCGTCCTCTTCTTGAGCCAAGGAAAGCTGGCTTGCTTGTCTTGGGCGGCGATGTTGGAGTTGGAGTTTAGCGGCGAGGCTTGGTGCAGAGACGGGCTTCTTCGGGAGGCATCTCCTTCGGTGACGATGGAGGTGATGACGGACCGCTTATGTGTGCCGGAGGTGATGAAGGTGTTGGAGAGGACACGCCCATGTGATCTCGAAAAATAATGTACTTCTTACGCCATTGGATGAAATTATGGATCGCCTCTCCTAACTTCGTAGTCCGTCACCTCCGGAATATCGAGGTCCAGTCCTCGCACTGGGCATACCTCCTCCACCGAGACCACGGAGTAGCCCGGCATTATCTGTTGGCTATGGATGACCACCACTGCTCCACCGGGTTAGCCATGCCTTGAGCCGCCTTGAAAGAGATGTTCCTCACTTGGACGCAGCTCACAAGGTGTCCATTGCGTGATGTCGCCCACGAGCCAATGGCCCAAGTCCGCTTCGGCAACCCACCGAAGCACAGTTGCCGCCGCCTTGAGGGACTAATGAGATCCGGATTAGCAAGAGGTTCCTAGCCGCATTCAGCCGTTGGCTCAAGGCTAACTGCACTGTCTTTGGATCTCTTTTTCATGCTCTGTTGT
This sequence comes from Olyra latifolia, assembly GCA_036346145.1. Classification (NCBI taxonomy): domain Eukaryota; kingdom Viridiplantae; phylum Streptophyta; class Magnoliopsida; order Poales; family Poaceae; genus Olyra; species Olyra latifolia. The sequence continues at coordinate 24,261,786 of CM070533.1, forward strand.
GTTTGATTCAGCGTTCTTCAAGCATTAGGAGCTGTTGTGCTGTCGGGACTTGCTTCTCACCCGACTCCTATAGGTAGCGGCGTCCTTAGCGAACCCAATCTTCCACGGAACGACGCCAACGCCGTGTACGCCCGAGTGCTCCGAGTTTTGTAGGGCCCTTGTAAGCTCGTCGTTCTCCTGTTTGGCACGAAGGTGCCCCGAAGATTCTCGATCGACTTTACAAGTCTTCTAGCCACATCTGTCAAGACATTCCCAACACCGTGTTTCCATCATCGCCAAGGCCGCGCGTGAGCATAGAACCAGCTCTTCGCTCTGTCTGCCATTCCATTGTCATGGTGCGACACCCTTCGCCAGCCAGCTTCTTGTTCCCTCTTCTCCTATTTGTGCATCGCTGGCGGTAACCACGGGGCGAGGTGGTGGTGGTATTGCTTCTTCCGAGCATTCTCGGCTGTTCCTTTCGGTCGACTTTGACCTTCATTCAATTCTTGTAGTTCACTTAACGCATCCCGCTGATTCGCAACTTTGGGTACTTGTTGAAGTCAGAATTCGGTTCTTCTTGACGTACTCGTGTTCAACTTCTTTTTATATGTTTGGAATGCGATGGCCACCTTCTTGAACGTGTAACTCTTCACCTTCTCTTGGTCCCTTGGGGAAGGTGAATGTCTCCTTCAGTCGGTCGAGCATGTCCTTCATATCTTTAGGGACATTATCCCATCTCACGATGCTAATCGGCACATGGTCCTCGACGTGGACCCCAAGATGCGAATTGAACGCCCAATCGCCCTAGGGGTGCAAGAGGTTGGCCGTTATCGCCGACTTCGGTGATAGCATGTCTTGCCTTCGACTTCTTGTTTGAACCTCGTTGACGTGATTGGCTACTCGATTGAGTGATCTGAAAATATGGTACAATAATGTCTACGTGTTAGAATGTTGGCTTAGCATGATGGTGGAACCAGCATATACAAGTTCGATCTAATTACCATGGTCGCCTCGGCCGCCTCAAAGATGAGTCTCATCGGTCTCAACGAGCCTTAAGTCCACGACAGCATTGTGGCCTCGATGGAATCATCGAGCTCAGAACCATCTTCTCCGAAATCAAACTTCTCATGAACTCGTCTCCATCAAACCCTTGTCCCGCCATCGTAGTTTTGTAGTCTATAAGAAGGCATTGAAAATTAACGAAAAAAGATTAACAATAGTATACTTGCACATTTCACATATATTATACATAAACGGGTGACAACGAGGAGGGCGGTGGGGAAGATGAGGTAGATGACGACGGCATGAAAGGATTGAGGACGGTATATACATTACATTTCACAATTAATTGACATACATCTTAGAATTCAAATTTGCTATAAAATTGGCATATACATGTACATCTCAAAATTCATATAAATAAGATACAGAGGTCGATTGTCTTCCATTAAATACATGCTATGTTTTATTTTTTCATGTAAAATTTATATCTTGGACCAATTATTTGGTAATTTAACTACTTTACTCCCTGCTGAAATCCTGCCCGCCACGCTCGCAGAGGTTTGGGCATTTCGTCGAACACTCTGGGCGCACCGTGATTGTGCTCTGTTGGCGCGCCAGCCTCCTGCCCCTCATGCCCGCCTTTGTGTCACGCCTCGTCATGCTTGCCCGAGCCCGCACTCACTGCCCCATGCTCACTGGCCTGCACCTTGCCGAGGAGCGAGGGAAGGAAGGAGAGAGGAGCACAAGGAGCACCTTGCTCATGGGTCGTCGGAGGCGAGGAAGACGGCAGGCTGGGTCGCTTGGTGACGAGGAGACGGCGGGCGCTGGGTCGGGAGGACGGTGGCTGTGCGGGGTCGTCGGAGGAGAGGAGGACAGCGGGGGTTGAAGGCGGCGTCGGCGAAAGAGGTTGGAGACGATAAAACATTTATGCCTCCAACCTCAGTCGCTTTAGAATTTATATGATGGTGGAATCAGTCCCGGTTGGTATCATCCACCGGGACTAACCACACATCAGTCCCGGTTGGTGTAACCAACCGGGACCAACGCCCCCATTAGGTAGTGCCCTAGGAACCATCAGTCCCGGTTGGTATCACAAACCGGGATGGAATGCTCACTTAGTCCCAGTTGAGAACACCAACCGGGACGGAATCTCCTTTAGTCCCGCTTAATTACACCAACCGAGACCGATTGCCAAAAAAGGCGCGAGCCGAGCTCAAGCCAGCTCAAGCGCCGCTAATTTGCTATTAATATCTCGAAAATTAAAGAAAACTGTTGGAAGCCTTGAAATTTTTCTTTAATTTTTCAAATTTTAGTATAAATTTATACACGGGTTTATATAAATTCAATTATTGCTTCATGGCTTACTAAAAAGTAATAAATCATACTTATTCCACACTAAACTGATTTCAAAAATAAAATAAATTAAAATTCACATATTCTTTACAATTTAATTTTCCAACCATCTTAATACAGATTTTCACCTTTTATATAAATTCAATTATTGCTTCCTTCCTTCATAAAAAATCATAATTCATACACGGTTTTAATTGGTAACATACTTTGTAATTTATGGAAAATTACTACCATCGCCATGTGGGAACCACAAGTCCGTGATCTCCATTTTGGGAAGTAATCCCGGTTGGTGTCTCCAACCGACTACCAAAATCCCGGTTGGTGTATCTAACCGACTATGGGAATTCAAACGACGCAATGTTGGCGCGAACCGAGGAACCGCCGCCTCTTCTTCCTCGCCTCGACAAGAGGCCTCTTCTATAAAACCGACGATCTTCCTCTCGCCTAATTAACCGTCTTCCTCTTCGATCAATGGCGTCTTCCTCCTTTGCCTCTTCCTCGTTCCTCTAACTCCACCCCACCACCATCACCGATGCTCGCGGGTTCGCCTCCACCGCCGCCGCCTTCCGAGGACGAGTGTCCCCCTCGGAAGCGCATTCGTCGCAACTGGCCGAGGAAGGAGTCCGTCTTCTACCCGGAGGAGTTGTCCATGTCGGACGAGTTGTCCGACAACGAGGAGGACGAGGAGGACTTCGACGAGGAGGAGGACGAGGAGGACTTCGACGACGAGGACGAGGAGGACGACGAGGACTTGGACGACGAGGACGTCGTCGCGGAGGAGGACGAGGAGGACGACGATCCGGAGGAGGAGGAGGACGACGACGCCTCCGACGATGGCGCCGACGCCGACGACGAGGAGGAGGACGACGACGATTAGTCCCGACAGATGCTAGAAATTAATTATTAGTTATTTAGTATATTATTAGAAATTAGCTTTTAGCATCTTTTGTGGTAACCCGTGGGACATTGTACAGGGTACCAATATTATTTGTAAATTATTATAATGGTATAATATATGTACATTTCCTATAATAAGATATGTTGTTTTTGGACCCATAAGATTTATCCTCACAAATACATTCATGTACCTTAAATTAAAAGTCAAAAGTATAAAACATAAATTAAAAATCAAAAGTATAAAACATTCTCAGATAAACTATAAATTCGATACTAAAGAAAATCACATTGGAAAACGGGACTTCTCCTTTCGAATTTATATGATGAGGAATCATCGGTTCAGTGTCATACACCGTGACTAACATCACATCGATCCGGTTGGTGTATTACACCGGGACTACTTGCTCATATCAGTCCCGGTTGGTGTAACAAACCGGGACTGAATGCTCACTTAGTCCCGACAGATTACACCAAAAATAAAAGAATAGAACGGCGCGAGCGGGGCTCGAACCCGTGATCGCAACGGGGAGCCCGCGCTCAAGCGCACGTTGCTAGCCAGGGGAGAGGATGGGGTTTTGATCAGCCTTCACGGCACGAACCTTTTTTGTACCCTTCTTAGGAGATAGGGATCAGCTCACTGACATGTGGGCCCATCTCTGGTGGGTCCCACATGTCATTGGTACTAATTTGCCATTAATTTCTTGAAAATTATAGAAAACTGTTGGGAGCCTTGAAATCTCTTTAATTTTTCAAAATTTATTATAAATTTTCACCTTTTATATAAATTCAATTATTGATTCATATATTCTTTACATTATTATTTTCCAACAAATCATACTTATTAATACAGATTTTCACCTTGTTATATAAATTCAATTATTGCTTCCTTTCTTAATAAAAAAATCATAATTCATACACGGGTCTATATAACACAGTTCGACTTATTTGGTAACATACTTTGTTTTTACAAGTGATCCTTCATTATGATCGTGTCGTACATAGGGGGATTCCTCTATATCATTCAATATAGTAATGTCTACGTCCACCATAAAAGGAGGTAGCTCGTCGAACTGATTGTACTCTTCTTCATCTGTGACGCCCTCAACTCCGACGATCCTTCTTTTACCTGGAAGAACCACGTGGCACCTTGGCTGACCGCTAGTCTTCTGCTTCTGCTTGTTATCTTCGGTAGGCTTGTCCTTCTGCTTCTTACTTTTAGTAGGCCTGTCCTTCTACTTTTTCGGTTTGTTGTTCATGTCCATCACGTAGAATACCTGTGTCACATCATTTGCTAGCACGAACGGTTCGTCCCTATAGGCCACTTGCTTGAGGTCCACGGTTGTCATACCATACCCGTCGATCTCAACGGATGTCAATTTGACCCATTGGCACCGAATCAGAGGAATTTTTAAAGGTCCATACTCGAGTTCCCAGATATCTTCTATGTAACCATAGTAGGTGTCCATCTTTCCATTTTTGTCCAAGGCATCTATACGGACCCCGCTGTTTTGGTTGGTGCTCTTGCTATCCTGGACAGTTGTGTAAAATGTGTACCCATTTATCTCATACCCATGGAATGATACGATTGTCATGGATGGTCCCCGAGCCAAGAGTTTCAACTGTTCATTGTCTGTTCGGGAGCCCATCAGTTTCTTTTGTAACCAACCACCGAAACCGATCCATTTGCTCTAGTGCGATCCACTTTTTGGCTTCTCTGGGTACTGGTCGCGTAGAATCATCTCATGTTCATGGATAAACTCAGCCACTACAGATTACTTGTTTCAAGGCGTGAAATGTGCTTGTTTAAATGAAAGTAGATCGTCGCTAAAGAATTCTCTTCTCCTAGAGTTCCTTTTCCTCAGTAGCTTTGCCCTCATGGCGTGAAACAGGGAGCCAATCGGATTTAGCTCATCAATGTAGTCGACACAGAACTCAATCACCTCCTCTGGTGCCAACACCCTGTGCAATGCAGCCCTTCGGGACGAGACCGGTTCGAACATATTTCTTTAGGACACCCATGTACCTCTCGAAAGGAACATACTATGCAGGAACACGGGTCCGAGAATTTCTATCTCTTTGACAATGTGGACCATGAGATGGACCATAATATCAAAAAAGGATGGAGGGAAGATCATCTCAAGGCTGACCAGACTATCGACCACGTCATCCTGCAGCTTAGATAAGTTCCGTTGTTCGATGACCTTCTGCGACACGCGTTGAAGAACGAGCACGACTTTACGATTGTCCTCGTACCCAAATCCGTGAGAATACCTCTCGGCGCCATCGAGCAACTGTGTCATCAACATGTGACATCATGTGATTTCAGGTGTACTATCTTATTCTCTTTCGTGTTGATGAGTCTCCTTATGTTCGAGAAGTACCCAGAAGGGACCTTCACACTGTTAAAGAACTTAATCATATTTTTTTTCTCTTCCTTGGTCAGAGTGTAGCTCGCAGGGTGGAGGTAATGTTGTCCTTTCGCTCTCATTTCTGGATGTAGGTCGTTCCTGAGTCCCAGTAGATGCAGGTCCTTTCGTGCTTGAAGTGTATCTTTTGATTTACCGTACATATCTAGGAAGCCTAGCAGGTTCACGCAGATATTCTTCGTAATATGCATGAAGTCCAGTGAGTGGCGGACCTCTAAGTCTTTCCAGTAAGGTAAATCCCAAAATATTGACTTCTTCTTCCAAATAGGCTTCGTATGACCTTGTTCAGTAGGAACAGATTTGCTATCAGGACCCTTTCCAAATACTACTTTCAGATCCTTTACCAGAGAAAATACAAGTGTCCCACTGCGATGCAGGGGCTTCTTACGTTTCTCTTCTGTCACATCGAAATTCTTACCCTTCCGTCGTAACGGGTGCTTCAAATGGAGGAACCTACGGTGGCCCATGTACACGACCTTTCGGGAGTTTTTCAGATACTTGCTGTCCGTATCCTCTAAGCACTAGATGCAGGCTTTATATCCTTTGATAGATAGGCCTGACAGGTTACCAAGTGCAGGCCAGTCGTTGATGGTTACGAATAGCAATGCACGAGGGTGAAGTGCTCTCTTTGTACTCATCCCATACACGCACACCATCGGTCCACAGCGTTAGCGATCTTCCACCAACGGTTTGAGGTACACGTCGATGTCGTTTCAGGTTGCTTCGCCCTTGGATAAACAACGGCATCATAATGTACTTTCGCTTCATACACGACCAAGGAGGAAGGTTGTAGATACATAGAGTCACGGGCCAAGTGTGTGGATCGCCGCTCATATCGCCGAACAGGTTCATCCCATCCGTACTCAACCCAAACCTTATGTTCCTTGCATCCTCAGCAAAGTCCGGGTATTTTCTATCGACTTTGCTCCACTGGGAGCCATCAGCGGGGTGCCTTAGCCTTCCGTCGTCCTTACGATCTTCTTTGTGCCAACGCATCATCTGCGCATGCGCTTTGCTCGCAAATAAACGCTTCAACCGGGGGATTATAGGGAAATACCAGATCACCTTAACAGGGGGTCACTTCTTCTGACGCTGCCCCTCTTCCTCGCCTCGGTCATCACGCCTAGTTTTATACCTCGAAGTTCTGCACACCGGACAAGTTTTCAAATCCTCATACTCATTGCGATACAGGATACAATCGTTCCGGCATGCATGTATCTTTTGTACCTTCAACCCCAAAGGGCAGACAACTTGCTTAGCGTCGTACGTAGTTTCAGGCAGCGTGTTACCCTTTGGAAGCAACTTCTTTATGAGGCATAACAACTCGTGGAATCCCTTATCAGACAATCCATTGGTCGCCTTCCACTGCATGAGTTCTAGCGTGGTACGCAATTTTTTGTGGCCCTGTCGGCAGTTTGGGTACAATAGTGTTCTGTGGTCCTCCCATAGGTGCTGGAACTTTTCGTAATGTCTTTCATTTGTGTATTCTCCCTCTCCATCAAGCAGCATCTGTTCTAGGTCATCATCGCCAAACTCCCCTAATGTATCTTCGAAAGAACTGTGTTGGCCAGCATCGGGGATATTGTTGTCCCCCTGATCTTCTTCTTCTTCAACATCTTCTCGTATAGTCTCTTCTTCACCATGCTTGGTCCAACAGGTATAGTTTGGCATGAAACCTCTTGAGAGCAAATGGAAGTGAAGGTGGCTGGATTTTGGCCACTCCTTCTCATTCTTGCAGTCTATGCATGGACAACATATGTAGCCTGACTTCGTGTATGCATCGGCCGCACGAAGAAAAGCTTGCAAACCCTGCAAGAACTCCGGGGTGCGTCGGTCCATGTACATCCATCGCCGGTCCATCTACATTATGTTACATCAAGGCAGCTATTAGCTCATTTTGCAATAATGATTTTTTTAACATTTCGTAATTTTCAAATTAAACAAATGTTGACCATTAATTTCTCTTATTATATATTGGCGATTTTTATAATATCACATTGTATTCAAAGCAATTTAAAAGGCCAACATGTTGATATATCTTTTATCCATTAAAGATGCATATAATTTGATTAAATGTTGGTCAAAATTTATAAAGTTTGACTTTTCTCAAGTCAAAATATGCCTTATAAAATGGAATGGAGGGAGTATTAAATTTATTTGAAAATTGTTCATCGATCGATGGAACCAAAACCTAAATTTGAGCTAGATCCACACATTCAACGCGAGCAAATTCCAAACTTACACAACTAGTTATTTCATCAATCATGAGAAAAGCTCAAATTTTCTTCACATTTCACGCAAAGAAGAAGAAGCTCCATTTTACACCAAATGTAGTGAGGAACTATGGTACTAACCTTGGTTAACTTGGCTGGGAGTAAAAAATGACCAAATTTTCGCAGCACCTCCCCCTTTCTTGAAGCTCTTGGACGGCGCTGCACTGTTCTTGATCGATCATGAGAAAATATCAAATTTTCTTCAGATTTCAAGCAAAGAAGAAGCTGCATTTTATACCAAATGTAGTGAGGAACTATGTTACTAACCTTGGTTAACTTGGCTGGGAGTAAAATGACCAAATTTTCGCAGCACTTCCCCCTTTTTTGGTGCTCTTGGCCGGCGCTGCACTGTTCTTGATCGATCATGACAAAAGTTCAAATTTTCTTCACATTTCAAGTAAAGAAGAAGCTCCATTTTACACCAAATGTAGTGAGGAACGATGTTACTAACCTTGGTTAACTTGACTTGGAGTAAGATGACCAAAATTTTGGCAGCATCCGTCCCCCTTTCTCTTGGCCTAGCTAAGCTCTTGGCCGGCGATGTTCTTGATCTGGCAGTGTGTGGGGAGGAGGCGGGGAAGAGGACTGTTTAAATAAGGCTGCTTAGTACCGGTTTAAGATACCAAAGATGTATCGATGTTGTAACATCGGTCCCGGTTCTTGTAACCAACCGGTATTAAGCAGGACGAGTTTCGGTTGGTGTAACCAACCGGATCGATGTTAGAGAATCGATCGGTTGGTTTCTTCACCGGTCCATGTTATGGAAGGCCTGCATCGATGCTCTAACATCGGTCTCGGTTCTTGTAACTAACCGGTATTAAGCAGGCCGAGTTCCGGTTGGTCTAACCAACCGGTACTGATGTTAGAGAATCAATACCGGTTAGTTTCTTGAGCCGGTGCTTCAATGCAAATTGGCATTTGCACAGATCACCATTTCACAGATTCATATTTGTACTCATTTGTTGATGAACATTTTTGCACATATCAACAATTCATTGCACATATCACCATTTACCATAACTCATTTCACTGCACAGATCCCATTAATTCCATCACAAAATAGTTCATCACATACATACATATTTAAACACTGATCTCATTGATTCCATCACAAAATAGTTCATCACATACATACATAATTAAACACTGATCTCATTGATTCGATCACAAAATAGTTCATCACATACTACATAATTAAACTACATACATACATAATAACTAAACTATATACATAATTAAACTAAACATCAACTATATTCTACTCATCCTCCTCCGCCATCAGCGCCCCCGATCGATTTCGTCATCGTCAGGCAGAGGACGAGGCGCAGGGGGAGGACGAGGCGACGTGGCGTGGGATCCCCACCTCCATGTGCATCCGATCTCGAAGCTTGGCGGTGGCAATGGGCGGCAAAGAAGCAGCCCAGTTCCTCCCAGCTGCGAGGTTGATATGGTGGCGGCCAGTAGACGGGGCGCCGGCGGCCGAAGTCCCTCCATGCCTCCTCCAGGTTGGTGCGGGCACCGCCGGAGGTTGCGGCGGAGGTGAGCGGGGCGGCGCACGAGGTTGCGGCGGAGGATGTGGGTGGAGCGGCACGAGCGGTTGCGGCGGAGGATGTGGGTGGGGCGGCACGGGCGGTGGAGGTGGATGGGCCTGCGCTGGCGGCGGGATGTTGCAGCGGAGGATGGGGATTGCAAGTCGCCCTGCAGGTCTTGAGGCGGCGAACCATGGCGGAGGGAATGCGGTGCGGCTGGTGGCGGTGGCAGAGGAGAGAAGGGGATCGAAATGGTGCGGTACTGTTCTCCATGTTGATGGAGGGGGAAAATATAGGGGAGGGGAAGATAGAAGGTCGGATCCATTAAACACATGGCAAATTCCAATGCAGTCAAATGTGATTAAACACAAAGCAAATTTCAATGCAGAACTGCAAAATCCAATGCGAAATCAATAAAAACAAGTTATAATGAACCGAAGAAAAACCAAGGAACTGCAAAAGTTTAGGAACTGAAGAAAACCAGGGATGAACTGAAGCCGAGGTGGGAGTTAGGAAGAAGAAGAGTGTGGGGCAGGCCACTAGCCGTGTAGGGGGGTTCAAATTAATACCGGTTGGTTGCACTAACCTGTACTGATACTAGAGCATCAGTACAGGTTTGTGTAACCAACCGGTACTAAACAGACCCCGGGAACTTAGTACCGGTTGGTTACACCAACCTGTACTGATGTTTAGAGCATCAGTACAGATTGATGTAAGAAACCGATATTAAGAACCCGCCAGCTAGCCCTCTTAGTACGGTTGGCTACACCAACCGGCATGGATGTTAGAACATTAGTACGGGTGGTGTCTTCACCCGCATCGATGTTCCTCGACCGAAGAGACCGTTGAACCGGATCGATGTAATCGCAGTTCCGGTTCATGTATAACCGGTACTGATGTGCCGATATGAAAGGTCATTTCTGTAGTAGTGGTACGACAGAGGATATGCTTCCGACAAAGGGAGGCTAACTGCTACGGTGGAGATATAGGTGCAAGCGTCACCAAAGGCAGGGTCATAGAAGTCAAAGCGGGGAGGCAGAGAGGTAGAGGATGGAGGGCCGGACATGCATTGTCCCTGAGCTTGGGGTGGCGGATCTAGGGAAAACACTATCGCTGCCCAAATTAAAGCATGTCCCTCCATCTTCCCTGCTCTCTTTGAGGTCAGCCATGGAGAATGCGGGTGAAGCGATGGGTAGTGCGGGAAACTTGTAGAAAAGGCGGGGTGCCTCCCTTTAGCGGCAGTGATGGGGGAGGGAGTAGAGAGGGAGAATACAAGGAAGAGAGGAAACATGGGGGAGAACTCACTGGGGCGAAAGCGAGGAGGGCAGCCACGCGGAGGGGTAGGAGCTGGTCGGAGCACCAGCAAGAGGTTGTGGTAGGGCCTAGGGGAGAAGCTTGAGCTGAGTAGAGAGGAGAGAGAGAGGAGGGAGGAAGCAGGAGAGGCACTATAGGAATTGTAGCGAAAGCTGACTCCGTCTATTTTTCTCGACGGTTGCGGGACGACCGTCGATACCAATACAGTCTCTCGGCGGCTGTAAGTTGGTCGTCGAATCCTGAAACTTGTCTCGACGGTTCTATGAGCAATCGTCGATAGAGTCGGAGCGACCATCTACGGGAGCGCTGATAGCCTCACGACGTTTAGCTCTCTCGAGGGTCCACCATGAACTGTCGAGACAGACATGAGCGGGAATGGGGAAATTTGCACTCGCCCGCTGGCGTGCAAGTGGCTCACTCGACGGCCACTAAACGACCGTCGAGAGACATCTTAGCTAGATGATGGCTTCATGGCTTGACTTGTCTGACCAGTGGGCTAGGCCGCTACCTCGACGGCCATACACCAGCCGTCGAGAGAGACTGGATTTTGATAAATTTTGCTAAACTCCCATACATGCATACATGTGGCTATATGGATTGTATTTATGAAAGTAGGTGTTGCAAGGTCTATAGAAATATTCCTTCTAGTTTGCGATGAATTTCTGTATTTTTGTTCGAACCGGTGAGCACCAAAAAGTAAATTAAATGTACTCTATGAAGATAGAAAATTGTTAAATTATTTTGGATTTACCAAAAAAATTTGGATAGGTGAAAATTTAAACAAGAAATGAATTATCGAATATGTCACCTAGCAAAGCTTGATAATTTTATACGTTTAGTGTGACGGTGGGATGAAATCGGCATAATTGTACAAAATAATTCTCGAACATCTAGGTAAATTAAAGCCCGCCAGTGAGTCGATTAAGGTAATTACACATAGATCCCTAGCTTGGAACGTCAACATTTTTTCAAACTTTTTCAAACATGCTAAGTCACATATGGAGCAATATAATCGAAGGTTATAGTCAATATCATGAATACATTATTTTATAAAATTCAAAATAGCCGGGGGTAACCACCGAACGACCAAGAAGGGGGCCGTCGAGTCAAACATCTGTCTTCATGGCAACGGCAACAGGAAGAACCGTCAGGAAAGATGGCCCTCTCTCGATGGTAGAGAACGAAAACCATCGAGAGAGTGGTCTCTTGATGGCCAGGGCAAAATTAGCCCTCGAGAAAGCTATATCGACGGTTTCCTCCCAAATCGTTGGTACAGATGGCCCACCGGCGGGGTTGACCTCTCTCGGGACCACAAGGTATCTCGACGGCCCACTAGAGACCGTCGAGATAAGCCTAGCCACTAGGTGAGGGTGGGCCTGACCCCAAGCACGTGTCTCACTGACCCACCAATACCGTTAAGACAGACCCATGGATGTGCTAGGGTTTTGGCCTTGCCTAGTCGGACTAGACAGCTACTTGGTCGATGGGCCATCGAAAGAGGGGTGGCGATAACGGTTACCAACACCCTCTCTCGACGACTTTAGTGAAGCCGTCGAGAGGGGTGGCAAGTTTAGAACGTGCAAGGGCTTGGGACTTGAGCGTTTCGCCCAAATCCCGAGTCCTTTACCTAGCCGCCGCCTCCACCGCCTTCTCGACCTCCGGCCACCTGCCAGCCCCGCTACTACCGCACCGCTCACCGGAGGAGAGGACGAAGAGGAGAGGAGGAGGAGGAGACGAGGCCGTGGGGGAGAAGGAAGGACGAGTAGCCGAGGGCATTGCCGGTTGAAGAAGAAGAAGAAGAAGGAGGAGGAGGAGGAGGAGGAGAAGAAGGAAGAAGAGAAAGTTGTGACCCTGCTGCCATTGCCCCATCGTCGAGAGAGTTGAGCGCCCCAGTTCCGGTGGGAGTGGCCTCTATCGACTGCCTCCAGGTCGTCGAGAGAGAGAGGGCAGCGATATCCTGGGGTCCCCTCTCTCGACCGCCCTGTCGCGTGGCCGTTGAGAGAGCTGGCCTATTCCCGTGGGAGTTGTCTCTCTCGACTACCACCGGGCCGTCGAGAGAGGGAGACGGAGCCATGTGACGGCCAACCGGCCGTGTCTCGACCTCGCTCGATGGCTGCCTGGTTAGCCGTCAACAAAGTAGCTATCGACAGTTGTACCGTCGACATAGACGTTCTCTCTCAACTGTTGTTCATCGACAGCCATTTGTCGACGGCCAGCCATCGAGAGAAATCTTGATCGACGGTTTCTGGACCTTTATCGATGGTTTTGGCCGTCAAGAAACCTTGCAATTGCAGTAGTGAGGGAACCAGCTAAGCCAGCCTTTTCCCTTCGTATAATGGCATATACCTAGTTTTTGTCACTTATAGTAAGTGATATTTTTGGAATTATGACATTTTAATGTCAAATTTCTGAAATCGTTAACTCTGCAGTGGTAGATAACTAACTAACCCAAGTCAAACATTAGCGTGCACCTAGAAAAGTTTTTTTTTTTTTTTACCATTGGACGGGTGGTGTATTATTAATCTTCTACTATTTCATCACTAATTATTATTGCAGTTTATTCGTAAACATAATAAAATTATATTATTAGTGCACTCTTTTTCAAGACAAATCTACATGTATGATTTTTCAGTTTAATTATTGAAAAGGTAGCAAAAGGGGAGTAAGAGCAAATTAATGTAGAATTGTTAGCTAAATCACGTGTGATGTTTACTATATATCGTGCTTGAACCCAGAGAACGTCGTCTCGGTTGGGGCAAGGCTCTCTCGTATTGGCGATTGATCCAATAGCTAACCAATCAACATGTACAGCACAACAAATAGAACAGGATTGGTAATAGTAATTAGCAATAGCACAGTAGGGACGGAATAATTAATTTATAGTAAAGGGAGCAACGCGTAGCTAGGCTTCTTTCAATCGGCTAGCTTCCGAGAGGAGAGCGCAGAATACGCAATGGCGTCTTGCCGTTCCTGGCCGTGCTCCATGCCGGCCATCTGAACAGGGCTCTCCTGCTACAGCGCAAGACGCAAATGGTTGTCCTTGTTTCGGGGCGCTTCACACCTGATCCTGTCATGGCTGGACATGGAGGCCACCGCCTGAAGCGTCTTCGTCTCGGGGTCGTAGATGGGCGCCCTGTGCGCAGTTGTGCTGAGGAGTTTCCTACTGATCTCCGTGGTGGAGGAATTGCCACCGCCGCCGCCGCCGCCGCCGAGGTAAGAGAGTGGGACAACACGCCATGGCCCAATAAGCGTCTTTGCCACGCGCCGTGCTAGCTTGATCCGGTAGTCCAACGACCACCGTCCGGATTCGTAGTCCCTGAGCTTCCATATCTCGAACATGTCTCTAGGTCGGCGCGGCGGCGAAGGTCACGCATCACACAGGCAGCCGTCGAGCTTCACCAGGAGCGTGCCGGCCGGCGTGAAGACCACATTGTTCAGTTCTGACGACCAGCTCATCCGGGCGTGCTTCGCGTAAGGGTCCCTCACAACAACGTCGGCCGCAGCGAGGCGCGGTACCGGGAGTCCGGGACAATCGCCAAGGACTCCTCGCTGAGCGAGAAGGCAGCGGATTATCACCTACCAGGCAGTTTGCGCCGAACATCCAGTGGAGCCGCCCGTTCGCGAACACTGGATCGACATTGGCGATAATGCAGCTGATCGTGCCTGATTGGATGAACGAGGGCTCACCGAACGGTGGCCGCCAGCCCCTTGGGTCACCGACTGTGAGCACCTCGATCGCACAGCCAGAACGTCTTCTCCTCCCCTGGCCGCCATAGCTCTACGAGCTGCGCTACCTTGTATTCTCATTTGCGAGCTGTCGCCATGGCACGGCGGGAGGTGCAGGATGCCGCCGGAGGAAGGGTTGCTCAGGGAATAGGTCGGGCTGCACGGCCGGCGCAGGAGGACGAGGCCGCGGCAGGGCTTGGCGCCCATGATCCTAGGGCAGTCGTCCGTGCACACCAAATAACGGTTCTAGTGTCGACGCGCCGCCCCGTGCGGCCTCGCCGGCGTCGTGAGCACGATCTTCGGGGCGCGGTGGCAGGTCGGCTCCGCCGCCGCCTTCTGCCGGTAGCGCTCCACGAAGCCATCCGAGGAGATGAGCCCGTTCCATGAGCGGCACACGCAGCGGAACCAGCCGAACGACTTGGACGGCATGCGCAAGAGCACCTCTTCGGCGATGACGTCGTCCGGTACACAGCACCGACGGCCTGACGTCGCTGATGGCATGGATGCACTTCTTGAGTTTCGCTCGTGTCGTTGACCCTCGGCACGCCAAGATGTACTAGTCACTGAATTTAGTAGCTAATACACCAAGATTCATAGTTTGGATCATAACCAATATGAATAATTAAAGAGTACATCACAGTGTGGGCAACATGTCACTTAATATAATAGTTTGGCACCATCTCCTTACATCAGTTGAAGACTTTAAATAACAACAATTCAACTTGAAATGGAAAGCCCAAATAACTAAACAAGTAAGATTAAAGGAAACGCTCTCCTAGACGTCGGAGTAATCTTCATCTTAGACTCCATCCGCGAAGTCTTCCTCGTGGAACTCCTCATCCTTAGGGTAGAAGTTCTATGGATCATGGTCTGCTCGTTGAATGAGCAGCCCCACATGAAAGGCGAGTGTAAGAATGCGATATTCCCAACAAGCCAAAGCTGACTAATGCAGTGATGAAAGCTAAACAAAGGGAGGGTAGGGGTTTATTTGCTGAAAGCCAAAATTGTAAGGTTTTTCCTTTATTTTGTAACACGGTTTAAAAGAGTTAAGGGAAACCAAACATTTGAATCAAACTCCGGCAACAACCAGTTTTTCCCAACCCGGCTATTTGATGGCGCCCACCATGTTCTTAACAACACCCTAATCGCTCACAGCGACCACTTTAAGGAGCGAAAACCAAAACTCACGACGGTTTTACCTTTGAAACATTGTTTTGAAAATAAATAGATAAGAAGTTCGTTTGAGGCAGCACCCCATTGTCCGCCCTTGACTGTGAGCACGACTGTCATAACACTTTTACTCTCTATAGAGGTTGCACGCTTTACCTACGAGAGGTGATTAATAAAGAACCACCTCAAGGGTTTTAACCAACTTGCTCTTAGCTTAGGCATCTCCGCTAAGGTTCCACCGCTAGTGGGTTCGATCTACCTGAGCCTAAACTTTACCCCCTCCCCTCCCGTGTTCCAATAGAACAGCAACCACTGACTACTCCACTGGATGGAAAACCTGAACCAAAAGTTCGAATGGTACTCAACAAGGTTCATACCATAATAGAAACTCATAGTCGCACTGTTGTACTTAATTTGATCTACCTAAGGATTGGGGTAGTTCCACAATGGGCTCAAATCTCGTGCTTGTTGCACCCGCCTTTCAATCGTCTACCCCAACCAAGGTTTTACGAAAATATTTGTCCTTTGATAGCACCCACTATACCAACTATCCCAATTTATAAAACATGATAGTATTGGTTGTCCTTTCCAAACCACGAATATAAATCAAGCATTTGACAACAATAGACTAACAGATCAACCGACTAAATAAACATCTACCTATAGCAACAATAAACATGAACAACAAACCTAACAACAAGGATGGTGGCAACAAGTATCAAATTTAATACACTAGGGCGGTAAGGAATGCATTTTAACAAATTAATTATTTATGTGGCTTTTAGCTAATCAATCTAATCAAATAGCATTTTTAATTTGAACATAGCATGGAAGGTTATAAACCACTAGAAAACTCATTTACAATATAGGAGCAATATGGTCAGCACTTGTCTTAGTAGATATAAAAATGACAAGTCTTACTCTTCATAAAAAATTATAAAACACTAATTGGGCCCGACCAGCACAGTGTGACCCAGCACTGTGCGGCCTAGCTTCTCGGCTCAGTGGCCTAGCCTGGCATCGTGCGACACGCGGCTCAGCTTTGGCTCTAGTGTGGCTTAGGGAGAATGACAGGCGAAACCCAACTGTCAGCAACCCAAACACAGGAGAGGCGGTGACAACGATGAAAGGCGACGCTCCAACGGCGGGGAAGTGGTGGTGGTGGAACATCGCAACACGGAGGACCTCCAGGTAGGGTTGGGTCGTCAGAAAGGGTACAGTGGCGGCAACAACAACGGCTGAGGCGCCGGCGCACGGAGCTTTGGTGAGATGGTGGCAAGAGGAAGATGGTGATGGGGTCCACAACCTTCACACGACCAAGAGGAAAGCAATGTTGGCACACACTCGTGGAGAGGAGGATGGCAACGATAGGATGACATCACCAGTCACGAGAAAGAAGAGGCGCACAGTGGCAGTGCTCTCTGGCAACGGTCCAGCCGCATTTATAACCTTGCATAACAAGTTTTTCAATTGAAGTTACGTCTTAATCTAAGTAAACTTCAAATATACATAAATATACATAACAAGTTTTTGGCAATCTACTTCAAAAATAATCGAGCTAGGATCTAGATTTAAAATCTTTATCGATCATGAAAAAACCACACTTTCTCCAAATCTAAAGGAAAGAGACATCTACATCTAACTACAAATAAAGTGAGGATGATGTTACTAATCTTCAAGCAATTGGATTGAAGTAAAATCACTAAATTTTAAAAAATCTAGGCAGCACCTCCCCTCAAATTTCAAAAATCGCCACGGGCAACACCTCCCTCCTTCTCTATTCATGGGCGACACATCAGGGAGGATGACGACTGTTTAAATCTTTTTCAGATATTTACCATGTGTATCGGGTACTTCCACAGCGATACAACGGATGCTCTTTTGGATTTAATTACCGGATTGTTATTTTTCTTAAATTGCATGAACAATATTTTCGTGATGTTCATTCCACAAGTGTCTGATTATTTGATTATTCCTCCAGGCTGCCGTGGCAGACAAGTTCCTTGGAGAATGTTTGCAGATGCTTGTGAACAACTTCACTCCACCTGGACCACTTCTTGCATTCATTGAGCAGCCAAGATGGATTGCAAGGACGAAGCAGATCTATTCTCAATTGCACCAGAGTTTGAAAATGATCTCTGACACTGTACCCTTAGCACCAAGATTGTTAAAGTCTATTATAGATAGAATTATGCCAAAGTTTTTTTTATAGCAAAGCTGTAAGTGTGAACTAGATCTGCAAGATGTTCTATATTTATTTTAGCGATTGTGTAGTGTTCACATGTTGCTTCTCCTAATTTGCTTGAAAATTAGGCAAACAGTATAGACATGCTGAAAAGGAACATGATCTCCCCATTTGGCCTTCCAATTTTCATTAAATCCTTAAATTTTGCATGCCTGCATCTTTTCGATCTCTTTCTGTATCTTTTTAACACCTTCTTGCATTCGTTAAAGGTCTTTTTATTTTGTTTGCCCATTAGTTTTTTTGTTGATAGTTTATGATTTTTAACTCGCAGTATTTATACATGCAACACTCTTGGGTGCAACCAACTTTATTCATTATTTCATAAAGCAACAATCCTTTTGCAGAAGATGATTTCATTCGTCGAGTGCATCTTGGGGCCTGATACTACAGAATGGGTGACCTTATTGGAGTTCTATTACGAGCAAAAGTTGTGGATTTGCTTACATAATTGGATGTATGCTCCCTTTTCTCACAGAATATCCTACAGTTCATTCTTTGTCTCTTTTTTTTTTTTCAATTATGCGGGTTAATATAACCCTGGAAGACATTCTTCAAGAGGAGCATGATAAAGGTATATTTGACAAGGCACTGCTACAGGTCTAGCGATCAGTACCGGTTCAAAATAGCCATCTGTACCGGTTTTTGAATCAGTACAGACCATCCGGGACTCATGCCCAATGGCATCAGTCCCGGTTCCCTCGTATCAGAACCGGTTGGAAACCACACGTGGCTTTAGCTCGTGGGTCACCGAGACCCCTATCAGTGCCGCCGGTACTGATCAGCCACCACCTAAGCTTTAATATATAATATATATGCATGTGAGGTAATATATATTATATATGTGTCTGTGTGTTAAGTCTAATATTATATATATATATATATATATATGTGCTAAATCACAATTAATTAAAGCATATATAATCAATCATGCACAATTAATTGATAATTAAATTACAAACTTTTATTAACAACTTTAATTACAACTAATATGTATCACAATTAATCAATCATGCCTATATAATACACATATACAATTCACATAACATTCATTACAACTTTAATTACAGAACGTTCATCGTGATCTTTTATTTGCATCGCTCTTGATAACCGTAGATGTCAACCCCGACAGTTCACTAGTCTTTATCGAAGGGCCCCACCTATTTGACGCTGGATCGTGAAACTCGCCTCTTGAATTTATGACCTCATCGTAAATCTAGCCGACGAGTTATTCTTGGATCGCTCTCACTCATGCCGGCGAGAAATCGGCCGAACCTTGCAAGCCGCTAGCACCTCCGGTCTGGATGTGTAAAAACTGGCACACATAGTAGCCGCATAAATTGGTGCCCGACGGTTGACGCTAGATCTGTGGTGAAAAAAGCTAAAAGCGTGAAATGAATGCATAGAAATGATCCGGTAGTCCAACGACCACTGTCCGGATTCGTAGTCCCTGAGCTTCCATATCTCGAACATGTCTCTAGGTCGGCGCGGCGGCGAAGGTCACGCATCACACAGGCAGCCGTCGAGCTGCGCCAGGAGCGTGCCGGCCGGCGTGAAGACCACATTGTTCAGTTCTGACGACCGGCTCGTCCGGGCGTGCTTCGCGTAAGGGTCCCTCGCAACAACGTCGGCCGCAGCGAAAGGCGCGGTACCGGGACCATCGCCAGGCCAGGGACTCCTCGCTGAGCGAGAAGGCAGCGGATTATCACCTACCAGGCAGTTTGCGCCGAACATCCAGTGGAGCCGCCCGTTCGCGAACACTGGATCGACATTGGCAATGATGCAGCTGATCGTGCCTGATTGGATGAACGAGGACTCACCGAACGGTGGCCGCCAGCCCCTTGGGTCACCGAATGTGAGCACCTCGATCGCACAGCGAGAACGTCTTCTCCTCCCCTGGCCGCCATAGCTCTACGAGCTGCGCTACCATGTATTCTCATTTGCGAGCTGTCGCCGTGGCACACGGCGGGAGGTGCAGGATGCCGCCGGTGGAAGGGGTTACACAGGGGAATACGTCGGGCTGCACGGCCGGCGCAGGAGGAGGAGGCCGCGGCAGGGCTTGGCACCCATGATCCTATGGCAGTCGTCCGTGCACACCAAATAACGGGTTCTAGTGTCGACTGTCGACGCGCCGCGCCGTGCAGCCTCGCCGGCGTCGTGAGCACGATCTTCAGGGCGCCGTGGCAGGTCGGCTCCGCCGCCGCCTTCTGCCGGTAGCGCTCCACGAAGCCATCCGAGGAGATGGGCGCACGTTCCATGGCGGAACCGGGCGAGCGACTTGGACGGCATGCGCTAGAGCACCTCTTCGGCGATGACGTCGTCCGGTACACAGCACCAACGGCCTAACGTCGCCGATGACATGGATGCACTTCTTGAGTTTCGCTCGTGTCGTTGGCCCTCGGCACGCCGACATTTTACCGCTGGAGTTTGGAGGAGCCCCCTGTGAGCTAATCTCATTCAGTCCGGTTACTTCAGTTCAGAGTGTTTCTTTTTCCCTTTTCTTAGCAGAGTGAGTTTGCCTAGATCATGCACGGTTTGTTGCTGATCGTGGCTCTGTTTAGTTAGTTGTGTTTGTAATACGGCATGACCCTGCGGTCATGGCGTGTATGTAGGAGTGGCAGTTAGTGAACGCCCCTGATTCGTGAGCATGGGATGGCATGCCAAAATATGCGGATCATTGACCGTTTGCATCGGCCAAGTAGATGAATAAAAGGAAGAGAGTCAGACCAGAAAAGCTGCTACTTGCGCAGCACCAAATTCGTGTGTATTGCTGTTCTTCATTTGCTTTTCAGATGAGCTACAGTATCTGAATATTATGTAGAGCGCGAGTGAGTTTCAGAGGAAGAGTGCTAACATTTGGTATCAGAGCGGTGTTTAGTTCTCTTCCTTGATTTGGGATATGGCGAGAAACACCAGCGGCGAAGACGGCGACGAAGTTCACACCGGCGGCGGCGATGGTGAACAGATCATGGGCGTTCTGCCTACACTCCCTCCACCCAGAGCACGCATTCAGGACCTGGAGAGTCCTCGAGGCCGCGACCTGGTGGTGCAGAGGGTGGTGCGTGAGGCCAGCGGCTCGGTGGTCTACCCCATGCTGACGAGGACAAACTACGTCGACTGGTCGCTACTGATGCGGGTCAATCTCCAAGCACAGGGCTTGTGGGAGGCGATTGAACCCGGAGGCGGCGACTACCGTGAAGACCGTCTCTCGCTGTCCGCGATCCTGCGCGCAGTTCCTGCAGATATGTTGCGGGCTCTGGCGGTGAAGAACACGGCGAAAGAGGCGTGGGATGCTGTGGCCAGTATGCGCATGGGTGCTGAGCGCGTGCGGGAGGCCAGAGCACAGAAGCTTCGGCAAGATTTCGAGGGCATTCGCTTCAAGGACGGCGAAGGAGTGGAGGATTTCTCCATACGTCTCCAGGGCCTCGTCAGCGACCTTCAATTGTTGGGGGTGACCCTCGATGAGGAGATGGTGGTGAAGAAATACCTCCGCGTCGTGCCTACAAGGTATTCCCAGATCGCCATTTCAATTGAGACGATGGTGGATCTCAAGACACTCACGGTGGAGGAACTCACCGGGAGGTTGCTGTCCGTGGAAGAACGATATGCCCGCGGCGACGCGGAGGAAGCGAGCGGCCTGCTCCTAACTGAGGCGCAGTGGGTCGAACGCATGAAGAAGAAGGCTCAGGCTGGGTCAAACGGAGGCACAAAGAACAATGGTGGTCAAGGCAGCCGAGGCAAGAAACCAGGCAAAGGCAAGAGTGAAGAGAAGCCCATGCGTGACATTTCGAAAGATAAATGTCGCAACTGCGGGAAGCTGGGACACTAGGCGAGACACTGCCGTGCTCCCAAGAAGACCGAGGAGGCTAATCTTGCTTTGCAGGGCGATGCTGATGACGACCCAAAGCTCCTGATGGCGCACGTCGTCGAAAATGAAGGGAACAACAACCGGCTGGCTTTGGAGGAGCTGCATGCCGAGGCGCATCTTGGCGCCGAAGATGGAGCAAAAGAGGAGGCATGGTACCTAGACACAGGTGCCTCCAGTCACATGACCGGGTGCAAGGAGAACTTCACCGAGCTGGATCTCAGAGTGGCGGGCTCTGTTCGCTTTGGAGATGGCTCACGCGTGGAGATAAAGGGGACCGGCACCATACTTTTCGTCTCCGACAATGGTGATCATCGGGCTCTCTCTGGAGTCTACTACATTCCGCGCCTGAAGAATAACATTCTCAGTCTGGGGCAACTTGATGAGCTTGGTTGTCAGACCTTGGTAGCTAATGGCACACTGACCGTGAGAGATCGGCATCGTCAAGTGCTCTTCAAGGTAAAACGTGGAGCAAATCGCCTGTATGTTTTCCATCTGGAATTGGCTCGGCCAGTCTGTCTTGCAGTGCATGGTGGGGAGGAAGCTTGGAAATGGCATGCAAGATTTGGCCATCTCAACTTCCAGGCACTGAAGAAGATGGCATCCATGGGAGTGGTGGAGGGTATGCCACACATCGATCATGTTGATCAGTTGTGTGATAGCTGTCTGGCAGGCAAGCAGAAGCGGACTCCATTTCCTCATGTTGCCAAGAGACGAGCTGAGAAAGTCCTAGAGCTGGTACATGGGGATCTTGGTGGACCAGTTTCCCCGTGCACGCCAGGAGGAAGGAAATACTTCATGCTGCTTGTTGATGACATGGGCCGCTACATGTGGGTTTATCTGCTGAAGTCGAAGGATGAGGCTGCAAATGCACTGAAGAGGTTCAGGGCTGGAGCTGAAGCCAAATCAGGTATGAAGCTTCTGACAATCCGGACTGATTGTGGAGGAGAATTTACTTCAGCTGAGTTGAGTGATTATTGTGCTGAACATGGCGTTGAGCGGCAACTCACTGCCCCATATAGTCCTCAGCAAAATGGGGTGGTAGAGCGCCGCAACCAGACTGTGGTAAACATGGCACGGTGTATGTTGAAGGCCAAATGCATGCCAGGGCAGTTCTAGGGAGAAGCTGTATCAACAGCAGTTTATGTGCTCAATAGATCACCGACAAAGAGTTTGGAAGGTAAAACTCCTTATGAGGCTTGGCGTGGCAAAAAGCCAGAGGTGCATTTCCTTCGTACTTTTGGATGCATTGCTCATGTTAAAAATGTTGGTCGTAATCCCGAGCTTGGCTTAGGATGGATAAGTCGGCAAAGAAAAAAAAAATTAAATTAAGTTAATCATATCCAGCTAGATTAGTCAGTTGCAGCTGTAACATTCTAGAAGTGACTACCAACTGGTATAATCAAAGGAAGGAAAAATCAGTTTTGCTTGCTTACCGTGAAGAAGCTAGAAGCTAGAAGAAATTACTGCAAGTTGTAATCTAGCTAGTACTTAGCTGTAAAGTTAATTATTGTATGCTAAGTCGGTTCAAGAACCCTATAAATAGATGTTTAGCCTTGTAAGATGTAAGTTGATGTAATGTGAGATGTGTGCTTGAGTAATAAAATTCTCCAAGAGCAGAGTGCTCTGTTTTGCTGCTGTGCTGTATTAGCTACAGTTTTTCAGGGCATGCATACTGTGATCCTAAGCTAAAACCAACATATGGTATCAGAGCCTGGTAGTGCATGCCAAAAATCATCTGCAGTGATCAAATGGCAATGGTTCCCCAAGGCGCGGCGGCGAGAGATGGAAGCGGCGGCGTGCCGCTCCACTACCCCCTGTTGACAGCGACCAACTACACAACTTGGGCGATTAAGGTGGAGGCGCTCATGGATGCCCAGGGCATCTGGGATGCCGTGACGCCGGAGGCCGGAGTGGCCGTAGACCCCAAGAAAGACAAGCTGGCCCGGGCGCATCTACTCCAAGCACTTCCCGAAGACATCTTGTTGCAGGTGGCAACAAAGAAGACGGCGAAGGAGCTCTGGGACAGCCTCAAGACGAGGTTTGTCGGGGCTAATCGCGTCAAGACAGCGCGCTTGGCGACCTTGAAAGGCGAATTTGATGCACTGCGAATGAGAGATGGGGAGCCGCTGGATGAGTATGCCGGAAAATTGAGCGGCATGGCGGTGAGATATGCCAATCTGGGGGCAACGCTCGAGGACTCGGCGTTGGTGAAGAAGCTCCTAAACACGGTGCCAGATCGCTTCTATCCCGTGGTCGCTGGGATAGAGCAATTCTGCGATCTGGATACCATGCCTTATGAGGAGGCAGTTGGGCGTCTGAAGACGTTCGAGGAGCGGCTTCGACTGCGCTCCTCCGGTGGCAACACTGAAGGCCAGCTCCTGCTCACTCAGACCAAGTGGCAGGCGCGTCAAAAATCCAGCAATGGAGAATCTTCATCAGGTAGCAAGCAGAATCGAAATTCCTTCGGCGGAAGCAACAATCGCGGTCGGGGTGGCCGTGGGCGTGGCAGAGGCCGCGGCAGAGGTGGGCGTGACGAATCACCACGCAAAGAAGGAGCAGGCAGCTCCGGCGGCGGTGGTCGAGGCGGTGGCCGTGACAAGTCGCATATAAAATGTTTCAATTGTGAAAAATTGGGACATTACGCCTCTGAATGCTGGTCTAAGAAGAAGGAGGATGAGGTGCATCTCACGTGTACTGAAGACACTGAGCCAGCCCTGATGCTTGGTGTGTCACACGAGCAACCAGCACATCGAGATCTTCAGGAATTGGTGCTGCTCAATGAGGACAAGGTTTTGCCAGAGCTGCACAATGGCGTTGAAGCAACTACCTACAACAATGACTGGTACCTGGATAATGGTGCTAGCAATCATATGACCGGAGACAAGATGAAGTTCAGAGAATTGGATGAGGCAGTGACCGGTAAGGTGAGGTTTGGTGATGGGTCAACTGTACAGATCATGGGAAAAGGATCTGTACTCTTTGCCTGCAAAAATGGAGGACAATGGCTACTCCAGGAGACCTATTACATTCCCAAGCTTGTGGCAACATAATCAGTCTCGGTCGATTGGTCAAACAGGCACAAGGTGATTTTGGATGATGGTTATCTGCGGTATATGATAAAGACCCTGTCCAGCTACTTATGTCGGTAAGACGAACTCCAAATCGCCTCTACAAGATTAATCTGCAGATAGCAATTCTAGTGTGTCTCTTGGCCAAGCTAGAAGACCCGGCATGGTTGTGGCATGCTAGGCTTGGTCACGTGAATTTCCATGCTCTAAAGACCCTTGTTGAGAAGGGTATGGCGGCAGGAGTACCAGTGATCACACAACCCAATAAATTGTGTGAAAGCTGCCTAGTAGCTAAGCAAACAAGGATGCCATTCCCACTGGCCACAAGTTATCGAGCGGAGGAGCCACTCGAACTTCTTCATGCTGATCTCTGCGGCCCTATCACTCCATCAACATTAAGTGGTAATAGCTATTTTCTACTTATTGTTGATGATCACACACGGTGGATGTGGGTGTACATTATCATGTCCAAAGATCAAGCATGTGCAACATTCAAAAAATTCAAGCAATTGGCAGAGAACACTAGTGGGCATCGCATCAAGATTCTTAGAACAGATAGAGGGGGGAGTTCCTCTCTGAAGAATTTGCTATGCTATGTGAAGAAAATGGGATTCAGAGACAGCTCACTGCACCGTATTCACCACAACAAAACGGTGTTGTCGAGCGGAGAAATCGGACGGTGATGGCTATGGCACGGTCGCTCCTCAAGAGCATGAGCATACCTGGGAGATTCTGGGGGGAGGCCGTGAGACACGCCGTGTATCTGCTCAACAGGTTGCCAACCAAAGCGCTGGGAGAGCGCACCCCTTTTGAGGCTTGGAATGGGAGAAAGCCACATCTAGGCCACCTGAAGGTGTTCGGGTGTACTGCTCATGTCAAGGTAAATACACCACATCTAAAAAAACTTGATGATCGAAGTCAAGCTATGATATACTTAGGTGTGGAGGAAGGTTGTAAGGCACATCGCCTTTACGACCCACGACGCAACAAACTACATGTGAGCAGAGATGTGTAGTTCGAAGAAGATGTGAAATAGAATTGGGATGCAGAGGCTCATACTGAAGGTTTTTCAGACTTTGTGGTTGAGGAGAATTTATTCACAGAGCCAGAAGTGCCTCAACCTGAAATTGGTCTAGGTGGAGCACCACTTGTAGGTGACAGTATGTCACCAGATGCAGGCCAGAGAGGCCCTATGACTAGGGCACGTGCACGGGCTGTTGCCCAATCAAATGAAACGGGCACGTTTCAAGTGCCCATGACCCCCATGGTAACATCTCATGAAGCTACTGTAGGAGAATCTACAACACCAGCCATTACGACTCCAACCTCAGAGTCAAGTGGCCAAAGTAGCTCTGAAGCACCTAAAAGATTTAGAAGTGTTGCCGACCTTATGCGAGAAACCCGCAGGGTTGAGCTTCAGGAGGAAGATTCAGAAGAGGACTTGTTTTTGACCAAGATGGAGGAGCCATCCAGCTATCAAGAGGCAAAAGGTCAAGCAGTCTGGGAGGATGCAATGAAAAAGGAGATGCAGTCCATAGAAGCAAATAACACTTGGACCTTAACTGAAGTACTTGCAGGTCACAAGGCAATTGGATTGAAATGGATGTTCAAAGTAAAAGGAAACTCAACAGGAGAGGTGGTCAAGCACAAAGCTAGGCTAGTTGCAAAGGGGTACGTGCAAAGACATGGGATTGACTTTGAAGAGGTTTTTGCACCTGTCGCCAGACTTGATACAGTGCGAGTGCTGCTAGCAATTGCAGCAAATCGAGGATGGGAGGTACACCATCTTGATGTGAAATCGGCTTTCCTTAACGGGGAACTCGAGGAAGAAGTCTATGTAGCCCAATCGGAAGGTTTTGTGGTAAGGAACAAGGAGAATATGGTGTATAGATTGCACAAGGCCTTGTATGGGCTTCGCCAAGCACCAAGAGCATGGAACATTAGACTGGATAAAAGTCTCAAACAACTCGGCTTTGTCAAGTGTGCACAAGATCAGGCTATGTACACTAGAGGAGAAGGAGCAACAGGCATAATTGTTGAGATATATGTAAATGATCTTATTGTGACTGGAGCTAGTCCAAAAGAGATCAATACATTCAAGCAACAAATGAAGGCCGAATTTGAAATGAGTGATCTAGGATTACTTGCATTCTATCTCGGGATTGAAGTAGAACAAAGTGAAGGCCGGATCACTCTTAAGCAAGCAACTTATGCTAAGAAAATTCTTGCACAATTTGGCTTAGCAGATTGCAACCCAACAAAGATTCCAATGGAACCGAAGGCCTCTTTGCACAAGGATCCAGAAGGAGAACGGGTTGATGCAACTGAATATCGGAGGATAATTGGTTGCTTGAGGTACATACTTCACACTAAACCTGATCTATCCTATTCTGTTGGTGTGGCAAGTAGGTACATGGAGAGGCCAACCGTGATGCATTTGAAAGCTGTAAAGCACATCTTAAGGTACTTGCAGGGCACAATTCATCATGGGATTGTGTATGAAAAAGGAGGTGAAGAAGAAGTGATCACTGGATACAGTGACAGCAACTTGGGAGGAGATTTAGATGATCGAAAGAGCACCAGTGGAATGGTGTTTTATATCAATGGAAGCATTGTATCATGGGCTTCACAGAAGCAAAAGACAGTGGCACTTTCTTCATGTGAAGCCGAGTTCATGGCTGCAACCACTGCAGCGTGTCAGGCGTTGTGGCTGAAGAACTTGTTAGGGGAGCTAACAAGAAGGGAATTAAAACCAGTCCGACTGTATGTCGACAATAAGTCTGCCATAGCACTAATGAAATATCCTGTGTTTCATGGTCGCAGTAAGCACATAGACACAAGGTTTCATTTTATTCGGGAATGTGTTGAGGGAGGACAGATTATTGTCGAATTTATATGCACAGAGGAGCAGAGAGCAGATGCTTTGACGAAGGCACTTTCTGGACTGAAGTTCGGTGCAATGCGCCATTTGCTAGGAATTCGAGACCTTGATCCAAGCCAGGATTAGGGGGGAGTCTGTTGGTCGTAATCCCGAGCTTGGCTTAGGATGGATAAGTCGGCAAAGAAAAAAAATTAAATTAAGTTAATCATATCCAGCTAGATTAGTCAGTTGCAGCTGTAACATTCTAGAAGTGACTAGCAACTGGTATAATCAAGGAAAAATCAGCTTTGCTTGCTTACCGTGAAGAAGCTAGAAGCTAGAAGAAATTACTGCAAGTTGTAATCTAGCTAGTAATTAGCTGTAAAGTTAATTATTGTATGCTAAGTCGGTTCAAGAACCCTATAAATAGATGTTCAGCCTTGTAAGATGTAAGTTGATGTAATGTGAGATGTGTGCTTGAGTAATAAAATTCTCCAAGAGCAGAGTGCTCTGTTTTGCTGCTGTGCTGTATTAGCTACAGTTTTCAGGGCATGCATACTGTGATCCTAAGCTAAAACCAACAAAAAATACTGCACCACACCTCAAGAAACATGATGATAGGAGTATTCCCATGGTGTTCATAGGTTATGAGCCTGGCTCCAAGGCTTATAAGGTCTATGATCCTGCCAGAAACAAAGTGTATGTGAGCAGGGATGTGATTTTCGATGAAGGAGCTCACTGGCCATGGGAAGATACAGAGAAGATGCAGAACACTGATGGGAGCTTCACAGTTGAGTACTCAGTGTGTCCGGTGAGCAAAAATAGGTTTTGCCAACCAGGTGCTAGTGGAGGGCAAGAAAGGAGCTCAGCATCTCCAGGGCGTGCAGGAGGACAAGATACTAGTGATGTCAATGAGAAGAAGACACCCACTGATCGTGTGCAGTTTGTGTCACCACCCCCCAATGTGTCGAGCATGCTTGATGCAGATCATGATGATGCACCCTGCACATTCAGAAAATTGAGTAACATTTGTGATGTTCTCAACACTAGGAATGTGCAGCAGGAGCTTGAAGATGAGAGTGCAGAAGAAGTAAAGCTGAACCTAGTCGGTGTTGATGAGCCAGCTACTTTTGCAGAAGCTGAACAACTTCAGGTCTGGCGTGCAGCAATGATTGAGGAGATCAAATCTATTGAGGTAAATGAAACTTGGTATTTGGTGGATCCACCTGCAGGTCACGGAGCTATTGGGCTGAAATGGGTGTTCAAATTGAAGCGCAATGAGCAAGGTGATGTTGTGAAGTACAAAGCCCGTCTTGTTACAAAGGGCTACGTACAGAGGCATGGTGTAGACATAGGCGAGGTGTATGCACCGGTGGCCAGGTTAGACTCTATACGACTGTTGATGGCAGTGGCAGCCCACTTTGGTTGGGAAGTGCATCACATGGATGTCAAGTCAGCATTCCTCAATGGAGAATTGAGTGAGGAGGTGTACGTAGTACAGCCACCCGGATTTGTTAGAGAAGGTGATGAGCATAAAGTGTATCGCCTCAAGAAAGCACTTTATGGGCTTCGTCAGGCCCCAAGGGCATGGAATGCAAAGCTTGATGCAAGTTTACTGAAACTTGATTTTGCAAGAAGCCCACTTGATCATGCTGTGTATCAGAGAGGACAAGGAGCACTTCACATTATTGTGGGTGTGTATGTGGATGACCTAATCATTACTGGTGCAAGCAAACTGGAGGTGAACAAATTTAAGAAGGAAATGCAGCAGCTGTTCAAAATGAGTGACCTTGGACTTCTTAGCTACTATCTGGGGATTGAAGTGAATCAAACTGGACAAGGAACAACATTGAGTCAGGGTGCTTATGCTCAAAAGATTTTGGACAAAGCAGGCCTACTGGATTGCAATCCTTGTCAAACACCAATGGAGGTAAGACTGAAACTGAAGAAAGGTGGAGATCAGCCACAGGTTGATGCAACATATTTTCGTAGTTTGGTTGGCAGCCTGCGGTATTTGGTGCAAACTCGTCCAGACCTTGCCTTCTCTGTTGGGTTGGTGAGCCAATTCATGGAGGATCCCCGGGAAGATCATCTTGGAGCTGTGAAGCGCATTCTAAGGTATGTGGCTGGTACAATCAATTTTGGTTGTCATTATGCTCGAGGAAAGGATGGTGAAAAATTGGTGTTAAGAGGTTACTCTGATAGTGATCTAGCTGGGGATGTGAATGATCGCAAGAGCACAAGTTGTACAGCTTTTTTCGTTGGATCAAGCTTGATCAGCTGGCAGTCCCAAAAGCAAAGAATTGTGGCTTTGTCATCTTGCGAGGCAGGGTTTATTCCAGCAGCAACAGCTGCTTGTCAAGCAAATTGGTTGTCCCGTATGCTAGCTGAACTCACTAGAGAAGATGTCAAGGTGGTGACATTGAGGATGGATAACAAGTCTGCAATAGCACTTTGTAGAAATCCAGTGTTCCATGACAGAAGCAAGCACATTGAAACTCGGTACTACTATATCAGAGACCAAGTTGAAGCTGGCAAGATCAGTGTGGAGTTTGTCAGTACAGAAAGGCAGGTGGCCGATTTCCTAACGAAGTCTCTGGGGAAGGTGAGGCTAGATCAGCTACTCGAACAAGCTGGAGTTTCAGATGTGAAGAAGAATAAGATTAGGGGGTGAATGTGAGCTAATCTCATTCAGTCCAGTTACTTCAGTTCAGAGTGTTTCTTTTTCTCTTTTCTTAGCAGAGTGAGTTTGCCTAGATCATGCACGGTTTGTTGCTGATCGTGGCTCTGTTTAGTTAGTTGTGTTTGTAATACGGCATGACCCTGGCTTCGTGGGATGGCATGAGAACAGCGGTCATGGCGTGTATGTAGGAGTGGCAGTTAGTGAACGCCCCTGATTCGTGAGCATGGGATGGCATGCCAAAATATGCGGATCATGGACCGTTTGCATCGGCCAAGTTGATGAATAAAAGGAAGAGAGTCAGACCAGAAAAGCTGCTACTTGCGCAGCACCAAATTCGTGTGTATTGCTGTTCTTCATTTGCTTTTCAGATGAGCTACAGTATCTGAATATTGTGTAGAGCGTGAGTGAGTTTCAGAGGAAGAGTGCTAACACCCCCTGCTTGCCGCGCGCCACGCTTGGATAAACCCGGGTTTAATTTCCTAACTAATTACTCGATCGTATCTCTCGTAGAAGATATCTCCTTGAACTGATTTGTCTCTGCTAGCTCGTTGAACACGCCACGTGCTACGCCAGTTTTGTATACCTGCTTACGTACGTACCTACGCATATCTATGCTAACTATGTCGGTATGTACATCTCCATCAGACTATCTCGGATATATCTATGTATCTATGTGCCTTTCCATGTGTCAGAGACACATAAGTGATAAATTTTAGATTACATATATTTGGAAATGGCAAATTCTAAAACATTCCTTAAAAAGGGATTGGCTACCCATCAATTGACTTAAATCTTGGGGTCAGTGGACTTCAGCGTTGCCCCTCTTCCATGTGTCTTCACCCCACTGCTAACCCTCCCCTTCCGTCCCGAACTTCACCTTCCTCTCTAGCCTGTGTAGCTCTCCACGCCTCCACCACCGCCTTCACCCTCGTTGTAGCAGGCCATAGAAAACACCCTCGCCGTGTCGCTGCACCACCCCATCTTCCTCCCGTGTCAGGACTCACAAAACGGAGTTGAGTCCTAGCTATGCATTACCTGTACTAGTCATTAAATCAACTAGCTAATACACATAGATTCATGGTTTGAATCATAACCAACATGAATAATTAAAGAGTACATCACATTGTGGCCAACATACCACTTAATATAACAGTTTGGCACCATGTCCTTACATCAGTTGAAGACTTTAAATAACAACAATTCAACTTGAAATGGAAAGCCCAAATAACTACACAAGTAAGATTAAAGAAAACAAGCCCCTAGACGTCAGAGTCATCTTCATCTTAGACTCCATCCACGAAGTCTTCCTCATGGAACTCCTCATCCTTAGGGTAGAAGTTCTGTGCATCATGGTCTGCTCGTTGAATGCGTAGTCCGCATGAAAGGACAGGGTGAGAATGTAACATTCCGAACAAGCCAAAACTGACTAATGCAATGATGAAAGCTAAACAAAGGGAGGGTAGGGGTTTATTTGATGAAAGCCAAAATTGCAAGGTTTTTCCTCGATTTTGTAAAGAGTTAAGGGAAACCAAACATTTGAATTCTTTTCAAACTCCGGCAACAACCCGTTTTTCCTAACCTGGCTATCTAATGATGCCCACCATGATCTCAACAACACCCTCATCGCTCACAGCGACCACTTTAAGGAGCGAAAACCAAAACTCACGATGGTTTTACCTTTGAAACATTGTTTTGAAAATAAATAGATAACAAGTACCATTGAGACACCATCTCATTGTCCACCCTTGACCATGAGCACATTGTCATGACAGTTTTACACTCTGTAGAGGTTACACGCTTTACCTACGAGAGGTGATTAATAAAGAACCACCTCAAAGGCTTTAACCAACTCGATCTTAGCTCATGCATCCCCGTTGAGGTTCCACCGCTAGAGGGTTTGTTCTGCCCAAGCCTAAACTTCACCCCCCTCCTCCCGTGTTCCAATAGAACAGCAACCACTAACTACTCCACTGGATGGAAACCTGAACCAAGAGTTCGAAGGGTACTCAACAAGGTTCGTACCATAATAGGAACTCATAGTCGCACTATTGTACTACTGCCATACTTAGTTTGATCTACCTTAAGGAATCAATCCTTAAGGATTGGGGTAGTTCCACAATGGGCCGAAATCTTATGCTTGTTGCACCCGCCTTTCAATCGTCTACCCCAACCAAGGTTTTACAAAAATATTTGTCCTCTGATAGCACCCACTATACCAACTATCCCAATTTATAAAACATGACAATATTGGTTGTCCTTTCAAAACCACGAATATAAATCAAACATTTGACAACAATAGACTCACAATCAACCGACTAAATAAACATCTACATATATCAACACTAAACATGAACAACAAACCTAATAACAAGGATGGTGGTAACAAGTGTAACATCTCAAAATTTTGTACCTTCAAAAACTTTTTGTAAAAATAGCTCTTTCAAAATTTTTCTATAAAATTATTTTAAATTTTAATTTCTAATAAAAGATTTGGTATGACTTTCTAAAACTTGACAACCATTTTTGTGGAAGTCAAGGTCTCTAACTAATAAATTTATATTTGAAAAAGTTATTTGAACCTTAAGGGTTTTATTCATATTTTCAATGATTTTCTTAAAGCTATTTCCTATTAATGGATTTTTTGAATTTTAAAATAAATCATATGATTAAAACAAAACCATAAAGATTTTCAAGATTATTTATCGTGTGTTTATATTATTATAAAACATTTTCTTGTGTTTTCTAGTAATTTCTAAAATCAATTTGTTTGTTCTTTTTGTCCAATGGAAGCTTTCAAATTATTTTATGTAATCAAAATAAATATGGAAAAATTATTTTTCTTATGTTCTCTATGTTTCAAAATATTTTATGGAATTTTTGTGGATTTTTAGGGATCCATTTGCTATTTAAACTAAGCTATTTTAGTTTTCTGGTATTTTCTAAAAATATTAAATTAATTAATTCTAAAAATCTTTTGGACCTTA
This sequence comes from Olyra latifolia, assembly GCA_036346145.1. Classification (NCBI taxonomy): domain Eukaryota; kingdom Viridiplantae; phylum Streptophyta; class Magnoliopsida; order Poales; family Poaceae; genus Olyra; species Olyra latifolia. The sequence goes on from CM070533.1 coordinate 24,295,160, forward strand.
TCTCTCCGGACGGTCCACTACCCTTCCCACCCCCTCCCAGTTCTGGTGAGCCCACCCTTCTTGTTCCTTATATATATCTCTGCACCCTCTCGTTGATCAATCAAACTATCTGTTGGATCTCTCTCCTCCTGTCAATATAACCCTAGCTGCCTCCCATCGCCGTGTTTGCAAACCATAACCATGCGGGACTCCTCTACCTATAAAACAAATTCCCCACGACCCCCCTCTTCCAACCCTAGCCGTCACCCTACCCAGAGCTGCCGCCGCCACCGCCGCCCCCAGGTCGCGCCCAAACGAGCTGCCGGCGCCGCTGTACGGAGTCAGCAAGCGGCCACCACTTCACCATGCGTTGCTTGCTTTTCTAGAACTCCAACATAAAATCCGTTCGCGTCACTTTGATCTACTCATCATTATCTAGTTTTTCACCGAAGGGTTTAGCCTTGGATCAATCTGCAGTGAGTTCCATGTCTCTCAAATTTGCAAATTCTCTAGTAGATCATTTCAATTCCGTCCATGATCTGTCCATGAAACCTTTAAAAATGGATTTGTATGATCTTCCTCTACATCGTGCTTACTATGTTTTATACCCAGGTCAGCCAGAAAGTTGCTGTCTTTGCACCCATGTCACGGCCCTAGATTGGCATCGCGTCCCTCGCTGCCATGGTGAGGTTTTGAAAATTCTGTTCACGTCACTTTGTGCTATGCTTGTTCATCTATCATCATGCCAAATTTCATAATTTTTCACTGCCCGATGTAGTTGGTACGAATTTTGCAATATCGCTGCCTTAGAAGCTTCCGTGGCCGTTTCTGTAATCTTCTGTTCATATATTGCACCCAACCAAATTTTTTCAGAGATGTACTCATTATGTTCTACCTTCTAGATATACTGTTTTTGATGATCAATAGTTTCGTGTCGTGACCTAATATTTAAGCCATGCCCTTTAAACCCTGCTGCGCCATCAGCCACTGTGGGTCTTTTCTGAGAAGCCCGACTGCGTCATTGTGTTCATATCGTCGTTTCTATTTTGTTTTGATACTTTGCAAACCCCAAAAATATTATTTGTGCCTTTGCCATCTTTAGCCATTTTATTTCCAATGGTACTGTATAGATCCTGCTTTAACCTACCTACTGTACCTAGTGTTGATACCATCGCTACTATTTATTCCTCCATTATGTCATTATTAATTCAACCATACTGATGTTATATGATTATTAATCACTTTTTCTATGACAGTTCTTTATGATATGAATAATTATATTGTTGTGTCATTTCGATAATCCTATTGTCTTTAATTTTAAACTGTCATAGAATTGCAATATAGGTTATTCCTTTATAATATAACATATACACTTTGCCATGTTGTTAATTCTATTTAACAGGGTTAATCACTTCTTTACTATTAATCGTCTATGTCATGAGGCATAGAAACTCTAATCCAGTCTCCGTCTATGGCTTTAATCCACTTGCACCTAGTTTATAACATGAGAGCCCATGTGTCATGAATGTTCTATTCCTCTATTTTAGAACATTGTCATTCTCTACTTAGTTTATTGATTAACCAAATATCAAGGATATTCTCTTGTTTATTCTTCGTTCTGTCATCTACTCGATCTATTCTTTTCATCAGATTCCTTTTAGCTATAACTTTCTTATTTAGATTAATTATATTCATCCTAAATTATTATAAAACTATGAATTATTTTTAAAGTTTTATTTGACTTTGCAGATGGTTTGTTGTTGTTTGGATGTTATTTGGTTCTTCATCGTTTATTCACGTAGCGGATTATCGTATTAAGTATCGTCGATGAAGGATATATGTCCTATGATAAGAATCAAAAATTAAACCAAGTGTATGGTATAACACTGAAAGATAAGTCACACATAGTCTTTGATCATGTTGATCCTATTTGCAAATAAAATAAATTTGATTTAAATTTGCATTGCTATTTTTAATTTACTTATTAGGAATTTAGTTATACCAATTTGAATTATATCCATCCTTTGAAATATTGTATTACCTGTTACCCTTTATAACTTAGATGTTTCGTCATTTTAGTTGGATAGTGATGATACCACGTGGGATGGTAGGCGTTACTAGTTTGCTTAGTAATGCACATTACCTGGAATTGGTTTAATTAATACTGACTAAAGAGAGATATTAAATTGAGAGTAAAGGCATATGTTGCTTTTACGTAAGGAAGACATGTGTTGCTCCATATTGGTTAAGCAGGTGTTGTTCTTATGTGATCATTTGCACGTGTTGCAATTTGTTAAACAACCTGGGTGGGTGTTTTGACAAAGGCAAGTGGTACTCTGTGTGTGGAATCCTGTGTAGCGGGGCTATGATGCAAATTTAGAAGGAAGTCTTATCTTAGTTACCATAAGGACTTAATCTTGTAAAAGCATACCAGCCAAAATACAATATATACCAGCCAAAATACAATATAAACCATGAGGTTGACTTCGGTTAAGTCTAGCAGTTAAATTATTAAGTGTGAACCTCATGGCAATCTAAACAAGAACTGCTTATGAGGATTTTTGAGGGAGATGTGCTGCTTATAATGGCCATCATCCATTTGGTGTTGCTGCACTATCTGTGTGAAGCCCAGGAATCCAGATGTTTAGCTTTGGGTGGTATAGTAGTCATCGGGAGAGCCACTTGTTTATATTTGGTCTCGTGACTATTAGGTTACAACACAGTAATGCTCCCAGTAGTCTCTAGATGCTCTAGATACCATGGATGCCTAGGCTTTTATTTGAAAACACGAAATGTCGTGTCTAGGCGTAGCTACTCGCCACTTAAGCCCATGGTCTCGCCACGCGAGCTTGCTACTAGCCAAAACTCGGACATCACATCCTACTCCTTAGAGTCTTGAACCTGTAGAGACCCAGAACACTCTCTGTCATGCCCTAGATCGCCGTCGAGACAACGCTGAAATTTCGCGAGAGCTCTGACCATGAGGAGAATGAGCTAACGTCATGGATCAACATCGCTGTGCTCTCTTCCCCTCTCGCAGACTTGTGGGGTTCACCAAGAACTGTGCTTAACGTTTAAATCTCCCACGATTAGCACTAATAATTATTGACATGTGGGCCGTGGCTCATCCATTAGTTTTAGTGGAAGCGTATATCTCTAGAATACACTTTATCTTTGGGTTAGTGTTTTTGAAACAAGTGGCCAAGCCCATCTACTGACTTGTGGGCCCTGCTAGCCCACCTGTCATCCGCTCCCAATCACTTGTCTTGTGGCATCGTGGCCCACCTGTCAGCCCCTTACCCTCCATTGTGAGCACAACACACGTGGGCTAGTTGCGGGCTGCCTCTCCCTTCTGGCTTGTCTTGTGCGTGGGCCGAACGTTGGCCAGCGGGCCACGCCAAGCCAGATCGAGCCGAGTAGACTCAGTCCAACATGGTTCATTCCCTATTCCCAATCATTTCTGTTCTAATTTAATCCAGTAATAGAAAATAAATCTCTAAAAATAATAAATGACATAAAAAATTCTAGGAAAATTCTTTAAAATAGTAGATGTCACGCAAGCTAGGAAAAATATAATCTTTATTGTTGAATAATTATTTACTTCCCCAAAAACCAGAACATCACACTTTGCCATATAAATAATAAGGAAAAATCTAGGAAATTGGTAATTCTTTGAAATGAAATACTAGAAAATGATTTTTGTTATAGAATATATTAAAATATTATTTTAAACTTCATGAGATAGTATATGGGTATATCTTGCATCTCATAGATTCACATGTACATATATACGTAGCATGTACGTACACCGTTTTTCATGGAACTTACTTAATAAATATGTTTAAGAAATAATATAAGCTTAGAAAAATAACCGGGGGTGGTGTTAGGTATCCCTTACGCTAGAAGTTACGTTGCATGCCATGTGTATTAATTTTATCATTTTTCATTTGTTCATTGCTCTATCTGGTTTCACTAGAATAAGAACAAGGAGTCAGAAGACCTGCTAAACAAAGACCCTCCACAGGACTGTGATCCCGAAGACCAAAGCGAGTCAATATCCCTAGCTCATTCCCTTATCCCAGTTTTACTAAAATTATCTTGCTTTAAATTATGAACTTTCATGCTCTACTTTCCAATATTATTGTATCTAAAATGCTGAGCTAATAGAGCTGGTCTAGATAAGACAACCTTGAATACTTATGATAATATAAACACAATCTTGTTCTTGGTTTATTCCCTACTCTGTCAATTGAATCCTAAGGAATAATTAATCTCCCTGACTGGTAAGTCTTTGGTGTTGGACTAAAATGGCTAAGTCCAGAAACAAATGGGTCGATCTTGACTATCGATGATTATGACAATAGCATGAAGGATTGATTCTATCAATATTGCAACGTTATAGCTTGCTATCAACAATGCAATGGGTATGGTTGGTCATAAAATCCTAAGTATCAAATAGCGGAGATGGACATTTGAAAGCTTATGCACTCGGGTGCGACTTATGCCTGAGTGCGAATGATGTCGGTCAAATTCTCATGATATACTTAAGGAATAACTTCCCACATGCAATGCTAATTGCCCCCAATCTCGTACATACCATCGTCTGTGTCTATAACATGTGGGTCCTGAGTCCGCATGTCGTAGACACAACAATGACATATACAATAATGGGATTTTTCTTCAGTGGTATGGAAGGAGTTGTCCCTATATCTAAGGATGATTGGATTTATGAATCCTAGCCTTAGTTGTGGTCAAGGGGATCACACCTCGTGGCTATGAGGATGAGTCCGCAGTCATCTGTTTTGGAAGACATGTGCCATGTCTATGGGCACGAGTTTGCCATGTTTGGGGATAGTACGCCATTGCTATGGGTACTAGTCCACCACTTTGATGATTCTAAGGATAGAACGTGATGGCTATGGTAACTAGTCTGCCATTTAATGATTGTGGGGACCTATGTCCATGGTTATGGAATGGATTTTTCACATGTTTGGGATACATAGTATGTGGCTATGGATACAGTGTCCCAATTGAAACCCCTGAATTATGAACAATGCATATTACTAGCATAATACGTCTTTCAAAATTAAATTTGTAAAATGGCTAAGTCACGGGTTGCCTAGTTTTGGTTTAATTGAAATCCTGGTATCACGCAAGTAAAAGAGACCCAACCCCACCAAATGGCCTTTATCACTATAATGCATTTGGTAGGGTATTGAGTCGCGAGTGCAGTTTGATTGCACGTTTACCCTTGCACCCATTCACTCTTTTAGACGAGGACAGTGGAGATGAAGACCCATACGATTGTTATGAAGACAAGGGTGATTAGGAGGCTGACAATTAGAACAAGTGTTAGACGTAACTCTAGTCGCTTGCCTGATCGGGAATGGGCATAGGTTTAGAACCCGAAGCTCTATCTCATTCCTCTTTTGACTTCTGAACTCTGATAAGAGCTGGTATTTTGGTATTGTAACATTTGGCCTATCCGGTCTTTCAAACAATGAGCCTCTATGTAATTCCATGTTATATAACGAATGAATTCCTCGACTCTTGTAAGAGATGATCCAGTTGTTTGTAATCATGCCTCGCTGGCAAGAAAAATCCTGGGCTAGTGCACGGTGGCACAGAGGTTCCCGACTGATTCAAAAACAGGGGCCGATAAATGACTATATTAGCGACTTTTTATGCTTTTGCTATTTCTCAGTTGATTGAATTCTTACGATGATTTCAGTACACTCTCTCTCCTCTCACCTCTCCTCCTCGCTCCGTTCTCCTACACTATCTCTCCTCTCACCTCTCCTCCTCGCTCCGTTCTCCTCTCTGCTCTGGTCGGTTGCATTGGTCATCGAATGGTGGTTGCAGTGACCATTGGGGTAATGACATGACGGTTAGAGTTGGGTGGCCATGGCAGCACGATAGCTAGATGTAACATCCTCATTTTCAAAATTCCGGAAAAATCATGCATCATGCATTTTCATTCAATTGAAAATTTGGATAAAATATGTTCAATGTGAAATTAAATTTGTATTTTTACTAATTGCATCTTGGCCCCTAGTCTCTCCTCTATTTTCTTTCTTCTCTTCTCCTTCCACCTTAGGCCCACTTGCCATTCTCTCCCCTCTCTTCCTCGTTCCCTCTCCTGTTGATCTCTCTGTCCCTTTCTTCCCCCTTACCCCCTTGATTTCCTCCTTAATTCTCTCCCTCTCTCTTTTTAATCCCCTCCCGAATATTCCCTCTCCTCTCCCTTTGCAATTCGGTGCAATTCATCACAGGTGAACTTCCTCTACCCCTCTCCTTCGATCACGTTCTTTGTTGTTCTCTTGTGAACCCATTTTTGCCATGACCGCAAGAGAACATCATCGGAGACACTAGAATTTGACATCGACACCACCTCTTCTTCCTCACCTTGCCGCCATCGCTCCTTCCCCAATTCATTGCCATCCCTTGATAATCTTCCTCCTCTTGTCACATTGAGCATCTCTAGGAGTAGTAGTATTGGTACCTAGGGCAAAAGCGGCTGGACCGTTGCCGAGATAGCGCCATCATCGTGGCGCCTCTTCTTCCTCGTGACGGTGATGTCGCCTGCTGTTCTTGTCCTCCTCTCCACGAGCTCGTGCCAACATGGTGTAGCTACTCACCTCTCAAGCTCATGGTGTCGCCATGTGAGCTTGCTACTAGCCAAAACTCGGACATCACATCCTGCTCCTTGGAGTCTTGAACCTGTAGAGACCAAGAACACTCTCTGTCATGCCCTAGATCGCCGCTGAGACAACGCTGAAAGTTCGCGAGAGCTCTGGCCATGAGGAGGATGAGCTAACGTCATGCTCGCATCATGGATCAACTTCACTGTGCTCTCTTCCCCTCTCTCAGACTTGTGGGGTTGACCAAGAACTGCGCTTAACGTTTAAATCTCCCACGATTAGCACTAATTGTCATTGACATGTGGGCCCGTGGCCCATCCATCAGTTTTAGTGGAAGCATATTTCTCTAGAATACACTTTATCTTTGGGTTAGCATTTTTTAAACAGGTAGCCAAGCCCATTGACTTGTGGGTGGACGGTCGAGTGATTAAATTTCTCAGTTGCACATATAAGCATACAAAATCTTTGGGATTCGAGAAAAATTCTACATTAACACTATGACCCTATGAGTTTGTAATTATGTTCCTCATCATCCTAAGACCTAGATGCTCTAGTCTACCATGCCAAAGACTAAGAGTTGAGAACTTCTAAAGATAGTCTTACAGGATGAGAATATAACAGATGCCTTACTATTGGTGTAGCATAGCACTTTTCCAAGTAAAGGAAGTTTTTCTATATTTCTCTTTCACATTCTTTGTGCTTTGTGATGAGGAGGTGTTTCTTACCATGCTCACCATTAGTTTATAGGTAGAAACTAATAGATCCTAGAGACAATAGTGCCTTCCAATTTCTATGATTGTCTCTATAGTGTCGGCCCCGGTCTCCGGGAACCTCAGTGCACCTGTGCTAGCACAGGATCTTATTTTGCTAGCATGACACCTTATACAAAATACTAGAATCATCTCATACATGCAATAAAGATTATTATTACAATAGAGTTCAATTACAACATGGCTCATTTTGGCAAGACAAAAAGGCCAAATCTATAGAAAACCAAAATAAACTCTTATCAGAGTCTAGCAAAGCAGAAACAATAAAAGGAGTCAGTCTCAAGGCTGTGCCCAACCCAATCAGGCAAGCGACTAGAGTCCTGCCTAACACCCGGCCTTTACATCATTCTTCCAGCCCTTCTCCTTGTCGATGTCATCCAGGCCATATCCCTCCTCGACACTACCTAAAAAGTGAGTGGGTGCGAGTGTGAGCGCACAATAGAACCGCGTTCGCGAACCAAGACCTCACCTTATGCAACATAACAATGCTAGGCTATTTGGTGGATGCTAGGCTCTTATGCTTACTTAAAACAAAAAACGCCATACTTTTAAGTTAAAATCTCAAGACTTAGCCTTTTAACAAATCAACAACGTACTAGGCTATATATGCTAATTGTTCATAAAACAGGGGTATCTCAGTGGCGACAACGTAACCTTAACCAAGGAATACGTGTCCCACATGGTAGATCCATACCATAACTATGGTCATGGTCTCCACAAACGGCAAACTAGTACCCATGGCTATGGCGTACTATCTCTGATGGTATGGCGAACCGTGCCCATACTACAACTGGCGCACGTTTCGCATCTTCTAGCCAACCCGTGCCCATACTACAACTAGCACACGTTTCCTAGGTAACTTGTGGTAGAATCACCTTCTTCATCAAGAGGCGTGATCCCCTTGAGCTCAACAATGGCCAGGATTCTCAAATCCTAATCTCAGTCAGATAGATCAAAAGTTTTATTGACTCACTTTCGCACTGGGGCATAATTGGCATCCGAATGCATGGACTATCTCTTTAGCTTATCGAGTGTAAGGAATACTCAGGGACAGGGCACAACACATCACCATAATAATTTACTCGGGATATGCACGTGCTGACTAGATTATCCAACAAAGGAGCCATTCAGATGCTACAATGTCGTAGTCCTGGTTAGAGGTGGTATGGTTAATCTTTGCCACACTATGCTTTACTAATAATCACGTGCAAAGAGACTAAATCCTATCGTGATACATATTATGGTAATGATGAGACTGTACCATTGAGGTACCTGCTCCGCATACGGTATTTGTCTAGGCCAAGCGTTGCACCGTTGATAGTGTGCTATGCCGTTACATATTATGGTAATGATTTAGAGATATTGGCTTACCTGGACCGAACGTGTTGAGGTCATGCGTCTGGTCTCCCAGCTTCTCTTCCAAGTCATTCGGTTCTATCGCATAAACGCAAATAGCATCGATAAAGACATAGAAGACAAAATATGCATGATGCATGACGAGCGAGGGTTTACTTAGGGTTTCACACAAATTTTTCCTACTTGAGTATCTACCTAATTTATTTTCCTATTAAGATAGGGTATGGGGGGGGTGAGGGGCGTAAGGGTAGTATTATGGCTATTATCGGATGATTATACCTAGGAAAATGTTTAAATGATCATATGGGTGCAAAATCCTACCCTTGGATGATCCCACAATTTATAGTTTTATTATATATATTTCTCTACAGGAAATGCCACTTCAATTATTTCTTATATGGCTTATATTATTTGTATTGCCCTAATCCGAATTTTTTAGGGATAAATATCTACTGTAAACCTCTTCATATTATTTTTTACCAGGTTTCTTATGTTTTGTAGTATTTTACAGAATTTTCCACAATTTTTAGGAGTCCCTAGGTATTTCTAATAAATCATTTCCCTTTTCTGTGTTTTAACCAAATAGAAAATCTCCTAATTCTGCGTTCTGGAGAATAGTAGTGTCCATGGGGAAGTTCGGGATGATCTACAGCGCCAGCAATGGCTCGCCGTCATTAGGCCCGGTCCAAATCGCTTCTCTAGGTCGTCGTTTCCATAACCGTTGCCAAAATCATCGTCATTGCTGGAACCACCCTCGCCGCCAAGTTAGCCCCTTCTTCCTTCTGTTTCTATCACAGTGCATCGCTTGCTGTACCATTTCGGCCATGTCGTACCCTAACTGGGTCGGGTTGAGTTATCCCTCACCGAGCCCCGGCGTTGCTCAGAGCCTGGCTCAGCGTCGCCCTATGCTGGCTGGTCAAGCTCACTGCTGTAGCTAGAGGACGCCGCTCACACCGCTGACCTCGGCCTGACTTCTCTCCTCCTTCTTCTTTCTCTTCTGCGCCAATCGAGCATCGCCACCATATCTACAGGCACAGTGCCAAATGCCGTCGCCTTAGGATGGACCCGGACGCCGTTGCTGCCCAGTGTCTAGCACTACTGCCAATAGGGCCAGTGCCCACGGCTCTTCGCCTTGCTGCTTATTTGACGCACCACCGCTGCCGTGTTGCCTTAGCGCCATCGTTCCTATTACCGGAGCCCCGCCTCCTGGCGCTACATCACGCCGCTTAGTCGGCCTCGTTGCCCGGCGCGACGCCTTGCCTCTCGGTGCCATTTCCACCACTGTCTCACCGTTCGGCCGCATGCTACACCACCACCATTTCCTGCATCACCTTACCACCGCCGCCACGTGCGCCACCTCTCCTGTGCTGCCGCTGCCGACGCTGGCCTCGCCGCGTGACCGTCGCTGAAGCCGTCGCATGCGCGTCGTCGCTCCGCACCACCGCCCCGGTTGCTCGCAAGTGCTGCCCGGGGCCTTGCCGTTGCTCCGGCCGTAGCCGAGCCGCTAAGCTCCGCTGCCATGCCACGCACGCCGTTGCGCTACCACTCGCGCCGCGGCGCCGTCTACGCTGCACCTCCGCGTCGACATTGTCGCCGCCAGTCACTGGCCGCAGCGGAGCCGCCCACCGATGCCTCCCTTCCTTTCTCCTCTTCCTTGCTGCGCGCTGCCGCCTTGCTCTACGCCACAGCGCCACCTACCCTGCGTTGTAGCTGCGCTGTCAGATCCGCCACGCCAAGCGCCCGCCGGCTGAGCTATTGCGCTAGCGCCGCTGGCCAGGTCGCCGGGCCACCACGCTGCTCATCACGTGCCACCGCCGCCAGCCACTTGCCGTAGCGATGCCGCCTACCGTTACCGCTACTCTCCATGACGCGGGCCATCGTGTCGTTTCTCCAAGAACGCCGTCGCCCCTCGCGCCGCTTGCTCCGCCGCTGGATAGGTCGTCGCCGTAGCTGCCTCCCGTGTGGCTCCGCCGCCACCGCTTGCACCTCTCTCAAAGGTAGGTCGCTGTCGGCCATGGATGCTTCGCGCAGCAGCAGAGGACCAAGTCCCCTACTCTACTCCCTCTCATTCTCTTTGCTTCCCTCAATGTATCTCTCTTTCTTCCCTTCTCTTTTCCCTTATTCTCTCCCTCCCCCACGCCTGATCGCTCTTTCTATCTCTGTGCGCTGCGACTCTATAAGCTACCGGATGGAAGAGAAAAGGATGGGAGATTTTTAGAAATTTTGCATTTTGGCCCTTAAGGTTTTATGCAGTTTTGGATGAATTTGTAGGGGCTATTGGGAGCTCAGAAAAATACAACAAAAATACTTATGAGTTCATAAAAAAAATGAGGATTCCATTTTTATGATTCCCATTGAGAGTTGGTGAGCATTTATTTTCTGAAATTTCTAAATCATTTCATTATGATTTCATTATTCACAAATAGTTTTAGTCATTAAAAATATAATAAAAATATATTTGGGTTATTAAAAAGTATTAATATTTTTATTTGATTTTTTTGATGTCTTAAAAAATATCTAATTTATGCAATCTTCAAATATAATTTAATGCTCTTCATTGTTGGCAAATCTTAGAATTATCCCAAAGATATGATTTAATTACAAATGGGTCCATTGTTATAATTTGATTAATATATATACATGATTTTATTTTATGTTATTTTTAATTGTACATATGAATGTCCTAAACCTTTGAATGTCCATTAAAGCTTTGGGAAAATGTGAAAAGATTCTTATGTTCCTATAAACATGCCTACATTATAGTTTTGTATTTTAATTTTGATTTTTATCCTCAAGTTATGGGGTTCCTCTAAATGTTTGTCGAATATAATTTGAGTGCTATGCTTGATCTTATATAAAATTTCTTTATTCTATATTACAGTAAGGGCTATTTTAGTGTAAGTGTGCTTTATGGGAAAGCCCATTTTTCTAGTTATGAATAGTAAATACTATTGTCAAGGGCTTATAAGCTCATAATTTGGTTTTTAAATTAATTAAAGTATAGCTCGAGTAGTGTGTTGGTAGGTGATAAATCATCATTTTCATTGTAAGCAAAATAGGGTGTTACATATAGGTAGCATTACGGCAGCTCTTCCAGAACCGGCTATAGTGGTATCGCTGCCAGCGATCATGGTTATGCTTTCTATGTTCTTTGATATCGACAAGGTGTACTATGTTTTTCTCAAGGTAATGTTAGTAGTTCCACTGTCTACTATATACACTTCATACATTTCAGATACCACACAAGGTCTAATATAGTATAGCATTACATTACATATGATGCAAGGAACAATACTTGTAAAATAAAATGCTGAAAAATGCAAAAGCAAGGTCATATAGGACCTAGAATATGAGTAATAAAGTGTACCCGCTCTTCTAGAGCTTGCAATAATTCATTCAAACTTTATTCAAGTTCAATTAATCAAAATGTATAAGGATATCGGGATTCTTAGTGCCTTTCGTGCACCATGGTAAGCTGATTGAAGAGATTAGTGACTACTGTCTCTTCTTTCTAGACTAGTACCTATGCAGACGATTCTTCATCGGGAGGAGAGCTAGTCTATCACGATCTCGAGATGATGGCTAGAAATAACTTCAGGTGGTTCCATATCCACAGGGGAATCTTCAAGATCTGCTTCATACCCTTCTTTTAAATCTGGCTCAGAAGTGTACTTCTACTTTCTGCAAATACGAGACAATTGGCCCTAGAGACCACATCTGCAACACATTTGGTTTTGCAGACCATAAGGCTTGGTGGTACGCTTCTTAGTCCTTCTTCTCGAGGACTTGTGTATTGTACTGCTTCTGGCAATCCCAAGCTCTTAGGCTGCTTCATGCATTGAACAATAGCAACTAGCTCCGTCTTTTTACCCTCATATTCTTTATATTCTATGTCTGTTGCCCAGACTATGAGGCTTTGGCCCTTAGAGGCCAATTTTGCAAGTTCTTTTGGAACATATGTTTGGCCTTTCAGGACTGGCTCGATAGATTCTTTATTTCTCTTCCCATGCATGTACAATTTGCATGAACCTTCACAATAATTACTTCTAGTAATTGATAAAGGCAAATAATAAAACCAGTATATTCTATACAATTCGGTGGAAATACTGCTAACTACTGAGATTAAAGGCAATAAAATAGTCACATGTATTCTAAAGCAGTATAATTGCATATAAATTAATAAATACAAGTAAATGCATTCAAATATGTGAAAACAGAGTTCAAATTCAAATTTCCGATGCCCTTTTTCTATAGGAATATGATTGTTTAATAAATTTTGAAATTTCCAAGGGCTTAAGCGCAATTTTTTCTCCAGGGGCTTAAGTGCAATTTTTTTTATCATAGAGACAATTGTGCGCAATCTCCGTTGAATGTAGGGGGCTCCATGGAATTTCTTAAATTCAGGAAATACTTCTTGTAATTCCCAAAAATTTGATGATCTTTCTGCAAAATTCTATAGGGCGGAAAAACTTCACGTAGTTTCCTAAAAGTCTGAGTACTTATTTGCAAAAATTGTTGTGGCCCGCGATTTTTTTCTTTTTCTTTCCCCTTCGGCCTAGCCCCGGCAGCCCACTCCCTTCACCCCTCCGGCGGCCCACTTCCCCCTTTTCTTTTTATCTTTTCCTTTTCCTATTGACCCAACCCATCTCCTTTTCCTTTCTTTTCGTTTTCTCCCCCCTCACCCCCCCCCGACCTGCCAATACCTCTTCTTTTCTTTTCTTTTATTTTCGCTTCTTTTATTCCCATTTCTTTGGGTTGGCCTGCAAGGTCATCAGTAGCATAAGGGCCAACTAGCCCTTAGCGCCTCCTAGCCAGCCTAGCCAAACACAGGCGACTACGGTTTCTTATCCTAGCCGCCATTGTGGTGGTGGTAGCGGGTTGTGTTGAGGACGGCGGTGTTGGTATGGAGGCCACAAGCCCTAGGAAGCGGCGGTTCGGAGGCGCTGGGTTGGCTGTGGCACTACGAGGCCGAGACCGAGTCGACAGCGACTCGGAGGTCACAAGATGGCTGCGGCGCTGCGAGGCCAAGGCTGCGTGGTGGCAGCGCGTCAGCGGCGGCACTCTACGAGGCGTGCGTGGCAGTGCCATCGGGGCGGCGCGATGAGGCGCTTTAGGTCGACGACGGCGGCGACAAAGAATGACGGGCACGACGTGGTGCGACTACAAATTGGGCGCATACTGTGGCGGTGGCGGTGGCGGCGGCGGCGACGCAAGCACTTGTTTGCTTCGAGCACGAGCACGGCGTTCCGGTTGGTGTTGCAGCCTCAGGGCTTGCGATGCACGCTTCATGAGCTGATGACACGTCAAGGGCACGGCCGACGCGAGCATGGATTGTGGCGGCATGTGGGTGCACGGTCTTCATGGCCGAGGCGATGGCTGCACATCATGTTCCTGTTCTATTTTTCATCCAGAAAAACCAATCTATTGCCGGCGATTGCAAATCGCCTTATAATTGGAATTCATCGAGACCGATGAAAACGGATCCACTATCTAGATGCAAATTCAATTCCAATAGAAATTCAAAAATACAAGTGAATTCAATTCATAAGATCAATTCTAGGGTTTCTCACTTTGCGAAACTCCTGGAAAGGCTCGTGTCAATAACGTATTAGAAACCCTTTGCTACCGAGTATAGTCCAGAGGATTCCCGTATTTGTCGTCTCTCAATCTCACAAACAATCACATACACATAGAAGAATTATACACAAAAGACACATAGAGATGTGAGAGACACGGTTTCTTTCTTTTCTTTTTTTATGAGAAGCGATTGATACAATCAACAAAGAGTCCCTTCAAATATATAAGCAAGACCTATGGACTAAGGTTTAGGTAGTGGATCCAATTCATTGGATAGACTTTAAAGATCATCATCGGTTTCTTAATACTAAATTTTGGTGTGGGACGGTTGGGAAGTAGTTGGGCTGCATTCACGATGGCAGCCTCGAGCACTTCCCCCTCTCGAGCACCCGCAGCACGAATGTGGACAGCGAGCTCCCGGAGGGCAAGGAGATGGCGGATGCCAAGATCGGTAGTACCAACTGCAGCGGCAGGTTGCGCCTCAGCCGCCAATCGGACCCACAAATCAAGAGCTCGCAGCTTTGGCATGGCTCCCGCTTCCAACAGAGTCGTAGCCACTGAGCACGCGAGGCAACCCATGTGCAACACCAGCAGACGTCGGAATCCTTTGCTGCCGACGACGATGCTCTCTTCGGCGTCCTCAGCTTGTAATATGAGATATGTCAATACGGGCAAGAACCCCAGGATGTCGATGGTTTCCTGTCTCAATTGAATCATCCAGATCTCCAGGAATGTGAGGTTGGCCGAGTACGCTATCCACTTTGGAATTTTAGACACTAGGACATAATACAATGCTAGCTTGTCAAGGAGACGAGGAGGTGCAGACCAAGAATCGAATATAAAGTCAAAAGACTCGCACGATTTGTCCTTATTAATCCATAGGGATCGGAGGCTGGATTTACCAAGTTTGTTGATGGACGAAACAAAAGTCTCTTGGTACGTCGTCATGCCATCAATATCATGTAAATCACACATCCGCCACCATAACTCAAGGGTTCTCAATTTTATTAAGCTGCCTAGCTCTTGCAATGAAATTATTGAGGTGCTCTTGTCCACCCATATACGTGACAGTTCCTCCAGTGCTTGCATCTTGCCTACCGCAACAGGCAATTTTACATCAGGAACATATAAATATTTCAGTTGCCTTAGTTCAACAATGCTTGCAGGCAGCTCTTTTATGCCCGTATATAATAGATCCAATGTCTCCAGAACATGCAATTGCCCTATTTCTTCTGGCAACCGTTCAAATCCATATGCTTCAATTTTAAGGTACCTAAGCTGAATCAGCTTCCCTATATTTTCCAAACTATTGCCCAAGTCCGTGTTCCCCCTCCGTACAGAAAGCACTCTGATGGCAGGGAAATCCAAAATAGAAGGCATTGCTTCACTGCTACCAAATACCACGAGGGAACGAACATAAGCAGTATCTATGGATGGCACTGTCATATCTTCATGTCCAAGGTAGTGAAGTGAGAGTCGGCGAACCTTATCCTGTGAAGCAAATTTATGCTCATGATCACCAATGCAAGTGACAAAATTCTCCTCAGCTGCCTTGGATACAACGAGATCAAGAATCATATCATGCACTCGGCATCCTGTTGCCTGGCCATCATAATTGATGTTTACCGGTAGGATCATACTTCTATTTATAAGTTCATTAAAATGAGATACCCCAACTTCCTGTAAACTTCTGCCACCATCGGTAGTAATGAATCCTTCTGCCATCCACATCCTTACCAAATCATCCATGTAGATCTCATAATCCTTTGGATAAATGCTTAGATATAACAAGCATGTCTTCATATGGAAAGGAAGATCATTGTAGCTAAGAGATAAAATCTTCTTCATATTCGATACATCAGGATGTTTCTCAAGTCCCAAACCAATTGAGTTCCGAACACCGATCCACTCTGCTCTTGCTTCCGACTTAGTCCTTAACAAACTAGCCATAGTAACTATTGCCAATGGTAAACCGCCACACTTTCTTATGATGTCATCAGAGACTCCTTCTAGGTGAGGAGGGCAATTATCTTTGAGCCAAAATTCTTTTGAAAAACAAAGTTTTGGAGTCAGCTTCACTTAGTTTCCTTAGTTCATACACATCACCAGGACTTGAACAGCAAAACTTTGCAACAGTAGCTATTCTTGTTGTTAATATTATTCTACTGCCAAGATTATTATCAGGCAAACCGCACTTGATGATCTTCCAATCTTCGGTATTCCATGTGTCATCAATCACAATAAGATAGCTGTCAAATGAAACGGAGTCACAATTGAATCAAATCGATCTGAGATATGTCCAATACACACAAATTGTGTTTATTGGAAGGACAATATACACAAAGTAATTTCGATAGCTAGTGACTTGAACCAATGAATGGATGTCAAACTAATAAATCTATTGAGAAATATTGATCAAAGTATTTCAAGCAAGTTTAAATTAGGGTATATGATTAGATACCTCTTGTCCATGAGTGAATCCCTTAGTGCACTAATGAGCCATTCTTCATTCCTAGATTCGACGCTTGCATCCTCTTGTTTCTTGATTTTGGAGAGTATGGACCGTAAAATCTCTCCTACATTAGGTTTTTGTGACACTGACACGAGTATGGACCGTAAAATGTCTCTTACATTAGGTTTTTGTGACACTGACACGAAAGCTTGGAACTCAAATTGATGACCGATTTTTTGGTACACTTGGTTAGCGAGAGTAGTCTTGCCTAATCCTCCAAACCCTACGACTGACACCACTTTCAGTTGCTTCTTTCCATCATTCACCAATTTGATGAGCTCATACCTTGGGCCATCAATACCGACGAGGTTGGCTGCCTCCACATAGAGTGCAGACAACCGAGGGTCCAAAGCCACCACATTGGTGTCCCCAGAAAAAGGCAATGTATCAAGTTTGTACCTCTCTCTTCTCTGGCTTGTCTCAATGATCTGGGTCTTGAGCTCCTGAATCTGCTTAGCAATGCCATGGCGAGCTCCCAGATTCTTCACTTTCTTGACGCCATCACGAAAGAATTTCTTGATGCCCGTAGAATTGCGATGCTCATGCTGAAACCGGAGCATGTACTTGTCGACGAAGTCCTCGATGTCGTAGGCCATCTCCCTCACTTGATTCCTCCACTCCCTCGTTTGTGGGTCTAGCTCCTCCTTTTCAGCCAATCTCTCGAGGAAGGCATTCATGCTGCCCAGCTCCTGCTTTAAGAAGGTGATTTCTCGTTTCACACCTTTCTGCAGCTTGTACTCATCGAGCAGCAGCGTGCTGAGCTTCTCCAGGAGGGAGTTCATCACGCCGGTGGCGGCGCTCACCATTACCCCAGCCATCTTCTGGACCAGCTCAGAATCGTAGAGTTGATGGCTCGAAACTGATGCTGCTGGCAAGTGCCAAGGACACTCTCTCAAGGTGGTTTATAACTTCAGATATCTGAAGAATTCACAGACGAACTATGTTCGTCAAAAACAAAGAACATAATCCAAGCCATAGATGTAAGTAATTAAGTATGTACCTCCTGCCCTCATCGTGTTCCGTGGACATGGTGCCGCAAAAGACTTTGGAAGGAAAGGTGGTGGAGAAGACGGGAGAAAAAGCAGTTGTGTTGATTGGGTGTCGGCAAGAACCACACAGGATGGAGAAAGAGCAACAGCACCACACAGGATGGCCAGCCGGACGAATACGATCGGCGAGTGCGTGCGTTCCAGCCACGCTAAATGACCTCTAGAAAGATCCTGTATTTCAATGTCCATCAATAATGCTATCTAAATCTCACTTCAAATAATAAATGCACGCAACTGCCGAGAAACTTCTCAAAGGTAACTGACACTGCCAACCAGTTGGGAAATTTCAAAACGTAAACTAAGGGGTGTTCTTTTGGACTTATCTAAAAGTCTAATCCGACTTATCTCGTAACTTCGAGAATTTTCCGATGTGGCCTCGAGAGTCGGATGGCCTTAAATTTTAGGATTTATGGAGCTTTTAGACACGCCTACAAGATAAAAAAAAATTCAAAAAGTAATAAAAAAGTCAGATAAGTCAATATTAGTCTGATAAGTCGGGAAATAAGTCAGATAAGACGTGGCTAATATTGACTTATCTGACTTTTTTATTACTTTTGGAATCCATTTTTATCTCGTAGGCTTGTCTAAAAGCTCTCTAAATCCTAAAAATCAAGCCATCCGATTCTCGGCCACTTCTAAAATTCTCGGTTACGAGATAAGTCGATTAGACTTTTAGATAGTTCTCAAAAGAACACCCCTAAAAGGTACGTAGCAGCGGGGTTTTAAAACTGTTTTTTCCAAAACTCACCCTCCACTGGTTTCAAAAACCGCAAAAACCACTAAAGCAGGATGAATTCAAATTCAAAAAATCAAACTAGTCCAGGTATTTGGCAGTCGTTTTGGACGGTTTTCCAAATGACACTTTCTCGAGATGTTTTGACAGGAAAAGTATAAAAACATAGAGAAGTGATGGGAAAATCTAGAAAAGTCATAAAAATGCATGGAAAATTTAAAAATATATTAATAGCTTAGAATATCTATATGGTGATATCAAGCAGGTGGCTAACTGGACAGGAAGCCTGGTAATAGAGATTGTCGTATCACGAGCCATACTATTTATAGTTTAATGTGATTATTCATGAATACTTGTTCCTGTTATACTTTTAATCATGTTATTACCATATATGTTTTAGCATGATTTTTCTCAAAAAAATTAAGAGCTATGCTCTTGCAATTGTTGCGCCTATAAGTGTCCCGACAGTTCTTGGTAGGTCTACCAAAGCAGGGTACCATTAGCGGTCTTGGTCAAATAGGGTTGATCTCAAACATCGCATGCATAGCATTGGTTTTACTTGATGAATTTAAAATGATTTTGGGCTTCAGGGCATAGTGTTGTAAGCCTGGGCATTAGATGCCACCTAATAAACAAGAATCACATAGAGATATGATTAGTAAAGTGTTGCTTACCTATTTCACTAAGTTTTACCGGTGATACCAAAGCTCACTAGAACTTAGATGAATGTGGATCTTGCCGCGCTATAAGTGAATAGAGAGAAAGTGACGTTAGTGGGTGTATCTTTTATTAAATTGGTTAATGAAGGGTACACAATATAAACATAGTATTTAATATTTATTGATATCTATAATCTTCTGCTTTACTATTTAAGATATATCTTTGATCAGAGAATTTTGATAGTGCATATTGATTGATATCAAAATCTGAGGATTGTTCTTAGAATATAAAAAGAAATATATGTTCTAAAGGGTAGTACCTAGATGAACCAGCTCGAATTGGAATCTGAACTCAAAACCCGTGTTTATTGGAAACACTTTAATAATTTTCTTTGTGTTTACTGTCTTATTCTTGACACCATGTACCCTGAACTTTACAAGTAATATAAGATCATGGATGTCTACTATATGATTGTGGATTTTGAGGGTATGTCTAGAAATAGACAAGGGCTAAAGGATTTGATTTCCAAGTCATTGTTTGCGTGCAAGTTAGTACAAGAAAATTTGACCAGCCCTCATGTGGTCAAGGTGATTGATTACATTGGGTGTTCGGAAAATTTGATTTTCCGTTTAGCTAATCGTTGGCTATTGATGTCATTCTTTGGTTGCTCTCTCCAAGCATTAAGTTAGACATTTGATGAATGGCTTAGAGAAATCACTGAGTGAGATGCATAGGATACATATCGATGAGTGGAAAGCTTTAAGAAAAGTTTTTATCATGTGATGATGCTTCAAAAATGGTCAATTTAAGAACCAGTGAGTCTTAAGTGAAAAGGAAATATCGAGATAAGATCTTCGCATGAGTTCTAGGCTTATGAAATCAAAGATTAGTGCTGCCCTAACACCGCAGTTGGATTTTAGAAGAGGCGAAGTTTATCTTGGCGTTGGCAATGGGTAAAAGTTGTCTCGTTGAGCGTTGGCACACTTTTAAAAGCCCAACCCTAAGGATTGATCCTGTAATGAAATAATTGTTATTATATTCCTGGTCTACGCAAAATCAATGTTTCTACGTCATGTTTGGGAGTAGAAGCTTATGAACCGCAAATAAAGGATAATTATTGTTCAATTTAATGTATTTGATTCGTTTGCTTTATGGGCATACTCCATTAGTGAATAGATGTGTGTTTCGAATTCTGAGGATATACTTGTTTTTATCCCCTTATCTTCCATTATTCCTCTAAAAGTATACTTTAGAAATAATTGTGCTCATTTAAATAGGGTTCCATCAAGTCAGAAAGAAGATACCATATGAGATATGGATTGAAAAATGTTCCGTGCTATATTTTACCCAAATTTTGAATGTGAGGCATATGTAGGACGTTTGACGTCCAAAAAGCTCTTACTCAAATAAGATAAATGTTTCTTTATGAGGTATAAATTGTTTGTACATTTCAAAAGGGGGTGAGAATTACAAAATGTTTGTTGCTCAGAATGGTTTTTTTTGAAGAAAATATTTCTTTAACATAGTTAGTGGGAGCACGATGTGGCTCGAAAAAATTTGGGAATCATCGAAAAAGTTTCTGCTCGTACTAAATTTTCACATAATCTACAAGATGCTGTACATTTTAATATAAACAGAATCAACCCTATATAGTTCTAATGGCCACATAGATCAGTCGCCTATATGGTATAGTCAGACAATGATAAGCTTAAGACTTATGAAGAAGCGATGATGGGCCCTGACTCTGAGAGATGGTTTAAAACCATGAGATAAAAAAGAGAGCCATGAGTAAAAATTATGTTTTAAACATAATTTGTTCGCTCGATATTTTTTAAAAAGATAGACTTGGATAAAAGTGTTCATATGCGTACAGATTGATCGGTAACAAAAGTTTTCAAATAAGTTCAAGATGTTGAATTTTATGGAATTCTCATGTTCGTCACTATGCTTAAGTTTGTCTGGATCTATCTAGCTACTGTTGCATATTTTGATATGCAATATGGATGATCCATATAATGCTAGAGAGGTGTGCAGGTTTCAAATATCTAACTATAGATTGAAACACGCATCTTGGAGTTGGAATATTTATTTGGTGAAAAGTCAAATAGTCTGGATAATTCATGAAAAGCGAGTGGGAGCACAATTACTTTTCTGATCTTATCTATGTATGACATATTATTGATCAGAAATAATATTTCTATGATTAAATCTGTCAAGTCTTAATTAAGAAATAGTTTATCTATGAAAGACTTAGACTAGAAATTTTGGCATAAAGATCTATTGAGATAGGTCTAAAAGCTAATTGGAATAAGCCTAAAATATGTGTTGACAAGACGTTGAATGGTTTAACGTGTGAGAATTAGTTCTTGTGCATGTCACATTCATTGGCAAAATTCAGTGTATTTAGATACTTCATAAGCTTTATAAGTGCCAAAGAAGGGTTTTGCATGCCTATGCACTAAGGTGAATGTCACCGAATATGTAGATATCAATCAAATCTGGATGAATTTCACTATAAAATTTTAAAGATTGTTCTAAAATACTTGAGAAGTATTACAAATGTGATCTTTGTTTTTTGTGATAAGGAAAGACGACATGTAATGGTTACATCGTTCGCTAGTTTCCAAACCAACACTTAATGAAGGTGTACTGAGCTGAAAGTGTTCTAGACTAGACAAATATTTACATAACCTCTCTATGAGAGCGTATAAGCAAGGGATATTGGATATCTAATTAGTAGACTCTACTGCAAGTGGGAATTATTGGTGAAAAGCCGATTAAGTGGTCATGGAGATGACTGTATCACTTCTATGTTTATGGTTTTTAGATAATATGTTAACTTGGTTCCTTGAATAAACATCATTTGTATTGATTAACATGTACGAGTTGTTCGTGGAACTCTTTGCTATTATGATGTTATTCTAAAACTATCCCTAATCTTACATCGTAATCAGGAACAATTATGATTTCAAAGATCAGCACATGTATTGATTGATGATCACTTTCCCGGATCATGGATATAGAGATGTTAAATTAATAATGTGGGTACATGTTAGAGAACATGGGGTTGGACTGACCCACAATGACATGTTGCGAGAATTGTTATATTCTTAAGTATTATAAGTTGGTTTCATATAGTGAGTGTGCGATCCTTAGACCTAAGATCGTCATTGATTCCGAATGCGTCTGAGTTTACTTTGGGGCTGCAAAACGCTACACCGTAATAGGGTAGTTATAAATGCAGTTTTTGGGTATGCCATGAAACATGTCATGGGGTGTGAGCGATTAAAATGGAACTTTCCTCTTCTTTATAACGAGAGAGATATCTCTGGTCCCTCGATGTGGTTGGATTTAAAAAAGTACATAGCCATGCCAATGTGATTAAAGAGTTAATCATAGTGATTAATATGTTAATCACGAACTGAAATTCACTACAAAATCAAGTGAATGGATGAGCTATCACAGGGATGACACGTTTCTCGTCTTAAGCTTGACTGGTATCGTGTGGCAAAGGGATCAGTACTTTAACACAATTGGTTCGTAAGATTGTATCTTTGTGTGTATTTAGGGGCCGATATGTTCTACTAGGAGCCGCTGCTGACTTGTGGCCAGAAAAGAGTTCCTATGTCATGGTTAAATATATATATAAACTTACAGGGTCACACACTTAAAGGGGTTGCAATACTTGTTGCATAATTGTCTATTGTGCAAGTGGGAGATTGTTGGGTTTTATGCCTAATAGCAATTATGGGCTACATGAGATGTGAACTCAGAGGTGATGGGCCATGTATGATGTGGGCTTCACGGATACTGATCTATGTAGGATTAGAGTCCGACGGATACTGATCCATGTAGGATTAGAGTCCTAATGAACATTTTTAGGTCTCTAGTGGAGGGCCCACTATAGGGCTATATGAAAGAAGGCGGTGGAGGAAAAAGAGATAGGCCAGCATTAGGTTTTCCTCCACCAAACTCTAGCCATAATCTCCTAGGTACCACACACCAGCAGTAACACACCACATGCAGACGGATTCCTCTCCCTGTATATGTGGACTACATAGAGGTGTTGCGTTTGTGGTGCTGCTCGAGACGATCGCGAGGAGGAGATGTGATCAACTACTTTCGTACAACTACACATAGATTGATTGAACCAGTTTAATCGACTCTTCTTCCGCTGCATTGCTCGTCAATCGATAGCATCCATGATCATCTACTTGTAGGGTTTTCCTGGGTTTTCGCGGTAGAATTTGATTCATGCTAGCGTAGCAATCATGCGTTTCCCTTCACAAACTATGGAAAGCCAACCATTAGCACAATAACCAAGACACTCAAGGTCTGATTTGTAACTGTTAGTGATATGCTCCATAGGCAATCATGTTTATGTTTATGTATTTTTAGATAATATGTTATCAATTTCATGAATAAATGTCGTTCACATTGTTCACCAAATACAACTTGGTTGTAAGACATTGTTTACATGATCTTATTCTAAATGATCTCTGGTCTCATATTATTATGTGGGACAGTATTGATTTCATCAGCATATGTATTGATTGATGGTAATGTTTCATATACTATAGATATAGAGATATCAAATCAATAATGTGGACACATAATAGAGAATATGGTGTTGGATAGACCTACTCGAAGACACTAATGAGATTATTATCTTAAATGTGCCATCAGCCTGTGTTTCAAGTGGTATACCTATATAATCCTTCGACCTTAGATAATCATTGAATTCCACCATGCATAGTTGTATACGTTAAAGTTATCAATGACTATACCGTGAATCGGATAGTTATAAAAATAGATTTCAGGTATGCTATGAAACATGACGTTGGATATGAACGATCAAGATGGAATTTGCCCTTTCTTGATAATAGGAGATATATCTCTAGACCCCTTGATGTGATTAGATTGGAAAGTGCATGGCCATGTTAATATGATTAAAAGAGTTAATCATGGCTTAGAATCCATCATGAGATCGAGTGAATGGTCGAGCTATCAAAGAGTGGCATGCATGTCGCCTTAAACTTGACTGGCATTGTGCAATAAAGAGATCGGTATGTGAGTATATCAAGGTTCAGCCGATATGATCAATCTGTGCATTCGAGGGTCAATATGTCCTGCTTAGAACTACTATTGACTTGTGGTTCCGAAAGGAGTTAATGGGTTAGAACGACCTTGAGCTTAGAACGGCTGCTTGCACATGAATCTAACGGGTCACGCACTTAACTGGTTGAAACATGTGTAACATATTGAATTCATTAGTAGGTTTCACGGATACTGATCCTTATAGGATTAGAGTCCTATTGAGATACTGATCCATGTGAAATTAGATTCCTATAGGGATACTATTCCATTTAGGATTAGAGTCCTATTAGGATACTTATCCGTGTAGAATCAGAGTCCTATTGTGATACTAATCCGTATAGGATTAGAATCCTAACGGGCTTTTAGCATAAAAGCCCATTAGTGCGTTCCATATAAGGAGAGGCGATGGGGCAGCGCAGACATACAAGTTCACCACCATGTAACTCTAGCTGTCACGTCCCCTACCGACTCTTAGAAACCCTAACCACGAGCATGCGGTGCTAGCACACCGGCACATGGCGTTCTGCCTCTGGACATGTGGATACTGTAGAGACGCTGTTGCGGTTGCTGTAGCTCTAATCGGCGACAAGGAGAAGAAGGTCGACAAGATCAACTACTTCTTCTATGGCAGTACGTACGATCTTGTTACGGTGGTGATCGGTGAGGAGAGGACGTTTGGCTCAATATAAACAACTACTTCCTGTACCTCGATGCGGCGACGTCGGATTCAGTTACTCCGACTCTCCTTTCACTGCGATTGAGCGTCAATGGTAACGATCTGTCATCCTTTACTTGCATGATGTTCTGGGTGTAGCCTACTCATTCCTCTTTAGCAACATCGTCAAAAGAGAAAAGAGCAGAACGCCTAACCAGCAGTAGCGGCTAGGGTTCCTCCCAGTTGCCACCTACTCTATCGTGGACGAGAAGGGGCCACAACCGGCGGTGGTGGCCAGTGGCATGCGGAGCCACGGAGGTGGTGTAGCAGCCAGAATCCATGGTAGTGGGGTCACCCGAAGGGGTGAATTTTCAGGCTATGAAACCAATTCACGCCCGTCTTGCACGCGCGCAGCTACGACAAATTTCTCTAGCCACATGCAAATATCCAATGGGACCCATGGAAACATATGATGGGCATTTGATTTTCTACACATTTTACACTACACTCTAAAAGATTTATTCCCTCTATCAACTACTCTATTTTAAAAAAGTCAGAACTACAGTATTATAAAGTGCCTGCTACAAATACTTTAAGCCACATACAACACTTGAATGCACAAGCACCTGAGCACACACATACGCATGCGATGACGGCTGCCTTTGCCTCTGGCGTGGCCTAGCGCAGGCCCACATGCAACCGTGTGGCAGTCCATACGCGTGACCGCCAGGCTGCTGGCTCGCATAGTGGCAACGTAGCTACAGGGGTAGTGCTGGGAGTTTGGGCCGGGCCGTCCGGGCCGGCACAGGCACGGCCCGATTTTTTAGGCTCAAAGCACGGCACGGATACGAAGAAGAATGGGCTGGGCCAGCACGGCCCGAATGGCATACCAGGCCGGGCCTGGAAATCAGGCACGTCGGGCCACCCGGCCCGGCCCGACTGTTTGGGCTGTGCTCGGGCCGGCCCGGCCCGAACTGAGGCATGGTCAGTAAATAATTTTTTTAAGGTGTTTCTTTGCTTGTATGAATTTCGGTTCCACACAAAAGTTGTAGAGAATTTCGAGACACATCTTTTTAGTGTTGACAACTTTTTTATTTGAGCAAAGTATGAATTTATAAAAAAATATTTTGTGTGCTGCTGCTGTAGGGCCACCAGTACCATATCTGGTAATTCCTATTTTCCGAGATCTTTCATTGCTCGGATGAATTTTTGTTGAACATGAAAGTTGTAGAGAATTTCGAGGCGAATCTTTTTCGTGTTGACAACCTTTTCATTTGAGCAACATATGAATTTATAAAAATAGTTTTCTCCTGTTGTTTTGTTGTTTGGGCCGTGCTCGGGCCGGCCCGGCCGGAAGGCGGCCCGGCGTGCCTTTGGGCTGTGCCGGGCCTTGGTTTTGGCTGTCCGGACTGGCCCGGCATGGCCCAAAGAGTTGGTCGGGCCGTGCCGGCCCGTTTCAGTTTGGCCCGAGGCACGACGGGCTCGGGCCGTGCCGGCCCGGCACGGCCCAATTCCCAGCACTATACAGGGGCATGCCACACTTGCGCATGCAGTGCCGCGGGCTGTGTGGCCCGCCGGCTGTTTGGCATTAGTCCAGCGCAGCTAATCTAATTAGCTAGATTAATTAACCAAACTTGAGGCTAATCTGAGCAGCCTCTAACCACGCCGTGGACCATGTATGATGAAGCATCCATCCACAACTAACACATGCATGCATGCAAGATGACTCATGCGTGCACCTCACATGCAATAGCCACGCATCCGCATGCGCAGCGTCACCAATCTAGCGCACACCCGAAGACATGCACCTCGCTGATCGATCAAATCACACGCGTTGCGGCGGCTGCCTTTTGCGCGCCCACGAAACCGATCTACTATGGCCAAAACTAATTAATCTCATCAATTCACTGCTACAAAGCATGCCTACACCGCCGGTTCCAACTAGCTACTCTACCGGTTTTGGAACCAGCAGTAGGCAACTAGGAGTGATAACCAAGGGTATCACTACCGGTTGGTCAGTAGAAAAGGGTCTGCTGGGCTAGGCTCAGGGTCAAGCATCACTACCGGTTTGACATACAAACCGATACTGATGGATATACATCACTACCGGTTTGAGGTACCAACCGGTATTCATGTAACTGTTATCCATCCGACAACAGAGCATATTTTCTCATTCACACATTGACAACAGATCAGATTTCAGATGCATAATACAAACATAATTCACAAAATAGATCAGATTTCAGATGCATAATACAAAATTCATTTTGCTTAGCAGACTTCATTCATAAAATATTCACAGGTCAAATCCACAATTAATTCATTTATAGAACATATTACAAAATACAAACTTAAGTCTATAATTCAAATCACAATAGTTAGTTTATTTTTTGTGTGCATCGCTTTTGGTAGCCATAGTTGAACCCATCAATTCACTAGTCTTGACCCAAGGCACGCTCTCCATGCTTGTTCATGAAACTCGCCATCTTTAGATATAACATCATCAACAAAGAAGCCGACGAGTTGTTTTTGGATTACATTAACTCTTTGCGGTGAGAGTATGTCTTTCTCAGCGTTCATGAGCTGTCATTAGGTAAAGTGAGAAAAATAAATCCTGTCATTAGGTAATAATTTATGCCTTTCTAAACCCTAAAGCAAAAGGCACCTACATCTCACTACAAATTGAGTGAGGATGATGTTACTAATCTTGAAACACTTGGATTGAAGTAAAATCATCAACTTTGAAAAAATGCTTTTAAAATTAGAGCTCAATTGGAACTCTTAATCCTTTTAGATTATTCACCACTACTACAAAAATGGTCATCCGTGCCCCCAATCACTGCCGGTTAGACCAAAATCGGCAGTGCCGGTTTGTAAGCCTCAGAGGCTTGTGCGCTTGAGAACCGGCAGTGATAAGACTTATCATTGTCGGTTCGTTGCTCAAAACCGATAGTGAAATATCACTGCCGGTTTGAGAAAAGAACCGGCAGTGATAAGTCATTATCAGTGCCGGTTCTTTAGGCCTCTCACCTCCAATTTTCAACCGGTAGTGAAAGCATTTATCACTGCCAGTTCTTGTTAAGAACCGGCACTGATAATGAGTTCCCGCCCCTAATTTTTAAACTGGCAGTGAAAAAACTTATCACTGCCAGTTCTTGTTAAGAACCGGCACTGATAATGAGTTCCCGCCCCCAATTTTCAAACTGGCAGTGAAAAAACTTATCACTGCCGGTTTTTTGCTAGAACCGGCAGTGATAACTCATTATCAGTGCCGGTTCTTGTCAAAAACCGGCACTAATAAGTAAAGATTAAAAGGTATGCAAATCCTATATAAGTAAGAACGCGAGAGTGGGTGGGATGGTTAGAAGGGTGAGGGTAGAGTGGAGAGGTTGCAGGTTCGAGTCCTGGGTAACGCAATATTTGTATTTCGCGCGAAATGTGGCCTAATAACCTATAATAGGTGGTAGATGATTAGTGTATAGATTTCGGGCATAAAAAAAAAAAATTTTCTATTTTTTTATACGGTTTGGCAGGGACTATCACTTTGCGGTTTTACTCGAGAACCGGCGGTGATAAGGCTATCATTATCGGTTCCAAAACCGGCGGTGATAACTGAGTTATCACTTGCCGCTTCATAATGCCGGTTCAAAAACCGGCACTAATGCCAGTTCCGAACCGGCACTGATGTGGTATTCTGTAGTAGTGCACCATGCATGGAAACCAATTAAGTTCTTCAAACCATAACCTAAAATTAGCTAGATCTCCACCTACAACTTAATCTAAGCCAACTCCAAACATACAAAAAAAACAAGTATGATCGAGGCCTCCAAATTCAAAATTATTAATCATGAGAAAACCACAATTTCTTCTAAATCTAAAGCAAAAGGCACCTACATCTAACTACAAATTGAGTGAGGATGATGTTGCTAACCTTGAAGTACTTGGATTGGAGTAAAAATCATCAACTTTGAAAAAATTGGGTAGCACCACCCCCAAAACCGCGGGCTCGAGCTCCTCTTCTGTTCATGGGGGCTTGGGGGTGGAAGACAATACTGTTCAATGGGTGGCGTCCTAGTTGCGAGTAGGGGTAAAAACGGGTCGGTTATGGTACAGATACGGGTAGAGCAAAATCGGGTAGGATACGGATACGAATACGGGTATTTATGAACAGGTAGAAAACGGATACCGGATATTATACGAACGGGTAGAAAATAGATACAAGGTACTTAGTCGGATAGTATGCAAATTATCTAGGATTAAAACATATGATGAAAATAATCGAACTAAGAGCATCTCCAGCCGGCTCTCTATCCTTCCACTCTATAATACTATTCACTCCACACTCTATCCATCTCTCTAAAATTTCTTCACACTTTACATTACACTTTAAAAGATTCTTTCCCTTTAGCAGCTACTCTATCCATATAAACAGTGTTATAGAGTGCCACCTGGAGATGCTCTAACACACATATCAAGACAAGGTGATAATTGTCAGTAGTTCTAAATGCAGCAACACACAAGCTAGTGAATATCTGGAAAGACAAAGTAGTGAATTTTTGTGTCAACTCTGAATAGTTAGTTCATGAGCTAGTGTTTAAGTCCTTATGTTATCTACTGGAAATGCATAAATATCCCTATATGATCCAGTTCTTCCATGTACAAGTTCCTTTCCATGGCTATGTAGTTAACAACACACTGCATGAGATTCAAAATGAGCATCTTATTTTACATGCGATCGAAGGTCTCTCCAGTCAAGGGGCAAAGGCCAAGCACCAAGCCATGCTCCTATTACAGCTCCATGAGAAGGCGCCGAGATCATGTAATCCACAACATCAGATGGTCTGCAATAACAAGAGTGCAAGAACACAAAATCAATTACGATGTCAGGTAAGGACAGTACAAAACAAAGCTCTCCATCAGATGAACTTGTGTTTTAAATTTATTTACAAGCACTACTATAGAACTAGGCATTACAACCGGTCCATCAGAAGCGGTTTAGTACGAACCAGTTGTAATCTTCGTACCAGGTTCGTGGGCAACGGGCAGGAGAGGGCTTCCAGAAGCGGTTTGAAACACGAACAGCGTGTAAAGTCCCACCTCTATAACCGGTTTGTGTCCCAAATCGGTTGTGGGTTTCCAGAACCGGTTTGAGACACAAACCGGCTGTAAAGGGCAAGCTCTAGAAGCGGTTTGTGTCTCAAACCGGTTGTAGAACCATCCCGCCCAGCGCATTTAAAACATCTTCTTCCTCTTCGAGGGCGCAGAGGTGAACGGGAAGTGTTAACAGGAAGGGCCGAGCTACTGTTCAAGGGGAGGTGCTGCCCAAATTTTCAATTGAGGTGATTTAGCTGCAAATTAAGTGTTTCAAGGTTAGTAACGTCATGTTAACATCCTTCTCACCTAAGTATTGTTGTTTTTTTTGCATTGGATGTGGAGAAATATTGATCATTTGTTCTTTGTTGAAAGGTGTTTGTTTGCTAGCTAGAGCTTCATCACTGAAAAGTTTGTTTGCTTGTTTGCTAGCTACCTAACTTGTTTGCTAGCTAGCTTGATCACCTAATTTTAGTGAATTGATCTCAAAATTAAGTTGTTTGCTTTAGGACCAAAATTTAACGATAAATTAGGTAGATGTAGGTTTGGAAGGATCTAATTATTGGTGTATGAAATAAAAAAGGGAAAATTAGAAGGATAAAAAACTAAAAAGGTAGAAAGGGAAAATTAATTAGTTAGATTTAGTTAAAAATTGTAGAAGAATAAAAAATTAAAAAATGTAACAATTAGTTATTTTTAGTTCAATAAATGTGAAGTGTAAAAATTATTAGTTAGGTTTAGTTTAAAATGTATAAGGATAAAAATAATTACAAAGGTAGAAAGGAAAAATAATTAGGTTCAAAATTGTAGAAGGATAAAAAATAAATAAAAAATATAACAATTAGTTAGTTTTAGTTCAATAAATGTAGAAGGACAAAAAATAATTAGTGTAGGTGGAGTTTTTTTTTTGCGAGGAAAAATATTGTCTTTAATTGTAGGTGAAGAAGAACAACAAGTAATTACAAAGGTAGATCTAAGTACTTGTGAGCTTTAGATTCTTAAATGTAACTATATTTTTTTAATAAAATATAACTTGGTGTAGATGAACCGGCAATGGATGTACAATCTGGACCGTCGCTCAGAGAGTTCATTGATGGCGTCACGAGGGTTTTACGGATGCGGCGTTGCCTTCTTGCCTCGAGCATTGCATATGTTGTCCATGTGTAGACTGCAAGAATGAGGAGGAGCATTCCCACCGATGGCAGGTTATGAATCATTTGATCATGAGAGGATTCATGCCAAACTATACCAGTTGGACCAACCATGGCGAAGTAGAGGGGATTAACCAGGAAGATGATGAAGACGACGAGGAAGAAGAAGAGGGTTTGAACAAGTATCGGGCGCCATGCAATCTTTGTTACGTGGAAGATACACTCGGAGAGTTTGGTGATGATGAGTGGACCAGATCTTTGCGTGGCGGAGAGGAGACTACGGATGAAAGACAATTCGACAAGTTCGGTAGCATGTTAGAGGACCACAGGACTCCTTTGTACCCAAACTGTGGGCAGGGCCACAAAAAGCTGCGCGCCACACTGGAACTAATGCAATGGAAGGCCACGAATGGTGTCTCAGATAAGGGATTTGATGAGTTGTTATCACTCATAAAGAAGTTGCTTCCAGAAGACAACACTCTGCCTGAATCTACATATGAAGTCAAGCAAGTCGTATGTCCTTTGGTATTAGAAGTATAGAAGATACATGCATGTCCTAACGATTGTATCTTGTATCGCAATGAGTACGAGGATTTTGATGTTTGTCCAGTGTGCAAAGAATCGCGTTATAAGATAAAGCATGACGACCCAGGTGAAATAGATGGGGAGCGTATGAAGAAGAGACCTCCCGCTAAGGTGGTGTGGTATTTCCCTGTCATCCCCCGATTGAAGCGTCTATTTGCCAACAAAGCGCATGCCCAGATGATGCGTTGGCACAAAGAAGAGCGTAAGGACGACGGGATGCTTAGATATCCCGCTGATGGCTCCTAGTGGAGGAAAGTCGATCGAACATACCCGCACTTTGCAGATGAGGCGAGAAACATAAGGTTTGGGTTGAGTACGGATGGTATGAATCCGTTCGGCGAGTTGAGCGATAGCCATAGCACTTTTGGCTGTTACACTATGTATCTATAACATTCCTCCTTGGTTGTGCATGAAGCGAAGTACATATTGGCGCCGTTGTTGATCTAAGGGCCCAAGCAACCCAAAGCGACATCGATGTCTATCTGAAACCATTGGTTGAAGATCTTGTAACATTAATGGGAGGATGGTGTACGGGTATGGGATGAGCACAAAAGACGAGATTTCACCCTCGTGCATTCTTTGTTTGTTACCATCAACGGCGGCTGCGCTTGGTAACCTGTCCGGCCTAACTATGAAAGGATATAGAGCTTGCATGCAGTGCTTAGATGAAACGGACAGCATGTACCTCAAAAACTCTCGGAAGGTTGTGTACATGGGCCACCGTAGGTTTCTTCTTACGAGGCATCCGTTGCGGAAGAGAGGCAGGAATTTTAACGGGAAACCAGACCTTTGTGCTAAGCCTGAGCATCGAAGTGGGCCGCGTGTGTTTGCTATGGTAAAGGATCTGAAAGTAGTTTTTGGAAAGGGTCCTGGGAGAAAATCTATACCAAATGAGGAAGGTCAGGCACCCATGTGAAAGAGAAAGTCAATATTTTGGGACTTGCTTTATTGGAAAGTTTTGGAGGTCCGTCACTCACTTGACTTCATGCACATCACGAAGAATGTTTGCGTGAACCTGTTAAGATACTTAGATATGTACGGCAAATCGAAAGATACTTGCAAGCTCGGAGGGATCTAAAACATTTGGGCGAGGAGCGATCTACATCCGAGAAAAGACAAGCAAAGGACAACATTATCTACATCCTGCGAGCTACACTCTAAGCAAAGAAGAGAAAAAAAGCATGATAGAGTGCTTGAACAGTGTGAAGTTCCCTTCCGGATACTCCTCGAATGTAAAGAAACTCATAAACATGAAAGAGAATAAAATCGTCCACCTGAAATCCCATGACTGTCTTGTGTTGATGACACAGTTGTTCCCAGTGGCTGTGAGATATTTTGCCCGAGTGGGTCCGGGGGACAATCACAAAGCTGTGTTCCTTTTTCAATGCGGTTTCACAAAAGGTTATTGATCCAGATGAACTAAGTAAGCTATAGGATGACGTGGTACAAAGTGTGGTTAGCCTTAAGATGATCTTTCTTCCTCTATTCTTTGATATTATGGTTCATCTCACTGTTCACATTGTCAAGGAAATAGGTATTCTCGGACCCGTGTTTCTACACAACATGTTTCCTTTCGAGAGGTACATGAGTGTCCTAAAGAGGTATGTCTGTAACCGTTCTCGTAAGAAAGGATGCATAGCCGAGGGGTATGGCACAGAGGAGGTGATTGAGTTCTGTGCGGATTACATTAATGATCTAAATCCGATTGGTGTCCCTATATCATGCCATGAGGGGAGGCTCCGGGGAAAAGGGACACTAGGACGGAAAGCACTTGCATGCAAAGATCTTCTTACTTTTAAACAAGCACATTTCACGGTTCTGAAACAATCTACTGTAGTGGCCCCTTATGTCCTTCAGCACAAGAGTATTCTACGCCGCCAATTCCTAGGGAGGTCTGAGGATTGGATAACACTGAGGCACATGGATTCATTCGGCACTTGGTTACAAAACTACATCCTTTCGAAAGGGTCGGACAATGAACGGTTACAGCGCTGGCTCGGGGACCATCTAGTGAAATCGTGACATTCAAAGTGCGAGATAAATGGTTACACATTTTACGAAATCCTAGGATAACATGAGCACGAACGAAGCAGCGGCGTCAGTATAGGCGCCGCGGACAACACGGCAAGGTGGACACATATTATGGTTTCATATAAGAGATATGGGAGCTTGACTATGGACCTTTAAAGGTCCCTCTATTCAAGTGCCAATGGGTTAAAGCGAGTTCAAGCGGCGTGAAGATTGACAAATATGGCATGACAACCGTAGACCTCATACAAGTCGGCTATAGGCGTGAACCATTCGTTCTCGCCAATGATGTGAGACAAGTCTTCACGTAATGGACATGTCAAGCAAACCTAAGAAGCAGAAGGACAAGCCAAAGTGACACGTGGTTCTCCAAGGCAAACGAAGGATTGTCGGAGTTGAGGACGTTATAGACGAGGAAGAGTATAGTCAGTTCGATGAGCTCCCTCCTTTTGCGGTGGATGTCGACATAAGTGTCTGAATGACACGAGATGTCGATGCTCGTATATACGCATACGATCATAACGAAGGCACACTTATAAAGACAAAGTATGTTATTAGTTAAGATGTGCTCTGTATGAAACACAAGTCTTGAAATTTTAAACATTTTAATGAAATATGAAACACAAGTCTGAAATTTTAAACATTTTAAACAAATATGAAACACAAGTACTGAAATTTTAAACATTTTAAAAAATATGAAACACAAGTACTGAAATTTTAAACATTATCTTGAAATATGAAACACAAGTCTTGAAATTTTAAACATTTTAATGAAATATGAAACAGCAATCTTGAAATTTTAAACATCTCAAAAGTCAGTTAAATAAAAAAGGAAGAATAAAGAAGTAATCCCCCGAAAAGCCCTCTAGAAGCGGTTGGTAATATAAACCCCTTGCAGAAGGTAACCTCTGTAAGCGGTTCGTAATACAAACGTCTTGTAGAAGGAAACCTCTACAAGCGCGCAAGTAAGATAATCTGGAAACCCCCTCTACAAGCGGTTGGTATCTGAACCCCTTGTAGAAGGGACCTCTAGCGGTTGGTAATACAAGCGCCTTGTAGAAGGAACCTCTACAAGTGCGCAAGACAATCTGGATACCCCATTTACAAGCGGTTCGTAATACGAACCCCTTCTAGAAGAGGATCTCTACAAGCGGTTGGTAACACGAACCCCTTATAGAAGAGACCTCTACAAGGGGTTCGGACTACCAACCGCTTGTAGAGGCCCCTTTACAAGGGGTTCGTCTTCCTTGCGCGCTTCACTCTCCCTAAAATTTTAACTCCCGAGCCGTCCCGCGCTTCACTCCCCTGTCGCTCCGCCGTATCTCCGTCGAGCCCCCGCACCGCGCTCGACGCCTCCTCCACCGTCCGCGCGCCCTCGTCGCCGCATCTCTCCGTCGAGATCCCGCGCCCAACTCCACCAACACCTCCAACAAAAACGAACCCCCAGAAAAAGCACGCCTCCACCATCTACTCCGCGAAAGAAGCTTCAAATAAGAAGGAGCCATCCTCCTCCCCAGAAGGCCTAGTCCAACCGATCAACAAGGTCAAAGGAACCTTCAAAAAGGGCATATGATATGACGGACGAGGAGACAAGCAAAATTGTTGCTGCAGAAGTTGCTGCACACTTCGCACCTAAGGTGCTTGCGCCGAAGCAAGCAATTGATCGAAAAGCTTCAAAACACTTCGCGACATCCCATGCAGTGCCACTGTCTACGACGTCAGACCACAACCGGACAATAGCAAAGGCTACACAGAAGTCTAAACGGGCTAAGGCAGAGGCGGCAAAGAAGAAGAAAGAGCAAGAACAGCTTGACCAATTCATGAAAGAGGCAAACCTCGGTTCTGCAGTTGAAGCTCTTGGATTAACGGATGATATCCCAATGGCAGAAGTGAGATGGCAGTATAAGTTGGACCGGGAGTTGGTTAACCCTAAAAACATAAAGGATTTACCAACCAAGATGTGTCAATTTCATGAATGGTACATGGTAGAGTCTGCTCAAGAAAGAAATATGTTCCCCTCCGTATCACAAACGAACATTTCTTTCGCAGGGACAACCAAATATGGCTAGAATTCGAAGACTTGTACCATTTTTACCATCAGGACGCTGTCAACGTGTCTCTCATGAGCTGCTAGTGTCTGTAAGTGTCAAGCTAATAAGTTTACCATGTGCTTCCTCGTACCAGAAAGTTGCAACTCTAATAGTTTTTCTATTTCTATGTAGAATGCAGATACAACGATTGAGAAGACATGGTGACTTCAACATCGGCTTCATAGACCCAGAGATTGTCAACGAGGCTGTCTTTGGATACAACCCAAAGGTTGTTGAGGAGTACATTCTGGATGCACTCTTAGGACAGCACTACAAACCGTACATACTTCTGCCCTTCAACTTCAAGTACGTATATATCCGTTCCTCACAACCTCTCATTCCTAGCTTTTTAAAGCATACATAATATAACTAATTACATATATATGTTGAAATATATTAATAGGTTTCACTAGGTCCTTCTTGTTATCATGCTTGATAATAGCAAGATCATTGTTCAAGACTCAAGAAGGAAACCACAGGAAAAATGTCAATATATCATTGACGCGCTAAATCGGTATGACATATATTAATTTATAAGATGGTTTCCTTATTCTATTGAAATGCCTAGTTATTTAATTAATTCGAACTCTAATAATTACTATTCATGTATTAAGCATCATAGGGCATTCGCAAAGTTCGAAAAAAGCATTAAGGAACTTTTAAGAACAATTCATAGTCAATTAAGCACTCGAGTGCGTAATAAAGCATACTAATTAATTCATATTCTTTAGTGATAGTTTTTCATCTCAATACTTTTATTCTTTTTAAATTTCATCATAGGTTATACAGCAAACGGTAGGAAACAACTTATGTGGCTATTATGTGTGCCACTATATGCAAAATCTTTGCCACGGCGATGTGCCCAAAATAAACGACGAGGTGCGTGTATGTCAAAAGTACCAAATTAATGATGCATCGAAATTAATGATGCATCTCAATTTCTTAGTACTTACAATTTACGTGTTCAAAGATTTATTTATTTCCTATTTTGGCGACCTTACCGCGATTTGCAAGGTGTGATCTCGCCTCCGGGTTGCGACAATCCAAGAACAACTTATCGGCTTCATTGTCGACAAGATTATATCCACCAAATGCGAGTTTCACACAAAGGGATGGAGAGATTGTCCTTCTCTAAAGACAGGTGAAATATCGGAATCATCGAAGGCCACAAATAGCGATGTAGGCAACAAATGACCTCAAGATTCACCCTTGTACTCTTGAAATGTATAAACATTGCTTCAGTGTGCTTCTTATTTCATGTATGTACATATTTTTTATTCATTCGTATTATTGTGTAAATGAACTTAATTGTGATTGTATGAATGAGTACACATCATATTATATTTTTAATTGTGAAAAATATTGCAGTTGTATTTAATTTTATAGTCAAAATTCATATTGAAAACCCCTCTTAGAACATATTCTATATTGAATATAATTTGCGCTTAGCCTCTCCACAAGCGGTTGATAACTCCAACCGCTTGTAGAGAGGGCACACGTGGCGCTCCCCCTCGCTGCCTTCAAGGCTCTCCACAAGCGGTTCGCAAGTCCAACTGCTTGTGGAGAGGGCACACGTGGCGTCTCCCCTCGCTGCTGAGAGGGTCTCCATAAGCGGTTCGTAATACAAACCGCTTTTAGAGAGCACCCATGTGGCACTTCCACCAGCCTGTCAGGGAGCGTTCCAAACCGCTTGTGGTGTCGTACCACAAGCTGTTGGGGGAACCGCGAATGTTACCCGGAGTGTATCACTTGCGGTTGCCTACAACCGGTTCAAAACCGGTTCTGAAACCTGTTTCGAACCTGTTGTAGTAGCCGGTTCGCTGGTAGTGAAGTCAGGAAATATACATGGAATGAGAAAGCACATTTTGCCAATCGACTTTGGATGCTCCGAAGACACATGCTGTGGGAACAAACTGCAAGGTCATGCATTTAGCTAGTTGCCCCTCGATTTGGCACAATTATACAAGTATAGAGTGGTAAATGATGATTGTCCAGAAGTATCAGCGCAAGACCAGCATAATTGCCAGTTGTATGGTGTCAATCTTGTTGTGCTCGGGTGCTCAGTCTAGTATAAGTAAAGCAGGAAAAAATGGCACCTTTCAAACACTTACCGTGAACAAGGACATGAGAAGTGACCAAAAGGTTGTTGCTGTCCAGTATCTGCAAATGTGCAATCCCATCAGATAAGGAATTGTTGTTTATGAAAGGATGGAATGCATCATGTATGAATTGTAACATCCTTGTCAATTCTGCTAAAATCAAATATATCACATAGCGTTAAATACACAACAAACAGCATAAATGTGATTCATAACTAGTGTGAATCATAGGGTTCAGCAACAAACATAAACGTCCTTGTCAATCTACATTCTGCACTCACTTGGTCCCAACAGGTGCACCAAGAACGATCGCGCCAAATGCATTTATGAATGCTCCTTCCAGACAGCGGTGTGTATCATAAGATCCTAAACCCAACATTTCGTGACTAATATTCCAAGAGCAGATCGACTTACTATTACTAAGTAGTGAGAACTGGCTACTGACTCAGATCTCCAGCATGCAGCTTAATTTTTGTGTAATGCATTCAGCATGGAATTATGACGCGTGCTATTCTAATAAGAGGATCAAAGTGCAAACGACGCATGCTATTCCACGAACTCACTGGTTGCCACCCTCGCACAAGTCAACAAAAATAACCATACTCAGTAAACTTTTTTGTAAATAATTTTTTTCAAAACTTTCTATTTTGATATGTAAATGCATGTCTTGTCATTTTCAAAAATGTATTTTGTAGCCTTTTAAGGAGATTTCACATTTTTAGCTATGATTATACCAACTAGATATGGGTTGCATTATTTTTCATAAATCGAGTAGCATCTCTAGTATTTTACAAAATTTTTCTAGAATTTTTAGAAGTCATTTACTATTTTTAGTAAATCTA
Organism: Olyra latifolia; assembly: GCA_036346145.1. Taxonomy (NCBI): domain Eukaryota; kingdom Viridiplantae; phylum Streptophyta; class Magnoliopsida; order Poales; family Poaceae; genus Olyra; species Olyra latifolia. Next base: position 24,334,075 of record CM070533.1, read on the forward strand.
TTCACATTTTTTTGGTTTTCTAAATTCGAAAACGGCTGAGATTTTCCCACAGTACTGGACTCGGCCCATTAATGTCTGGTGCGACACGCTTGCCTGCGGGATGACGCTGTGGTGGTCTTGGGCGCTAGCTAGCGGAGGAAACACACTCGCAGGAGTATGCCTCTACTTAAACTGACGGGTGGGTCTTCAGGCCCCAACTGATGGGTGGGTCCCATGCATTAGCGACGCATTAGCGGTTAACTACCGATTAACGGCTAATCACTTAGGCCTACTGGTCAGCGACACTGACCGGTGACCTGACGCTAGCCGACGCTAGCGTCGTTTTCCTCCAGCCGAGCGCGCCCGAAGGGGAAAGACCGACGGTGCGCTAGCCGCTTGGGCCATCTCGGCCGGCGAGCTTCAGGAAACAGATACTAGACCCTACGGCGGAGCTACTGGTGGCGACGGCGTCGCCGAACATGCCCTAGATCGGTGGCGCTACTGCGGCCAGTGGCGGCGGGCACGGTGCACCGTGGCGCCAATGATTTCTAGGTTCATAGCTACGCCCGGAAGGCGCCCATGCTGTAGAGAGGTGCCAGAAGACTACCTAAGGCGATGGCAAGGACGGAGGAGGCTCGGTTTGCACTGGCGTCGCAGAGGTTGGCAACGGTTAGAACAGGGCTCCTGCTGGCAGCGAGCTCCGGCGGATCCTAGGCCGAAACAGGGCATCGATGTGAGCTTGGTGCTCCTAGGTTCCTCCCATAGCTAGGAATCAGAACGAGACTTACCGGCGACGGCCAAATCGGAAAGGGGACAGTTTTCGACCGGTAGCACTTCCCGATCATTCCGGCGAGCTGCGAAGGGAAAGAGGCCGATTAGGGGGAGGACAGGGGAGTAGAAGGGGAGAGCCTGGTGCTCCTAGGTTCCTCCCATAGCTAGGAATCAGAACGAGACTTACCGGCGACGGCCAAATCAGAAAGGGGGCAGTTTTCGACCGGTAGCACTTTCCGAACATTCCGGTGAGCTGCGAAGGGAAAGAGACCGATTAGGGGGAGGACAGGGGAGTAGAAGGGGAGTGCTTCCTCTAAAGCTTGGGCTCGAGCTCAGCGGCTCACCACAGAGTGTAGGAGACAGTGCTAGGGAGTGCTAGGGTGCGGCGGCGCAATGAGGCAGAGAAGGGGAGTTAAGGGACAAGGCGGCTTGGGTTTAAACAGTGCAAAGGGAGGCCAGGGGAGGTCGACACAACTTCGGGCAGTCGACTCATGGGTTCGGAGCATCAGCGAGGTACGCGGGTAGCGCTATCGCTGGGCGGGGCCGCGGCATTCAAGTTTTGTCACCGCACGGGCGAGCTACGTCTCAATGGCGAAAAGGGAGGAGTTACGACATGTTGGGATGCGATGGTGAGCATTGCTGTGTCACGCGGTGCCGTGCCGCCTTGGAAATGGCTGCTTGACTCGACAGCGCGGCACGCGCAGTTTGACGGCCGAAGTGCAAGGTGCGCGGTCATGAAGGGCAAGGCAGGGGGTGAGGGCTGCGTCGCGTCGGTACAGCCATGCGCGTGCGTGCGTTGGCGTCTGACGCGCGGGAGGGCTCACACGTGATGTGCATGGTGCACACACTGGCGCGGGCGTCGCGACATGGGCACTGTGCGGGGTGAGGGAGAGGCGAGCGGTGAGGCCAGCTGGGCTGCGCGCGGAGCTGCTGGGCTGAAGCGCGCGAAGGCGACCCAGAGAGGAAGGAACAGGTGAGCGAGGGAGCGGGGGACACGAGCTTGTGCTCTGCTAGACCGAAAAGCAATGAGCACGGCCCAGCGGGGGCGCGCGGGGAGATGGGGGTGGAATGGGCCGCGAGGGAGAGTGGACCGAAACAGGTTTATTTGATTTTCTTTTCTTTTCTAATTTTTCTTTTTTCTCTTTTCTTTCTTTTTTTTACCCAATTTATAAAAGGTTTTGGGTGTCAAATAAAATTTTAAAATCTTGGAAAATGTCATAGATGTGAAATATATTTATTTCTGATTTTTGGGGGGTTGGTTTGAATTTTGAAAATTTGAAACCCCTAGGGCTTTAATTTTGTTATTGGGTTAATATTTAATTTCCCAAAAATTCTAAAACAATCCAAATTTTCATGTTAAACAAAAATTGGAGTGTTACAATCACCGGCAACGGCTTACATCAGCAGCACCATGGGCGCGGGTGGCTGTAAGCTACGGTTTCATGGCGCTACGGTGAATGGAGGGGGGCGGTGGCCAAATTGTCGGGGATGGGAGAAGGCCTGACATGAGCTATCACCGTAGAGATGGTGGCGGCCAAAATAAGGATCACGCCGCCTGGGAACTCTAGCAATTCCTAAAAAAAATCGACCACAAGACCATGAGAGGCAACCTTTGGAGAGGCTATGGGCACGAGGAATCGGTTGACGGCTTATTGTGGCACGAGAGAGGCGAAAGGGGGCAAGTCGAGGCTCAGTGGCTGAAATGGCGAAGGAAAGGAAATGGAGCCAAGCCGCAAGTATATAACGGGAAAGGATGTTTACGGGAAGAGGGAGAGAAGCTCCTTAGGTGATGAGCTCAAGGGGGAGAGGAGATGGATCGGGGCGACGTAGAGCGGCGGAGAGCGGCGCAGGTGTGGGCGGCGGGGGTGATGATGACCTATGCGGCAGTGTCATAGCAGCATCTACTAGGTGTGGGACGCAAGGCGAGCACCGAATGGCGACAAGGCGGCATGACAGCTAGCCTGGTGCGATGATGGCTCGCACGATGATGGGAACCAATGCGCGCAGGCGCAAAGCGGCATGGTACAGGGCTGAGTGGTGCGGCGGCAGGATGGGGGTGATGGGACTCCAGACGCGGTGCGGCTGGTGCAAGCGAGGGCAAGCGGCACGACGGGACAGGCATGTGCGTAGAGCGTGCCTGGCGGATGTGCAACTGGCGCAGCTTGCACCGTAGAGGAGAGGGGAGAGAGAGGGCGAGGTAGGCCGACTTGGGCCCTACATGGGCTACAAACATTGGGCCAAGCCTAGCAAAAAAAATCAAATTTGTGGGTGAATTTGATTGAATTGAGGTTTGAATTTTGAGTTAAAATTTGAAACTTCCCAAAAAGGCCCAAATTGGGCTGTTACATAGATGGAGGTTGAAGGAGAATCACTTGCATATATATACGAATGCGCGAATGCCTTTTTTAGTCGAAGTACTATCAGCGAGGGTTACGTACTTGCATGTATGAATTGCGTACTTGCATATATGAATTGCGTGAATGATTTTTTGGGCGAATGTCCCAACTCCAGAGAGTTACTCCGTTCGTTTCTTTTTAAAAGAGTAGTTTTTACAAGTTTGCTTGATAGTACACTACTATAGAACTGGCCTTTAGTACCCGCTCATCAGTACCGGTTGGATTTGAATCCGTACTCATAGTGTCATCAGTACCGGTTCATTCGCTACAGGGCCGTAGTGGGATTTTAGTACCGGTTGGAGCTATGAACCGGTACTGATGCCCTCGCATTAGTACCGGTTTGTGATACGATCACGAACCGGTAACGAATTCGTATCACGAACCGGTATTAATGCGAAGCGTGTTACAAACCGGTACTGATGCCTCATTTCAGAAAAGTTCAAAAGGAATGCATATTCTATCTATATTAGTACGCGATGGTGGGTGGGTTGGTTAAAGGGTGAGGCTGGTGTCACGAGGTTGTGGGTTCGAGTCCGCTTCTCCATACATCCTCAATATATTTTTAAACATTTCTAATACTATCAGTACCGGGTGAGGGAATCAGAACCGATGCCCTTGAGCATTAGTCCTGGATGGCCTATACCGGTTCAAAAACCGGTACTAAAGGCCGTTTTGAATCAATACTAAAGGCCAGCTCTGTAATAGTAGTACAAGCTCGGTATTTAAATTTTTTTTCCTTATCTGCCTTTATTTCACAGCAATTGTAATTAAGCCATTTATATTTAAACTACTCTCTTTCATATCTCCAGCGTATTTATAACATCGATAAAGTATCAATTAAACATGGAAATTATCTCCGGTGTTTTCCTGAGGGAGGGTTGGGAATGTTTTTCAAACTTGTGCTTTGCTACTAGGCACTTAACGTAGAACTAATGGCCAACTAAGCATTTGATAGATGACCTAACGGGAATAGGGTTGTTTAGCAAACGGAAATAACTTCCAATGGGTGACAAAGTAATTTTAAAGTTTATGTTGCCAAGTGAGATTTTGATACAACTTTCATAAGGCAATAGTATACTTTACTCAAAACTAGCATGTTGATCTACGCATTTGTACGGATTAATTTGTTAATTTATAATTATATCTGATTTAATATATAATTTTTAACTAAAAACATATTTAAGATCTACATCGATATGATCTACAACATTATAATTGATGGTGTATATTTTTTATTTTAATTTTCTCATATATTAATGTAAAAATCTCTAGCCTCTCACGTCTAAGATCCTAAGTTGGTTGTCCAATATAGAAAAAAAATTTATTTTTAACCTTTTTTAAAAAATTAATTTAAAATTAATCCTAGTAAAAAAATATTTTTATTTCTAACCATTTTGGACGCGCCACTCGAAACGGCGCGGCTCACAGGAACTGCCGCGCCAGTGCATGTGGCGCGGCAAGGGTGCCACGGTGGCGCCCGCGGCCGGGCAAGGGATGGCGTGGCAGGTGCGGGCCCCACCTTTGCCGCGCCACCCCGCCTGGCGCTGCAAGACCTGACTGAAATACATCCAGAGCTCCTCCTAGCTCGGTCATTCTTTATTTTCTCCTATTTCACCTCTTCTCTAACCACTCTTCTTCTCCTCCATTCCCAAAAATTTTGAACATTAGATTCGACAAGTTTTTTTGGGAAAAGGCTGCATTTCATCATGGCAGGTGACCCTCTCTCCTTTGGTGTCTTTTGGTTGCATTTTTTGTAATTTTCAATTGATTTAGGGTTAGGGTTAATGTTAGGGTTCTAGTTAAACTTATCGTGGAGATGTATGGATTGCGTAGTGGCTTTGTCTCCATTAATAATCTTTTGAAGATGTATAGATTGTGTAGTGAATTTTTTTCAAAATATTTCATGAATTTTTTAATTGATTTATGGTTAGGGTTAGGGTTAATCTTGCAATCGCTTAGCGTGTCGAAGTTACGATTACGGCCTATGATACCTCACCGCATAGTCCATCGAAATCGCAAGCGCTGCAGCGTGTCGAATTTCATACCCTTCGGTTCCAAGTTCTCAAGATCTGGCGAGAACCTCGGTTGACAACAGCCACTCTCACATATTGCCATGTGGCTTCGGCTTAGGTTCTCGAAGATGCCCACGGTCCGCTGCGTCGACATGAAGCGCCTTCATTTGCCTCCTTTCCTCGGTGACAATCCGTGCAATGCTTGTCGTCTATCCACTATGGCTAGGCTCTGAACCTCCAAAGCACGGTTTCGTCATCCACCTCATCTTCGTCCTCCTCCCCATCTTGTTCGCCTTGTACCCCATCGTCTTGTACGGCTTCCTCATCGGCGGATTCATCCTCCCAATGGTCTTGTACGACTTCCTCATCCGCAGATTCATCCTCCGACCCAACAGAGATTTCATCTACGTCCACGTCATCTTCTTCCTCTTCAAATACTCCATTGTCGAACTCATCCATGGCAAAGTCACTACCGAAGTTAATGCAGGGTTCTCTGTCCGCCTCCGCAATAGATGCTTCACATGTGACCTGGGTGTCGACACCTATACCTACCTCTTGGGTCAAAGGCACTACTTCCTCCTGAACTCTCTACTCGGCTAGTCCAATACAAAAATCAACCACCACCTCCCAACAACTGACGTTTGAATTTTTCACGACCTCCTTATAGTTACTCCAATCCGACTCGGATGAAATATTCAACATAACATAGTGAGCCCTAACCTTCCCACAATCAAACCTGCCCTGCATTACCAATTCACCTTCACCAACACCACACCTCACCACAGACCGACATCGGGACACTAAATCACCATAGCTTGGGCTCCTATCAAACAACACAACCTCCTCCTCCATATTCTCAAATTCCCCATTTGCTCTAACAGTTCCCCCGTAAAACAATCGAACTAAACGATCCATCTACACAAATTATACAACACATACAACTAATTAGCCCTAACATGGAAAATTACAGAAAATTAAATAATGTTCAATCGTATATAGCGCACGAAACGTGAAAAATGCTTTTACCCTATAATATTGCAAAAGGACGTACGTACGAATAGAAAAAAATTTCATCATGATTATACATAATATATTTTCATTATGCATATACTACATATATATAGCTACACCTACGCTTTCCCTAAATTTGAAATTTCAACGACAAATCGAAACATGCAACAAATTTCACACGTTACAAATATGGACAGAATGTGCGTTGCGTATCCCACGGTACTTAGATTAAACTAAACAAACTAAAATCCAACTAAATCGGGCAATTTAACTAAAACCCTAATTTTCAAACAACCGCGAAATGCGATAGATCCGGTGACAAATAGCTCAAGTGGTGAGGGAGATTACCTTGCTAGGAGGGTGGGTAACGCCTTTTCCTCGAGAATCCACGGAGATGGACGGGCGGCGGCGGGCGGTGGGCTTGGCGGCTCTTGGCGGAGGAGAGGAGGAGGAGGAGAAATGCGCTTGACAAAGGGCTCGGCCCGATAGTTAGAAGGTTCTGTAGCGCCAGGCGGGGTGGCGCGGCAAAGGTGGGTCCCGCTAGCGTCGTCGGGCATGTGTGTAAGTGTCCAGGTCAGTCCTGCCGCACCAGGCCGGGTGGCGCGGCAAAGGTGGGGCCCACACCTGCCACGCCATCCCTTGCCCGGCCGTGGGCGCCACCGTGGCACCCTTGCCGTGCCTCACGCATTGGCGCGGCAGTTCCTGTTAGCCGCGCCGCCTCGAGTGGCGCGACCAAAAGGGTTAGAAATAAAAATATTTTTTTACCAGGGTTAATTTTAAATTAATTTTTTAAAAACGGTTAAAAATAAAATTTTTTTCTCCAATATAGCATGCTTTGCAAAGAGCTTAAGGTAGACGGCCAAATATATGGTAGACGGTCAAAAATCCCTCTCGACCAAAAAAGAGCTTAAGGTCGACAGCCCAAATATAAGCCGTCCACCCTAAATGTGAAAAGAGACCCGCCATCCATCCCACGCTGCAGCGGAACCTATTTAAAATTAGGGTCGACCGCCTAAAGAAACCGTCCACCATAGTTGATGCGCGAGCCAAGGATTGAGCTAGGGTCGGCGGCCCATGTGGCCGTCCACCATAGCTGCACCGGCGTGTCCAGCGAACACGGCTAGGCTCGACGGCCTACTTTGGCCGTCCACCTTAGTTGGCCCATCTAGGGTCGGCGGCCCGCATTGCCGTTGACCTAAGCGGCGTGCCGTGACCCTCTCGCCCGGTGGCGATGGAAAAACGCTAAGCTCGGCGGCCTGCTTTGGCCGTCCACCTTAGTTGGCCCATCAACGGTCGACGGCCAGCCTGGCCATCCACCCTAAGGTGCGCGCCCGTGACGACCTTTCGGGCCCAGCTGTAGTGACCAATCGGCTAGGGTGGACGGCTGACGTGGCCGTCGACCCTAAGGTCCACATCAAGTGTCGGCCCGGTCGTCCCCCCAGAGCTATTTCGCATTCGCGCGTCCTTCCTTCGCCCGCCGTCTCCCCTCCCCCGCCGCTGGCTGCGATCTCCCCTGCGCCCGCCCGCCGTCTACCCCTTCGCCGCTTCCATCTGCCGCCGCCGCCGCCGTCTCCGCTCCGCTTGCCGCCGCCGTCTCCCCCTCCGCCCGCCGCCGCCGCCGCCTCCTCTCCGCTTGCCGCCGTCTCCCCCTCCCTCCGCCGCGCTGCCGCCGTCTCCCCTCCGCCGCTTGATGCTGCCGCCGCCGCCATCTCCCCTCCGCCCGGCGCCGCCTCTCCCCTCCTCCGCCGTCGCCCGCCGCCACCTCCCAAGGGCGGCCTCCCACTGGTGTCCCCTCCGCCCGCGCCGCCGCCCTGCGCGCCGCCGTGCTGGCCGCCCGTCGTCTGCGACCGTGCCTCATTGCCGCCTCCCGTGTGAGGGTCGACGGCTTTAGAAACCTGAAAGGTAACGGTTCATACTTTTGTAATTATTACTTAGGACTAGTGTCGACGGCTTTAGAAATGTTATAGCAAATTATTGTTAACATGAAACAAGAAGAAACAATTTAAAAATGACTGAAATATTGAGCAGTGATGGCTAGCATAATGTTGTGTTACTGAAATGTTGAATGACTGAAATGTTGTTCAGTGAAACAATATGGTTGAATGACTAAAATGTTGTTTAGTGAGAAACAGTAAGAAACAATTTTTCAATGCTATTTTAGTGAGATCATTTATTACTTAAACAGTAATTTGCTCCATAAACAGCAAGAAACCTTTATACCATGGACACTATGATTTAAACAAATTTTACCATCCATGTTATATGCATTTTTAATTTATCATGTAATGATGTATTGCATTCATTTGTCAACCAAGCCATATGTCACCCATTCGGGAGCAACACAATTTGTAAGGCATTTGGACGGTGATTCGTCTAGTGCACTTACAAAATGTGCGACTGCTCTCGAATTGTCCACGTTTTGGACAGTAAGCGAATGAATGCTTGAGTCACGATTGTTGTGATTTCCTAAGGACATGAGATGGAGTTTCGGTGACAATAACCCTGTTGCTCTCCGGTGCATAACATAAGAGCTAGCGTATGCTAGCCATATTTGCACTAGGAGAGCTGCAGGTTATGCCGCCAAATACATCTCGAGTCCTGGGTGTCTAACAATTGTACTCAAGCATTCATTCGTCGGGTAAGCCCTCCTATGAACACCTCCTAAACTTTTGCATACATACATGGTTCATATTATAGTTTTTCAGCCTATTATGGAAAATTCTCGGAGGTGGATGTATGATGGTTGGAATAAGAATGGAAGGCATTCCGTCGAGTGGAAGGAGGGCACGAAAGATTTTATCCGTCAGGCTTTTGGGTCGACGCCTGGGTTGGACATGGCAGAAGTGAGATGCCCGTGCACTCTCTGTGGTAATAGCCTAAAGAGATGCCGGGCAGAAATGGAGATGCATCTTTGTAAGAACGGCTTCAAAGCAAATTATTATAGATGGGTTGATCATGGCGAGAGCGTGCGAGGTGGACCATCTAGTTCTGTTAGAGTACAACCCTCCAATATTGTCGAAGGTTACGATGAAATTGACAGAATGGAAGAGATGGTGGACAATATTGGTCAGGGGTTAAATCTCCCACAAGAGGAAGTGTCTACCCCGCTGGCAACAGATTTCTTAAAGCTTCTGAAGGCTACTTCAGAGCCGTTGCATGAGAAAACAAACGTGACGCTCCTTGCTGTTGTCGCACGTCTTCTCGCAATTAAGTCAAAGCATAATTTTTCGAGCAAATGCTACAATGACTTAGTGAAGCTTATTTGTAGCCTTCTCCCCGAAGACCACAAAATGCCACGAAACTTATATGATTCAAAAAAATTCTAAGTGGTCTAGGAATGCCGTATGAGAAAATAGATTATTGTCCTCGATATTGCATAATCTTCTGGAAGGAGCACGCAAAAAAGACCCATTGCGATCGCTGTGGAGAGTCTAGGTATGTTGAAGTTACCGACAAAGATGGTAACAACAAACAGACCAAGGTGGCCAAGAAAACGTTGCATTACTTCCCAATGACTCAACGTTTGCAGCGGTTGTTTATGTCGGAAGAGACAGCGAAGCATATGAGGTGGTACAAAGAAGGAAAACGTCAGAAAGAAGGTGTCATGGTTCATCCATCTGATGGTGAAGCTTGGAAGTATTTTGATGAAATGAATCCTGATTTTGCAAGAGATCCAAGAAATGTGCGTATTGGTCTCACGACAGATGGGTTCACACCCTTCAGCATGAGCGCACAATCATATTCATGTTGGCCTGTATTCACCATTCCGTATAACCTCCCTCCGGAACGTTGCATGAAAGAGGAATATATGTTTCTTTCTCCGATCGTACCTGGGCCTAGCCATCCTGGGAAGCACTTGGATTTCTTAATGCAACCACTCATGGCTAAGCTAAGAGAGTTGTGGACAAATGGTGTCTTGACATATGACTGCTCAACAAAGAAGAATTTCAGGATGCGCGCGGCTTACCTGTGGTCCATTCATGATTTTTCGGCATATGGTATGTTTTCAGGATGGAGCACTCATGGGAGATTGTCTTGCCCCATATGCATGGATGACACAGGTGCTTTTCAATTGCAGAATGGTGGCAAAACATGTTTCTTCGATTGTCATCGACGGTTCTTACCTTCAAGCCACCCATCCAGGAGACAGACAAATGCATTCCGTAAAGGAAAGGTGATAAAAGAAGGTCCACCGAAACGTCTGAGGGTCGTTGACATCATTGTTAGGCAGAATAATTTCAAAGACACTCCTAACGGTTATGAAGGTTACGGTGAACAGCACCATTGGACTTACAAGTGTAGTATATATAGTCTCCCTTATGCAAAGGACTTGAAACTTCCTCATAACCTTGATCTGATGCATCAGGAGAGAAATATGAGTAAGTCCATCTTCAGCACGAACTTCGACATAGCTGATAGAACCAAAGATAATGTCAAAGCCCGGTTAGATTGTGCCTTGATATGCGACAGACCTGCCTTGAATATGAGCAATACATCCACAAAAAAACCTAAAGCTAAATATTGTTTAACACCCTCACAGAGAAAGGAGGTTCTTCTTTGGATGCAAAAAGAGGTCAAATTTCCTGATGGTTATGCTGCCAACATTAGGCGCGGTGTGAGTCTTGCTCAAGGGAAGATAAATGGAATGAAAAGTCATGATTACCACATATTTATTGAGCGGCTAATTTCTGTGATTTATCGTGGATATGTAGATGAGGACATATGGAGAGCATTGGCGGAGCTTAGCTTCTTTTATAGACAACTTTGTGCTAAAGAGATCAGCGAGTCCAGAATGGTAGAGTTGGAGAAGGAAATAGTGTTGCTAATTACCAAGCTTGAGAAGATATATGTTCCTGGGTTCTTTAACGCGATGCAACATCTTTTGGTACATCTACCTTATGAAGCAAAGGTTGGAGGCCCTGTGCAGTACCGATAGATGTATCCCATGGAACGTATGTTAAAGAGTGTCAGAGCAAAGGTTAAAAATAAGGCACATGTCGAAGGATCTATTGCGGCAGCATGCCTGCTTCAGGAGGTTTCATGCTTCACGAGTAAATACTTTGCGCCAAGCAACAATGTCAATGCTTATGAGCCTAGGTATAAGAAAGTTTGTAAAAGAAAAGTGTCAAGCATAAAGGTGTTTCGGATACAAGGCAAATCTATAGGGAGAAGTACATTACGTGAATTGGAACCGGATGAGGGGGTTCGTGTACAATTATATATCTACAACAACATGGAGGAAATGGATAGGTACATCGAGTAAGTTTATTTGTCAAATGATTTATACTTTGTATAGCATTGTATGATAGATATTCAAAACTTCAATCATTCTCTTTGTAAGCAATTTATCCAAGAGGAATGGAAAAGGCAAGGCGAACCTACTCAAAAACAAATCGATAACCTAAAAGAAAGGGGTCGTGGACTAGGCCATCCGAATTTCTTGACCTGGTTCTTCTATCACGTAAATATCTGAACCTGTCATAATTTTTATTGATTTATGACGTGCGTATAATATGTTATTCTAAATTTGGGTTAAACCAATTTGCAGTGTCACAAGCATGCTAGTGTGCACAATGATCTTCGACAGATGTCAAAATCATGCAACCGTACGGTCAAAGTGCACGGGTGTTATGATGTGCATGGGTATCGTTTTTGCTCTAGAGCAGCGGAGTTGGCACGTCCAAATTTGACGACTGTAAATAGTGGGGTCGTGAGTTATGTTCGGGACAGCAATGACAACGATATACAATATTATGGGATTATTGAAGAGATAATAGAGGTTGTCTTCGATGGAAGCAACGATCTCTCAGTGGTTCTTTTTCGTTGCAAATGGTTTCATCCTACCTATGGGGTGCGACGGACTCCAGAACTTGGCCTAGTCAAAATTAACCATACAAAACTGTATACAGGGAGTGAACAATTTATTCTCCCTAACCAGGTCGAGCAAGTGTACTACTTATCCTATGCGTGCCCTAAGTACAAGTCTTGGTGGGTCGTTTACAAAGTAAGACCTCCCGGTAAATTACCATTCCCCATAGATGATGATAACGAGGATGTACTTGAAAAACCATTGATGTGCCATTTCAAGAAGAAGGTTTGCCAGGACAACTTTCTATAGATATCGGGATAGGACTTGACAATCTTTTTGTCCAAGTCGACAACGATGCAACAAATGATATGAACCAGGGTGATTAGTTGAAAAATGTATGTAACAAATAGTAAGCAAGTTTTGTCAACAGTTTTTGTTTTGTAAATTGTAATTATATTTTACAACTGTCAAACTAACTTTTGGTACAATATCGATGCAGGATGGCTGCAAGGAGGGCTGGGACACGACGGTTCGTTGTTGATAACAGGAGCGATGAGGACGAGCCAGAGACAGAGGTGGACGAAATGCCAGAGGGCACGGAGCAGCCACCTATGCTTGAGGGTGTGATGTAGGATCCCGTAGACGTGCAGCAGCCCGAGACAGGGACGGAGGGCACATCTTCCTCTCTGGAGGCAGGAACAGTTCAGGGAGCACGAGCACGCAAGAGGAGGGGCACTAATAAGCTTCACAGGGCTCCCACAGATCCAAATGAGAAGATTGTAATTACATACTTTGGGGATTGGTACGTATGTTCTAAAAGTTGAATTTGTGTAGCACTGAATTGTTGTGTCACTGATGTATTGTTATTGTGTAGCAACTTGGTGGCAATCCAGAATAATGTGAAGGAGCCAGGTCCGGCCCTAGGGACCATTCTGAGGATGAACTACCTAGGAATGGTGGACATTGGTGATGTGCGTAGGGCAGCACTCTCCTGGGATGACTACAAGGTTGTTCAAGATGGTGACGGATCGGTTGCCGATCGTTGTCTCGACGAGTTTTGGGTAAGATCAAATATGGTAATAACCTCAATATATAATTCTATTTTCTGCTGACATTTTTGTTTCTAGTCTATTGTAGGCTAGGTATGCTCTGCCTACTAAATTCGAAGAGCGACAACGTCTTGCAGCCCACGAGGTTCTTGATAGAAAAGCAAGACACATTGTGAACGAGATGATCTCAATTTCTCGTGTCAAAGCTGTTGAGGAGTTTTATCGAAGACGAGGGCAGAATTTCAGAAGGGACGGAGGTGCTCGAGACATATACCTTACCCCCGATGAGTACAATTCATGTCGACCGTCATGGTGTGACAAGTGCCCCGATGCTTGGAGATGGATGTGTGACATGTATGACACAGAAGAATGGAGGCAGAAATCAACAAGAAACAAGAACAATCGCAATGCATCTGCTGATTCGTGCGTCACACACCTTGGCAGCCATTCGATGGCTCAGCGGAAAAAGTCTATGGTAAGGTTTGTTTGAAGTAATTTCCATTTCTCTCATTTGTTGCAACTAAATTTTAATTTCGTAATGAATTGCAGGAGGCTCAGTTAGGGGGGGAAGTCGACTGGATTGATGTGTACACAAACGCACATTCAGGGCGGAACCCAGATGGTACTCGGCGCACTTTGGATCCAGCTGCCCAAGAAAAATTAGTAAGTGATATTATTTGTGCAATTCTCACTCAGGTACATTGTTTTGTGCGGTGTTAACTTATTTGTAATGCAGAATGAATACGTGGATGCAATGACTACGGTGCACGGGCCCGAGTGTGTTCCTACAGAACAACCTTTGGATCCTGCAGTTATCCATAGCCTAATGGGTGGGAGGAGGCATGGGAGATTGGCGTTTGGGAACGCCTACTTGTGTTCTTCTGAGTACATGCCTGAGGTGAGGGTAGCTCGACGCTCGAGGGCTTCCTCTTCGTCTAGTAGACGCGCCATGGAAGAGAACCGTGCTTTGAGAGAACAGGTTGCGGAGCTTCACAAACGGCAAGAAGAGGGAGAAAAAGAGCGTGAGGCTATTCTTAGAAGACTGGAGTCCATAGAGCAAAATATGCACCAAGTAAGTTCTATTTTCTATCACTTTCAATTCATTCAATCTACTAACACTATGTGAGCTATATGTAGACTCATATTCCACCACAAGGATTTCCAGGCTTTTTCGATCCCTCACGGCCGCCAATGATGCCCTTCCAAGGAGTAATGTCTATTACTAGTATTTTCTTATTTGTTATTAATGTCTATCCGTCAATGATATGCTATGTGAATTTGTAGGCTTTCGGTTCAGTTGGTCCAACTCCGGACGGGGTAATACTCTAATCTATTTATTAATACTAATGGTTTTTTTTTGCAAGTCACAAATATAATGCTCTAATCCATTTGTTTGAATTGGTAGGCTTCTGTATCGGGTGCTCTGGCTCAACCACCCCCTTTGCAGTTTCCATACCAATATATGTTCCAGTTTCCTCCTCAGAACGCTCCGGATAGGGTAATAGGTTAATTGTAAAGAAATTGATATTTTAACTAAATAGATAAATGCTCTAATCCATTCGCATGAATTGTAGGCTTCCGGATCGGGTGCTCCGCCTCACCAACACCTTTGCAAGATCCGTTCGGCCGTTCGGTTTCCAACTCAAAACACTCAGGACACAAGCTTAATCGCCACAAATTGTAATTTGGAAAGTCATTGAAATATGATTTAAGTTATATATTGTTTTCTTGCTTTGTAGGAGGCTTCAAGATCAGTTGGTGCAGCTCAACATGTGGGAAGTGGCGTCGAGCCCACTAGCAGTGCTTCGGGACTTTGTCGACGAGATGCTTGGTACGCCTTCAGTTTTTCCTCCACCTAGTTAGAATGACTAAGGTGATGTGCTATATCTCTTTATCTCTTGTTTCATGAGGATTTGTGAACTTGTCACGTATGTTGAACCTTTGTTGGAAACCTCTATATCAAACTTTTGTTGCACGTAAACTATATGTTGATTTGTGGATGTGATTTATGATGAGTTCGTAATTTGTGAATGTGTATGTATATGAATTGTGAATGTATATGGATATGAATTGTGATGAGTATGGATATGAATTGTGAATGTGTATGGATATGAATTGTGATGAATATGGATATGAATTGTGATTGTGTATGGATATGAATTGTGAATATGTATGGATATGAATTGTGAGGTGTATGTATATGAATTGTGAATATGTATGAATATGGATTGTGATGAGTATGGATATGAATTGTGAATGTGTATGGGGTAGGATGAGTTTTGTTGCAGGTGCGGCAGAATCAACTGCCAATTGAATTTTAAAATTTTCGGGCAAATGAGATTTTTTTTACCACTTATTAATTAGGGTGGACGGCCTTTTCCACGTGGCCGTCCACCCTAATGTGTGGCAGCCGGCCCTCTCAGGCTTAGGGTGGACGGCCAGGTAGGAAACACCGTCCACTTTAAGTTAGGGTGGACGGCCTTTTCGGGTGGACGGCCACGTGGAAAAGGCCGTCCACCCTAAGCTAGAGTGGACAGCGGACTTTACCGTCGACCATAGTGTTTTCTGCCCGTGCACTAGGTCCAGTTATGGTGGACGGCCGTTATTTGCCCGTCGACCCTAATAAAGTGGACGGCCTTGCCGTCGAATTAAATACGATGGTCGACCACGTATTTTCGGCGGCTTAAGGTGGACGGCCAGCTGTCGACCCTAGTTATGGTGGACGGTTTTGACTCTAGGGTGGACGGTTTTGGCTGTCGAGGTTACTGTTTTTTCTGTAGTGAATTGTGTCCTGACTCGCAATGCTTGTTGGCTTCTTCTCCATACATAGCGCCTCTAGTTGCGAAATCTTCTTCTATGCTTCGGCTAATTTTGATGCATGCACCTCTTGTAGATGTGCATGCTCCTCGGCCGTATGTGTTGCTGCTGCTCCACGCGGATTTTGCAGAAAAAGTGAGAAGAGACGGGATATACAAATTACCACGTGCCCTCCTAGCTAGCTGCTCATCATTAACTGGTTTGCGTCATGCGTGGAGTGTCTTTTGCCCTGAGGTGCATGCAAGCGTGAAAGTATTTTTTCCTCCTTGATTGCAGCAGCATGCTCGTCTGTAGATTGCTTTTTGCTCCTGTAATGGGTACGTCGGCTTAAGGGGAGCCCCAAGTCTTTACCTTCGACTTTGCGAGAAGGTGCCCGGGATCAAAGTGATCCTCGATAGCGGCAGTGACAAATATATATTCATATCATATTGGCCGGCTCAGTTGTACTACAGTCCTATGGATCATATCATGTGGTCATTTATATTGTATTGACCATGATAAGCTTTAAACAGATTGTCTTTAATCTTGTTAGATCTATACCGTTATAACCTAGCATTTCTATAATCAATTGTGTATATTTTTATTTTTGTTTCATTAATAATATTTAGAGCGAATGTGGTAGCTTCTTTCGCTCCTACTTTAACAATATAATAAATAGACATGTCATATTCAAATAAAAACACATTTAAGATCTATATCGTTCTAATATGGACCCAAGTTATAATTGATGGTGTAGATTTTATGATATGTTAAATTAAAGACTTTTAATCTATTAAAAACTAATAGACTAACATAAATTATAACAGTGTATATGTTATATTTTTAATCTTTTCTATTATATTAAACTAAAAGTATGTTATAACAATAGGTAGCTCTGTGCCTGAGCACAGGGGGAACTTCGAATGCAAAAATAATATATTAATCTTTTCTATTACCTTTGGCTGCAATGCTTAGGAGCTCACACTTTTTTTCCTTTTTCGTATTGCTTATCCTTGGTCAGAAGTTGAACAATGGAGAGTGCAAGTCTCCTTTCTACACTCTCTCATTGAGTACTTGTCACCATCTGTCAGTCATCAACTCTCTAGGTTTCTAATCCCTCGAGCGTTTTGATCTGCATCAGCTTGTAGTTGTCTCCTTTCTACAGAGCTTGGCCTGGCAGAAGAGCAGACTCAATGTCATTGGCGAGCATATTTGTCAGGACCCAAGCCAATCGCCCGAATCCCTTCTGTGTCATACCGACACTAGTCCCAAGATCAATACTAGTACCCACAAATTTTTAAATAGAATGATATCATCACCAATGAGAAATAAATTATTACAGAGTAGTTTAGCCAAAAGACCTTATAATTACAAATATATGAAACGCAGGCCAACAAAGTCACAGCGAAAGTCTTGTACAATTTTATTTAAGGGAAAACCCAAATACTCCACAGGCTAAGATTATAGGCGTAGTCCAAAACGTCTATTGTAAGCTCCTCACTCTAGCACAAATGTCAAATGGAGGAACACAATGCCGCCACATCAATCTTGTTCGCTCATCTCATTCATCTCTTTTTATGGAATAAACAGCCTCCATGTAAAATACGAGCGTGAGTTTGCTTCATACTTATCAAGTAAACTTAGAAAGGCTGTAAGATGAGGTCGGATTGGTCAGCGAAGTGTCTTCTATCAGTTGTGGGAGATGAAGATAGAGGTAATTGACTCAAACAGGGACAAAGTACAAAACAACGTAATTACGTAAGGTCGAGATCGAGAGTTGTTACCTAGGAGCACTAAGCAAGCAGATTGCTTCGGAACTAGGCAAGGACATTCTCATCGCGCAGCAAGCAAAAGGGATCTCCTTGTCAGGACCCGGCTTAGCAAAACCGACCCTTCTATGCTTTACGGTACTTGTCAAAATGGATCACAGCTAGTACCTACAGTTAGAGAATAATGGAATCGCACCTTGCTGTTTAACGATTATCCAAATAGAGTATCCTAGCAACAAACGCCAATTATTATTACAATAATTATCCTAATGTTATAAGTAGCAAGCGGAAGATAGAAAAATAAAAGATGGCCTAGTATATCCATCCATATGCCACAGGAATCTGATGGGGATACCCTAGTAGTCAGAAGCTCCGTCATCATACCCTACCTCATAATCAATGAACTCAGCAGTGTTGTCACCTGTGCACAGATCTGAAAAACAACAAATAAGTATGGGAAAATCATACCCAGCAAGCATGTATATCCTTAGGCATGAATGCAAATTATCAACAGAAAGGATATGGTTTATTTGCACAAAGAGCACTTTTAAACAATCCTATTAGTTATAAAGCAATAGTTTAAAACAATATTAAATTTATTTCTTTACTCTTGTTTTCTCAATAGTATATTATTGCCTTCTTAGCACGAAACCGAGATGACATTTGCTGTCAACTCTACACGAAACCTGTAATGTACTGCTTGGTATTTGCTTCCTGGTATCCGTTGCCTGGAAATCCTTGTCCCTATCCACTACAGCAAGTTAATTAAGAAAAGATGAGACTAACAAGTACAGCTGCCTAAACCCGCTCTTGACCCTGAGTACGGATATCATAATAGTTTTAAGTCTGTAGAGTGTGTATACCTATGGGACTCACCCGAGAGTGAGACGAAGCCATTAGGCCCGGTATGACTAAATTTGTGATTGCCTCACTAATGTTTCGCCCTAAGCAGCTTCACACCAAGCCAGAGGTTTTCCACATGTGCCAGATGGGTATACGGTGGTCATGAGCCACACCCACACCGCCATGACAACCCAAACATAGATTTTCCGATGTAACAACTAATATATTACCATAATTAACACCAATAGTTGTACTGTTTTGCCCAGTCAGTTTATCTACGACGTTCAGTCCTTATATTGACCAAGACGGCATACCACAGAACCATACAACCACCCTTCAGCCACCACCTCGAGTCTACTCACGCCAAATTGATTTTAGTTTAATTAAGTCAACCAAAATCACAAGATAAAGAGTAGATTCTCTCTACCAAGATTCTAAATGATTTCCCATCATGATGATCATCTCTAATTCCCATCGAAGCAACTAAGCATCTAGCATGAGTAACTTCAAGGATGGCAATAATACGGGATTAATTCATACTAAGCTGCAATGGAAGGTTGAAACAGATGATTAACAGGTCATTGGCATCGGCATTAAGTACATTAAAACGTATAAGTTAAAATTAAAACTAGCATACAGTTTTAAAATCTAGGAACAGTAAAAATTGTAATGAACAAAACCGGGATCAATATGTATCTAACTTGTACCTTCATTCGGGGAGCACACCCCTGCACAACAGGCAGCTAGCTCCCCTCTGGACTCCTTCGCGACGTCTACACGTAAATCGAGGCACGGACGAATTAACAATAGTAAATAAAATTTAGAAAATTATGAAATAAATACAGGAGGTAGGTTAGGTTAAAAGGTGACCAATAAAATTGGTTTGACACGAAACAGGGTTACGGATTAGGAGCTACAAAAATATGAAGGAGTACTATTCATAGTAAACAGTGTCAGGTTGGGTTGACTCGGTCCGACCGAGGGGATTAAAGGGCTGGCTATCCTGCCTTGTTTCCCCCACAGACACAGCACAAGAGAGAGAGGGAGAAAGAGAGAGAGAGAGAGAGAGCAAGCAAGTGGGAGCGGCGGCGGCTTCTCCTGGCGGTGGTAGCTTCGGCAGGCGGGTCCATCGGCGGTGCGACTAGGCGTGCGGCAGCGCAAGCTCCCCAGCTCGGTCCCGACAGCGGCTTGGAAGCGGTGCACAGCGGCGTTGCTGTGCGGCAGCGGCTTCCCCAGTAGCGGCGGCTTACCGGTGGGGTGGCGATGGGTGGCGGCGCTCGGTGGCTGCACAGCGAGCGGCGGGCGGCTTAGGGGGTGCGGCAATGAGGCGAACAGTGGCCTAGGTGCACGGCTCTGGCCCAGCGGCTAGGTTAGGAGGCTCACCTCGGCTCGTCCTCTTCTGCAACAATTCCTCCTTGACAGCGCCAGCAGCTAGGGTTTGGAGTTTTTGGATTGGATGCCACGACCGACAACTACTAGGGCTTTTATACTGTATGTCGGTTGATTTGGGTTATGCTTGGCATGCTTGGTTGCAACTGATTTGGTATATTTTGGATGCACTGTTATGGCAAGGATGTTCGGGGTTTTGGCAATGGGACGTCGGTTGCAAATCCAGCGTGATTTGATTTGGTATTGATTCGGTCTTGGTTTGGAAAGAGGGATATGGTTTGGTATTTTTGGCATGGATGGCTTGTCTGGTAAGATGAAAAGATCGATCGGCGATCGTTGGTCGGCGAACATGGATGATACAGCGATGGTTCTCCGTTTTAGGTTTTGAGCAACCGAAATCTCAAGGGCAAATATGTAATTAAGGAAGGATTAGGGCAAAGTATAGAAAACTAAAGAATATTTATTAAATAAGTTGACTTAAAAATTATCTTAAATAGAAATAATGCTCTCTATGGTTTCAAAAATATCAAGATGTCACAAATCTCCCCCCTTAAGGGGAATGTCAACCCCGACATTCGGAAGTGCTAGGCAAAAGATCCGGGAACTCCGCTTTCAAGTCCTCCTCACGCTCCCAAGTAGCTTCTTTTTCTATGTGATTGCTCCACCGCGCCTTGCAAAATTTTATCATCTTACTTCGAGTGCATCGCTCTGCTTCCTCCAGAATTTTGACCGATTACTCAGGATAAGTTAAATTCTCTTGCAGATCGATATCATCAATAGTCATCTGCTCCTTAGGGACACATAGACAATTTTTCAGTTGGAAACATGAAACACGTTATGCATATTAGAAAGTTGTGGTGGCAACTAATTTGATAGGCAACTTCTCCCCTTTTTGCTAGTACCGGGAATGGCCCAATATACCTTGGTGCTAACTTGCTACTAATTCTAAATCGGCGCAACCCTTTCATCGGTGACACCTTCGGATATACGTGATCTCCAATAGCAAAACTCAATTCCCTGCACCGCTTATCAACATAGCTCTTTTGCCAAGACTGAGCAGTATTCAGCTTTTGTTGGATTGCTTTTACTTGTTGTTCGACCTCTTGCAACATTTTTGGTCCGAACAATTTTCTCTCTCTAGTCTCATTCTAGTATAAAGGGGTTCTACACTTCCTTCCGTACAACGCTCTAAAAGGTAACATTTGAATACTAGATTGACAGCTGTTGTTGTACAAAAATTCCCCGTAGGGCAGGCTTTTGTCCCATTCTTTCTTATCAGAGAGAACACATGCTCTCAACATATCCTCTAAAATTTGGTTGGTCCTTTCTGTCTGTCCATCAGTCTGCGGATGATAAGCCTTACTAAAAGCTAGATTAGTTCCAAGTAATGAGTGCAATTTCTGCCAAATTCTTTAGGTAAACTAGGTACCTCAATCAGAAACAATCTTTTCGACACCCCATGCAAATATACTATTCTGGCGACATAAATCTCGACGAGTTTATCGCTCGAATAGTTGGTTTGCACCGGTATGAAATGGGCTGATTTGGTCAATCGATCCACGATAACCCAAATAGAATCATACTTTAGCTTTGTTCACGGTAAACCAATTATGAAATCCATTCCGATTTCTTCCCATTTCCACTTAGGTACCTGCAGTGGCTGTAATAGCCCAGCTGGCCTATGATGTTCTGCTTTTACTCGCTGGCATACATTTTATACTGCAACGTATTTAGTAATTTCTTTCTTCATACTAGGCTACCAATATCGCTCCCGTAGATCCAAGTACATCTTGGTGCTCCCAGTATGGATGGATAAGGCTGAGTCATGGGCTTCTGATCAGTTCATGAATCTCCTTTATATCTAGTACGAGAATCCTCTTCTCATACCAGACAACACCTTCCTTATCCATAAAAGACCCAGTGGCTCTCTCCATGATCATCCGCACGATAACATCGATGGTCATTTCATCGTTCTGCTGGTGCTCCTAGATCTGTTCTTCCAATGTGGGCTTCACTTCTAGGGTATTAAGATACCCTCTATCGACTATTTCCATATTAAACTTTCGGCACTCCACCATTAATTGATTGCAGTGGCTCTTTCTGCTCAGAGCATCAGCTACATCATTGGCCTTTCCTGGATGGTAGTGCACTTCTAGATCGTAGTCCGCTATCAGCTGTATCCATCTTCGCTGCCTCATATTCAGATCGGACTGGGTGAAAATGTACTTTAAACTTTTATGGTCCGTATAAACTTCTGTACGATTTCCAATCAAATAATGTCTTCAAATCTACAGGGCATGAATCACAGCTACGAGTTCCAGATCATGAGTAGGGTAATTCAACTCATATGGTCGCAACTGTCAAGAGGCATAGGCGATGACCTTCTCTTCTTGCATTAACACACAACCGAGTTTGTGCTTAGATGCATCATAATAGATCTCAAAATCTTTGTGAATAACAGGCAGTATAAGCACTGGAGCAGTGGTCAATCTTTTCTTCAGCTCTTGGAAACTTCGCTCACAGGCATCTGTCCAAACGAACTTGGTTTCCTTCTTCAACAATTAAGTGAGCGGCTTGGCTATTTTGGAGAAATCACCAATAAATCTCCGGTAGTAACCAGCCATATCTAGAAGACCACGGACCTTGGTTACTGATTTTGGCTGCCCCCAATTTAGCACGTCTCAGACCTTACTCGGTTCAACAGCTACTCCTCCGACTGAAATGACATGTCCAGGAAATGATACTTCTGATAACCAGAACTCACACTTGCTGAACTTGGCATACAACTAGTGCTTTCGAAGTGTTGCCAACACAATCCTCGGATGTTCAGCATGTTCCTTGTTATTTTTGGAAAAAAAATGAAAATGCCATCGATAAATACCACGACAAACTTATGCAAAAATTCCATAAACACTTTATTCATCATGGTCATAAAGTGTGCTGATGCATTTGTCAGGCCAAAAGACATTACGGTGTACTCGTACAAACTATAGCGAGTGGTAAATGTGGTCTTTAGAATATCCTCTTTTCTGATCTTGATCTGATGATATCCCGACCTCAAGTCTACTTTGGAGAAAACTCGAGCTCCTTTCAGCTGATCAAACAAGTTATCTATCCTAGGCAATGGATATTTGTTCTTGATAGTGACTTCATTCAGCGATCGATAATCCACACACATACGGAGTGTGTTGTCCTTCTTCTTCACAAAAATAACTGGAGATTCTTAGGGCGAACAGCTGGGCTGGATGAATCCCATCTCCTATAATTCTCTGATTTGCTACTTCTCTCAGCCGACTGATTAGCATTCATCCGGTACAGCCATTGTGATATGGGCGTTGTACCAGGTGCTAGTTTGATAACGAACTGCACATCTCGGTCTGGTGGCATACTCGGCAGATCATCGGGAAACACATCCGGATACTCACATACCCCCGGAACAGACTCCAAAGCTGGTGGCTCCGACCCTATGTGTAATCCCTTTAACCGATTTACAACACGGGTAGGCTTGAGTTGCACAGATGAAATAAAATTCATCATAGCTCCATCGGTGTTGATAAAAGCGATGGTTTTTTGGCACAGTCGATCTGTCCCTTGAAACGGCCTAACCAATCCATTCCCAAGATTACTTCTATCCCAGTGATTCCAATAAAATAAGGTTTGCCTTGAACTTTTCTCCTTCGATTTCTATTTCCACATATGGACTTGCACGAGTTGCTCTCAACTCTTTTCCTGGAGAATACACTATTAGGGGTTTCTTTAAAGGCAAAATTTTCCACCCATGTTTTTCTACTATTCATTAGATATAAATGAATGCGAAGCACTAGAATCGAATAGAACAGTTGCAGGTACGGAATTGATGGGAAACATACCTAGCACAACATCGGACGCTTCCTGGCTTCCTCTACCATGACATGGTTCACTTAGCCTCTTCCCATTGATTGCGGTGTCCTTGGAGTTTCGGGGATTGTATGAGGTGGCCGTTGCTACAGCGGACGAGCAAGTGTACCTCCCACGTTGGTTTGCACTGGCGCCGAGTTGTTCTTCTTCTGAGGACAACTATGAGCATAGTGACACATTTGTTGGCAATTATAGCACTATATACTAGGCACAGTTGAAGGGTTCCTAGCCGATGGTGCCACTGAATTGTTACGCAACGCTTGTTGCTGGGGTGGAATAGGTGCACAGAACATAGGGGTATAAGACTTGTTCCCCTACTGTTTTGGCTGGAATTGCCCTCACTCGAGGGCGATTGCTGCTTGAGCCCTGCTGGTTCTAGAATGCCATCTTCCTCTTTCTATTGTCTTCAGTAAGCTGGTGCTGAGCATCCTCCTGAAGCAGCGTCAAATTGACTAATTCTTGGAAAGTCTGGCAGCCATGAGAGAACAAATTAACCTTCAGGACGGGGTTCATTCCCTCCATGAACCTCCATATCTTCGCCGCGTCATTCGCGACGTCATCCTTGGCATAACGAGCAAGTTAAATGAATCGACTGTGTGGTATTCCGATACCCTCATACTGCCATGGCACAAATTTTGAAACTCACGCCTCTTCTTCTCCATAACCCTAGTGGGAATGTGTGCGGTGCGAAACGCTTTATAAAATTCTTCCCAAGTGATGGATTGCACATCTTGATGAGCCTCGCTGTAATTCTCCCACTAGTTGGCGGCATTACCCTTAAGCTGATGTGCAGCGTACTGCACACTTTCATGATCATCACAATTAGCCAAATACAGCTTACGCTCGACCACCTTAAGCTACTCACCTATGTCAAGCGGCTTTGTGGATCATGCAAACGTGGGAGGACAAGTCTTCATGAAATTAGCATACTTGAACTGTGGTGCCACATTGTGTGGGGCACCTGGCGGGTTGTTCATGTGCTGTTGCATAGCTTGTACCACTTGCAACTGCATTTGCACTAGTTGCTGAGTTGTGGGGTCCTGAGCAGGTGGCGGTGGTAGATCTCCTTCACCGACAGCTCCTTGGGGTGCCTAGGGGGTTCTGCTGTTGTTCTTGTTGCTCCTGAATATTCTGTTCCGATCCCGAGGGTGGGGCAGCAGCAGCTTGCCCCCGACCATGACCATGGCCTCCACGCTACACCTAGTTAGCAACCTCGCCAGTGCCACGGCCACGTCCACGGCCTCGAGCTCCACTAGCCATCTGACTGCTGAGAGATAAGAAGAACAGAGGGTTACTAACAGAAAGCAACTATGCGGAGAGATAGTGACTGCTAATTAAATAATTTTTAAACACTACAATTTAAGAACCAATAAAATCCAAACATCTAAACCCTTCGCACATAGTGTCTAAGTGCCTATGACGCTACGAGTTCTACTCACGCAACTAAGGTCGCGTGGTGGAAAATTCCAACACATACATGCACTAATCATCGCATTGAATATACTCATGCATACAAACATCAACAAAATCTTTAGATTGTATAAATTGGTGATAAAATACATATCCAGGAGTACTGACAGTTCATTTTTTATTAGTGAAAACAAGTAAAAGATAGTGATTATCTTTACACCTTTCTCCTTTACATATACATATATACATGTTTTCAGCTTAAATATTTTTTTATTCGGGTATTGTGTCATGAACAGTACTCAAGTTACACAAATAGAAATCCAAAATATTCTTACCTATTTGCCCACTTAGAGCCATAAATTTGCTTATAACTAATAAAAGTCATTTAATTTGTCTAAATAACAATGTTATTATTATTATTTTTTTTTTTTATTTTTAATAATAATTTTTTTGCTGTGGTACTGTAGCAATTACAGTGCGTGCAAAAATTGTTATTATTATTATTTTTTCAAATGGACTTCTTTTCTCCTTCGGGTACGCCGGCTCGTCCATTCCAACGCTCTCTTCCTTGGATCAACGTCAAACAAACAAGTGCACACAAAATTTTAACCTAAACAAGACACTTTATTAGTATTTTAACTAGGACAGATAACGAATTGCTGTATCACAAAAGAGCAACATGCTTGATACAGTTTATTCCACACAACTTTTTATAAAGTACGAACTAAAATTGAACTAACATAAACCTTACTTAGCTAAAATCTATAACCTAAGCTTCGGTTTTATCTTTGGGAAGACGCTCCTCGTTAGCTTCCTCCTGAACTCACACTTCGGGGTCTTCCTCTTCTTCTTCAGTTTCACTGGCCTTCACAATGTTGACCACCGAAGGCTTGCATGTGTAGATCCCCTTCGTAATGAGCTCATATTCCTCCATGAGCTTGCGCTTCTTTTTGGTCAAATCTCTCTCTGCGAGTACAAGCTCCCGGTTTCCCTTCTCCAGCTTCTCCACAATAACAAAATTGCTTCTAGCCACCTTGCGCAATTCAGTGAATTCTTCTTGCAGGGCCTTGGTCAAAGTCCTTTCTCCTTTGCTCCAGCTCTACCCTCTCTTGAGAGAGAGCCTGGCGTTCGTCATCTAGCGACTCCCACTCCGCGGCAATCTCCTCCTGGACTTCCTCCTCCTTTTCTTGATATTCCCTAAGCTTTTCTTGACTTGTTTTCAACTCTTCCATGCATTCTTTCAAATCACCCTCCAGTTCATCAGCCTCGTTCACGACCTTAGCCAAGTTCGTTGTCGACGAATTATATCGGCAATATACTTTATGGGGCTATGCGTAAGACCGAAACCCGATGGTAACACAGGAGACAGATTTATACAGGTTCGGGCTCTCGAGGTGAGGTAATACCCTACTCCTGTGCTCATGGATTGTATTGGGGTTGATCTCGATGGATCAATGTTGAGGATGGCTATGGATCGATGTGATCTCTCCTAACCTCTCCTCTTCTCTTGTCCTCATCATGTCTCAACTAGGGGCCCCTGCCTCTCTTTATATAGTAGAGGGAGGTAGGGTTACAGATAAGTATCCTAGTTGGTTATGGAAACTGTGGATAGAGATAGAAAGTCTATCTCTATCCTTTCTTGCCGAGTATGTAAGTACCGGATTACAAATGTGCCTTCCTTGTAATACAAGTCAGGTCTTCATGCGGGGCAGGCCCGTCTTCTAGATGGTAGGCGTGATCCTGCTCCATGAGGTGGTCCGTCTAATTTGTCTCCGTGAGATACCCGGGGACCATGTTATCCACATTCGCTGTCTTGGCATGCATACGGAGTTGGTCGTACATGCAGCACTCAAACTCCGCATACTTTGCTTCATAGACCACAGTAGGATCGTTCTCGTCGTGAACTGAAGCAAACTCACAGAAGGGGGCTTCACTCACCATATGTCATGGCATCAACTGGAACGGTGTCCTGACTTGTTCCTCCTTGTGTAGGGTTTCCATGCGATGTAGTGCTTTTCTTGCCGCAGCTTGCGTAGCAGAATCCCTCGTCATTCTGACCGCACCGAACTGGTGCATCTCACTTCGGGCTTTATTCCACGAGACAGAATGGTAACAGCGGATACCCACTGATCCACTCCATTCTAGACAATGGCATCCCTCACATATTCTAGCTTTTTGGTGTAGCCGAGGTGTTGTAGCATGTCCCATAGCAGCACGACAAAACCACCTTCATCCAGGCCATAGGAGGCGTCGAACAACATCTAAACAAAAATATTAAGAATAGTAATAATTAAAGAAGGAGATGAAAAGCATAAGCAAAGAAGACAAGTAGAACAATTATGAGGTAATCTATGTTTTTTTAAATAAAACCTTAGGGCTCCCAAGAACTATCAAGTCGTCCCTACAGTTAGCTCCGTTCTGATACCAACTCTGTCAGGACCCGGCTTAGCAAAACCGACCCCTCCGTGATTTATGGTACTAGTCCCAATGGATCGCTGCTAGTACGCATAGTTGGAGCATAATGGAATCACACCTTGGTGTTTAACGATTATCCAAATAAAGTATCTTGGCAACAAATGCCAATTATTACAATAATTGTCCTAATGTTATAATTAGCAAGCTGAAGATAGAAAAATAAAAGACGGCCTGGTAAACCCATCCATATGCCACAGGCATCTAACTGGGGATACCCTAGTAGCCGAAAGCTCCATCGTCATACCCTGCCTTGTAATCGACGAACTCGGTAGTGTCGTCACCTGCGCACAAATCTGAAAAACAATAAATGAGTATGGGAAAACCATACATAGCAAGCATGTATGTCCTTAGGTATGAATACAAATTATCAATAGGAAGGATATGGTTTATTTGCACAAAGAGCACTTTTAAAAAATCCTATTAGTTGTAAAGCAATAGTTCAAAACAATATTAAATTCACTTCCTTACTCTAGTTTTCTCGACACTATATTATTGTCTTCTCAGCATGAAACTGAGATGACATTCGCTGTCAACTCTACACAAAATCCAGGCAATATATTCCATGTAATGCACTGCTTGGCATTCACTGCTTGGTATTCGCTGCCTGGCAATCCCTGTCCCTATCCGCTACAGCAAGTTAATTAAGAAAATGTAACATCCTGAAGTTTCAAATTTGTGAAAATTTAAAAATTTTGAGAGAAATAAAATTTCAAGAATATTTTCAAACTTTATTCAGGTAATAGTTTGTAAAATTATAATGAAGTGAAGATTTAAAAAGATTTTCAAAAGTTTTAAAAAAATCAAGTTGAATAAAAATAAGTTCAAAGAGTTACTTTACAATATTTACATTTTGAAAATACATCTAATTAGATTTTTCGATTAATAAAGTGCTTAAAGCAAAGGTCTTATAAAATAAACGGATTTCAATGATTTGTACATTTTCAGTTGTGGAAAAATTAAACCAATTTAATTTGTTTTGAAAAAGAAAAATTTATCAAACAAAATAAAAAGTAATCAAAGCTAGGGACTTTCCTATTTGTTTTCAAAATTCTATTATCTGCTCTTATTACAAGATTTGGATTTTGTATTATCATGATTTTCTCTTAGTGAATTTTAATTAAGGTATATTTGGGAAAATCCCTTTCCTATCTCTAATCGGTAGGCCCTACTTGTCATCTCCTCAGTCCTTTGATTCTTTGATCTCCTCTTTCCTTCCTAGCAGACCGGTTGCGCCATCTCAAAGATGTAAACCATAATTTCGAGAAAAACACATCCTAGGAAATCATTTGTAGATCATCTTCCCAAAATTTCGGATCCTAAAACTTTTTCCTTCGCTCTACAAAAATCGCTGAAGGTTAACTTCTCAAAACCCTAGCCGCCCCACTCTTTCTCATCTCAGCGCCACCTCGGTGCAAGTTTACCCAAACCGTTCAAGGATGTCCTTCGTATCTTCATCACGAATACATCCCAACCGAGAGCTCGAAAGTTCGTGGTCGGATAAAGTCAGATTTAATCGCCGAAGACCTCGTCGGATTTTGGCTGAAGCGGCTTTTCACCGAAACGTGTATTTTGTACGGTAATACCACGATTTTGCCCCGTCTCTTGTTTCCCCATGTCTCCCTCTTCCTCTCTGGGCCCTCGTTGTTCCGTCATCTACAACCAAGCGCCGGTGTCATTTTGAACCACCGCCAGGAACTACTCCGGCCGCTGCTACTGTTTTCGTTGCTTTGCCGCCCACCGTGCAAGCCAGTTGTGACATCTATTATTTTCAAGAACCTATAAGCATAATATTTTGATTTAAGATAATTTATTTAATTATTATCTCCTAAACTTTCCACCCTAACCATAATCCGTCCTCTAATTTTCCCTAGTCGCCTTCCCTAATCAGTTTCCCTAATCACGGCATCTTTGTTTGCCGACCCGCGGTCGATTCAGGCAGCAGGCCAAGCCACCCCTGCCCTCGGGGTTCCCTTCCAAATCAATTCCTTTCCAAATCCAAGCATCCCATTGCATACCAAAACCAAGCCCCAAATCAAAAGTCTCCATAGTTGCAGCCCTAAATCAAGTCTAAATCGAACCCAATCCACTCTTGGCATACATGCAAAACATGCCTTGTTTACCGACATAACCACGGTATAAAAAGCCAGCAAAACATCGGCCGTGTCAACCCAAACCCCCCAAACCCTAGCCGACGAGAGCACCCTAGAAATTCATCGCAGAGTAGGGGGGAGAAGGAGTCGCCGTTGCCGCCTTCGCCGTTGCCGACAAGGTGAGCCGTTGCTGCCGTCGTCTTCCCAGCTGCCGCGAGCCACTGACTCGTCGTGCCGCCGCCCGAGCAGGGGCCACGCCGCCGCCCGCTTGGCTGCTGGAGCCACGGTCGCACCGCGTCGTGCACCGCCGGCCGCATCGCCTCCTGGCCTGGCCGCTCGCTGCCACTGAGCCGCCGCCTTAAGTCGCCGTTGCCGCCGCCTGGATGCCTCGCCGGGGACCCGAGCCGGGCTCGCGCCACCTCGCTGCGCCGATGGCCAAGCCGCGCCGCCAGTAGCCGCCTCGCTGTGCGCCGGAGTCCGCCGCCAGTCGCCGCCGCCGGACCCGCCGCCGGCCGCCGTCGCCAGCCGGACAAGCCGCCGCCGTGCCCTCCATCTCTCTCTTTTCCTCCCTTTCTTTTTCTCTCTCTTTCTTCCTCTCTCTCTCCCTTTCCCTTTTCTTTGCTCTCTGTACGCGTGAAGCAGAGCAAAGCAGTGGCAGTCCTCCGATCCAGTCAAAAGCAGTCAACGTGGTGCTGTTCATGATGAACAGCACTCCTTCATCTTTTTGTATCTCCAAAACCGTAACTCCGATTCGCGTCAAACCAATTTTTTTGGTCTTCTTTTAACCTAATCTACCTCCTATATTTAATCCATAATTTTCTGGATTTTATTTGCTGCTGTTGATTTGTCTGTGCCTCGTTTTACGTGTAGACGTCGCAGAGGTGTCTGGAGGACAGCTAGCTGTCGATTATCAAGTATCGTGCTACCCGGACCCAGGTGCAAGCTAAATTCATATCGATCCCACCAATTTTTCTCTCAAATTTACTATTCACAGTGTTTTAACTGTGCATGCTATTGTATATTTAATTTTAGTTATTGCCAATGACGTGTTAATCATCTATTAGCATGTGTTACCTTTCTATTGACGCCTAGCATAATTTATATCTTATTATAGCCACCCTTGATTTGTACTCACGCTAGATGCTTACTTGCTTCGATGGAAAATCTGATGATCATTATGATGGGAAATCATTTAAAAATCTTGGTAGAGAGAATCTACTCTTTATCGTGTGATTTTGGTTAAACTCTAATTCAACTAAAATCAACGTGGCGTGAGTAGACCCGAGGTGGTGGTATGATTGGTGGATGTTGGTTTATGGTATGCCACCTCGGTCGATATAAGGACCGAACTTCGTGGATGACCTGATCGGGCAAAACAGTACAGTCATGAGTGTTAATAATGGTAATACCTTAGTTGTTACCTCGGGAAATCTAGGGATCTAGGGTTGGATTGTCATGGCGGTATGAGTGTGGCTCGCTATCACCGTATACTCACCTGGCACAAGAGGGGAACCTCTGGCTTAGTGCGAGATGGCTTGGGACGAATCCTTAGTGAGGCATTCTTAACCCTAGATGGAATGGGGATAGCGGCTTCGTCTCACTCTCGGGTGAGTCCCATGGGTAAAGTGTACACACTCTGCAGAGTTAAAACTATCATGATAGCCGTGCTCATGGTTAAGAGCGGGCTTAGACTGCTCCACTTGTTAGTCTCACCTTTCTTAATTAAAATGGCTGTAGATGGTAGGGGCAGGGATTGCCAGGCAGCGAATGCCGGGCAGCGAATGCCATGCAGTGCATTACAGGGAATGTATTGCCAAGGTTTCGTGTAGAGTTGACAGCGAATGTCATCTCGGTTTTGTACTGAGAAGGCAATAATATTATAGTACTGAGAAAACATGAGTAAAGAAATGAATTTAAAATTATTTTACACTATTGCTTTAAACTGATAGGATTGTTTAAAAGTGATCTTTAAGCAAATAAACCAGATCCATTCCTTTGATACCTTGCATTTCATTACTTAAGGACATACATGCTTGTTGGGTATGGTTTATCCATGCTCATTAGTTGTTTGTCAGATCTGTGCGCAGGTGACGACTCTGCTAAGTACGTGATTTACGAGGCAGAGTATGACGATGAGGTTTTCCGGCTACTAGAGGCGTACCCTGGTCAGATGCCTGTGGTAGTTTGATGGGTTTCAGCCGACACATGTTCTTATCTTCCGCACTCGGATGTTTAATTTATTCATAATGTAAGTGGCAT
This sequence comes from Olyra latifolia, assembly GCA_036346145.1. Taxonomy (NCBI): domain Eukaryota; kingdom Viridiplantae; phylum Streptophyta; class Magnoliopsida; order Poales; family Poaceae; genus Olyra; species Olyra latifolia. The sequence continues at coordinate 24,366,030 of CM070533.1, forward strand.
TCAGCCCATGTATGTTATAAGTTATTTTCTTTATTAATAAAGTATGTGTTTGATGGCAATCCTGTTTAACCTGTGTGTATTAGCATATCATCCTTGGGACTAGTACCGTAAACATAGAGGGGTCGGCTTTGCTGAGCCGGGTTCGACAGAAAAGGTGAGACTAACAAGTAGAGCTGCCTAAGTAAGTCGAGTCCCTTCTGTGCTTTAACTGTACTAGTCCCTGGATCAGTAGCTAGTACACACAGTTGAACAATTTGGATCGTTGCCATTGAACGTAAAAGTATAAATTACATCAGAGTGCGCCAAGCATGGCGTTAAACAACAGAGGGCTCATGGCCTTACAGGGGTGAGACTAAAAGTCTCAAAACTCAAAAGAATACCCAAAACAACTCCACAAGCACGGCCGAAGTAGAGCTCCTAGATGTCGGAGTAACCCTCATCTTAAAAACTTGCGATGGGGCCTTCACCTTCATACGTCTCCTCCTTAGAGTTCTGCTGATCGCAACCTGCTCGTTGGAATGAGCAGCCCCGCATAAAAGGCGAGGGTGAGTATACAACATACTTAACAAGCAAGGCTGACTAAATGCATCTAAGGTTTACAAGGGAATGTTAAGGTTCTTTTGCATAAAGCCAGTTTTGCAAGTTTTACCTAGATTTTGTAAAAGGTTTAACATGAGTTAAGAGAAAACAAATATTTGAATCATTTCTTTTTGGAATCTCAGGCCTAAACCGGTTTTGCCCAGACCTGGCTACTCACGGCACCCACCGTGCAACACCCTTGTCGCTCATAGCACCTACTGTGAGGAAAGTAAACAAAACACACGACGCCAATCGTGGTTTTTCTTGAAAACACCGTTTTGAGAACAAAAGATAAGAAGTACCAATGAGGCAGCTCCCCGTCGTCCGTCCTTAACCGCGGACACGGCTATCATGATAGTTGTACACTCTGCAGAGGCTGCACGCTTTACCCATGCGAGGTGGTTCTTCCTCGGGTGCCCCCAAAGAAAAATGGTCACCATAAGGCCTTTCTCCAACCTTCCCCTAGCTAGGACATTCCCGCTGAGGTTTCCACTGCAATGCCCCTCTTGCGCCTGTAGGACAACATCGATTGCCTACTCCACCGACTGGAATGCCCTAACTAGAAGCCCAAAGGATACTAGACCAGGGCTCGCCCGTACAGGCACACATGGTCGCACTGTTAAACTTAGCTCGTCTATCTCAAGGAATCGGTCCTTAGGGACCAGGGTGGTTCCCGCACTGGACCAAAGTCTCGTGCTTACTGCACCAACCTTGCAACCAGCCACCCCGATCAGGTTTTATAAAACAGTTTACCCGATAGCACCCACTATCAACTAACCCATTTGCAAACATGGCAGCACCCACTGCCTTTTTAAATCATTGAGTAAACAAGCATTGATATTAACATGTCCCAGTTTCATGTGATTGCAACTAAGCATAACTAACATGATTAAAACCTAGTTCAAGGGGTGAAGGCATTATTAAACAATATAATTTTAACCTAAGGTGGCAAGGAAGGTTTTATATATCGATGTTATTAATTAGGGTCTTTAGCTAGCAACTAACCAATTAGCATTTTTAATTTTTAACGTAGCATACAGTTTTAAATATCTAATAAAACCATTTAAAAACATAGGACCAAGATTCAGCACTTGCCTTGACCAGCAGAAAACCCTAAATCTTCCACGCGATGTCGGTCACGATCTCCGGAGTCGCACGCTCCTAATCGCGGAAATAACGATAAATGAAACAATAAACACCATGCGGAAATATGGATGCACATGCATGAAAATGCTCAAGTAAAGTGTACATAGCAGTAAAAGGTGGTTTAAAATTAAATAAGCCACTGTACATTTTTCTAGAATTTAAATGGAAAGATTATGCGCTTAAACTAATTAATTTGCTAACCAAAAATCTAAGACAGTGGGTAAAATAGTTATCAAAAATCTCATGGAAATTACAGATGCAAGATAAACATTTTAAAGTCATTTTAAAATTGGTTTGACAATTTTTGGATAAGTAAATTTCCCTAGATAATTAAAACAAGGTTTCTTACCATTTAAATATTTACAGTTAAATTTGAACAGTAAAAGTAATACAAATTACATATTTAAATAGGTTGCAATTTTAGGAGCACAACAAAATTGGTTTGAGAATTTTTGGATTTTTCTACTAATAGATATAGATTTTACAAGCTAGGGAATTTTCTGGAAAAAGGGAAAAAGGGGCGGCTCGGCTTGAGCGGGAAGGAAGAGGCCGAGGCGGCTCAAGGGCCCATGGGTCAGCGAGGAGAGCAGGGAGGCGACGGCGGGCACGGCTCAGGCGGTGGCGGCGCTCGCATGTGGCGGCGCGGCGAGGTGGGGAGGGAAGGACCTCGAACGCAGCAGTGGTCACATGGGAGCAGGCGGGCGGCGGCGAGCCCAGCGGCGTAGGCAGGCGGCGGGCACGGCCAGCAGCGGCGGCGGCGCCCCAAGGCCGGAGAGCAGGGAGAGGGGGGGAAGCCAAGGGAGCGAGAGGAGGCTCGGGCGGCATCGGTGGGCCGGAACGGCCGTGTCGTGGCAAGCAACGGCGGCCGGAGATGGGAGAGAAAGCGGGCCATGAAGGGGCGCGGCGACGTGGAGGAGGAGCAGGCGGTGCAGACAGAGAGGAAGGAGGGAGGAAGGGGGCCTTACCGAGCAAAGGAGACGGATTTGGGCGCGCGAAGAAAATCTGGCGAACTCGGGTCCTTCCTTCGGCGTCCAAATCCGGCGATCCTAGGCCATGAAACAAGGAAAGTTGTACATGGGATATGAGCGCGTCGACGAGACGAACAATGTCTTCGAAGGAATTGACGAATGGAGCTCACCTCGGCGAGAATTCGAAAAACAAGGAAGGAACCCGAGGGAGCGTCGGTGTGGAGTTTTAAGGAAATTGGGGGTTTGGAGCCGCTTCCTACGGAATTGAGGGGAGGAAGAGGGAAACAGCACACGATAACTTGCCATAAAAGGGGAGTGATTGTGGGGGAGGAATTCCATCCAAGGGGTACCGGCCATGGAAGGCTGAGAGAGAAGGAAACAGGGAGAAGAAAGAAGGAGAGAGAGAAGGAAGGAAGAGGGAGGTGGGGCCCACACGCAAGAGAGAAGGAAGAAGAAAGAAAAAAAAATGGAATGCGATAAGATTAATAAATTGAAATTGAATTTGGCTTGGGAGAGAAATTCAAAATGGAATTTGAATTCCAGGGTTAGGGATAAATGGAATCAATTTGAAATCGATTTGAATTTAAAATATGGTGACAGAAACATTTTCAAAAATTGTTTTGGTTGGAAAATTATGCAGAGGTGCTCATGATGTATGTGATGCACATGTTTTGATTTTTGAAAATGGGGATGTCACAAATCATATTTGAATTGAATTTAATTGTCAAATTAAAACATTAGAGAAAGGATTTTATTTAAATTTGAATATCACTGGGAGAAAATCAAAGTTTTGTTGCTTGGGTTCAAAACCAAATATGAGTTGGAAAATAAAACATTTCCTTTAAATAAGTGAAATCCTTTTAGAGGTTTGAATCCAAACAGCATTTAAAATTAAACATTTAGAGCTTTATGTAAACCACATTCAAATCATGTTTGAAAGGGGATTTTAGTTTTGTTTAATCGGGTAAAAAATCAAATACCACACAAAGGGGGTTTTGGGCTCGCAATAAATCAGAGTTGGAAATCCAATTCGAAACCGCATTTATTTAAGTAACAAAATCGTTTCCAATTGTTTTTGAATTTAAAAGAGTTTCGAGTGTTGCAGTACCAAAGTGTTTATTAAACCAAAACTTAAAGGATAATATCATTTGTTTATAAAATATTTGCTCCCTTAGAAATTTAAATCTCATTGAAAAGGGTTTTATTGAAATTCAAAATATACAAAACGGGGCTTTTGATTTTATTTGCTTGAACACAAAATATGAGCAAGATACGATATAGTTTGTTTATTTTGAATCCAAAATGATACGGCAACGCTTTTAGGTTTTATAAAGCTCAAGGGTTAAAATAATTATTTTAAGGAGTTAAATATTTTCCTTATTGAACATTGAAAAACAAAATTGCTCCTTTTTGAAATTTCAAATTCCTTTGGAAAGATAGCTTTAAAGGTTTAATTGTTTGGGCCCAAAACCAAATAAAGCTTAATTTAAGCTTCGCGAAAATAAAAACCCAAACACTTTTCTTTTAGAGATGAAACCATTTTCTTGTAAGGTAGTTGAAAACAAATCTTTGTTTTCATTAAGAATCAACTTTTGTATTATTGGTGAAAGTTTGAAAATATATTTTAAAAGGAGCATATAGTTTCACTTTATTGAATTTAAAGTTGGCAAAGTACAAGTGTAGATTGATAATCCAAAACCTAAAACAAGAATTTAAGAAGTAAAAGCCTTTAGGACTTTTCAGAAATAAATAGTTTTTCCACGTATTCTTTTAAGATAATTGAAAATAAAATTCTTTTGTTGGTAATTCAAATTACTTTATTTTAAAACAACCTTAGTGTTTTGATATTGAAAGTTCAAATAGGATCATTGGTTTAGAAAACCACTACTGAAAATGATCATTTTCATGAAAATGAAATCCTTGGAAATCTGATGTTAAAATGAAGCCAAATAATTTTAAGTTTATAAAACCACCCTCAAATCATTTAGTTTAATAAAATGAAATTATGTTTATCTTATTTGAAAGGAAACAACATTTGAACTCAATTCATTTTATAACCAACAGCAGTTGTCCTCTTTTCAAAACTCAAGCATTCACAAAGACGTTTTATTTTCAATCAAAACACTAGTGAAACCAAAATGGTTTTCACAATTTAAATGTTTCTCCACAGTAACATACTCATTTTCAATTTAAATGTAGGGACCCGTCAAACGGAGTCGAGTCCCTTCTGTGCTTTAACTGTACTAGTACCTGGATCAGTAGCTAGTACACACAGTTGAACAGTTTGGATCGTTGCCATTGAACGTAAAAGTATAAATTACATCAGAATGCGCCAAGCATGGCGTTAAACAACAGAGGGCTCATGGCCTTACAGGGGTGAGACTAAAAGTCTCAAAACTCAAAAGAAGACTCAAAACAACTCCATAAGCACGGCCGAAGTAGAGCTCCTAGATGTCGGAGTAACCCTCATCTTGAAAACTTGCGATGGGGCCTTCATCTTCATACGTCTCCTCCTTAGAGTTCTGCTGATCGCAACCTGCTCGTTGGAATGAGCAGCCCCGCATAAAAGGCGAGGGTGAGTATACAACATACTCAACAAGCAAGGCTGACTAAATGCATCTAAGGTTTACAAGGGAAGGTTAAGGTTCTTTTGCATAAAGCCAGTTTTGCAAGTTTTACCTAGATTTTGTAAAAGGTTTAACATGAGTTAAGAGAAAACAAATATTTGAATCATTTCCTTTTGGAATCTCTGGCCTAAACCGGTTTTGCCCAGACCTGGCTACTCACGGCACCCACCGTGCAACACCCTCGTCGCCACAAAGACCTCGTGAGGAAAGAAAACAAAACACACGACGCCAATCGTGGTTTTTCTTTAAAACACCGTTTTGAGAACAAAAGATAAGAAGTACCAATGAGGCAGCTCCCCGTTGTCCGTCCTTGACCGCGGACACGGGTATCATGATAGTTGTACACTCTGCAGAGGTTGCACGCTTTACCCATGCGAGGTGATTCTTCCTCGGGTGCCCCCAAAGAAAAATGGTCACCACAAGGCCTTTCTCCAACCTTCCCCTAGCTAGGACATTCCCGCTGAGGTTTCCACTGCAATGCCCCTCTTGCGCCTGCAGGACAACACCAATTGCCTACTCCACCGACTGGAATGCCCTAACTAGAAGTCCGAAGGATACTAGACCAGGGCCCGCCCATACAGGCACACATGGTCGCACTGTTTACTCATGCCACATTGTTTTTAGTTTAATTAAGTTAACCAAAATCACAAGATAAAGACTAGATTCTCTCTACCAAGATTTTAAATGACTTCCATCATAATGATCATCTATAATTCCCATCGAAGCAACTAAGCATCTAGCGTGAGTAAATTCAAGGATGATAATAATATGAGATTAATTCATACTAGGCAGCAATGGAAGGTTAAACGTGTCAATAGATGATTAACAGGTCATCGGCATTAAATACAGCAAAACGTATAAGTTAAAATTAAAACTAGCATGCAGTTTTAAAATCTTGGAACAGTAACAATTGTAATGAATAAAACTAGGATCAACATGTATCTGGCTTGCACTTTATTCCGAGTAGCGCGCCCTTGGACAACAAGAAGCTAGCTCTCCTCCAGACTCCTCCACGATGCCTAAATGCAAATCAAGACACCAACAAATTAACAGCAGTAAATAAAATTCAAAAAATTATGAAATAAATACGGGAGGTAGGTTAGGTTAAAAGAAGACGAATAAAATTGGTTTGGCACAAAACAGATTACGGATTAGGAGTTATAAAAAATGTGAAGGAGTACTGTTCATACTTAACAGTGTCGGGTTGGGTTGACTCGGTCCGACCGAGGGGATTAAAGGGCTGGCTACCATGCCTTGTTTCCCTCACCAACACAACACAAGAGAGAGAGGGAGAAAGAGAGAGAGAGAGAGAGAGAGAGAGAGCAAGGAGGATGCGGCTTCTCCCTACTGTGGCGGCTCGACAGTTGGTCCAATGGCATGCACGCCTAGGCGGCGGAGGCTTGCAAGTGGCACACGGCGGCGTTGCTTTGTAGCAGCAGCTTCCCCCACGATGGCGGGTTGCTGACGGGGTGGTGACGGCCGGCGTGGCGACGGCTTATCTGACGCTGGGGCAGGCGGCAAGGCGGCAACGAGGTGAACAACGGCCTAGGCACATGGCTCTGGCCCGGTGGCTAGGTCAGGCGGCTCACCTCAGCTCCTCATCCTCTGCTGCAATTCCTCCTTGACGACGCCGACAGCTAGGGTTTGGGGTTTTGGGGATTGGATGCCATGGCCGACAACTACTAGGGCTTTTATACTATATGTATGTCAGTTGATCTGGGTTATACATGGCAAGCTTGGTTGCAACTGATTTGGTATATTTTCGATGCGCTGTTATGGCAAGGATGTTTGGAGTTTTGGCAATGGGAAGTCAGTTGCAAATCCTGCGTGATTTGATTTGGCATTGATTCGGTCTTGGTTTGGAAAGAAAGATACGGTTTGGTATTTTTGGCATGGATGGCTTGTTCGGCAAGATGAAAAGATTGATCGTTGGTCAATCATTGGTCAGCGAGCATGGATGAGACAGCGATGGTTCTCCGTTTTAGGTTTTGAGCAATTGAAATCTCAAGGGAAAAGATGTAATTAGGGAAGGATTAGGGCAAAGTACAGAAAACTAAAGGATATTTACTAAATAAGTCAACTTAAAAATTATTTTAAATAGAAATAAGGCTCTCTAGGGTTTCAAAAATATAAGGATGTCACACTCCTCCATAGCTCCATGCTTAGGGTTATCTCTTGCCGCCGAATCCTTCCAAGGAAGGGCTAGGAGAGTGGCTTGGCGGGTGATGCCTGGGATCGGCTATGCGGCAGCGTAGGCATCCTGCATGCTCAAGAGCTGCTCGAGACCCTCGGGAATTTGAGTGGGAGGCTCCTCCTAATGATCGGCTGTGCTAAGCCCTCTTATTCATTTTTCACCAGAAATCTCCAATTACTTGGGATTTGAAGAGTCAGAGTTCCTTTTTTTTTTTTTTTGAGGCCTCTGGAAGGGATTCTTTGGGATTTCTACCCTCTCCGGTGCATTGCGTGTAGGCACATGCAACTTAGTCACGCTCTTTAAATCATAAAGTGATTAGGCAGTTTATTTGCTCCAATACTCTACTAGACTTTTTTTTATTTTTTTACTAGTCTTCTAGACATTTCACTTGTACACTAGTGCGATGGTCATAAGCGGGGATCACATTTCTATGTGATTTTCCTGACATTATTCAATAAAAGGGTTCTTTTATTCAATCAAAGGGTTCATTTTCTCCCCTAATGACGGAAAAATATCTTCGTCAGAGATGCAGTTTGCTACATTGGTGGTATATGTACATATACATTGCATTCTAATCATAGGTGGGAAATATTCTCTATGATCCCTTGCATTAGTTGTATGTTATATAACTAAGGATCTAAGTTCATGAGAGCTGCTGCGTGTAGTACTGTGTTTTTCAATTACATTTCTACATAAGTGATCGGATAATTCAATTCTTAATACTTCTGCTAGTCCGGTCCCAATGTTATTCAATGATCATCTAATGCCTTTCAAGAAAATTCTTCGGCATTGTCCATCCTCATAGACATCACGTGATGATTTAGGAATTTATTATTAATTTGTGTGATAAACTCAATAGATATGCGACCGCAAACCTCGCCTTGGATGCATTCCGGGGGGCAGGGATTTCGCACTTTCAGAGTGGACGGTCCGGTGATTATATTTTCGGTTGCACATACAGGCATATAGAATCTTTGGATTCGAGAAAAATTCTACATTAACACTGACTTTGCGATTTTGTAATTAAGTTTCTCATCATCCTAAGACCTGGATGCTCTAGTCTACCATGGCAGAGACTAAAGAGTTGAGAACTTCTAAAGATAGTCTTACTATTGGTATAACATAGTACTTTTCCAAGTGAAGAAAGTTTTTCTTTATTTCTCTTTCACATTCTTCGTGCTTTGTGATAAGGAAGTGTTTCTTACCATGCTCACCACTAGTTTCTAGGTGGAACAATTAGATCCTGGAGATAATAGTGCCTTTCCAATTTCTATGATTGTCTCTATAGGTAGCATTACAACAGCTCTTCCAGAGTCGACTATATTGGTATCGCTACCAGCGACCATGGTTATGCTTTCTGTGTTCTTTGAGATAGATAAGGGTTACTATGTTTTCCTCGAGGTGATATTAGTAGTTCCACTGTCTACTATATACACATCCTCCATCTATTTCAGATACCACACAAGGTCTAATATAGTATAGCATTACATTACATATGATGCGGGGAACAATACTTGTAGAATAAAATGCTGAAATATGCAAAAGTAAGGTCATATAGGACCTAGAAATGATTGATAAAGTGTGCCCACTCTTCTATAGCTTACAATAATTTATTCAAACTTTATTCAAGTTCAACTAATCAAAATGTACAAGGATGTCGGGGTTCATAGTGCCTTCGCGCACTATGCTGAGCTAATTGAAGGGATTAGTAACTACTACCTCTTCTTAATAGACTAGTACCTATGCAGATGATTTTGCATCAGGAGGGGAGGTAGTCTGTAACAATTTCGGGATGATGGCTAGAAATAACCTCAGGAGGTTCTATATCCACAGAGGAATCTTCAAGATCTGCTTCATACCCTTCTTTTTTTAAATCTAGCTTAGAAGTCTACTTTTACTCTCTGCAAATACGAGACGATTGGCCTAGAGACCACATCTGCAACACATTTGGTTTTACAGACCACAAGGCTTAGTGGTACACTTCCTAGTTCTTCTTCTCGAGGACTTGAGTATTGTACTGCTTCTGGCAGTCCCAAGCTTTATAGGCTGCTTCATGCATTGAACAATAGCAGCTAGCTCCTTCTTTCGAGCTTCATATTCTTTAAATTATGTGTCTATTGCCCAGACTATGAGGCTTTGGCCCTTAGAGGTCAATTTTGCCAGTTCTTTTGGAACATATGTTTGGTCTTTCAGGACTAGCTCAACAGATTCTTTATTTCTCTTCACATGCATGTACAATTTGCATGAACATTCACAACACTACTTCTAGTAATTGATAAAGGCACATAAGAAAACTCAAACTAGTATATTCTATACAATTTAGTGGAAATACTGCTAATTACTGAGATTAAAGGCAATAAAATAATCGCAGATATTCTAAAGCAGTATAATTGCATGGAAATTAATAAGTGCAAGTAAATGCATTCAAATATGCGAAAGCGGAGTTCAAATTCAAATTTTTGATGCCCTTTTCTATAGGAATATGATTGTTCAACAAATATTGCAATTTCTTTGGCTTAAGTGTGAATTTTTTCTATCACAAAGACAATTGTGCGCAATCTTCGTTGAATGTAGGGGGTCCATGGAATTTCTTAAATTTAGGTAATACTTCTTCTAATTCCTAAAAATTTAAGGGTCTTTCGGCAAAATTCTATAGGCTGAAAAAACTTCATATAGTTTCCTAAAAGTCTAAGTACTTATTTGCAAAAATTTTGTGGCCCATGATTTTTTTCTTTTCTTTTCCCTTTGGCACGGCCCCGACAGCCCAGTTCCTTCACCCCTCTTGTGGCCCACGTCCTCCTTTTCTTTTTTTTTCTTTTCTCCTTCCCCCTTGGCCCATCCCACCTTTTCTTTTCTTTTCATTTTCTTTTCTCCCCTGGCCTGCCCAATTAGTAGCTGCCTCTAGTGCTCGAATCTGAGCTCGAAGCAAAGCCCTTTCCTGTGTGGTGAGGAGATTTTTACCTAATTTCCATCTTAGGCTCTTCCTTACTTCAGGGCCTCTTCTTTTCTTGTTTTATTTTCTCTTCTTTTCTTCCCTTTTCTTTGGGTCTGCCTGCAAGGCCTTTAGTATCCCTAGCCGGCCTAGCCAAACACTGGCGGCTAGGGTTTCCTATCCTAGCAGCCATTGTGGTGGCGGCGGCGGGTTGCGTCAAGGACTATGGCTCCGGTGTGGCGGCGAGCCCCAGGTAGCGGTGGTACGAAGGCGCCGGGTTGGCTGTGGCGCTACGAGGCCAAGACCGAGTTGGTGGTGACACAGAGATCACAGGATGGTCGGGCGCAGGCGGCGACAGCTGTGTGCCGCGATGTAACACTCCGATTTTTGTTAAGCATAAAATTTGGACCGTTTTAAAATTTTAGAAATAAATAAATGCTTAACCCAAAATTTATAATTTAATCCCTAAAGGGTTTTAATTTTCCAAAATTACAATTACCACCCAGAAATTCCAAAATAAATATATTTCACATCCAGAACATTTTTCAAGATTTTACAAATTTTCTCATACACCCAAATCCTTTTATAAATAGGGTAAATAAAAGAAAAAGGAAAAGAAAAAAAAGAAAAGAAAAGGAAAATAGAATCAAATAAAATCAGCCCAGCTAGCCCATTCCCCTCAGTCGGCCCATTCCCTCTCCCCCGCATGCGCTCCTGTCCATAGGCCGCGTTCCTAGCCCAGCCGCTCTCCCTGTGTGCCCGCTTCCCCTTTGGGTTGCACGCGTGTCTCGGCCCAGCAGAACGCCGAGCGCAGCTGCAGCCGCAGCGCAGCTCAACCACCGCCCGTCCCCCTCTCTCTACCCTGACCACGCGCCCGCTGCGCCCCGCGTCGCGACACCGTGCACCAGTGTGCAACCATGCTATGCACGGCATGCGCGTGCCAGCGGCAGCCAGTGCCCGTGCAGGTGCATGCTTGTGCCTGTGCGAGGTGACGCGGCCCATGCTCTGCCCTCCGTGCCGTGCATGGCATGGGCAATGGGCTCGCATCATGCTGTGCGTTCCCAGGACGGCATGGTGCCACGTGACAAGACATCGCGCTCCGTCGTGCCCGTCACCGCGCCTTAACTAATCCCGCCGCCGTTGAGGCGGCAGCTTGCCCGCACAGCGACGGGAATTCAAGGCCGTGGCCCCCGCACGGTGGCGAAGTGGTCGCGCCCTCCCCCTACCCCCTGGTGCACTGGAGTCGCCTGCCAGCCCTTCGAGCCACCGCCACCCTCTTCCTAACCTTCCCGATCCGTTTAAGCCCTAGACAATCGCACCCTTGTGTTTTTCCCATTTGCCCCTTCACACCACCGTGCTCTAGCCTCGACCCCTGCACGCTGTGGTGAGCCATTGGGCTTAAGCCCGGGCCCCATAGGAAGCTCTCTCCTTCCACTCCCCTATCCTTCCCCTAATCAGCCTCTCGTCCTTTGCAGTTCGCCAGAGAGCTCGGGAAGCGCCGCCGGTCGAGATTTGCCCCCTTTTTGATTGCACCACCATCGGTAAGTCCCGCTCCAATTCCCTGCTCTGGAAGCATCCCTGGGGCATCGCGCTCACCCCTGTGCCCCTGCCTTGGCCTAGGACCCACCGGAGTTCGCTGGTGACGGAGGTCCTGCTTTGACCGCCGCCGACCTCCATGATGCCAGGACGAACCGAGCCTCCGTCCACGCCGTCGCCTTAGGTAGTCTCTCTGTGCACCCTAGTAGCTCTAGCACCCGTCGCGCGTAGCTAGGAACCTCGCTGCTCTAGGTTGTTTCCGGCGATGCCGCCATCACCAGTGGCTTCGCCGTGAGCTGGAGAACGCGTTTCCTAGAGCTTGCCTGCCGGGGTGGCCCGAGCCGCCGGTGCGCCTTTGGTCTACCCTCTCTGGTCACACCTAGCGGAAGGAAGACGACACTGACGCTCGCTGACTAGTGGGCCTTAGTGTTTAACCATTAATCAACGGTTAGCCATTGATGTGTCGCTAACATACGGGCCTAGCATGGTTAAATCATGAAATTAACCCGCTCCTAGAGTTACCGTCAGCGGCAAAGTGGGGCCTCGAGGACCCACTGTCGGTTTATGAAGGCGTACTCTCGAGCACGCTTCTCCTTCTTGTTGGCGCCCAAACACCGGGCAAGATCTACTTGACCACGCGCGCCGTGGGGCGCGTAGTGTGGTAATGAGCTGAGCCCATTACTGCGCTAGGATTTTGCAGCCATTTCCGAATTTAGAAAACTAGGGAATGCAAATAGATTTTCTAAAAATAGCAAATTACTTCTAAAAATTGTAGAAAAATTCTGTAAAATACTAGAAATGCCACTGGATTTTATAAGAATACTGCAACTAGTATCCAGTAGTAATAATCAGGACTAAAAATAAAAAGCTCCTTAAAAGGCTATTTATTGGAATTCTAAAAATGGTAAAATGATGAGATGTTAGAATACAAAGTTTTGAAAAACTCTTTGAAAAAGGTTTATTGAGTTAGTATTGTTGTGTTGACTTGTGCGAGGGTAATACCCGGTGAGTTCGTGGAAACCCTGCCGAAGTTGTCTACCCGCACCCGGAGTTTGACCAAGGCAAGTCCCCTTGAAGCATATTGAATATAACTTTGCCTGATTTAAAGGAATTTATAGACATTTCTAAACATGCATGCTAGTTTGAAAATGAACTAGTTTCTAGTTTTAGTTATGCCAGAAAGGATAAAATGATTTTATCCCCTGTAATGTTCTTACACCATAAGGACTAAAAATAAAATATTCTGTTGCCACCAATAGGATTAAAATGCTCTATGCTACTACCTATTTATGCTGAGATTTATGACTATAGAAAAATGGGTGAGAAAGGGATTTTCGGTAAAACAATGCATTGGAAATGATGCTAGAGTAGAGTACTTTCCGTCTCCCCCAAAATGCTTTGACTATGGAGAACCCGGTTCACGATATCTTGCGAAGGATTGCATGGTTTCGAGCTTGTGCTAGTACTCCTCCCCTAGTCTTAGAACTGCTCTTCCTATGACCCTACAAACTGAGCGTCATAGTGCAACCGTAGGTTCTGTTGTGGGACGGAACTTGCCTATTAAGCTTTGATCTCTAGTAGCACCTTGCTGGTGGAGATGCCCTATGGAGACATTTAGGATGTATGGGCATGGTGGGTGTAGCCATGTTCGCCAGAGCCTTGGACTGTTCTTCCTTGGCTGTCCTATAGAACGTGAGGACTAGGGCCGTTGGACCAATCCCCCAACAGGGTGCCCAGAGATGACTCATGGAGTAAGTGCTATTAAGGCTTTCTGTCCAAACGGCTTTGTGATTCCACACCTTGATGCATAATCTCTTGAGGGTAAAGTATACCCGCTCTGCAAAGTTAAAAAACTAACATGATAGCCGTACTCACGATCAAGAGCATGCGAAGGGACTGGTCATATGGTAGAACTTTCTTTTCAAAATAAACAGGGATTTTGTGTGTGTTTGGTTTTTCAACGCTGGAAAAGCAAATATTTTGCAAAATGGAAGTTTTAGACTGCCTGTGACAATGGACAAATCAAGGCCAAAGGATTTCACATGAAATGATAAAACATTTTCCAAACTGCCTTTCTCTACTAATAATAGGAAAAGATTGGAAAATTGACATTTATGCAAAACGTCCTCATCCTTCCCATATACTCAACCACATCCTGCACCTTTCCCTGACTTGCGGAGTATATTTGTACTCACCCTTGCTTTGCCTCCTTCTATTTCTAAACTCCAATCTAGGATCAGTTTGAGGAGGACCAACTATACAACGACAAGGATGCAACTTACGAGGACGAGGACTTCGTGGACTACACCGAGGAGTAGGGCGTGTCCTATAGCCTGCTGCCTGTAGATTAGTAGTAGTATCACTGTGTGTGGGTCCCATGTATTGTATCATGCCGAATTCTGGTTGGCGACCTGCGTGTCGCCATGTGTGCACTGTATCGAGGCTATGTCTCTGTTATGTAATATTTTATTTTCGCTGGTAATGTATCACTCTGTTTGCACTGTGCGTACTAGCTGTGATCCTTGGGACTAGTGCAGAATGCACAGAGGGTTCAGTCTTTTAGGCTATGTCCTGACACGCGACTAGCACGCGGCGCCAGCGTGCGGCGAGACGCAAAGGTACAGGCAGTGGCGGGGACAGCACGTGGCTAGGAGCGCCAGGGCTGGTAGTCAGAGGGTGGCAACGCGTCAGCGATGGCGCTCTGCAAGGAGTGCACGGCGGTGCCATCGGAGTGGCATGATGAGGCGCTCTAGGCCAACGGCGACTACGGGACACGTACGTGGTGAAGACTGCATGCCGAAGCGCGTACAAGGCGGTGGCCGATGGCTAGTGACACGCGACGCTAGCACCTGTATGCTTTGAGCACGAGCATGGCGTACCAGCCGGTGGTGCGGCCTCGGGGCTTTGTGATTAGGCCTGCTAATGGTTTAGGTGGGAATGGGTGGCAGGTTTGGATTTTGAGTTGGGCTTCTTTGAATGGGTTCTAATGGTTTGGAATCTGAAATGGGCTGGATCGGATCGGTTTGAATAGGCTACTGGTTTGGGGTGGACTAGTTGCCGATGTCAATTTGCGGGTTGAAACCGTGGGCTGCCCATTCGGTTCGGCCACAGCCCACAGGCCACTGGATCTCCTCCCCCGCCGTCTCCTCTCGACCTCGCCCCCTCGCGTCCCTCCGTAGCCGCCGCCTCCCTCCCCTCCTCCTCGCCGCAGCCGCAGCCTCCCTCCCCTCCTCCCCTCCACCTCGCCGCAGCCGCCGCCTCCCTCCCCTCCTCCTCGCCACAGCCGCCACCAAGAACGACTGCAGAGTTCAGATCTAGCACCATCGCCGCCTCCCTCCCTCCCTTCCTCATCGCCGTAGACGCCTCCTCCCTCCCCTCCACCTCGCCGTAGCCGCCGCCTCCCTCTCTTCCTCCTCGTCGCAGCCGCCTTCCTCCCCTCCTCCTCGCCGCAGCCGCCGCCTCCCTCCCCTCCTCCTCGCCTCAGCCGCTGCCAAGAACGACTGCAAAGTCCAGATCTAGCACCGTCGCCACCAAGAACAACTCCAGAAATAATGAATTAGCATTCTCGCTCGCCGTCGTGCACCCCAGCAACCCCGATGTGCTCTACTTCTTCCTCAGCCAGTACCTCTTCGGCGTTGACATGCAGGAGTGAAGGGCCGTGCACTTCGTCGACGAAGCCTACGACCTGGCCAGGGTGGTCAATAGCAGAGAGCTGATGCTGCCTCCGCCCTTGTGGCGCTACGCTCTCGCTTGGGAGCTGCCGCCTTCGCTTTCCCAAGGTACGGCCGCGATACTGAATTGCAAATGCTATTCTACTACATTAGCAGTGACCGATGCTATATTGCTGTATGTGAATCTGAAATGGAGTAATTCTCTTTTACTATATGCACCAATTCTGTTTTTGACTTGACTAACAAATTGCAAATGCTTTTCTATTGTATTAGCTGTGACTTCCATGATATATTGCTGCCATCTGAAATGGAGTAATGACTGTAATGTGGATCTCGAATAGTTCTATATGCACTGAATTTGCTTTTTCCATCCCACATTTATCGGCATATATATGCCCAATTTTTTATGTGAAATTCAATACTGCCCTGTTACATGCATATGTTCTTGATTTGTTTGTTATACAATAAAAAACTTGTTAATTACCTAATTAACCGGATACATCTCTAGATTAATTAGCATACTTATGTTTCTCTAAGTTTGGCCAATCAAGAACAAAGCACAAAAATTGCATATGCAGAATCCGATTTGGACAGGTCTATTCGTGCTGATACTTAAATTAAAAAGTTATGCACTAAGGTTTCTCATAATTGACATGGTTTTTCCAGTTTGCCTTGTCTGATACATGTAACTATTTATTAACAACTAGGTTTCTAAATATGTCGGAGGTTTCTGGTTCTAGAGATTCCTTAGAAGAGCTTTCCTTTCCTACTCCAAATAGGAGATCAAAAGTTTGGGAGCACTTCGAGCAGAATGTAGTCATAGTTGATGGTGTCCCAAAAGCTATTTGCAAATATTGCCAACTAAAGCTCACATGTAACCCGAAGTCTGGAACTAGTAGTCTCAGGAGTCATGTTGCTGAGTCATGCCCCACCATTGCTGATGCCGATAGGAAGAGATTCATAGCAACTATAAAGAAACAACCATCACATGCTTTGTTTGTTTTTGATCCTGAAAGAGCAGGTGAGATGATGGTTAAGTATTGTGTGCATGCGGAGATTCCATTTCAGAAATTTGATAACCCATACTTTAAGGATTGGATGACCTCAATGCAACCAACCTTTAAAGTTGTTGGGCGTCAGACAATTCGTAATGATTGCTTCAATTTATTTGAGAGAATGAAGCAAGATTTACGCACGGAGCTACAAAATCTTGATTCTCACGTTTGTCTGACCTCTGATATGTGGACTTCAGTACAAAACTTAGGCTACATGTGTGTCACTTCTCACTTCATTGATTGCAACTTCAACTTGCACAAGAAAATAAGAGCCTTCAAAGATGCGAAGTATCCACATGCGGGTCTAGCAATTGAAGAGGCTATTACTAATTGTCTGTCAGGCTAGGGAATCCAAGATAAACTGTTTACTCTAACGCTAGATAATGTTAGCAACAATAACACTGCATGCAGACTGTTGAAAGAGAATCAAAACCATAACCTAATGTTTGGTGGCGAACATTTCCACATCAAGTGTTCTGCACATGTACTGAATATTATGGTTCAGGATGGAATGAAGCATATCCACATGGCACTTGAAAAGATACGTCATTTGCTTAGGCACTTGAAAAGCATATCCACATTCACAAATTGTGATGCACCCTTTAATTTGTGCGCTGATGACATGGCGAGGCTATGGCCAACGTGAGCACGGACTGCAGTGGCATGTGGGTGCACGACCTTTATGGCCGAGGCCATGGTTGCGCATCATGTTCTAGAAGAATATAAGAGGATTCAATTCATGAGATCGATTCTAGGGTTTCTCATCTTGAGAAGTTTCTAGAGAAACTCATGCTGATAACGGATTAGAAACCCTCTGCTACTGAGTGTAGTATAGGAGATTCCTGTATTCGTTTTCTCTCAATCTTAGAAACAATGACATACACAAAGAAAAATCATACACAAGAGACATAGAGATGTGAGGGACACTGCTTCTTTCTTTCTTCCTTTATGAAAGCTATCCATACAATCAACGGAGAGGCCCCTCAAATATATAGATAAGATCTATGGGCTAAAGTTTGTAGTGGGACCAATTCACGGGATGGACTACTAGGCCAATAACCGGTTTCTAACATACACTACCAATTGATGGTGTGGGACGGTTGGGAAGTAGATGGGCTGCATTCACGATGGCAGCCTTTAGCGCTTCCCCCTCTTTGGCACCCGCACAACGAATGTAGACAGTGAGCTCCCGGAGGGCAAGGAGATGGCGGATGCCGAGATCGGTAGCACCAACTGCAGTGGCGGGTTGCGCCTCAGCCGCAAATCGGACCCACAAATCAAGAGCTCGCAGCTTTGGCATGGCTCCCGCTTCCAGCAGAGTCGTAGCCACTGAGCACGCTAGGCAACCCATGTGCAACACCATTAGACGTCGGAATCCGTTGCTGCCGACGACGATGGTCTCTTCAGCGTCCTCAGCTCGTAACATGAGATATGTCAATACGGGCAAGCCCCCTAGGATGTCGATGGTTTCCTGTCTCAATTGACTCATCCAGATCTCTAGGACTGTGAGGTTGGTCTGGTACGCTATCCACTCTGGAATTTTAGACACTAGGACATAATACAATGCTAGCTTGTCAAGGAGATGAGGAGGTGCAGACCAAGAATCGAATATAAAGTCAAAAGACTCGCCCGACTGGTTCTTATGAATCCGTAGGGATTGGAGGCTGGATTTACCAAGTTTGCTAATGGACGAAACAAGAGTCTCTTGGTATGTTGTCATGTCATCAATATCATGTGAACCACACATCCGCCACCATAAATCAAGGGTTCTCAATTTTGTTAAGCTACCCAGCTCTTGCAAAGAAATTATTGAGGTGCTCTCGTCCACACTAACACATGATAGTTCCTCCAGTGCCCGCATCTTGCCTACCGCAACAGGCAATTTTACATTAGGGACATATAAATATTTCAGTTGCCGTAGTTCAACAATGCTTGCAGGCAGCTTTTTTATGCCCGTATAGAGTAGATCCAATGTCTCCAGAACATGCAATTGCCCTATTTCTTCTGGCAACCGTTTAAGTCTACCTGCTACAATTTTAAGGTACCTAAGCTGAATCAGCTTCCCTATATTTTCCAAACTGCTGCCCAAGCCCGTGTTCCTCCTCCGTACAGAAAGCACTCTGATGGCAGGAAAATTCAAAATAGAAGGCATTGCTTCACTGCTACCAAACACCACGAGGCAACGAACATGAGCAGTACCTATGGATGGCACTGTCATATCTTCATGTCCAAGGTAGTGAAGTGCGAGTCGGCGAACCTTATCCTGCGAAGCAAATTTATGCTCATGATCACCAATGCAAGTGACAAAATTCTCCTCGGCTGCCTTGGATACAACGAGATCAAGAATCATATCATGCACTCGGCAACTTGTTGCCTGGCCATCATACTTGATCTCTATCGGTAGGATCATACTTCTATTTATAAGTTCATTAAAATGAGATACCCCAACTTCCTGTAAACTTCTGCCACTATCGAGAGTAATGAATCCTTCTGCTATCCACATCTTTACCAAATCATCCATGCAGATCTCATAATCCTCTGGATAAATGCTTAGATATAACAAGCATGTCTTCAGATGGCAAGGAAGATCATTGTAGCTAAGAGATAAAATCTTATTCATATTCGATACATCAGGATGTTTCTCAAGTCCCAAACCAATTGACTTCTGAACACTGATCCACTCTGCTCTTGCTTCCGATTTAGTACTTAACAAACTAGCCATACTAACTATTGCCAATGGTAAACCGCCACACTTTCTTATGATGTTATCAGAGACTCCTTCTAGGTGAGGAGGGCAATTATCTTCAGCGCCAAAAATTCTTCTGAAAAACAAAGTTTTGGAGTCAGCTTCGCTTAGTTTCCTTAGTTCATACACATCACCAGGACTTGAACAGCAAAACTTTGCAACAGTAGCTATTCTTGTTTTTAATATTATTCTGCTGCCATGATTATTATCAGGCAAACCGCACTTGATAATCTTCCAATCTTCGGTATTCCATATGTCATCAATCACAATAAAATAGCTGTCAAATGATACGGAGTCACAATTGAATCAAATCAATCTGAGATATGTCCAACATACACAAATTGTGTTTATTGGAAGGATAATATACACAAAGTAATTTCGATAGCTAGTGACTTGAACCAATGAATGGATGTCAAACTAACAAATCTAGTGAGAAATATTGATCAAAGTATTTCAAGCAAGTTTAAATTAGGGTACGTGATTAGATACCTCTTGTCTTTGAGTGAATCCCTTAGTACATTAATGAGCCAGTCTTCATCCCTAGATTCGATGCTTGCATCCTCGTGTGTCTTGATTTTGGAGAGTATGGACCGAAAAATCTTTCTTACATTAGGTTTTTGTGACACTGACACGAAAACTTGGGAATCAAATTGATGACCTATTTTTTGGTACACTTGATTAGCAAGAGTAGTCTTGCCTAATCCTCCAAACCCTATGACTGACACCACTTTCAGTTGCTTCTTTTCATCATCCACCAACTTAGTGAGCTCATACGTTGGGCCATCAATACCGATGAGGCTGGCTGCCTCCACATAGAGTGCAGGCAACCGAGGGTCCAAAGCCACCACATTGGTGTCCCTAGAAAAGGGCAATGTATCAAGTTTGTACCTCTTTCTTCTCTGGCTTGCCACAATGATCTGGGTCTTGAACTCCTGAATCTGCTCAGCAATGCCATCGCGAGCTCCTAGATTCTTCACTTTCTCAAGGACATTACGAAAGAATTCCTTGATGCCCGTATAATTGCGATGCTCATGCTGAAGCCGGAGCATGTACTTGTCGACGACGTCCTCGATGTCGTAGGCCATCTCCCTCACTTGATTCCTCCCCTCCCTCGTTTGTGGGTCTAGCTCCTCCTTTTCAGCCAACCTCTCGAGATAAGCATTTATGCTGCTCAGCTCCTCCTTCAGGAAGGTGATTTCTCGTTTCACACCTTTCTGCAGCTTGTACTCATCGAGCAGCAGCGTGCTGAGCTTCTGTAGGAGGGAGTTCATCACGCCGGTGGCGGCGCTCACCATTACCCCAACCATCTTCTGGACCAACTCAGAATCGCAGAGCTGTTGGCTCGAAACTGATGCTGCTCGCAAGTACCATGGACACTCTCAAGGTGGTTCATAAATTCAGATATCTGAAGAATTCACAGATCGTCAAAAACAAAGAACATAATCCAAGCCATAGATGTAAGTAATAAAGTATGTACCTCCTGCCTTCCTCATGTTCCGTGGACATGGCCTCCCGCTGGCTAAGGTCGTGGAGAAGACGGGGGGAAAATCAGTGGTGTTGATTGGGCGTCGGCAAGAACTATCGATGTTGCTGCACTGAGGCTATGGAGAGAGAGCAACAGCACCACACAGGATGGCCAGCCGGACGAATACGATGCTTTGTCGGCGAGTGCGTGCGTTCCAGCCACGCTAAATGGCCTTAAGAAAGATTCTGTTTCTATCTCCATCAATAATGCTATCTAAATCTCATTTCAATACAAAATGATGTACGGATAAGAGAGACTTTGTCTTTACAAGCAATATAGAGATTTTCTAATATACCAATGATATAGGGCGTCTTTTCAAGCGGAGAGGGGGTTCCAGATGGTTTACACAGCATTAAAGATCCTCTAGTACCATCTCCAACCTTGATAACTTCATTTCCTTCCCTTCTCTATTCTTTACACTATTTCTCTTCTTTGTACTTTTTATCATTTTTAACATCATCCCTTCAAAAAAACATATAGATAAAAAGAGAGAATCCCTTTCAAAAAATAATAGAAAAGTGAATTCTTTCTAAAGAAGAATGATAAAAGAAATCTGTTGTAACATTTTTGTTCCCTCTGTAAAAAGAAAAGGACCCGAAATTCCTTGGAGATGACCTAAGAACACTGCCAGCAAGGTCTTTAAAAGGGAATATTCTTTATATTTAGAGACTCAGTCTCTATATCATTCCAGTAGAGTCTCTATGTTAGTCTGTAAATTTAGATATTCTCTCTGATTCTTTATATTTAAAGATTCTCTCTCATGTCTCTGTATCTTTTTTTAAGAATAGAGACTCTGCTAGAGATGATAAAATATAGAGAATGAATAGTGATTTGGAGAAAAGAATATGAAGATCCGAATTTAGAGAAGCTCTTAGAAATGCTCTAACCATACACTTTGATAATGCATGGAATAAATAAACCGAGTCAGGCGTGTTGCTTATGCACGCAACTTCGGAGAAACTTCTCAAAAGTAAACTAAAGGTACGTAGCCTTATGCACGCAACTTCCGAGAAACTTCTCAAAGGCATGTTGCTAATGCACGCAACCTCCCAGAAAATTCTCAAAAAAGTAAACTAAAGGTACGTAGCAGCAGGGTTTTAAAAAGAGATAATTAATGATATGCTCTAAAGTATTTATTTAATTGATGATTTGTTCTGATTATATGCTTCTCTACTACTTTCTCTGTCCCACAAAAAATACATTTCTAGCGTTCAAAATTTGTCCCACAAAGAATGCATTTGTAACTTTTGGATTATCTAGATAGGTCCATTTGAGTGATTAATTGCTTGTTTTTTTCCATTTCCAATGTGCATGCGTATTTAATTGCTTGTCTTTTTTCCTTTTCAAGATGCATGTGTATTTAATTGTCTGCTTTTTTTTTTTCAAGGTGCATGCATATGTTTATTAATCCTTTTAATTAGGGGTAGGTAGGTCATTTCTCATGACTACTAATATGTCCTAAAAATCCTAAAAATGCACTCTTTGCGGGACGGAGGGAGTATATACCTAAAATTCTTTGTCTAATTGATAAAATACCCTATTTTAAAACTTTGAGCAAAATTTGCCATACAATAAATACAAAAAGGTCCATTCTACCCCTGAAATTTGCCATACAACAATTTGCCCTCTAGTGCAAAATAACAGTTATTATCAACAACAGTTATTATCAACAACACGGACCCGTAAGAAAGAAAAAAAATAAGGCAAGAACATTTATACATAGTGAAACGAGCTACCAATCCTGATCTAACCTCCACTTTTATTTCTGTACTCGCTCATAGATACATCATCTTTCAGGAGTAAAAGACAAATTATAGGGGTAAAAAGGACTTTTTGCATTTGTTGTATGGAAAATTTTATTCAAAGTTTCAAAGTAGGGCATTTTACCAATTAGGCAAAGAACTTTGGAACATATAGTAGAAGAGCATGTAATGAAGAGCAAATCATCAATTGAGCAAGTACTTTATGGTATATCATCAATTATCCCTTTTTAAAACCCTTTTTTTTTTCTGAAACTCGCCATCCACTCGTTTCAAAAAAACCGCAAAAATCATTAAAACCGATTAAATTTAAATTCAAAAAATAAACTAGTCCTGATATTTGGTAGATGATTTCTCGGGTGGTTTTGACAATTTCTCGAGATGTTTTGATAGAAAAAGTATAGAAATGAAGACAAGTGATGGGAAAATCTAGAAAAATCATAAAAATGCAGGGAAAATTCAGAAATATATTAGATAAAAACAAGTGAACGTTTGTGAAAAAATGATATGACCTTTGCTAAATTTTTGTCTTTCGTAAAATATTTATGACATAATATATAGCATATTTGTCCTAAATATCCATACGACGACAACAAACCATACATGTCCATAATTCACATACATGATTATAAGACCAGGCTAGACGGCTAAAAGAGAGGGTTGAATAGACGCCAAATTGATTTTAACGTTTTCTTCAACAATATGTCCCAAAAATCAAGAGAATGGATTTTCGGGTTTAGCTGACCAAAGACCACCCGAAAGCGAACTTGGGTTTAGCGAAACAAAAAACCCGAAAGCGAACCGGGTTAACCAAGCAAAGCCCACGGAGCGAACTTTAGCGAGTAAAGGCCACCCGAGCGAACCGGGTTAGCGAGTAAAGTCACCAGCGAACCGGGTTTAGCGAGCAAAAGGCCACCCGGCGAACTTGGGTTAGCCGAGCAAAGACCACCCGAGCAGAATTTCAAACGTTGGTCTTCCAACGGTTACTTCCTTGAGTGGGTTAGCGGTTTTAAGGCGACGTGACGGCCGTACGTGCGCCAGTTCTCGAGATTTCCTGGGCGGTTTCTTTAGTGGGAAGGGGATAAAAACCGTCGCTCCTTTCCCATTTGTACGCTGCCTCCTTTCCTTTCTTCTTCCTTGCCTTCTTCCTCTGCCGCCTTCTTCCTTTGTCTTCTACCCCGCCGTCTTCTTTCTTTGTCTTCTCTGCCCGATGGCGAAGTTCGTTTCCTCGCGAACTACTGCTGCGCGCCTGGAGGACCTCGAGGCGCAGGGCCACCTTGACCCTAGGTCTTGGCGCGTTCCAGACGGCGAGGTCCTCCCGGCACCGGCGGAGGATGAGTTCGTGAGTTGCGAACTCTACGCCATCAATGGGCTCCGTGCTCCGGAGTCTGAGTTCCTGGCCGCAGTCCTTGCCCATTGCGGTCTGGAAGTCACGAACCTCCACCCTAACTCCATCCTCATCTTGAATCTCTTTTCCCATCTCTGCGAGGCCGTCGGCGTCTGCCCGACGGTAAGCTGTTCTCCTTCCACATGCTCCATCGTGCAGGGGGTGCGTCGGCGGTGGGGTGCGTACTTTTGCGGAGTTCGCGGCGATCTGCGCTCTCTCGCCATGTTGAAGGACTCCGTCGCCCGGCTAGGTGGAGGCGGTGGTTCTGTGAAGAAGCGGATGCGGACTCCACTTCGGAATCGCCGCCGAGAAGAAGGACCTCCCTCGACCGCGTGGAGCGGAGGAGAAGATCTGGACACCATCCGGTATTGGCGGCAATGGCTTGACCGGGCAGGTTATTGCCTGGGATTTCTTCAGGAATCGGGTGTCTCCTCTGCGGCGTCGGGAGCACCCTTTCTTCGAGATTGTCGGCTGGAGCGACATCACCCGTGAGGCGAACACCGATAGGTTTTCTTTGCTCGGGTTGCTGCTTCGTCGGGGTCACTTTTACTAACTGCCATGCTCTCTTTGAAGCTCCGGACGACCGGTGGGTGGACGAGCGGGTGGCGGAGCTCTTCGCCCTAGGGAAGGAGGAGAACCCGGACCTGGGCCGGCGAGGACCGAAGAATGTCCTCGACCGTTCAGAGCAGGTACGTTTCTCATCATTCTTCATGCTCTGGCGGGATCGTCCTTTGTTCTAACCGGCTCTTCCTTTTTCCAGGACCGGGTCGCCCTAGAGGCCGTGCTAGCGGGAAGCGGCGGTCGAGCAAAGGAAAGCGACCTCCGAAGAAGAAGGTCGCCTCGAAGAAGAAGAGGGGGGCCTCGCGGGTGTCCGACGGCGACAAGGAACATGGCGGAAGCAATCGCAGCTTGAGCCCTCTTCGCGGGCGGCTCTAGCGAACCACGCGCCCGTCGGCCGGGATCTGCGTCGCCGAGGCACAACCCTTGTGACCTCTGGAGTCTGTGGACCAGGTACAAGAACTGTCCTCTGGTTCGCGCAATACTCGAGGATTATCTAACCACCTTTGCTTGGCTGCTGCAGACCATGGCCGACCTTCGCCGAGCCGAGCGGCGGCTCGGCAGAGAAGGACACGGAGGAGAGCGGTGGATCTGGACCGAAGCGGGGCGGCGTTCTCCTCGTGGCTTAAGGGCCGAGGATGCTGCCCCTGGGCGGCGCTTGAAGAAGACATCGAGCCTTCGCCGGTGGGCGAAGACGCACCACCCGGAGTGGCTCGGCGGCGAGCCTTGCCGGACAGTCTTGGCTCGAGTAAGCGGGGAGGCTGCCCTCCACCACCGGGGAGGCGGAGGCCCCTCGATCGAGCGAGGCACGCGAGGAACCCCGGGTGGAGGATGTCGATGACGGGCAAGGTTTGCGGGACGCCGAGGAAGAAGGTAAGTTTTCCCCAACCGACCTTTCTTCTGTCCGACCGTGTGCTACCGACGTCTTAATTTTTGTCTTTTCGAACATAGTCAGGGGCTTGTGGGGGAGAAGACCCCTTGTGCCTTTGACGGAAGCAAGGGCCAGGATCCTGATTAAGGAAGCATTTCAAATCGCAGCATCCCGTATTATTGCAGATCTGGCG
Source organism: Olyra latifolia (assembly GCA_036346145.1). NCBI lineage: Eukaryota > Viridiplantae > Streptophyta > Magnoliopsida > Poales > Poaceae > Olyra > Olyra latifolia. Next base: position 24,391,778 of record CM070533.1, read on the forward strand.
GCGACGATCGTGGCGGAGCCGACCACGGGGGAGGGTTCGACCGAGCGAGATGGCGGGGAGGAGTCCGAACAGGACTCAGAAGACTTCACTCCGTTGGTGCTCAGGCGTCGAAGGGAGTTGGCGCCAAGTGACGACGCGGTCGTTCCCCCGAGGGACAAGGAGCAGATCCCGGGCAGCCCTCCTGCCCAGGTCGTGGAGCGGAGCGACGTAGCGCAGTCTCCGGGCTTGGAGGTGGCGGGCACTGGGGCTCTGGTGTGGCGGGCGACCTGCGTGGGAAGCGCCTTAGCGGAGATGGCGGGGCACCTCGGCCCCGAGCTCGGGGTTCTCGGGCAAGGGCGTCGAGAAGATCTGACCTTGGTGGTCCGTGCCCGAGCGCTGGGCGAAGATGGCGGGAAGCTCGGCCCGGGTTTGGAGGATGTCGGGCGGTCTGCGGAGGAAAAGCGGCAGGCGGTCCGGCTCCGAGCACGGAGGCGCCGCATCTTCAAGTTCGAGGATATCGCGTCGGCCTGACCAGTGAGGTCGCTGTAGCGTCACCGTCATGAGGTAATTTCTTATTCTGAATGGACTTACGCTTGTAATTTCTTGATGGCTCCTTTGTTTGTAGTGTCCGCTAAGATGGACGACTGGGCTGTGAGCATAGAAGCCCGGTGCCAGGCCAAGGTAACGGCGGTGCGCTCCGAGCTAGGCAAAGTCTAAATGGAGCTCGCATGGGTCCGGAACGAGCTCGAGCATGCTTTGGGGTATGCTCGGGGTCTCAAAAGGAACTCCCGGTCCCAGGAGGAGCTCGAGCGGGTCCGCAAGGAGCTCGAGGAGGAGCGGCAGCGTAGCTTGGCGGAGGCCGAGAAGGTGGCGAAGCTTCGCGAGGAGATCCGACCGGGGCGTGAAGCCTAGATCGAGGTTCTCCAGCTTCGGAGCCGTCTTGAAGATGTGGAGGCGGAGCTTCAAGCTCTGAAGAGTAGATCTAGGGGCTAGTGTGCGTGGTGTTACACGTGTTTTGTAACACACACTTTTATTTATACAAGATGCTTTTCTATGTCTCTCTCTTATTATGTATGCTTACATAATCTTGGAAAAAATAGGCATACCACTTACTCGCTGCCACCTACCCATCCAGCCCCTTGTGGGATCGGGCCTTTGGTCGTGACTACGAGCAAAGACCGTGCGCACGAAACAACCGGATAGCTAGGAGCGCGTGAAAAAGGCAATGTCCAGCCCCCTCGTGTGGCGAGCCTTTGCCCACAGTTGCGAAAGCAAAAGACCGGGCACACGGCAAGTGGCCAGGCGGCGAGGATCTTGTGAAAAAAGGCAATGTCGACCCCTCGTGTGGTCGAGTCTTTGCCCTGGTTGCAAGCAAAAGACCGGACACTGCAAGTAGCCGGGCGGAGGATCTTGTGAAAAAAGCGATGTCGACCCCTCGTGTGGCGAGTCTTTGCACTGGTTGCGAGCAAAAGACCGGCACACTGAAATGGCCAGGCGGCGAGGATCTTGTGAAAAAGCGATGTCGGCCTCCTCGTGTGGCGAGTCTTTGCCCCAGTTGCGAGCAAAAGGCCGGCACGCGAAGTAGGCAGGCGGCGAGGATCTTGAAAAAGCGATGTCGACCTCGTGTGACCGAGTCTTTGCCCCGATTGCGAGCAAAAGACCGGCACACTGAAGTAGGCGGGCGGCGAAGATCTTGTGAAAAAAGGCAATGTCGGCCCCTCGTGTGGCGAGTCTTTGCCCACAGTTGCGAGCAAAAAAGACCGGACACGCAAGTAGCCGGGAGCCGGCGATCTTGTGAAAAAGGCCATGTCGGCCCCTCGTGTGGCGAGTCTTTGCCCACAGTTGCGAAAAAAGACCGGGCACTGCAAGTAGCCGGCAGGCGAGGATCTGTGAAAAAGCGATGTCAGCCCCTCGTGTGGCGAGGCTTTGCCCTGGTTGCGAGCAAAAGACCGGCACTGAAGTCGCCGAGGCGGCGGAGGATCTGAAAAAGCGATTTCGGCCCTCGTGTGGCGAGGCTTTGTCCACGATTGCGAGCAAAAGACCGGACACAAGTGGCCGGACGGCCGAGGATCTTGTGAAAAAGCGATGTCGGCCCATCGTGTGGCCGAGTCTTTACCCCTGGTTGCGAGCAAAAGACCGGGAACACGAAGTAGCCGCGAGTTCGAGTTGCTAACTCCGGATTTCAGTTGGATTTCGGGATCGAAGTCTGTGAGACACCGCCGAGAACTTGCCGGGGCGATGTGCTATCGGCTTATCCGAGTAATGGAATTCAAGGCGGGGCGCATTTTCATATCCGTCGGCTGTTTAGAAATTGGTTTAGAAAACAAGAACTCGTGCTTGGGCGGGACAGGAAGAAAAAACCGAAGACCTTGGGTGAGAAGAACATGGATTACCATTCCTCTTTATTTAACAGGCTCGGGAATTTCGAGGAGTCATTCGAAGATTCCTTAGTTAAATAAGGAGGGATAGGCTAGAAAAAAGGGGGGAGGTTATGCGTGGAACTTGCGTAGCTGGGCGATGTTCACAGTGCTTGAGAACTCGTCCGTCCGGGAAGGCGGCGGACAGCCCAGGCGTGAAGACGAGACGACCGTGAATGGACCCTCCCACTTAGGGGTTAGCTTATTGGCGCGCGACAAGTCTTAGACGCGTCGTAGGACCAAGACGACGTTTTGCAGGGTCCTTGGTCGGATTGACCGGGCGGCGTGCCTACGTAAAGCTTGCAGGTAGGCCGCCGATCGGATGAGGACTTCTCGCGCTTCTCCTTGGATAGGTCGAGATCGAGCAACCTGCCACGGTGATCGTCGGTCATTTCCGCGAGGTCCCGCGGGGTGACCTTAAAGTTATTCGATCGGAAGCATGACCTCGGTGCCATATCTGAGCGAAAAGGCGTTTTGCCCGTGGCTCTGCTTTCGGGGTGGTGCGGACAGCCCACAAGGCGGAAGGGAGCTCGTCGACCCGGCTTTGCCATAGCAGTAAAGCGGTGAAGACCCTTCTTGATTCCTTGAAGGATCGCCCGTTGGCCGCCCGAAGCGGCCCGTTGCTCGTGGATGAGCCCGCGAGGCGAAGCAAATCTTGGTGCCAGCGTCTTCGCAATATTCTTGGAATAGTTATTTGGTGAGCGAGTTTAGTTGTCCATGATCGGCCGCATTTGGGGCGCGAACCGCGTGACCATGTTATTGCGGAAGAATTTCTTGGCGCCTAGGCGTAATGCTGAAGCGGTTGGCCTCTATCCACTTGGTGAGCGATGTCGATGGCGGCGAAGAGGTATCGCATCCCTTCGCCCCTCGGGGAATGGGCCTAGGATGTCCGGCCCTAGGTAGAGAATAGCGGTGAGGAATAGTTTGGGCGTGGGCGGTTGGTGCACTGGGGCATGGAATTGGCATGCGGCGGTGGTGGCGATCTCGGCGTCACCCAGCGCCGTGGGCGATAGTAGCCCATCTGAAGGATTTACCGGCGAGTGTTACAGTAGGGAGTGAGCCCCACAGATACCCTCGTGTAAGTCCTTGGCAAGAGAATTTCCTTCTTCTAGGAGATGCACTTAGAGAGAACTCGAGTCGCCTCTCCGTGCAGGGCATCCTCCACTGCTTTGTATAGTGGAGCTCTCTGATAAGCGGGATTTCTCGGCTTCATCCTCCGACAATGTCCGTGCGCTAGAAGCTGGATGAATGGCGTCATCAGTGGCGCTTTGCTCAGGAGGAGACATTGCCCGTCGTCTCATCTGCCTCTTCTCCGGAGGGAATAGAGGGCTTTAGCAGGTGCTCAACGAGCACCCCTATTGGGACGGGTTCTTGTGAGGTGCCCAACTTGGTAAGTTGGTCGGCCAGGGTATTTGCTCTCCTAGGCACGTAGAGGACTTCGAAGTTCCTTTCCAACTTCCTCACCTCGACCAGGTAACGCACCATTGAGTCATCGGGGCACTGAAACTCCTTGTTAACCTGGTTCACGACCAACAGTGAATCCCCTTTCACGGTTAGTCGTCGGATCCCTAGCGCAGAGCATGCTCGGAGTCCGGCCAAGAGGCCTTCATACTCCGCCGCGTTGTTGGTCGTGGCGAAGTGCAGTTGTATGACGTACTGGAGTTGCTCCCCTTGTGGAGAGATCAAAACAACTCCAGCCCCCGAGCATTCAAAGGAGCGCAAGCCGTCGAAGAACATTGTCCAGTGGGGGTCTTCGACGCGCTCAGCCTCTTGTTCGGACGGGGGGGATTCGTCCACTCCGCCACAAAGTCCGCTAGTATCTGAGACTTGATCGCTGTTCAGGCAGCAAACTTGAGGTCGAACTCTCCGAGTTCTCTTGCCCATTTGGCGATCTTGGGGCGTCGAGGTTCTGAGAACCTCCTTAGTGGGAAGCTGGTCGGGACCGTGATCGGGTGAGCCAAGAAGTAGTGGTGAAGCTTCTTAGAGGCCATGAGGAGGGCGTATAGAAGCTTCTGGACTTCAGGGTAACACTCCTTGGGTCCATGAAGCACCTCACTCACGTAGAATATAGGCCACTGATTCCCCTCGCGCTCGGCCACGAGCACGACACTCTTTGCAGGGAGAGGCCGCCCGGGTAGAAGCGCGAGGCTCCTGCTCCCTCGGGGTGACCAGGACGGGTGGGCTCGACAGGTACTTCTTGAGTTCCTTGAAGGCGTTGTCGGCTTCCTCGGTCCAGACGAAACCATCGTGTTTGCGCAAGGCCTTGAAGAAAGGTAGTCCGCGCTCACCGAGCCGGGAGATGAAGCCGCTGAGGGCCGCCATCCGACCAGTGAGCGATTGGACTTCCCTTATACTCGAAGGAGCCTGCATCCTCTCGATGGCTTCGATTTTTTTCGGGTTTGCCCCAATGCCGGACGACCCAATTACATACCCGAGCACCATGCCCGTGCGCACACCGAAAACACATTTCTCCGGATTCAATTTTATCCGATGTTTTCTTATATTACAAAAGGTTTCCTCGAGGTCCCGGATATAAGCCTCGGCTAGAATACTTTTGACGACTATGTCGTCTACATATACTTCTAGGTTCCGCTCGATCTGGTCGGGGAAGGTCTTCTGCATCAGCCGTTGGAAAGTGGCCCCGTATTTTTGAGCCGAAGGACATGGTCGTGTGTAGCGAAGGTGCGAAGGGGTGATGAAAGCGATCTTCTCTTCATCCTCCGTGTGGTGATCTGGTGGTACCGGATCTGGCGTCGTAAAGCTCATCGGTGGGCTTCGCCGTTCGTCGACCAAGCCCGGTCTATCGGGAGAGAGAAAGTTGTCGCCGGACCGGCTGTTGATGTTGGTGTGATCAGCGCACATCGCCACTTTCCGTTCTTCTTCGACCATGGTGGATTAGCCAACGATCGGAGTGCTCGACTTCGCGAATGAAGCCGGCCTTCAACAGCTTGTCTAGCTGCTCCTTGATGATGTCGGCCTTCCATTGCGGGAACCTCCTCAGTGCTTGAAGCACCGGTTTCTTACCAGGCTGAACCGCCAGCCTGTGCTCGATCACCTCCCTTAGGACCCCGAGCATATCGGACGGCTCCCATGCGAAGACGTCCGTGTTTGCTCGGAGGAAGGTGACGAGCTCGCTTTCCTATTTCGGGTCCAGGGCGACCCCGATGTGGACCACCTTGGACGGGTCCCCCTCGGAGATCGGGATGTGTTTTGTCTGCTCCTGGGGCTGGAGGACCACCTTGGGCCGAGCGGACTTGCGAGAATCTTGCCCGGGCCCGTGCTCCGGGAGCTGGCCGACTAGGGCCAGCGCCATCTCGTTGCACTCGAGGATAGCCTTGTGGTTGCCCTTGATGGTGATTACCCCTTTTGGCCCTGGGAGCTTGAGGCAGTGGTACGCATGATGCGTGGCTGCTATGAACTTGGCGAGAGCCGGCCTACCGAGGATGGCATTGTAGGCCAATTCAAAGTCAACTACCTCGAAGGTGACCAGCTCAGTCCGAAAATTGCTCGGGCTGCCGAAGGTCACGGGTAGGACGAACTGCCCCAGCGGGGTCATGGACGTGCCCGGGATAATGCCATGAAAGGGCATGGCAATATCCTTGATCTTGGATCGAGGGATTTGCATCTCGTCCAAGACTCGGGCGGAGATCAAGTCCAGAGCGCTCCCTCCGTCGATAAGCACCCGCGTGACCCTCGTGTTACTAATGGTCGGGCAGAGCACGAGGGGGAGCTTCTGAGGCTTTGTCATTCCCGAGGGACAATCTTCCCGGGAGAAAGAGACGATCGTTTCCGACTATCGGAGGTGTTCGGGGGCCGAACCGCCTCGGTCTATGCGGCAGACCTCGTGCGCCACGGCCTTCAACTCCTGCCGGGAGGAGTAGGCCACGGACCCCCCGAAGATCACCGCGATGTGGTGACTCGGCTCGTGGTATTCTTCGCTCTCCCGGTCCTGTGGATCGGAACGTGGCTCGGGTTTCCGGTCGGAGCCATTCTTCCCGGCCTCCGGAAGGACGGGCATGGGCCCCCGGCCGTTGTAGAAATCCTCGGCGAGCAACCCGAATCTGGCGATTCGCGGAGATCGTGCCGTGCACTGGTGCAATGGGCAGCTAAATTTGTTTGAGGGCTGAGGCCCGCGCCTCTGTCCAGGGTTGCCCGGCCGTTGACCGTCCACCTTGCCCGGGGAAGGGCGAGGTTTCTTGGGTCTCGGTGTGCAGGGCGGAGATGGCGCTCCGGGATGGCAGCCACCATTTTGGCCGCCTTTGCTTTTTCTTCTTTTGGCCTTCTTGTCGGACTTCTTCTTGTCGAAGACTCCATCTTTGGGCTGCGGAGGGCTGGCGGACCAAGCGCTTCGCTCCACGGCTTCCTCGGCGTTGATGTAATATTCTGCGCTGGAAGAGCTCGTGGCGAGGAGCTGGAGTATATCTCGAGATCTGGGTGAAGCGGGCGTTCTTAGCGCCGGTGAAGGCTTCAGCGACCGCTTCGTCCGGGATCTTTCGGAATCGTGTTCGGATCCGGATGAACCTCCGGACATAATTCTGTGAGCTCTCATCCTCTATCTGGACCACCCGTTTGAGGTCTGCGGTCTTCGGGAGGCCAACATCCGGAAGTTCACCCGAGGGCATCCAAAGCTATGCTTGGTGTGGATCGAGCCTTCCGTGGTTGAAGAGCCATGTCGGCGGGCCCTTCCGACCACGATGGGAAAATAGTTCACTATCACTCCTTCATCACCGCTGCGGCGATGGCGGTGGTAGCGTACACCAAGAGGAATTCGTCCGGGTTACGAGTCCCGTCGAATCGCTCGATGTGGCCATTTGAACAGGTGTACGCCGCGGCCGTAGTCTTGGCGAAAGCGGGGCACCGTGGCTCGCCGGCGTCGTGCCGCGATCATCGCGTCGCCGTGCCCTCGGAAGGCGGCGTGAAACGTCGCCGCGCCGAGTATCCGGGTACCGGTGGGGTTCCGCCCGGTCGGTGCGAGGCGGCGCTTCGTCGTGGCGCCTCTTACTCGGGACTCGGGGTGACCCCATTCCCGGGCGGAGTCGTGGGTCGAGCGCTGCGTGGCGATGCTCGCCGCCGACCATCGATCGAAGGGCGACCAGCGTGTCGGCGGGATGTCTGTCATTCTTCGCCGATTAAGGTCTCGGCGAAGGTCATAGCGAAATAGCTACCCCTCGAGTGCGGCTCTCCGGGAAGTACTCGAGACTTCGGCGGCGAGGAAGGTCGCCCGGCGATTGTTCGGCTTTTCAGCCGCAGCGGCGCCTAGCTCGGCGACTGGTGAAATCCGGTGAAGTCGCGCACCACATGCGCCAAAGCCCGAAGGCGCTGGCGGCTCCTGCCGATTGGATCGGACGATCGAGACGGAGGTGGGGACCCTGGCCATGGCGAGCGGGGAGTTGCTCGGGCGCTTGGTCCCGGGTCATCGCGACGGGTCACCAGAGCTCGGTCGATCGAGCTGGCCAGCCAATCCCGCGCGGCCTCCAGGCGGCGACGTGACTCGTCCTCCCGAGCTACGGGAGCAGGGACGTCGTCGGTGTCCGCCATGTTGATTTCTCGCGGGAACACCGGGCATGATGGTGTCATGACCGTGTCCCCGTGGGAAGCAGTCTCGTGGTCGGAGTCGTATGGAATGTCGAGGATGTCGACCCCCTCGTATAAACCGGCGCCGCCGCGCGTCGCGGTGTCTCTGTTCGGTAACTCTCGGGCTGGAGGGGCTCGAGCGTACTCGAGCCCCCTCACCCTGGCGGCGAGACATCCATGGGGAGGAGACTCCGCCGCAGTGTGTCGCCGGATCGATGATCTGGGCGACCTCGATATCGGACCAATACTCGTCCAAGTCGTCGAGGTCGTCCAGCGAATATCTTGGTTGTCTGAGAGTTCGCCATTCTCAAGGACCTTTGCTTTCATGAAGCTAATCGGCGATCCCCACGGACGGCGCCGGTTGTCGGCGGTTGAAGTCTTGCAGGACCCCAGCGCCGAGCTTACTTGTTGAGTGTAAGGATCAACCAACCTCTTTCCTGCAGCTTCGGGGGCTTTCAAGAAGGCGACCTCGATCAAGCAACCATCAACGGGAGGCACAAATGATTTAGGCTGGTTCGGGCCCCCGTGTGGAGGTAATAACCCTACGTCCAGTGATGTCTAAGTGATGTCTATAGGAGATGTGGGGAAGATTACAGAGAATCCCCCAACTTGGCTGACCAAGAGGGAATGAGTTTTCTACAGTGGGGCGTTGAGCTTCGGCCTGGGATGTTGCTAGCCGGAGCTCCTACGGTGTCTGTGCGTGTTTCCTAGCAGCTAACCTTTACATGTCTATAGGAGATGTGGGAAGATTCTGAAGAATCCCCAACTTGGTGACCAAGGGGGAATGAGTTTTCTACAGTGGGGCGTTGAGCTTCGGCCTGGGATGTTGCTAGCCGAAGCTCCTACGGTGTCTGTGCGTGTTTCCTAACAGCTAACCTTTACATGTCTATAGGAGATGTGGGGAAGATTACAGAGAATCCCCCAACTTGGCTGACCAAGGGGGAATGAGTTTTCTATAGTGGGGCGTTGAGCTTCGGCCTGGGATGTTGCTAGCCGGAGCTCCTACGGTGTCTGTGCGTGTTTCCTAGCAGCTAACCTTTACATGTGCAGCAACATAGTCTATTTATACATGGGCGTAATCAATATTCTAGTGGAGATGACACCCTATTGTCCAGCGGTCATGGAGAAGACGCCCTATTGTCCGGCGGTCCGAAGCTTGTCTTTGCTTTGCGTCATCGTCATCATTCATGTTTACGGGAAAACGGTATGGGAACGGTGTTACAAGATGCGAGTTGGTGGCCGCAGTCCCCTGCGGCTCGACGGGACGTAGTGGTCCTCGAAGGCATCGGAGCATTTAATGCATGAGCGAGAGGGCTGTGCGGCGGCGGGAAAGGCGACCGGACTTCGGTCCGGGCAAGTTTAGGCGTGCCCGAGCCCGAGCAAGGACCTCCTTGCTCGGGGGAGACCAGCATTTTTGCGCTGAAAGTGTGATAATCAGAACGTCCCTCCAGGCCCCCGTCAGAATATAAGAAGAATAAAGCGAAAACTTTTATGGAATCTTTTCTATTACTTGATTGGTTTTCTACAGCGATATAAGAGTAGGCAAAGCTCCAAAGGAGCGTATAATTCTGAAATAAAACGTAACCAAGACTTGGGTAGAGACAGACCTTTTGAGTGCATCTCCACCCTTTAAGGGTTGTTTAGCTTCTAAGCTAACCTATTAGGAGTTAGGATTCACTCACTCTACTACTAACAACCAGTCCCACACATGGAGTTTACATGGCCCACACAAGGCCTACGGGCTTTACACAAAGCCCGGTTAACCCGATGCAATGGGTCTTTATCCTTAACTTCACTGCTGATTTTCTGCTCCTCCGGGCCACTAACCCGAACCGTAAATCTTGAGCCACCTCAAGTCCATCTCCATGATGTCCACATGAGCCCGGTTTGAGCCAACCGTCCCACCAGCATCCTCGACCGTTCTGGATCTTGGTTCTCCCAACCTAGTCCCGGTACCCGCCGACTAGGGATGTAAACGGATCGGATACGGTCGGATATCACTAATATTGTATCCGTATCCATATTTTTTCGGACACGGATAGTGCGGATCTGGATCTGAACACGGATAGTATCGGATCACGAATACGGATAGTGTCGGATCTGAATCTGAATAATATAAGATCGGATATTGGTGGAACAGATATTTCCTCGGATAATCGCTTATTGAAAACATATGCTAGAAAAAGAATCAATATATGTCTTGGGTAAGCAATTTCACCAATGAAGAGATATAGCGGTATAAGCGCTACCCCTGCGTCTTGCTAATTAAATTTATGAAAATAATTTTAAAAGCATGTTGTAATATCAGTTAACATGGCGAACAAGGATCACACACATCGATCTTGCTTCTTGAGTTTTGTTCATGTTCTTGGTGTTGGTGAAATTTGGTGATTGGTGCGGTGGCTTGGCACGGAGAGTATCGTGGTTTCTTTGGACTATTGTGGGCGCTTTGGTAGGTGTTGGCGCCATAGCCCTAGAATGGATTCGGATAATATCCGCCGGATATTATCCATATTTTCTTCGGATATTATCCGTCGGATAATATCCGCATTATCCGTATTCGTATCCGTATTCAGCACCCAGTATCCATATCCGTATCCATATCCGCAAAAAACAACCGTATATCCGTATAATTATCTAAATCACTATCCAAATTGATTCGATTCGATTCGATCGATCGGAAATTATTCACTCGTTTACACCCCTACCAAGCGACCACCAGTTGTCTCCAAACTGCACTCAAATCGACCAATACAATTTCTACTAGTATGTCACTTACCTCCTTGCAAATTAGCACATTAGCATCTATAATCACACAATAGCATTAATTAACCCAAAATCAGCACTAACCGCAACTAGTCAAAACTACACCTCAAATACACAACAGCTTGTGAAAAATATTTCAATTAATCTATGCATCAAATCACTTTGTGGTCAAACAAAAAATCATCGTCTCAAAGTTCTCTACAAAATTTATGTAGACCAAAAATTATTCAAGTAAAATAGCACCATGAAATAGTCCGAACCGTGAAAAGTGTGCATCTTTGAAACAATAATTCACCGGCTTCAAGCAAATCTCAAAAGCAAACTTCCTAAGCAAATCAAATCAAGTTATATATATTCATCATCACATGAAGACCTCCACATGGTCTCACGGTGACGAAGAAACAACATACTATAGGTCCATACATAACAAAGCAAATTGAATAGTCTTTGAAGAAGTTCCAGAGACTTTTCTATTTTATTCGAGAGAAAAAACTCCAAAAGAGCATAAAACAAACAACAATTTAAATTTTGTCTTAAGCCAAAAGATTCTAAATAATTTCTTGTATTTGTAGAGATTTTCAATGATTTTTCAATTTTGAATTTTAATTTAAATTTTGAATTTTTGCCGTCTGAAAACCGTTCGTAAACCAGTAGCCATCATTTTCTACAGTTTTTTTAAACCCCGCATACCTGTATTTTGAGGAAGTGAATTTGCATAGTACAAGCGCATATGGAAGTGTATCTTTGAGTACCTCGTATCAGAGCTATTATTAAACTTGATATAATAGTTGTCATTAGATGGTACCTCCCCTATCTCCCTCAGAAAACAAGTATAAAAAACACATAAGGTCACGTTCCTTTTTTTTTTTCTTCTCTTATACTCCCACCGAAGACAGCCAACCGCCGCCTGCCGTGCTCCTCCTATGCCCCACTGCCACCTTCCCGAGTGGTGCCACACTTGAGCGCCCGTCGCCGCTGGTCACATGCCACTGTCGTCGCGGTGTGCCCGCCAGCCGGCCAGCCACACAACCTAGAGAAGAAATAGCCGGCCAGCCACTCAACGTAGAGAAAAGATAGATTAGGAGGAGTAAGACAAGTTTGTTCCAATCCTAACCCTAATACTAATAGATGGAGGGTTGGATTGAGTTATGTCTTGGTATCTTTTTAAGGACTACAAAAACCCTCCATGCATATAAATTATGCTAATAATAAATTAGAAATGTAGAAAATTCACTAGCCCTAAGTAGTCACGTGTGGGCTGATTACTTAGTATCTACGTACTATCAAAGGCACGTCCTGCTTGGAGACTAGAAATTCCCATGTAGTCCGTAAATGTCAAATAGAAATTCACATGCTAACGGAGATAAAGTAGAAAAAAAAAACCAGATGTCCTACTATCGTTAACAGTGAGGTTTTGCTCACCGAGTCACCGGTGCATATTGAAAGGGACTTGTATTCCTCTGACTTTGCTCCTCTCCGCCGTGCCTCTGCCGTCCACCTCACATATTACTGTACTGATAATGTCTGGTGGTTCGAACAGCATAAGCGGTGCTGTTGATGGTCTTGTTGCTCTGATACCTATACTACTGATATTTTTGGTACAGTACCATTGCTACATTTCTCTGCCTTTGCGCACTCATATTACTGTGCCCCTCTGCCTTTGCTAGAGCAAAGGCAGAGGATGCGCGTCCATTGAAAGGTAGCTTACACGTCAGGATTCCTCACGGTGCTTAAGCGATTGTTATCCAAACTTGAAACTGGAACATCCACATTTGCTACTTTAAATTTCTACTTTATAACACTATTCTCTACACATTCTATTCATCTCTTTAAAATTTATTTACACTTTACACTATACTCTAAAAGATTCCTTCTTTCTAGCAGCTACTCTATTCCTAAAACGTCAGATAAATAGAGAGCGCCTGCTACGAATGCTTTATACATCCATCTCCATACACTACACACAACATTTACTATGATGTAAGATTTGTATTTATGTGGAGGTGTAGGTATAAGTGAAGCTGTGGAATCCACGTTTTCAGGAAAGATAATTTCCTTTTTTAAAAGGAGTAACATGAGACTCAGCGATTCGATCCCATAGTTATAACATACGCTTAAGAATTAAACCTGATTTTTATGAAAATTTGAATCTTGAGTGGCGGGGTTCACAACCCAACAACCTTACCACCATCATATGGGTAGTTCTCATATTGTTAGTGGTGGTGGCAGTAGCGACGACGATGTTTTCACTGAATTTACCCACCACTGCTATCTGTTGTAAAAAATCAATCTTATCCACTAGAATCATCTACTATGCAATATGTTGCACAAACCTATCTTATCCACTGTCGTAGGAGCAATACACCTACCCCTACGACCTGATGATCCCAAGCGAAGCAAAGGTGCTGTGGGCTAAAGCAGAAGTAAAGCAAAGATGCCATGAGCCAAAACAAAAGCAGCATAAAAGTCGCTCACAGGCCACCTCCATAGACATCTAGCGAAGGAAGGGTCGAATACTTGTGGTCGCGAAAGAATGAGCGAGCGATGGAGCTTCGCTCTGCTTTGCCTGGCCTCTGCTCGGATTGCTAAAGTAAGGTGGGGACATCCCTACATGATGTCCAAAGCGAAGCAAAGCTAAGGAGCCGACTGACCTTCATCTACCTTCTACGGATCGGAACAAGTCTCGAGCTCCATCCTACTTAAGGCGAAGCGGAGCCTAGCAAAGAGAGGACCAACTTAGCTCGGGTCAGCTCGTGTCAGGATAAGCATCATTAGATCCCCGCAAGAGGGGACTGGCCATAAGCACCTGAGCCAAGGAAAATTCCCCAATACACTCACTTTAGTATGATGGTGGGAGGACATTGTTGTTAGGATTGCTCTAAGTTAGAAATCCAAAGATGTTCCTGCACTGCTTTAGTCGTTCGGTGGGGGTAGTTAAATCATTTGGTGTAAAAGTCTGATTGTGCCCCAGGTTTTGTAGATCTGAATAGACATTTTTGGTCCTCCCTATGTAAATTCTCCCCTTATATAAAGAGGGGCATGTGTACATCTAAGAAGTTTGATCCCCCAAAGAAAGAAGAATCAATATACATTGCGGAGTTTTCCCACAGTCAAAAAGGGTCAAATGTTGAGTTTTCTTAGAGGTTATCCCTTTGTCGAGTCACACGTTGCTTCACTAGGTGTGTGACTTGGAGAAGGGATACCCGCGTACGGAGCATTCCGTCAATACCCATTAAATTTAGTCATCAAGCCATTGACAGTAGTAGGCTTACACTAAGAAGACACTCGGGCACGGTAGCTCACGGCGCATCGCTCCGTGCACACGATAAAATCTGAATGTGTTTGGCTTGCTCTCTCAAAGGCTCGATGGTAGAATTTGGATTTTCTTTTAACAAAGCACAGGTGCTCAACTAGTTGTAGAGAAATAAAGAATCCCTTAATGCCTGCAGATTTTCTATGAGGGTTGACATATTTTGATTCCTATGCTACAATACCTGGTAAAATATGAGGAAATTTTTATGAGCTTATATTTGCCCAACCATGTAACATCCTATTTTTCTAACTTTTTAAAATAAGTTGCAATTTTTTATGTTGAAATTAAGAATGTGGAACTTAAATACAAACTTGTCACCCAATTTGACCTCAAAATTTGAATCTCATTTGCGTATTTGACTTATGAATTTTTTTAATTTTTGGATTCCTTTTTTTTTCTCGAAGTCGTGTATAAAAACTCTCTAACACAAGTCGAACAAAGTGGATCTAACTCTCGAGACCACGTCGAAAAGCAAATAAGCAAACGAAATAAGCAAATAAGTAAACGAAATAAGCAAATAAGATAAACTGAAAAGAACCACACCTAAAGCTCATCTCCCTCTTTTTCCTTTGGGCCCTTTTTGGCGAACCTTTGACGCCACGGCCTTGCCGCGCTAGCGAGTCTCTGGCCATGTAAGTGCTACTGGCTTGACCTCTCAATCTCCTCTACCTTGGTCTCTACTTAATTGCCATGAGTGCCCGGTAGATTGCTAGGGAGCCCAAAGACTTCCACGATCAAATTTCGCCCCTCTTCAGTTCTCGTCGCCACTGATGAGTAATCTATCGATTCCTCGCACTGGAATCTTCCTTGGGCTCCCATTAACACAACCTAAAACGCATTTGGCCATGAGATCGCTGGATCCTGCTGGCCACACGAAGATGTTGTCGTCCCTCGAGTTGCACGCCGCTAGGCCACCCTGAGCATCCTTTGTCCAAGCCAAGCCTCAAGTAGGTCCTTAGTAGTCCATGGATGCTCAAGCACCCCTAGTTCATGATCGAAGCCACTATGATTGCCAAAGTCGTTCTTGTTAGTGATACGTTCTTGTTAGTGATACGTGCTAGAGACGATTATATGAGATAATTATATCACGTCTATTTTTATGTACTCTTGAATAATATGTTATCAGTTATGAATAAACATCATTCACATTGATAATCAAATATGATTTGGTTGTGGATACATTGTTTATATAATGTTATTCTAAATAATCCTTGGTCTCGTATCATTACGTGGGGACAGTAATGGATTTCATCGGCACATTTATTGATTGATGGTAATGTTTCACATACTATAAATATAAAGATATCAAATCAATAATGTTCACACATGTTAGATAACATGGTGTTGAATAGATTTATTCGGAAACACTGCTGAGATTGTTATCTTTTATGTCATCAGCCTATAGTCTCGAGTGATATATTTATATGATCCTTAGACCTGAAATCATCATTGAGTCCCAGCATGCATAGTTGTATACTCTGAGGCTATCGACCGCTACACCATAACTGAGTAGTTATAAAGATAGCTTTCGGGTATGCTATGAAATATAGTGTGGATATGAGCGATCAAGATAAAATTTACTTCTTGATAACAGGAGAAATATCTCTAAGCCCCTCAATGTGATTAGATTGAAAAGTATATGACCATGCCAATGTGATTAAAGAGTTAATTATAATTTAGAATCTATTACAAGATCAAGTGTAGTACGCATCTTGCCTTGAGATTGATTAGTATCATGCGGCAAAGAGATCGACATGTGAGTATATCAAGGTTCAGTTGATATGATCATTTTTGTGCATCCGGGTATCAGTATGTCATCTTAGTAACTGCTATTGATATATGTTTCGAAAAAGTGTTTCCGTGGCCACGGCCGCTTGCACACCGGCGCACGGCGTTCCGTCCCTAGACGTGTGGATACTGTAAAGGCGATCGGCAAGGAGTAGACGTTCGGTTCGGCGTGAACGATTACTTTCTATACCTCGACGCACGTGACATCGTACTCGGCTACTCCGACTCTTCGTCCACTATGGCTGCACGTCAAGAGTAACGATCTGTGATCCCCTTACTCACATAATGTGTTGAGTGTTCATGGTAGAATTTTTAAAATTATGTTAGCATAACCTACCCGTACTCCTTCAGTTCTCAGCCTGAGCTTTGCCCTATCCACGCCCATGGTCGTGGTTGTAGAACACTCTTGTCCCATCCTCACTACCCCTAGCTTCATCAGGTCGTGTAGGATCTATCCTGACCACCCACTCGTGAAACCTCGGTTGGAATCGCTGACAAGCTCGCCGTCTCTCTTTGGTCGCGCATGGCCAAAGTTAGAAGAGGAAGCACTAATGTGCTTCAAGATTTGTGCTGCCCGTCGTCGTATGAACCGTTCAGAACAGATCTCCACTGTTAGATCTACCCTCTGTATATGACATACGGACCCAGCTAGGATTAAGGAAACCTGTTTAAATCATTTTGAATTTGATAAGAGTGACATGTGGATCCCACGGTCCCACCCATTAGGTTAAGAGGAGACGTACTTTAGCATAATAAATACACTTTCGAGTTGCCTTTATGCACTCTCACATTAGGCTCAGATAGAGCTCAAATAGTGCAAGGTCCGGTTCATTACTGTTTAGAGTGTTTTTCCAGAATTTCTAGTTTTCAATAATCCTTAGAATAAATAATTAATTATTAAAAATAACATACGACATGAATAAATCATGAAATGTTTTGTGGAGTATGTTAATTTTTAGGACTTAATAAAAATACCAAACCTCAAGATAAAGTGCGCAATAAATTATCTAAAATACAAAACCCCCTCGTAAGCTTAATAAGCAATTCCCAACATTTAATTAAATGAGTATTTTTAATTCTAAAAATGTATATTAATTATGGGGATCCCACTTAAGGGTAACTAAGTACATTTCTAAACATTGCATCACATGCACGGATCTCGAGAATTTTCATCGAATCTCCTTGATATATGTATAAAGAAAAAAATACAAATTATAGAAGAGAAGGTGTGCGGGAAGTTGCGGTCAATCGTAGACCTAGGCTCTGTTTCTTTCAGCTGTTTCTGGCGGTTAGCGGTTTTACTGTAGCAAATTTATAAGTTTTAAAAAAAATGTTTAAATGAGCCTAAAAAGATAATCTTAAAAATAACAAATTTTACTGTAGTGAACCGCCGACCGCCGGCCGCTGGCCACCGCGAAAAGGAATGGAGCCCTAAGAATGCATCCATGCATGATGCTTGAATTTTTCCAAATGTTTATTAGATGAATTTCTACCTTTAGACCCAAGAAACCTAGAACAGTAGTTTCAAGGACAAGTGCAAGACCTCGATTCACACCATCAAGGCGAGTCAACATCATAGTCCATGTTTACTTCCCAACTTTTATGAAATGTTTGTCTTGATTTAAATTATAAACTTGCATGCTTTAAGTATATGCTGGCAAATATCTTGCTGATTGGGTGCTTAATTAGCTATCCGCAGCTTGATAATCATGTTATTTGCCTGCCATGTTCCCTTGAGTGCTTGTTTATCTTGTCTTTGATTGCCTAATTAAGGCTAACTACTAGTTTGGTCGTCTACTAGGATGTCATGGGTAAAATTAATTAGACATGCGTAGCTACTAATTATAATTGGTACATAACTACCACAAATCAGTGAACTACAGTTCAGCAATATTATATTGACAATACTCGAGATCGAAAATTGAACTTGCTATGGGATTGAACCAATATCAGATTGTCGAATTGGGTAACGGGACCTAGGATGGGTGAAAGCTAGCATCGAAGTGGGATTGGATTGTGATATGAACTTGGAATGGTTCAAGTGAGATGGACTTCTACTTTGTATTTGGATCATGGAATTGGTGTAAGGTTGGAGATGGATTTCCACGAGGGACAGGGACTGATCAGATCGACATAATTAATTAATTAAATTTTGGATGGGAGGCCTTGAGTTAGGTAGTGTTTCTTTCAGCGTTTGCGTTTACGTTTACTTATAAGCTGAAAATTTGTTATTTTTGTACAAATCAAACGGTTTGACGTTTAGTAGCCAATTTTTGTAGGTCTTACTATTTCTTCTCAAAGCTCTTAAAACCATTTTTCTATTATTTTTTGATCCCTCGGATATCCTTATCGAGGAGCTACAAATTTCCATCTTATAAGCAAACGCATCCGCAACCGCACCGCTGAAAGAAACACTACCTTGCTGGGTTTGGTCAGATGGACTTGACCAAGGAATTAAACTTGGGGCAATGAGGTCCCGGTTTAATTATGAATAGGGTAGGTGGAGAATGGACATTCACTCAGTGGAGTGAGGATGTGTGCAACCATGCGGCTGCCGAGCGCTGTAGCTGAAATCAGTGGAGTAGGGTGACTCCATATACAACTCAATGCCATCTTGCGGGAATGAAATGGTGGGGGCGAAATAGAATGGATTATGGTACCTAGAATGGGGAATGGGCAGATGGACTTGACCTAGGAACTAAAATTTGGGCAGCGAGGTCCCAATTTAATGACTGTGGTGATTGGTAATTGTTGACATTGGGGGAAATGGCACAAGGAATGGTGGCCATAACGTCTATTAGTTGGGATTGGTTAGTGGTAACCTGACATTACCAAAATATGATGGGCTTGCCATGATAATGTATATGTGGGGTTGTCCTTTTCCCACCACTTGATCTGCACTAGTCTCTGGATTAGTACAGTAGTGTACACCATTTACATAGCCAGATCATTTCATACAAGCGGAAGACTTATATTACACAAAGTTCCTGTTTTAAGCTCGAGAATTAATAAGTATTACAGCACGGTACATTGGCTCAAAATAGTCCAAGAACAATAAAAGATCAGAGTGCGATTAAAAGATCCAAAAGAGTCTCCTGCCGGTTATGCCTAAGTAGTCGACTGGAGAGACGCACTAAGCCTCGTCCTGATCGTTAGCACACTCCTGAGCACCATTTTCATGGCAGACGTAGTGGTCTTGCTCATACTCAACATCTAAAAGAGTGAGTGTGGGCGAGGTCACTGTCATCCAAATAATAGTGAGTTAACACCCAACCTAATGCCATTAGTGCTAAAGGTTCCAAAGGAAAGGTTGGGGTTTGTTTATTTGCAGAAAGCAAATTTTAAATATTAAAAAACTATGACTTAGCAGTTTTAACCTAAAGTTCTACTAATTATTAGTTCAAATTTCAGTTTCCCAATCCATATCACAATCCCATCCTAAAAAATTCCTTGAGACACCCGCCATTATGTTCGGGTTTAGCGCACCATTGTGAATCTTCGTGCCACGAGGTGCCCGTTCTTCCCTAGCCGGGTTGCCAAGCCCGCACTAGAGTCATGGCCCCTTGTGACGTAAGACCTAGATTATCCCTCGAATGACGACATGAGCCTATCTTCAACTCTGGATAGGGATTATCTAGGACGGCATCCAGCAAAGTCTCTGGGCCCCACGCCCGCACTACCATGCAATGACCACGTGTTGTGCAGGAACCCCTCTGGGCAGCATAAAGCTATGCGAAAAAAACTCGCGCTTTGACTAGCACAGCCGTCCATGGCTGCCCAGAACGCTTGGAACTCACGTTGTGCAGGAACCCCTCTGTGGGCAGCATATAGCTACGCGAAAACAACTCGCGCTCCGACTGACACAGCTGTCTCTGGCTGCCCAGCACCATTTCCGTGGTCTAGCTTTCCTTCTCTCGCTATCATTCTTTCCATGTGCCCTGCACATGTTGTGCCAGAACCACCCTGTGGCAGCGATTGGCAGCACACGTGTTGCCCCGTGCTCCTCTCAGCACCATGTTGGAACCGATAGCCCTCTTCAAACCATGTAGCCCAGCTACTACACACCATTATCCACATGCGAAACACATCGTGTTCCCAATCACACACTGCTTGGTATGGTAGGCCCAATTTCCGATTAACCATGTTCAATATGTCATCATGTCCGGTGAATGTCGATTCACCGTTCCAAGAAAACTAAGCCTAAAATTAATAATTGGATCTAAGCAATGTCTAAGCAAGATTTTAACCATGACTTAAGAGTCTAAAGCATTTTGTTTAACCTAACCAGGCTATTAAGAGTGATCATCAAGGCAATCAATAATAAAGTCAAATGACGGATGATTTCATCAAGGCAAGATCATCATGGTAAAACAATAACAAGAAATACACAGAACATGATATATCATGATAAAGCAAGTAGGCGTAATTATTTAAAGAGAGCATGCAATTTGATACTTTAAATGAAATACTTTAGAAAAACTTGGTAATCAACATGATCTAGCTGAATGTTAACTCGGCTTGATCACGTGAGTGAAGGGATCTTCTTCTTTGTTCTTCAAATTGCTCCTCGTGCTCCTCGGTGTCTATTAATTGAAGAACAAATAAATAAAACACCATTATGCAGCGAAGGCATGAGATATGAAATGCTGTAGCGCTTAGTCTAACGTTAAGTCAACTGTTGTTAAGTCTTATCTCTAGGTATCAAGGAAGTTCCATGAGTCTACTCATGTTTGATAGTCTCTGAAAAGATAACGGTGGTGTGGTTGATGGGTAGTTTATGATGATGATGATCTGATAAATACCTTAATCATAACTTTCCATAATATAGAATATGTCTAAAATAAACTTTAAATCGAAGTATTTCCTAAAAATAAAAGCATCTTTGTTACGGTGGTATAATTAGTTGAGTTTAATTTTAATAAAAAAGATAATTGCCTAAAGAGGGTTTTACATTACTCTAATTAGGCAATAATGTATAAATGCCAAGCTAAATAAAGTTTCAATATTTTAATAATTTCTTCAAGGGTTAACTATGTTTTTGCAAGAAGTTGAGATTTAATTGAAGCCATTTGATATTTGAAATAAATCAAATTAAGTTTCTATTTTATTAGCATTATAAGGAAAATAGTAAAAGCTACCTATTTTAATTATTCAAGGGCAATATTGATCCTAAAATTGTACAATAAATTTATTAAATTCTCAAATTGTATTTATGCTCGCTAGAATTATCATGATTTTAGGAACTTAATGATTAATTTAATTAAATGAATAAAGCTGTTTTTGAGATTATTCAATAACGGAATAAATAGGGCTTTGGAGATAAAAATAGGTGCCTTAGGTGGGATTCTATTAACAAATAAGGTTTGTTATTTTTCATGGGATGAATACCTTCGGTTGTAGTTATAGGGAAATCATCAATATTTTTAGAGAAAAATCAATATATTTTGTGAGTAGCAAAAGCTTCCATTTAAACTACTCATAGTTTGGAAAATCTTTTATAATAGAAACAAAAATGGAACAGTTGGTCTTATTTACTTAAAAGGGTTCAATGTTGTCATAATTGTCCTTAGGCATTAACTTAAGTTTTAGAGTGCAAGAGCAATTTTAAAGTTAAACAAATAGCTAATCGATTTTAATATTACAAGAAAAAGGCTAGATTTAAGGATTGTGTCGGCGGTTGGGAGTTCGGGCTCCCAGGTGCTGAGCTTACTTATAGAACTGAGAAACAACAGGCCCCTTTCCGTGCTGGGCAAGGACTTCGGGATGCGGTAGGCTTCGGAGGATACGGCTTCGGGAGATACTAGGGCCGCCTAAACAATACATCGGGCTGGCTGGGCGAGAAAGGGTGACGTCGTAGTGGTTTTTACCCTGGTTCAGGCCTCCCACTATCAAGATAACAGCCTTACTTCCAGCCTTGCTTGGTAGAGAAAAAGAGTATGTACAAGGGACGGGCGACTGAGCCATAGGCGGATCGGTCGCTCCTAAATAGAATACAAGTTGTGTTCACGAACCAGGAACAAATATCCTATGTGTATGTTGGAGTTATCTGTGTCTGAACGAATTGCGTGAATCGATCTTCTCCTTTTCCTTTTCTTTTTCTTCTTTGGCGACCTGTAACAACGGGCCGCTATTTACCTGCGCCGGGAGATGGCTGCCCCCGATTATACGCCAGGTACGTGTGACGGACCGCGGGACAGAGTGCAACTATAGCGCATTGGGGCTGACAGTAGACCATGCTGCCCTCCATGTCGTGACGCCGGAACAGTGCGGACGGGACTAATGCGACAGTCGCTTTTGACCTCTACGCCTTGGGACCGGTCCGCTATGCAGGTAGACGGGTGCACGTGGCCTCCTGCCATGTGTTCGTACAAGCAAGGGCTCACTCGGGGGAGGCGTCTGAGTAGTGAGGTTGCTCGGGGCAAGGCCGTTCAGCCCGAGCGGTAGCTCTTACTCGTGGCTGAGCAACTACAGATGGTCGATCCCTGCTAAGCACGTGCTTAGGGTCACTCGAGGGTGTCTTAAAACTAGGGGCATAATCTGAAACCCCAACAGCTAGCCCCCAAGGCTCAAAAAGGGAGTAGCTTCCCCTTGAATCTTTAAAACAATCTTCAGAGGGATATTCTGGCATCGGAACTCTAATGCCGCAAAGGGCCAGGATAAGATCTTCAAAGGTGCTCTGACCGTCACGTAGGGAGCAGGCACGCGCCCGCCGATTAGGTGTTTGGGAAATCAATGCCGATGAACTTCCGCGCGGGAGGGGAGGTCGACCGGTTGCCGCCGGTTAGGCTTCCTCTCGATATGGACTCGGTCCACCATGGGCGTGAAACCAGATCCACGCCAGTCTATAAAAGCAGGCGGAGTGAAGCCTAGGCACCGTACACCCAAGCTCCAAAGACGCAAAGCTGTCTTCCTCTTCCACTATGATGATGAAGCGGCCATTGACCACGATCGCCGGAGGATCATTGGAGAACTACGGCGCGAGAGCAGCGATAGCGATGCGCTCTGGCGCGGGCGATGGCGAGGAGATCATCACCGGCGAGAGCGGCAGAGCGGGAGGCGAATGATGCGCGATTGCCGGCGTCCTCGTCGAAGAAAATGTCGCGGGGTGGCGAAAGCGAGGAAGAAGTCGAGGTCTCGCCGTCCTTGTGGCGAAGAAGCCCGGCGGTGCGAGACTGCTGCTGTTGAGGCAACAACTAGCGCCAAGGCAGAGGTGGAGGCCGTCTGCGACGTCGAGGAGCCCGAGCCTAAACCTGAGCCCGTCTGCTCCGCTGGCAGCAACAGCAGCGGAAGCGATGGCCTAGGCGGGTGCTTCCCAATCTCTTGTGCCGGCTGGCCGGGGAAGCGCCATAGCTTAGGCTAGGCTAGGATAGGCTAGTTGATGGGAGAGGGTATTAACCCTCTTCGGTGAGCTAGATATCCAAATCCAACCTACTGGGGTGGATTTGGATACCTTGCATCATTAGTCCCGTAGAGCATAGAATTTTGTCTCTTTATTTTGAAATCAGATCTTGTTTGCTCCGCATTTGTAATCAGCCCGTGAATCAAGAAATGAAACAATCCTTTCTTAAATCTTGTTTTGACATACCGTTTAGCCGACCGCGTCTGCCGATCTTAGCCCTAGGAATCATGACCTGCAAAAACGCAGGCCTCGGTCCACTAAAACATAGGAAGAGGACGATCGGGAGCGAGCTCGTTCCTGAACAAAACTTCACGAAACGGCCTTATTCTCCTCGGGTAGTGCCTCCGAGGCATACTATTCATCTCGAGTATGTTTCGAGGTACTTTGTCTACCGAGCAACACCTCGGGTGGCGAGCAAAGGCCAACCGAGCAACACTGGGTTGGCGAGTAAAGGCCACCCAAGCAACACTCGGCCGAGCAAGGGCCACCCGAGTAACACTGCCGGGCTGGCCGAGCAAAAACTACCTAAGCAAAACTTCGGCTGGGCGAGCAAAGGCTATCAGAAACACCGAATTGGCCGAGCAAAGAACACCGAGCAATACTTGGGTTGGCCGACCAAAGGCCACCGAGCAACACCTCGGGCTGGCCGACCAAGGGCCACCGAGCAACACCTCGGCTGGCGAGCAAAGACCACCGAGTAACACTTCCATTTGGTGAACAAAGGCCATGCAAGCAACACCGGATTGGCGAGCAAAGGCCACCGAGCAATACCGGGTTGGCGGACCAAGGGCCACCCAAGCAACAATACGGGCTGGCGAGCAAAGGCCACTGAGCAACACCGGGTGGAGTCATAGCGTCGGATCCTAGCGATTACTTTCCTTGGTAAATCGTCATTCTTGTGCGGTCACAGACCGCGCGTCGCCTGTTGGCGCCGAGGCGGTTTTACCACGGGTGATAAAATTCCCACTTCTCCACTACTCCACTCCTATATCCGATTTCTCCGCTCCCTCGCTACTTCTTCGCTCCCTACGCTTCCTACTTCCGGCTTCCTTCGATTCTTCCTTCCTTCTCTCCCTTGATCCTTTCTTCCTTCTCTCCTTCACCAAGGCCAAATTTGTCCCTACTAGGACTACTAGGACCCGGCTTAGGGAACTGGAGGCGCAAGGTCATCTTGACCCCAAGTCATGGCGCATCCCTGGCCGCGAGGCTCTCCCCGTGCCGGCGGCGGATGAGTTCGTGAGCTGTGAACTATTCACCGTTAATGGGTCCACACCCCGGAGTTCGAGTTCGTGGCCGCTGTTCTCGCGCATTGCGAGATTGAGATTACAAAACTCAACCCTAACTCCATCCTCATCCTCGCCATCTTCTCCCACCTTGGCAAGGGCTTTATGGGCGTCCAGCCTATGGAAAGTCTCTTTCTTCACTTCTGCATGCTTCCCCGCATCAGGAGCGCGTTGGCAGTGGGGCGCAAGTACTTCCGGCTGTGAAACTTGTAGCTCTACACCTACCCGGTGTTTGCACTCAAAGACTCTGTCTCTAGCTAGACAGAGTGATGGTTCTACGCCAAGTAGGGGACGGACTGCTACTTCTCCTTCCGCCATGAGCAGCCGGAGAAGAAGGACCTCCCGCGGATGCGCGTGGAGCTGGACGAGGAGAGGATACTCAGCACCATCCAGGTGTTGAGCGACAACAGGCTGACGTGGCAAGCAATTGCCCGGGACTTCATTAAGAACCGGGTAAACCCACAGCTGCGAGAGCACCCGTTCTACGAAATCATGTCGTGGGACGACCTCACCTGCGAGGCAAATACCCATAAGTATCCTTGCCCGAGCAACGACTTCGGGCGGTTTTCGATTTCATTTTAGCTAAACTTGATTTTTCTTCTTTGCAGCACCCGACGAGTAGTGGGTAGACGACCGTGTGGCCAAGCTGTTCGCCTCAAGCAAGGAGGAGAACCCAGACCTGGGCCAAAGAGCCCCGCTGAACGTCCTCGACCGCACCAATGAGGTAAGCGCTCTTGCCGAGCTTGGTTTTTGGACCGAGGAGCACTTCGGTCCCTAACATGCATCCTTTCTGTTTTCTAGGATAGGATGGCCTTGGAGGCCGTGTTTGCAGCCGAGCAATCTGGCCAGGGTGGTGCCAAGCCCAAGGCAAAGAAGGTCACCACAAAGAGGAGGGTTGTTTCACCGGCGGCAGATGAGCCAACGACGTCGCGGTCGAAGCGGTCCATGCGCGCGACACCTCTAGCGGCCTGTGCCTGGGTGCCACCCCATCGTAACTCGCCCATGCAACACTTGGAGCACGCGGACAAGGTACGGGACATTCACTCCTGGTTCAAAGACTTCCTTGCCCGAGACCCCGAACATTATGCTCGGTTGCAACAGATCACGGCCGAAGCCAAGGAGCGGGCATGCCAGGAGGAGGCCCGGAGGGAGGGCGAGCAAGCTCTTCGGGACCTCGACTACTGGGCCAAGACATTGCACCAGAGGTGGTTGCAGAGTGCAACGGCCTCCAGGCCAGATGCCGAGGCAGAGGGCAAAGGGGACGGGCAAGGAGGAGTAGAGGAAGAGCAAGATGAGGAGGAGGCAATGCTTACGTAGGGGAAGCTGCAGGCAATGTTGCAGAGGATCGCCATCGTGCACACTTTGGCCCGTGGCAAGAGGGCCATGGTCAAAACTGGAAGCTCGCCGCCGGGGCCTCTAGCTTGAGAATGGCCTCCAAGCATGGGGCCGTGGTGGAGGAGGACCCTTGAGACAACAGGCGAGGAGGCCACGGCCTGTGCCTGCCGCGCCGCTCCCTCCGACTAGGCTATCGGAGGATGTCGGTAAGATCTCTTGATCCGAACTTGCTTTTATTGATTTTTTTTCTCTCCGCTCTCCTATTGCTACTTTAGATAGCCTGATGGTGATTTCGCCATACTTTGGCTTAGCGGCGGGCAGTATTAGTAACCACCGCGGGTCCTAGGTGAGGGCAGCAGCGCCACCTGCCTCGAGCAGGTGCCCTCGTGATGAAGGGGATCGTGGTGAGATGCTACCGCTGGGGCGGCGCCAGCTCCCAGCCCCGAGGGGAGACACTGCTTGGGGTGAAGGAAAGGCGGCGGAGGCGGTGGGCGACGCCACCACCAGGGCGGCGCCGCTGCCCGGCCCGAGGCGAGTCTTGCTCGGGGCAAAGGATAGATCGAGGTGAGGCGATGATGCCTCCAACCTCAAGCGCAACTCCTCCTCGGGGGACGAAGGGATTATGGCGGACGTGGCCACTAGCCAAGGTGGCGACACCCTCCAGCCCCGGCGCGGCTCTTGCTCGAGGGAAAAAACATTGGGGCGATGCCACCAATGAGGCGGCGTCGCACCCCAACCCTCGGGTGCAACTCCATCCCGAGGTAGAGGGGAGGGCATTGAAGGCAACGTTGCGGTGGCGAAACTTCGCCGTATGACTCCCACGATGAGAGGAGGGAAGGCCCTCTGGGACGGCCGCCGGTGCCTAGAGGCGCCAGCAGTTCATGCGACTATTGGCCGATCGCATCTTCGGACACCTCGACTGCGTGAGTGCTTCACTTTCTTCTTATAGGATATGTCAACTTTCCCTTCTTATTCTGCCACTTTTGCAGCTGTACGAAGAGGTAATGGGGAAGGTGACCGCCGCCGGGACGGCCCATGAGGAGTATCTCGAAGACGAGCACCGGCGAGAGGAGCGGATCTTTGCCCTCGAGCAGAAAACGTCCAAGCTGCAATCCTCCCTGGATGCAGTCGAGGCCACCGAGCGCGCGCAAGTTATCCAACTGTCTAAGAGCATCCATGTTACGGTGAGGACTCGGCGTTGCTCGAGAGGAGCTTGCGTGAGGAGTACCGGCGTTCGCATGCCCTCTCGGGGAGGCCGAAGTAGCCAGCGCAAAAGCTGCAACCGTTTAGGAAGAGCTCAAGCGGGTGGTGGCATGTGCGAAGGAGGTTGAGGTGGCGTCTGGCGCGTCAAAGGCCGCTGACTGAAGCCAGCGTAGAGGCCACCACCTCTCGGGAGGAACTAGATAGAGAGTGACGGCGCAAAAAGCTCGGCGCAAGTCACTACCACGAGAGATCCATGGCGGAAGCCCGGTGAGCTCAAGCGTGAGGTCATTGCCACGAGAGATCCACAGCAGAAGTCCGGGCCAAGGCCAATGTTGCTCAGGAGGAGTTGAAGCAGGAGCGGTAGAATGCCAAGGCCCTCCGGGAGAAGGCGGAGGAGGAAGCCTAGGCTACCGATCTTGGTGGCGCTCGGGAGATGCTTGGGTTGGGCGTGAGGCCCACATCGAGTGCTCGCCTCGAGAATGATCTTGAAGGCGCTAGGGAGGAGTGAAGTTTGTCCACGCAAGCGAGCTTAAGGATCCCTTAGGGCCGCTAGCCATTCTTGTAATGGGGAGGAGCTTTTGTCCTGCATTTTGTGAACACAGATGTTTTTTAACGAAGGTACTTTTGACATACCTTGCTTGTGCCATGCTTGTCTTTTACTTGTTCATTTTCATGCAAAAGCGAGCAGACAATGAGCACAAGCAAAGAAAAAAAAACACGAGGAAAAATGGCAAGGCGAGCGCATTTTTTAGAAAAACGCGACGATCGCCCCTATCCAGCTCCCACCTGTGGCTTGGTCCTTGAGCCTGGCTTTGCGAGAAAGGACATGGCCACATGAAAGAAGACGTGCGAGTTTTTGCCGCCGTTAGCACTGGTCGTATATAGGTCTTAGACCGGACTAGTGCAGGACACTGCCAAGAACCTGCTGGTGCGATGAGGATCGGCTTATCCAAGCAGCAGAATTCAGGCAAGGCATGTTCATGATCTTTCGACCGTTCCGACGCTCGGCTTGGAAACAACAATTCGCGTGCGGGCAAAGTGCTAAGAGAATTGAAGCGAATGCTCGGACCACCCTGTTTCTTTATTTAACATGCTCGGAAAACGCGAGCAGAAGACATTCAACAGATCCCTTAGTTAAATAATAGAAACAGGGAGGGTACGAGCCGTGGGTTTTGTGACCAAAATCGAGCAAAAGAGAAAGGAGAGACAAAAAGAAACAAAGCCAAACTACGCATAGAACACATGCGACTAGGCGATATTCCTGAACTGGCGAGGACGCGCCCATCGGCAAGGCGAGGCGAACAGCCCCGGGCGTGATGCCGCCGTGACCATGAATGGACCTTCCCAGCAGGGGTAAGCTTATTGGCGTGGGCCAAGTTCGGACTCGTCGTAGAACAAGGTCCCCAACTTACAATGTCTAGGTCGGACCGATCGAGCAGCGTGCTGTGTAGAGCCTGCGGTGGCGGCCGATCGGATTAAAACTTGCTCGTGCCTTGACAAAGATAGGTCTAAGTCTAGGAAGCGCTCTTGCTCTTGGTCAACGTGCTCCGCGAGGTCCACATGGGCGGAGCCTAGTGCTATTTCAGCGGGCAACACACCGTCCGTGCCGTACACTAGCTAAAAGGAGTTTCCCCATCGCTTAGTTGGAGGTGGTTCGTATTGACCATAGGACGGAAGGGAGCTCTTCCACCCAACCTTGGCGTAGCTCGGAGAGCCGGTCATAGACCTGCTTCTTGATGCCTTGGATAATTTTCCCATTGTGCAAATGAGCAACGGAAGCAAAAGCTATTTGGATGTCGAGTTCTTCGCAATATTCTTGGAACAGCTCACTGGTGAACTGAGTTCCATTATCTATGATCAGCCGGCTCGGAACCCTGAATCGGGTGACCACGTTATTGCGGAAAAATTTCTTGGCAGCAACCACCAAAAAATTTGACCTGGGCTCGGCCTCGATCTACTTAGTGAAAGTGTCGATAGTGGCGAGCAAGTCGTGCAACCCGGATGCCTCTAGGAGCGGCCCTAGGATGTCCATCCCCATGTTGCGAAGGGCCAGAAAGGGATCGTCCGGAGGACATCTGTTGGTGATGAGTCACCGAGCATGAAATTGGCATGCCGGGCACTTGGTGACCAAGTCCTGAGTGTCAGCTATGGCCGTGGGCCAGTAGTAGCCCATTCTGAAGGCTCGGCAGGAATTTTCCCTCCTCCTGGGAGATGCACTTGGATAGGATTCCAAGCGCACCTCTATGATACAGGGCACCACCCACTAACCTGTATAGTGGGGCTCTCTTGATAAGCCGGGATCTCTCATCTTCCTCCTCAGGCACGAAAAAGTTACATGGGCACGACCAATAGTTCGAGGTCGACTCTCACATAACCAGTCCAACAAATCAGCCCCAAAGGGACACCCATACAAGTCTCACAACCTTATTGTAGCAGCACATCAATTCAGAAGATAAGAACCAAGCACACAACTAAACAATTAGTAAAAGCCCACAATAGAAGGCAACATTAAATTTTGACACCGTCTTGGTATGAAAGCAAGAGTACCCAAAGTGAAACACACTGACAACCCCACTACTTAGGTAACCATTCATCCAATGCTCCCTTTGATCTTTCTAAAGAAAACGTGCCAAAAGATACAAAGATGAAAGGTGAGTCAAAAAACAAGAGGAAAAATCAAAATGGTACTTCACCTTCTATTTTGATGGCGTCCCAACACCATAGAAGAAATCAGAACTAGATTCCCGCGCCCAGTAGGGGACAACTCGATGTCGAATAATACTAGGTCACACAATTAGGACTAACAGGAACCGAGACACCACCAATTATGTGTCTGGGAACAATTTGGCTATACCACCAAGCGCACAGCCTAAGATTTTAGCCCTAGTACAGACAAAGATGCAAAGCATCATGCACGAGAAAACTATGAAGGTGTTCAACTAAGAATCAGGTCTGTTCCAAACGGACCCAACAAGCTCAAAGGTACGAAATAAGAAAACTTAAGAACGAGTCAACCGCTCGCGGCAGAGGACAACAACTATATAGTCTCCATCTGCCACCAAATACAGAAGAAATCCCACAACTACTAGAAGCATCGGTCCAAAAGAACTCATCGAAAGCAACACTTCATGTCTTGCAATCACTCCTTGACGTAGTGACGATAGGCTTAACAAATGAGAGGCATGCCTTGTTAGCAACAAGATAGAGCAGAATCGGGGTGCTAAAAGATGGGAACCTCGACTTCTTCGACAAGGGTCGAAGCAGAGACACAAGTTTAGAAACCTTAGGTATCTTCCAAGGGTAACACCACTACTCCTGGAATGGTCCTTAAAAGCAACACTAGAAACCCAGAAACAATGGCAGGAGGCAGTAAACCCCTGGACAACTAAAACGTCACCAATCTGACAAACCCACTCGCCTAAGGCGCACCATCTAAATTGATATTCACTATGAGAGAGCCCCCCCCCCCGCGCACACACATAGAATGCTTCCAAAACAATAATATAGAGCTCTGAAGCTCCTGACAAAGCCTCGGCACGACCAACTACACAAGTACAAAATTCTGGCATAGTCATGCCCCCTAAAATCATAACATCAAACTCATTGTCAATAGTCTATATAATTAGACCATGGCCAGTATAATCAGAATATAAATCATTAATGGCATCAAATTTACAAGCGTAAATGCAATGCAATCCCATACCCGACCTATTGTGCATGAGTGTGTCAGGTCTTGATTAATTAAGTCAATCTCACTAAACCAAAATTTTATGTTGCATATTAATTTTAATCCATTAATTCACCCATAATGGACCTAAAGCCTGCTCTGATACCAACTGTAACACCCTAGCTCCTCCTAGAGCCAAGAATGCTACTAACTCCAAGAATCACTAGAAATTTCGGCAGCACCTTCTCTAATTATTATACATCTACTCAGCAGACACAAAGCAATATATACATAACAATGTAAGCATAAGTATTCAAACCACTTTTTTGCCACATTCTGACCTACACATAGGCCATAACCGAGCTGTAGAACTATACATCCAAGTAACAGCCTTACCATAGCCCTCGGGTGATGTCGGATGGTCGTCTTCCAAAGATATGAACATAGATAAAAGGAATTAAAACCATATACATACAGAACATTGTATCGCGCCTTCTTTTTATATCAACCATACGTGAATCTAGATCAATCAGCTCGTTATAGATTACTAAGGTGATTAGGAATTAGTGAAGTGGCATAAGAGTGGTGCTACTCCCTTCCCCATGAAATGCCGGCCTCAAGATGTACCTAAAAATATGAAGGCAGCTAGGGTGAGTTCAACAACTCAGCAAGTACATAACAGAATGACGAACATAGCATCACACCACACTTTTGTTGTCAAGCAAAATAACCCAACATATTGTGGATATTAATGTATCTTCCTCTTAAACAGTCAAACATTAAACATGTTAGGATGGTGTCATAGACATTCCCTATTTATTTACTCAGATAAGCCTCTAACACCCGACTAGCGTTATATAC
Source organism: Olyra latifolia (assembly GCA_036346145.1). NCBI lineage: Eukaryota > Viridiplantae > Streptophyta > Magnoliopsida > Poales > Poaceae > Olyra > Olyra latifolia. The sequence continues at coordinate 24,423,363 of CM070533.1, forward strand.
AACATATTCACCCCTTGTTTAGAACTGCCATAAACGTGGCTCCTAAACACTTTGGCGTGAGGCTACATGCTAATCTAATTCCATTCCCAATACGAGGCCCCTCACCAGTAACTAGAAGCTATGATCTAAGCAGCCTTTAAACTTAATCAAAACAAGACATGACCAAAGGCTAGAACAAGAATATAGCCATCATATATGCTTGGCCATTAATGAATAATATGTCTCAACACAAGAGTGAGTCCGCGACTCAATTATCACATAACGTGTCATGAGTTAGGCCATTGTTTAATTAACACCATCATTTATGAGCATTCCATCAGCGATATCCATAATATTTGATTAAGTCACAGAACACTCATGCTCAAGCAAGCCTATGTATGCACATTTTCATTGCCATAGCTTATAGAACAACTGTCACAACATCTGTTCAATCAACTTTCACTTTTCATAACCAATGCAATGCAATATGCATCTGTCTGTACTATTGAGCTCATATCGGTATAGCTAGGTGCGCACCGTCGATGCGACACCTCGCCCCGTCCTCTTTCATACGGGTCCAATCACTACCACGGATTGAGCCTTCAATCCCGGTTCCAAACCAGCATCAATCCTGGTTTTGGAACCGGATAAATGGTCGGGGACTGATGGCTTGAGCCATCGGTCCTGTTGCTCTCAACCGGGATAGATGTTAGAAATATATTTAAAAATATAATGCGCACATATGCCTGCGGGACTCGAACCCGAGATCTCGTGACTCCCACTCACCCTTCTAACCAACTCACCCACCCACGCGTTACGATATAACTAGGATATGCATTCCTTTTAAAGATTCCTTAGATGAGGCTTTAGTCGGTTAAGTAACACCTAACAGGACTAAAGGTTTCGATCGGTTGGTAATACCAACAGGATCGATGAGCTTCCATGCCGGTGGACTGTACTAACCTGCATGGGAGGAGCATCAATCCGGTTGGTATTACCAACGGGACTAATGTGAGCGATTTAACCGATTGAAGCCTTGGAACTACGAACCGGATCGATGCTACTATTAATACCGGTTCGTATCTTACCGGGACTGATAAGCCGGTATGGAAGGCTGTTTCTCTAGTAGTGAATCCTCCACTCCCATGAAGTCCCCACCTCTAGTGGGGCTTTTCATAGAGCTGGGCGGAGCCATATAACCCCCTCAACGACAGTGTCCGTGACACTTCGGATCGGTTATATGTCTATGTTACCGACAGAGCCTCTTATGCACATGAATGCAAATGATGCAGATTTCACTTAGCAGTCTTTCATATATCACCTTGCTCCTTATCAAACCCCATCGACAACGTAATAAGCACCACATTTAAGTAACAACAGTTAATAGGTACAGTTGATTACGTTACTCTGTTAATTATGCATTTGCAGTTATGCAACTATGCAACCCAATCTCATCAATAAGTATCCAAATACCACATACCTTCATCATCTAGCAATGAAAAGTATAATGCTCAACTTACCATTATACAACCACACATCACATCCACCTATTAGATTAGAACAATTACAGGACACTAAACCAGCTAGGCGTGCATCCAACCAAATAAATGTTGAGCACATACTTGCGAATACAAAAAGAACCACATTAAGAATTAGCATTTATCGTCTCAATGCAAATACCCATTAGAAGTATTGCATTGATCATACTGAAATCGGTGTATAAATAGTATTAAAAGCGAAGCTATGGGACAACTCATGTCGTCAGCTCAAACGCATCCTTATCTATCAGATTAAACCAGCAACATCACAACCAAACCATTCCCCCGTCCATAGCCCATCTATAAGCCTTTACCATCTTTAAACCCTTACTAGTATGTAGCAACCCAACATACCCACCAACCTGGGAGATTTCCATCTAATATATTTAACCAAGTGCACGTGCATCTCTTATCAACTTCAATCCCCTCTCTAGATGAAACATGCATGACGACATACTCAAAAGAATGTATATTAGAAATAAGGGATTAGTTGGGGATAGGGAGTCACGCCATGATCACCATCCCACCATGTACTTGCCTTTGTTGCTGAGCGAATCGACGTGATGCGTCGACGACACCGATCTCGATCCAACAGTACCTATAGACATAACTCCCAAACCACTCATCCGATTTCTACGTTCTTGTACTCCAAATAAGGCTAAGTTCAAAATCTACAACATCCGTCATAGGGCCCAAATCTGATACCTAGCCAAATTAATCCAAAATTGCTGCCTAATCTACTGCAGAGAATTTAATGTACTAAACCTACATCATCATCAACCATCAATTTCTCAAGATATAACTCAATAAGCAGGAAAAATCAAGCTATACCGAACCCTAGTCCAATACCTTCACCTACCTTCTTCTTCTTCCTTCCTTCTCTTCCACTTCTCTCTTCCTTCCTTCCCTTCCTGCTCAGGCGCTTTGCTCCTTCCACCCTTTCCTCTCCATGTGCACGACAGAGCGGACAGGGCGGCGGCAACCCCGGGCGACGGCCGGCATAGCGATGGCGACGGCTGGGGTGGCGGCTAGGGTGGCCAAGATTGGAGGGTGGCAACGGCTGAGGCGTCGGCTGCACACGAGCAGGAAGATGGTGGCGAGGCGAGGCAACCGGCGACGGCAACTAGGGTTGGGGGTGGCTGGGCGTGGTCTCCCCCGGCTGCCCCTTAAATAAAACGGCTCTGGGCTGGGCCGGGCCGTCACCAGGAAGGGCAAGGATTTCGCCCTTCACTTTCAGAGTGGACAGTTCGGTTACTACATTTCTCTGTTGCACATATATGCATACAAAATCTTTGGATTAGGGAAAAATTCCACTTTAACACTATGACCTTGCGAGTTTGTAATTATGTTCCTCATCATCCTAAGACCTAAATGCTCTAATCTACCATGCCAAAGACTAAAGAGTTGAGGACTTCTAAAGATAGTCTTACTGGATGAGAATACTACACATGCCTTACTATTGGTATAGCATAGCACTTTTCCAAGTAAAGTAAGTTTTTCTATTTCTCTTTCACATTCTTTGTCCTTTGTGATGAGGAGGTGTTTCTTATCATGCTCACCACTAGTTTCTAGGTGGAAACTATTAGATCTTGGAGATAATAGTGCCTTTCCAATTCTATAGGTAGCATTACCACGCCTCTTCCGTAACCGCAATATTGGTATCGCTGCCAACAATCATGGTTATGCTTTCTATGTTTTTTGAGATCGACAAGGGGTACTATGTTTTTCTTAAGATAATATTAGTAGTTCCACTGTCTGCTATATACACTTTCTCCATCTATTTCAGAGGGTCTAATATAGTACAACATTACATTACATATGATGCGGGGAACAATACTTGTAGAATACAATGCTGAAATATGCAAAAGCAAGGTCATACAGGACCTAAAATATGAGTAATAAAGTGTGCCAACTCTTCTAGAGTTTACAATACTTCATTCAAACTTTATTCAAGTTCAACTAATCAAAATGTATAAGGATGTCGGGGTTCATAGTGTCTTCGTGCACTATGTTGGGCTGATTGAAGAGAGTAGTGACTACTGCCTCTTCTTTCTGGACTAGTACCTATGCAAATGATTTTGCATCAGGAGGAGAGGTAGTCTATCATGATCTCGGGATGATGGCTAGAAATAACTTCAGGAGGTTTAATATACATAAGGGAATCTTCAAGATCTACTTCATACCCTTCTTTTTTAAATCTGGCTCAGAAGTCTACTTCTACTCTCTACAAATACGAGACGATTGGCCCTAGAGACCATATCTGCAGCACATTTGGTTTTGCAGACCATAAGGCTTAGTGGTACGCTTCCTAGTCCTTCTTCTCGAGGACTTGTGTATTGTACTACTTCTGGCAGTCCCGAGCTCTATAGGCTGCTTCATGCATTGAACAATAGCAGCTAGCTCCTTTTTAGCCTCATATTCTTTAAATTATGTGTTGTTGCCTAGACCATGAGGCTTTGGCCCTTAGAGGCTAATTTCTCCCGTTCCTTTGGAACATATGTTTGGCCTTTCAGAACTGGCTCAGCAGATTATTTATTTCTCTTCCCATGCATGTATAATTTGCATTAACATTTGCAACAATTACTTGTAGTAATTGATAAAGACACATAATAAAACTCAAGCCAGTATATTCTATACAATTAAGTGGAAATACTGCTAATTACTAAGATTAAAGGCAATAAATTAAATAATCACACGTATTCTAAAGTAGTATACTTGCAGAGAAATTAATAAATGCATGTAAATGCATTCAAATATGTGAAAACAGAGTTCAAATTCAAATTTCTGATGCCCTTTTCTATAGGATTATGATTATTCAACAAATATAGCAATTTCTAGGGGCTTAAGTGCAAATTTTTCTATCACAGAGACAATTGTGCGCAATATCCGTTGAATGCAGTGGGGTCCATGAAATTTCTTAAATTCAGGAAATACTTCTTCTAATTCCTAAAAATTTGAGGGTCTTTCTACAAAATTCTATAGGCCAAAAAAAATTCATGTAGTTTCCTGAAAGTCTGAGTACTTATTTGCAAAAATTGTCGTGGTCAGTGATTTTTTTCTTTTTCTTCCCCCCACAGCCCAGCCCCGACAGCCCACTTCCTTCACCTTCTAGTGGCCTAGTTCCTTCTTTTCTTTTTTACTTTTCCTTTCCTACTGGCCAAACCCACCTCCTTTTCCTTTCTTTTCTCCCCCCGGCCTACCCATGCCTCTTCTTTTCTTTCTTTTATTTTCTCTTCTTCTCTTCCTTTTCTTTGGGTGGCCCCAAGGCCTCACGCCTCTGCCCACCTAGCTCAAGAACATCCCTAGCCGGCCTAGCCAAACACAGGCGCCTTGGGTTTCAGAATTTTTTTTTGTTTTATATTTATTTTTTTTCAAAAATAAATAAATGATATTCAATTTTAAAAAAATAAATAAATAGACTCCCGTCGCCAGCCCGTTGGGCAAGAAAATCGAACTGCTTTAAACCGCCCCTCCGTCGGGCGAGATTTTAAAAATCCGCCCGACCAACGGGCGGGCTTTGCTCGCGTCGGCCCGCGTGGAGGTGGGCCAAATAACCGCCCGATGGGAGGCGAGATTTGAAGCCGAAAATAATCCGCCACTGCCAAGCGAGTTTTGAAGTGCCAAAAATCCGCCTGGTTGGGCAATGTTTGAACTGAGGGAATCCCGCCTACCAATGGGTAAATTTGTCCCTTTAAGCCCGGCCAAGAAGCCGCCATGCATCTTGTTATTTTGAAGAAAAGGACACCGAGAGCCAGAGAGGAAGTTGGAGAGAAGAGCAGCGCGGAGCGATTCGTCGATTTCACAGGTATTTTTTTTTTATGTAGTATAAAATTTATTTGATAAAACTTGGTAGGATAGTCATATGAATTTAGTGTATGTTACATTATATATAGAGAGGGTAATATTTAGGATAGGGTTTAGGCTAAATATAGTCGCGTAATTTGTAGGCTAGGATTAGGGTTGAGGATAGAAATAGCACGGTAATATTTATTGTAGGTTAGGGTTTAGGCTAAAAATAGTCGTGTAATATTTAGGCTAGGATTACGGTATTTATTACAAATAGGACGGTAATATTTAGAGTTTAGATTGAAATAGTATAGTCAATAAATTGTACGATTATGTGGTATGTGTCGAACATGGTAGGGTTAGGGTTTAGAAAGGAATAGAAGGGTAATATATAGTGTTTATATTGAAAATAGTATAGGACTTTACTAATTTATTAGATGTTGAAGAGTATTTTATTTGTAGAGATAATGAACAAGATGTTAGCCGACATTTTGGCAGTAGTAATATTGTTAAAAATAGATGTAGAAAAGGAGATTGATGTATAATAATCAATGTGCTAAATTTGTTAAGGTGGTAAATGCGAGACAAGATCAATTTTCAGATCCATTACGGGGAAGGAGAGATTGTGCAAGGTCCTTACGGATAGATTTATCAATGTTCCAATCATGTACATTAGGGATATCAAGACCCACCGAAAGGTCATTTAGGGGGTTACAACATTGGTTATCACGGACGTTTCAACTCAACGAAGAAGAACATGTCATGACAGTTCAGGCATTGGTGAGCCGTCTTTGTTGAAGGTTTTTTGGGAGTTGATACCTGACGAGTACTCGGAATTGGAGACGCCACGCTGAGATTGCAATCGAGCGGTGCCTTCCTCTAGTTCTCTTAGTGCAGGCCGAGTACAAGCAACATGCGGAGGTGGAAGAGCCAGGGGAGACTAGTGGTGCTGGAGTGGAAGAGGAGGTGGAAGTTGTAGGGAACACGGAGGTGACAGAGGACGTGGGAGAAGCGCATGCGGAGACGGATATAGGAGAAGAAGGCAATGAAACAATTGAAGAGGCGATCAGGCGGCCGATGAAGGGAACGAATCGAGTCAATAGTTGCTGAAATGGCGCCGAGGATGCAGAGCATGAGGAAGTCCACGATGAAGATCGTCGACGATGAGAGAAGTTTGAGTGATCGACCGGTGCTCAGAGAGTGGAATACTTACAACTACCAAGATTTATCTGTACATGAAGGCACGCACACACCATGGGATTACCATGAGAATGAGGTGACTCAGGGAGCCATGCACCCGACTAAGGAAGCTGTATTGGATGCCGTGAAGTATTGGTCTTTATCTCTGAGGAGGGAGTTCAGGGTAGTGAAGTCGAGTAAAAGCGTGTACGATGTGATGTGTGTTGTTCCTAGTTGCCCGTGGCGTGTACATGCATTTAAAGGAAAGTGGGTGGATTACTGGGTGTGTTCAATTGTAAAGGAGCACGACTGTCAGTTAGAAAATGCACAACAAAGGCACAGAAATCTGACATCAACATTTGTTGCAGTTGTAATGTACTCACAAATTGTTCGTAACATAAGATATGAGCCTCGGTCCATTATACGGGCCATTGAGGAACAATTCGAAGACACCATAAAGTATCCCACCGCTCGAGAGCTAAGCGAAGGCTTTGGAAATGCGGTTCGGGACATATGAAGCATCGTATGCAAATATGTCCCAACTTATGAGCGATTAGTAGAAAAAATCTCGAACGCATACTATGACATGAAGGAGTATCACGCTTCCGACGCCGACACCGCAAGTGGGTTACGCAACGGTATTCTTTGCGTTGGGTCCGTGCATAAGAGCGTTCACATATTGTCCACATTGCTATGTGTAGATGGAACCTTTCACCTTTGGCAAGTATAAGGGCAAATATTGACAAAGAATTGCCGTGGATGGCAACAATCGATTTTACCGGTGGCATTCGCATTTGTGGAGGAGAGAATACAGATAGCCGGTATGGTTCCTAGGCGTGTGAAACATCTTTGTTGTAATAGGAAGACCAAATGTACGTGTCATTCATGATAGACATGCAGGCTTACTGCGTGCGATTGATGAGATTACAAATGGCTCCGACAACCGAGGGGGTGCTCAGTGGAGTGATATGCAAAGCGGTGGTGCATGAGGCATTTGGGGGCAAATTTTTTTAGTCACTTTAAGAATAAACCTTGCATGAACCTATTCAAGAGGTTGTGCAAGCAGAATCAAGAAAGAAAATTCAACAAATTATGGAAAACACTCGATGAGATGACCGCAGCGTAGCCGTGGAACTGAGACAAAGGCGAGGCGGGGCCACACGAGCTTCAGCCGTGAGATGCTTCTCAGATTGGATTAAGGATGATTCAAAAGAGAAGTGGGCTCTCCTATATGATACTGAAGGGGCTAGATACGGAATAATGACAACAAATTTGGCAGAGGTGTACAATTGGGTCATGAGGGGGTTGAGGGCATTGCCTCTGGTTGCAATTGTGGAGGGAATTCTTCACGGTACATGCAAGTACTTCATGGATCGTTATCGTGTCGCGTCTGCTGCTATGGCTGACAGTCGCTTGATATACTCCGCTGCTATTACAAAGTATATGGCCGAGAAGATAGGTAAGGCCGAAAGACATTGCGCGACGGCGATGGGGACAGATCATCTCAGGTACCACATAATCTGCAGGATAGAGGCGTCGTGGCGATAAACGTGGCGGTTACGCAGAGTGCATCCGCGTGATCATACATGCACATGCTCATGCCGCAAGCGAAGCTTCTTCACAAGCCATGCTCTCATGTACTAGCGGCGGCTTCAATGACAAATCACCCTACTTTTCCATTTGTGTCCGAATATTTCAGAAGGAAACAATCCGAAATACATGGCATGCAGAGATATATGGGTATGCAATTTTCGGTACATTCTTGATCCACTGGTCGAACGATCGTCATGTAATCGCTAGGGAATTGCTGAAGTGTGATCTTGGTCGTCGCCGACACCGTCAGATTCGAACGACATGGATCGGTCGGAGGTGGAAGAGTTGAGAAGAGATGCGGCGAGTGTAACGAGGACGGTCACACTTATGTGAACTGTGACAAGCCTAGTGCATTTGGGTCCTCGATTTGGATCTTTGGGCCGTCCGGTCGAGGCGGATGGACTACGACCGTTCGGTTGAAAATGTATCTATGAAACCTTAATCGAACTAGTTGATATGTGTAATTTACATTTGTAATATTAGCGTCAATGTAATATCTTGACTTCTTGGTGGCAATGTAATATGATGACTTATTTATGTTTATGTAATATGTTATGTTTGCATGATATGTAGTGTACATTGATGACATTATCTTTGGTATATCGTATTTTTCTTTATGAATTAATCTTGCTTGAATTGAAATAAATAACTCATACTTGCATATCTCGCAGGTGACGTGGACGATGGTCGACGAGATGGGCCGAGCCGGCGCAGCGCCAGCAGCAGCGATGGGCCTGCTCGACCCTCCCTTGACCGTAGGCATCGGGCCTACCTCGCAAAGGATGGAGGCGTCGCTAGGTGTCTTCGTACTAGGACACTGCCGAGTTGCTCACTCTGGACGACGTTGGGTTGACAGTACATCGTATAAGCGAACCTTTCTTACTTTCGTTTTTATAATTTAGCTTTACTTACGTCTTGAATGCTTCATTTTCGCAGTTGCACCTCTCAAGCCTCCTCCCCCAGGTCGGATCTTTGGAGGCTACGGCCCAGGCGTTCGTTGGAGACCCGCCCCCGGCAGATCGTCAGAGGCGTTTCGGTTTTGACCGGTCCCTCCTTGCAGCACTTGTGGACCGATGGAGGCCGGAGACACACACTTTTCACCTCCGTGCGGAGATGGCGCCGACTCTGCGGGACGTCTCGCACCTTCAGGGCTTCCCGGCGCCGCCGACACCGGTCGTGGCGGTGGACGTCTCACCCGCCTGGCGTGTCGACCTGCTAGGCCGGTTCGCCGGGTAGTCCGTGCACCCGGCGCAGGAGTGTACCGGCCTTTCCCTCAGGCGGAGACACGTGGTCCACCCAAGAGGTGGCTTCTGCAGTTCACGGTAAGAACTAACGAGCATACTTGTCCTTCTTAAATTACATGCTAACATTGGTGTTTGCAAACATTGACAGGCGGAGCACATCCACCCTCAAGCCGATGACACTACTGTGTCCCGACACCTTGAGGCCTACCTGCTTTGGCTGTTCGGCTGGGTGATGTTCACCAGTACGGACGGCCATTGCGTCGACAAGCACCTCCTCGGGTACGCTAGGGAGATCGCCGACGCCGTCCCCTACGAGGTCCCCAAGACTGATTGGGCTTCACTGTCCTTGCGGGGCGTCTGAGGTTTGTGCGACGCCGTCACGAAGATGGATGCACTGGCCGATCCTCGGTGGTGCGCCCTTCACGCTTCTGTTGTGGTCGTATGGCGGATCGCCATTGGGCGTCGCTCATGGATCTGATCCTACGAGGCGGCGTAATACCACGACACACCAGAGGATAGGCCCACCATGGGCTTCCTTTGGTTTCGTCGGAGGGTACGTAATGTTTAAATCATGATTTATGCATTATTTACGTAACATAGCACTAAGTACAGTTGGTTTCTCCTTTTGCAGCCTACCTGGGCCCACGTTCAGGCGCACAAGGACTACCCCGAGTACGTGAGGCAGGTTGGACGAGGTACGGGGGGGGATGTCGTTTGGACACCCTACGGTGAGGACCGAGTGCTTGCTCGCGCCCTCACGGGTTGTCGTCGCTTATGGCGGGACGATTATCTTGGCTTACGACCCGACCGTTGCTCTTGACATCTTCGTCGAGGAGTACTCACCGGCGGGTGATCGGCGGCTCGGCCTCCACCAGACTTCCTCTACTGTTGTCCACACCGCCCCGCGTCGAGCTCACCGACGATCTTTTCCATTAAGCTCTAATTTCCATTTCGATCATCCGCCTTATAAGCGCTATACACGATGTTTCTGCAGATCCACTAGGCGTGGCCACACCGCCGGCTATCTGTGGGCTCTGTGATGGAGCCTTGGGTAGCCTGATGGGAGGACGCTCTAGATGAATGGTCGAGGAGGACCGGCCGACGACGCGACGTCGTATCCGGCGTCGTCTGGTATGCAGGCGTCTACGAGGACGCGGGTGGGTCACACCCCTTGCAGCGAGATCGCCCACGTCGCGCGAGCCACCGACACGTACCCGCTGCATCGCGCGCAGGCTGCCTACCAGGCGGTACCGATCTTTACCCTTGCTTTTCAATTTCTATTTTTACCAGCATACACCGCTTGATTGCTATGGGCCTATATACAGATAGACATTCTTCGTGAGTGCGCGTCGATGCGCGACGGCCGTCGGCGCTGCAAAGACGGCATTGAGATGACCGGAGGAGAGATACTCGCGACCTTCCAGAGGCTCTCACGAGAAGACAACGCGAGCTATCGCCTCACGTCTTTGCAGCCTTCCGGACGCCCTACAGCCTACACCGAGGGGTATGAACTTTATTGCCCTTCTCCACCCTACCTTCATTAAAATTTATAATGTGACACTACCTTAATATGTAGGATTGTACGGAGCGACGACGCAGTTTGGCAAGGCGGCACGCCGCCCAGGCCACCTTGTCCTCCTTGAGGGTACCGCCAGAGGCTTCGCCGCCTCGCAGATAGCCACCCCAGGGAGCGTGGACGCAGCAGTTCGCCGAGGCCGGGACGTCTTCCTCTGCCGCCGCGTCTTCTGTCCACACCGCCGCACCGTTCACACCCTACGGTGCTTCTAGGGCACTACCACCAGGGTCGCAGCCCACACCACAGGCACCGCGCCCTCCTGTTACAGGTGCGAGTTAGTTTTCTAGTCGAGCACTTCAATTTCATGTATTTATAATTTATCGTTTAGTAATGTGGACATTGCATGGATTAGGTCCTATCTTCACAGAGTGGCACAGTCTGGTCGGGCAGGCTATGGACGACCAGGGCTTCGACGACCTTGACGTGGACCAAGCCGTCCAAGACGACGAGGTTGGGGGCTCCGGTTGTCGTGGGCGCCTCTGCAGCGACTACGGCCGTCCACAGTCGACTTGGCGGCGCTTAAAGCCTGAGCTCGTCCTCACCTGGACGTTCACCCGCCGGACCGCTTCACCTTCCCTAGCGCACAGCTGGGGCGTGGCCGCAAGGCACAGCCCGAGGGTTCAGTCCGCGGGGTGAAGCCCAAGCGGGGACTACCGTAGTTTCTTTTCTTTGCATGTTTGTTTGTACGTTCTGATGTATATATTCAGTAGTTGTATGAACATTTTCGCCATTTGTCATTTTTATCTTTATAGCTTTTTTATTTATGCCATCTATCGCTCCTGATATTTTTCGTATTTTCTGGCCCCACTGAGTGCCGAAGGTGGCCATACACGTGTGAGGGCTACCCGGCATTACCGCTTTCAAATGCGGCCGGGGTGGCCGAATTAGCCACTTCATGTTCTATTCTTATTTATCTTGTACGCCAATAAGTAGTGAACTGTATCTCAAGGCTTTGAGATTATAGTACGCACGATATGAATGAGATGAAGATGGTGCTCCGGTGACATTGCCAATGTGAAACGCATTACATGGTAGTAATCCACGAGTCGAATCCTTATGCAAATGACTTGAAATAAACCCCTATTGTAGTAGGGGCGCTAGGTTTATTGCCATCCACGAACGGTTCCACACGCCAGCGTATACGTTGTAGGCCCGAGTAGCAAAGTCAACTCGCTCCTCAAGCGGGAGATTATTGCGTGAAGATGTTCGATGTGGCGAACGCGCCATTGGGAAGGATCGTCCATCCATTTGGTGAAGCCGCGATCATCGGTCTACATTTAGAAATGAGTAAAATGTGAGATGAAAATGTATTAAACACTTGGCTGCTGTCCGGATGGTTACTCACAAATAAGCACGCATAACGGTAGAAAGCGTCGGCGATCCATCCTTCGACAACTGGTCAAAGTTTGTACAACTGTGTGTCACTCCGGCGCACAACGTGGCCATCCCTCGAGAAGTTTGGGTCTCTTATCATTGTTGGCTCGTGTTATAGCTAGCTCTTGTCCGAATAGGCGGTCGCCGCTGGTAGGCGGGCTTGCGATCCAGACCATTTGGCGTCCACCGGGCTTGTCGGATCCAACCGTTCGGTGTGGGTCGTGAAGCCATATGTGCGATGTGGTATGTCTATCTCTACTCGCCTCCCCTCCTACGAAGCCTACCCTAGTAGGGAGTATACACACATAGAGTCAGAGTGAGAGTGAGGGTGGGAGTGAGAGGGACGCCAGCTCTGCCTCGTATTATATAGGCCGAGGTGTACTTAACGAATTGGATTAATAATTACGGGCACTACTCACCTACAGTACCCGCCGGACACCGTCATATCAATAATTGCGGGCACTCGACCTCTGAGACCATGGGACACCGGTCACGGCAATAATTGCGGGCGCTGGCGACCAACAAGATACCACGGACACCGTCACATCAATAATTGCGGCGCTGGCGACCAGCGATGCCGCGGACACCGGTCACATCAATAATTGCGGGCGCTCGCGACCAACGATACTACCGACACGGTCACATCAATAATTGCGGGCTTTGCCACCTTGATCCGCCGACACCGTCAATCACATCAAATGCAAAGAAGAAGAAGAAGAAGATGAACTCGGTCCATGCACCGAGCAGACTTGGCTATTTATTTCCCTCCGGCCTCCGAGTCCTCTGCGCTCCAAGTTTCCTCTCAATCTCACATATTATTTCCATCACATGGACCAAAGAAGACTCGGCAGGATCTGAAGCAATGTCATGCTAGCTTTTTCAACTCTGTGGTTATTCAGCGAATGTTCTGTTTAGACCCGTTCATCCTTCACGGCTTGTCGCTTTTGTTTGTAATATGATCCTAATATCGCGAGTTTTGCGATGTTACGGGTTATATTACACTCAAAATGTGACGTGTAAGCCGTGATGGATGAATGGGGTCTAACTGCATGCCCTGAACTTAAGGCCTTTAGAGGATTAGACAAATAGGTACGTACTATTTTTTATTTCGAAAGCTAGCATGACATACAGGGTGCGATGATATGGAAGGGTGGTCACCATGGACGGGTCAATGAGGGGACCAGAGGCAAAGAGCGGTGATGCCTCCTTCCTCTCTATATAGGGTGTTACGTCATTATCAGCACAGCACCTGGTTAAATTAGCTCCTAATTATCATTAATTAACTATTCACGTTGACATGGCAGAATCTCCGTCGTTCATTCCATCGGCAAAGCGGTCTTGTAGAAGATAACAAGGTGGAGTAGTGCGGTGGTCTGAATGCTAGCTGCCTAGGAATGAGTGCTGTCCGGAATTACCGCCTTCAAAGACGGGCTGGCCGGCCGCTTTAGCCACTTGTTTTAATTTCACTGCTAACATTGCATGCCGTCTGACGAACAGTTCCTCTTTTCAGCGTCCGGTCACATCGCCTGCAGCAGCATCCATCAATAATTGCGGCAACGCTGACCGACCGACCAGCGATGCCGAGCGGACACCGGTCACGGCAATAATTGCGGGCATCTGGCGACCAACAAGATACCGCGACACGGTCACATCAATAATTGCGGGCCTTTGCCACCAATGATCCGCTGACACCGTCAATCACATCAAATGCAGCGGAAGAAGAAGAAGCATGAACTCGGTCCATGCACCGAGCAGACTTGGCTATTTATTTCCCTCCTGCCTCCGAGTCCCCTGTGCTCCAAGTTTCCTCTCAATCTCACATATTACTCCAGCCCATACACTGCACAAATCTAGTTGTAACAAGCAATGGCAGCCTCCGACTCTGAGGACCGTCCGCGAAGCAAGTTTAACACCACCGTCCCTGAAGGGGTCAATGTTCCAATGTGGTTCTGCGGTGACCTTTGCAAGCTTGTTCAATCCGACGAAGATTTCTCATATACTTACGGAAGGAGGTTCTTCATGTGTGCAAACTACGAGTACGATCCACCCAAGGTTGCCTTTGGCGAGCGTCCAAAGGTACTTGCTCACCCTATCCTGCATGATTAACATATAGTCTTATGTGCTTCATGTGATCTGTCTTGACTTATGTTCTTCTCATTTAACATATAGTCTCCCCACCTCTATGCGATTTTCGGCGGTGGCTAGACACGAGCAATCGGAGGAACACAAGAAACACATCGGCGTGAGGTCCGTTGGAAGAAGCGATGGTTCAGCAAAGCACCAATATGAGGAGGAGCGGGAGAGAAGCTTAAAGCGTTCGCAGGAGGAGTACCGAAGCGACAAGAGGACGCCGAACGTCAAGGCCGAGGCACGAGAGGTGAAAGGGGAGAAAGCGCGAGAGGCACGTCGTGCAAGGGAGGTGGACTGATGCTATCGAGGGAAATATCCCGTTGTACTCGAGAGGAACATCCTTGTAATCCCGAGAATAAAAATTTCTGAGAGTGCTCTTTCTTCAACGCGGCATGTGAGGGTTTATGATTAAATCTCGCCAACCGCATAACAGGTTTATTGTTCTATCTATTTATTTAATTTTCTGAATAATTATTAATATAAAAAGTCTCTGAAACTTATTCATTATTTCCATATTATTATTTTGTAAATATTACATAGACCAAATAACGTGCCATATATATACCGATAATATATATACTTTTATATATAATATATATCATACATATCTTATATATTAACTATTATTATATATAACATATATAATATATTATATACATGTTATATATGGCATATATAATATATAATATATTATATAGTTATATATGCGATCTTTGCGCTACCAAACCATGATGGAGGGTATTATTGTCTTTGGGTTACAACAATGGGCATTTTTATATTTGCAAAATTTTTTTTTGGGTAAGCAAAAAAAAAATTCGGTTCGATACGGCGCACCTATTATGACTTACATTTTGAAACGATGCTGGGACTCCATTTATTTAGTTTTATTTTCATGATACATCACTTATTTTATTCTAAAGTCACATAATTTATTTTTTTCTGAAAATTCCAAAAAATTGCAGAATCTCGCCCTATTAGCGGGCGGACTATACTTATCGCCCGTTGGGAGGGCGATTTTGGCCGCTGGGGAGGTGGGAGCAAAGCCCGCCCGTTCAACGGGCGGTTTATTTATCTCGCCGTTCCATCGGGCGGACTTTGCTCCACCTCGGGCTTGGGCCGGCGAGGGCAAATGTCGCCCTCCCGTTGAGCGATTTTTTATATCTCGCCCGACCGGAAGGCGGTTCAAACTTCCCGCCCAACGGGCTGGCGACAGCAGTCTATTTATTTATTTTTTTAAATCTGAATATCATTTATTTATTTCCGAAAATAATTAAATATAAAAAAAAATCTTGGGTTTCCTATCCTAGCCACCATTGTGGTGGTGGCAGCGGATTGCGTCAAGGTCGACGGCTGGTGTGGAGGCGATGAGCCTCGAAGCGGTATGAAGGTGCGGATTGGTGTGGGGCTCTGAGGCCAAGATCGAGTCGGTGGCGACGCAGAGGTCACAAGATGGCCATGGCGTGGCGGCGGTAGCTACGCGTTGCGGCAGGCAGAGCGCCCGACGCGTCAGGCGGCGAGACGCGAAGGCACAGGTAGTGACAGGAACAGCGTGGTTAGGAGAACCAGGGCAGGAGCGAGGGTGGCAGCGTGTCAGCGACGGTGCTCTGTGAGGCCCACATGGTGGTGCCACCGGAGCGGCGTGATGAGGCGCTTTAGGCTGACGGGGCGTCGACGGCGATTGTGGGGCACGTACGCGGTGACGGCTACATGCCGGAGCGCATACGAGGTGGTGGTAGGCGGCCACTGACGAGCGACATTAGCACCTGTAGGCTTCGAGCACGAGCACGGCATTCTGGCCATTGGTGTGGCCTCGGGGCTTGCAATGCGCCCTTCATGCACTGATGACATGGCGAGGCCACGGCCAACGCGAGCATAGACTGTAGCGGCATGCGGGTGCAAGACCTTCGTGGTTGAGGCGATGGCTACGCATCATGTTCCTATTCTATTTTTCGTCCAGGAAAAACTAATCTATCGGTATACGTTGCAGAATGCTGCAAGTCAGCTCATGATTGGATTTCGTCGGGACTGAGGAAAACAGATCTACTATCTAGATGCAAATCCAATTCCAATAGAAATTCAAGAATACAAGAGAATTCAATTCATAAGATCGATTCTATGGTTTCTCACCTTGCAAAGCTTCTAGAGAAACTCGTGCTGATAACGTATTAGGTGCTGATAACGTATTAGGAACCCTCTGCTACAAAGTGTAGTCTAGGAGAATCCCGTATTCGTCATCTCTCAATCTCACAAACAATTATATATACAGAGAAGAATCATACATAAGAGACAGAGAGATGTGAGGAGCATTGCTTTTTTTCATTTTTATGAAAACCATCGATACAATGAAGTCCGCTAAAATACATTGAAAGACCTGTAAAAGCTTAAGTTGTAGAGATGATACGCGGTAAGTACCCTGAAGTCCGCGTCATCATGAAGAATCCTAATTTTTGGTGCGGGACAGTTGGGAAGTAGATGGGCTGCATTCACGATGGCAGCCTCCAACGCTTTCCCCTCTTCGGCACCCGCACAACTAATGTGGACAACGAGCTCCCGGAGGGCAAGGAGATGGTGGATGCCGAGATCAGTAGCACCAACTGCAGCGGCGGGTTGCGCCTCAGCCACCAATCGGACCAGCAAATGAAAATCTCGCAGCTTTGGCATGGCTCCCGCTTCCAACAGAGTCGTAGCCACTGAGCGCGCTAGGCAACCCATGCTCATGTGCAACACCATCAAACGTCGGAATCCATTGCTGCCGACGGTGATGCTCTCTTCGGTGTCCTGAGCTCGTAACATGAGATATGTCAATACGGGCAAGCCCCCCAGAATGTCGATGGTTTCCTGTCTCAATTGAATCATGGAGATCTCCAAGACTGTGAGGTTGGCCTGGGACGCCATCCACTTTGGAATTTTAGACACTAGGACATTATGCAATCCTAGCTTGTCAAGGAGATGAGGAGGTGCAGACCAAGAATCGAATATAAAGTCAAAAGACTCGCTCAGTTGGTTCTTATAAATCCGTAGGGATCGGAGGCTAGATTTACCAAGTTTGTTGATGGACGAAAATAAAGTCTCTTGGAATGTTGTCATGTCATCAATATCATGTGAACCACTCATACACCACCATAACCCAAGGGTTCCCAATTTTATTAAGCTGCCCAACTCTTGCAAAGAAATTATTGAGGTGCTCTCATCCACACGTATACATGACAGTTCCTCCAGTGCTTGCATCTTGCCTACCGCAACAGGCAATTGTACATTAGGAACATATAAATATTTCAGTTGCCGTAGTTCCACAATACTTGCAGGCAGCTCTCTTATGCCCGTAGAGAATAGATCCAACGTCTCGAGAACATGCAATTGCCCTATTTTTTCTGGCAACCGTTCAAATTCATGTGTTTCAATTTTAAGGTACCTAAGCTGAATCAGCTTCCCTATATTTTCCAAACTACTGCCCAAGCCCGAGTTCCACCTCTGTATGTAAAGCACTCGATGGCGGGAAATCCAAAATAGAAGGAATTGCTTCATCGCTCTGAAACACCACGAGGAGCGAACATGAGCAGTGCCTATGGATGGCACTGTCATATCTTCATGTCCAAGGTAGTGAAGTGCGAGTCGGCGAACCTTATCTTGCGAAGCAAATTTATGCTCATGATCACCAATGCAAGTGACAAAATTCTCCTCAGCTGCCTTGGATACAACGAGATCAAGAATCATATCATGCACTCGGCATCTTGTTGCCTGGCCATCATACTTGATGTTTACCGGTAGGATCATACTTCTATTTATAAGTTCGTTAAAATGTGATACCCCAACTTCCTGTAAACTTCTGCCACTATCGATAGTAATGAATCCTTCTGCCATCCACATCCTTACCAAATCAACCATCCGGATCTCATAATCCTCTGGATAAATGCTTAGATATAACAAGCATGTCTTCAGATGGCAGGGAAGATCATTGTAGCTAAGAGATAAAATCTTCTTCATATTTGATACGTCAGGATGTTTCTCAAGTCCCAAACCAATTGACTTCCGAACACTGATCCACTCTGCTCTTGCTTCTGATTTAGTACTTAACAAACTAGCCATAGTAACTATTGCCAATGGTAAACCGCCACACTTTCTTATGATGTCATCAGAGACTTCTTCTAGGTGAGGAGGGCAATTATCTTCAGAGCCAAAAATTCTTCTGAAAAACAAAGTTTTGGAGTCAGCTTCACTTAGTTTCCTTAGTTCATATACATCACCAGCACTTGAACAGCAAAACTTTGCAACAGCAGCTATTCTTGTTGTTAATATTATTCTACTGCCATGATTATTATCAGGCAAACCGCACTTGATAATCTTCCAATCTTCGGTATTCCATGTGTCATCAATCACTACAAGATAGCTGTCAAATGAAACGGAGTCACAATTGAATCAAATCGATCTGAGATATGTCAAATACACACAAATTGTGTTTATTGGAGGGACAATATACACAAAGTAATTTCGATAGTTAGAGACTTGAACCAATGAATGGATGTCAAACTAATAAATCTAGTGAGAAATATTGATCAAAGTATTTCAAGCAAGTTTAAATTAGGGTATGTGATTAGATACCTCTTGTCCTTGAGTGAATCCCTTAGTGCATTAATGAGCCATTCTTCATCCCTAGATTCGATGTTTGCATCCTTCCCTGTTTTGATTTTGGAGAGTATGGACCGGAAAATCTTTCTTACATTAGGCTTTTGTGACACCGATATGAAAGCTTGGCAATCAAATTGATGACCGATTTTTTGGTACACTTGATTAACGAGAGTAGTCTTGCCTAATCCTCCAAACCCTACGACTGACACCACTTTTAGTTGCTTCTTTCCATCATCCACCAACTTGGTGAGCTCATACCTTGGGCCATCAATACCGACGAGGCTAGCTGCCTCCACAAAGAGTGCAGACAACCGCGGGTCCAAAGCCATCACATTGGTGTCCCCAGAAAAGGCCAATGTATCAAGTTTGTACCTCTTTCTTCTATGGCTTGCCTCAATGATCTGGGTCTTGAGCTCCACAATCTGCTCAGCAATGCCATGGCGAGCTCCCAGATTCTTCACTTTCTCGAGGACATTACGAAAGAATTCCTTGATGCCCGTAGAATTGCGATGCTCATGCTGAAGCTGGTGCATGTATATGTCGACGAAGTCCTCGAAGTCGTAGGCCATCTCCCTCACTTGATTCCTCCACTCCCTCGTTTGTGGGTCTAGCTCCTCCTTTTCAGCCAACCTCTCGAGGAAGGCATTCATGCTGCCCAACTCCTGCTTCAGGAAGGTGATTTCTCGTTTCACACCTTTCTGTAGCTTGTACTCATCGAGCAGCAGCGTGCTGAGCTTCTGCAGGAGGGAGTTCATCACGCCGGTGGCGGCACTCACCATTACGCCAGCCATCTTCTGGACCAGCTCAGAATCGCAGAGCTGATAGCTCGAAACTGATGCTGCTGGCAAGTGCCAAGGACACTCTCAAAGTGGTTCATAAGTTCAGATATCTGATGAATTCACAGACTATGTTCATCAAAAACAAAGAACATAATCCAAGCCATAGATGTAAGTAATTAAGTATGTACCTCGATCCTGCCCTCTCGTGTTCCGTGGACATGGCCTCCCGCTGGCTAACGGTGCCGCAATAGACTTTGGGAGGCAAGGTCGTGGAGAAGACGGGAGAAAAAGCAGTGGTGTTGATTGGGTGTCGGCAAGAACTATCGATGTTGCTGCACTGAGGCTATGGAGAGAGAGCAACAGCACCACACAGAGGATGGCCAGCCGGACGAATACGATGCTTTGTCGGCGAGTGCGTGCGTTCCAGCCACGCTAAATGGCCTTAAGAAAGATTCTGTTTCTATCTCCATCAATAACGCTATCTAAATCTCATTTCAATACAAAATGATGTACGGATAAGAGAGACTCTGTCTTTACAAGCAATATAGAGATTTTCTAATATACCAATGATATAGGGCGTCTCTTCAAGCGGAGAGGGGGTTCCAGATGGTTTACACAGCATTAAAGATCCTCTAGTACCATCTCCAACCTTGATAACTTCATTTCGTTTCCTTCTCTATTCTTTACACCATTTCTGTTCTATGTACTTTTTATCATGTTCAACATCATCCCTTCAAAAGAAACGATATAGATAAAAAGAGAGAATCCCTTTCAAAAATAATAGAAACCTGTTGTAACATTTTCGTTCCCTCTGTAAAAACAACAGGACCTAGAATCCCTTGGAGATGACCTAAGAACATGGCCAGCAGGTTCTTTAAAAGGGAATATTCTCTATATTTAGAGACTCTTAGTCTCTATATCATTTCAGTAAAGTCTCTATGTCAGTCTCTAAATTTAAAGATTCTCTCTCCTGTCTCTGTGTCTTTTTTTGAGGACAGAGACTCTGCTAGAGATGATAAAATATAGAGAATAAATAGTGGTTTAGAGAAAGGAATATAGAGATCCGAATTTAGAGAAGCTCTTAGAAATGCTCTAACCATACGTCCATACACTTCGATAATGCATGGAATGAGATAAAGAAACCGAGTCAGGCGTGTTGCCTGCGTACGCAACTTCGGAGAAACTTCTCAATAGTGGACCTTATGCACGCAACTTCCGAGAAACTTCTCAAAGGCATGTTGCGTGCATGCCTTTGAGAACTAAAGGTACGTAGCAGCAGGGTTTTAAAACGTTTTTTTTTTCTAAAACTCGCCATCCACTCGTTTCAGAAAAACCGCAAAAATCATTAAAACCGAATAAAGTTAAATTCAAAAAATCAAACTAGTCCCGATATTTGGTACTCCCTCCGTTGGGATTTCTAGGGCGTATTAGAGATTTAGATTTGTTGTTTAATATAGGGCGCACACAATTTTTCATGTTATTTTAGTAAGATCTTTCCTATAGCACCCTCATTTAAAGCATGCATGCATACGTGTGATTAAGTTCATTTGAAGCATTAATTGCCTTCTCCACCAATTAAGTTTAAGGATAAATTTGTAACTTGACCATTGCCGTTGGTTTTGGAGCCCATATCTAATACGTCCTATAAATCCCAATGGAGGAAGTAGTGGTTTTGGGTGGTTTTCAGACGGTTTTGATGATTTCTCGGGTGGTTTTGATAGGAAAAGTATAGAAATGAAGAGAAGTGATGGGAAAATCTAGAAAAATCATAAAAATGCAGGGAAAATTCAGAAATATATTAGATAAAAAAAGTGAACGTTTGTGAAAAAATGATATGACCTTTGCTAAATTTTTGTCTTCGGTAAAATATTTATCACATAATATATAGCATATATGTCATAAATGTCCATACGACGACAACAAACCATACATGTCCATAATCCACATACATGATTGTAAGACCAGGCTAGGTGGCTAAAAGAGAGGGTTGAATAGACGTCAAATTGATCTTGACGTTTTCTTCAATAATGCGTCCCAAAAATCAAGAGGATGATGAACACAAGCTCAAGAAACAAGATCATTCATAGATCATTCTCTGGATAGCAGCACAGCCCTAGTAAAAATACCACAAATAAAAATTCGTGTGTCATGTGGCCATAGAGATTTTTTTCTAGGTGCTCTTGATTGACAAAGGCCCAACAAAAAAATCAACTCCAAAGCAACTTTAAAAAATAAAAAGAATTAGTACAAGCCTAACTGCTTTTGAAAAGCAAAAGTGAACTTTCAGTAAAGAAGCATTTTGGTCAAGAGGTGATTTCTCTAGGAATGTGACTCATTTGAATTTTCAAAATTTTCTCTAGAGGGAATAGTAAGTCACAATGCTACACACCAAAATTCACCTTAAGATCAAGAGTAGACAATAGAGAAAAAATAACAAGCACAACTGCTCAGAAATTTCAAACAGAACATTTGCCACTTAGAGGAGTGGTAGATACATAAGTCACGCATCTTTTCTAGTAAGAATCACCTGAAAATAACGATGAATGAATTTTCTACCAAAATAACTAAGACCACTACGTAGAGACCAAATCTGCCAAAACAAGTAAAAAGTTCAAAACTTGATCTTAGTGTTGTCGGTGTGTTGCAAGATGAAGATAAATGATATGGGAAACCACAACATCTCCTAGATTAACAAGTTTTCAGCACCTAGATGGATGGGAGGAAAAAAAACTAGTTACAAAAGAAATAAAGAAACAAACTAGATCAAACACATAGAATATAAGAATAACAAAGCAAAAACTTTTGTGGAATCTTTTCTATTACTTGATTGGTTTTCTACAGCGATATAAGAGTAGGCAAACCTCCAAAGGAGCACATAATTCTGAAATAAAACCTAACCAAGACTTGGGTGGAGATATCTCTCTACCCCTCCTTATATAGGCCTTTCGAGTGTATCTCCATTCTTCTAGGGTTGCTTAGCTTCTAAGCTAATCTATTAAGAGTTAGGATCCACTCACTCTACTACTAACAACCAGCCCCACACATGGGGTTTACATGGGCCACACAAGGCCTACTTAGGCTTTACACAAAGCCCGGTTAACCCGATGCAACGGGTATTTATCCCTTAACTCGACTGCTGATTTTCCGCGCCTCTGGGCCACTAACCCGAACCGTAAATCTTGAGCCACCTCAAGTCCATCTCCATGATGTCCACGTGAGCCTGGTTTGAGCCAACCGTCCCACCGGCATTCTTGACCGTTCTAGATCTCGGTTCTCCCAACCTATTCCCGGTACCCGCTGATGACCACAGTTGTCTCCAAACCTGCACTCAAATGGACCGATAAAATTTCTACTAGTATGTCACTTACCTCCTTGCGAATTAGCACATTAGCATCCATAATCATGCAATAGCATTAATTAACCCAAAATCAGCACTAACCGCAACTAGTCAAAACTACACCTCAAATACAGAACAACTTGTGAAAAATATTTCAATTAATCTATGCATCAAATCACTTTGTGGCCAAACGAAAAATCATTGTCTCAAAGTTCTCTACAAAATTTATGTAGACCAAAAAATTATTCAAGCAAAATAGCACCATGAAATAGTCCGAACCGTGAAAACTGTGCATGCTGAAACAATAATTCGCCCGGCTTCAAGCAAATCTCAAAAGCAAACTCCCTAAACAAATCAAATCAAGTCATATATACTCATCATCACATGAAGACCTCCACATGGTCTCACGGTGATAAGAAACAACATACTATAGGTCCATACATAACAAAGCAAATTGAATAGTCTTTTAAGAAGTTCGAGAGACTTTTCTATTTTATTCGAGAGGAAAAACCCCAAAAGATCATAAAACAAACAACAATTTAAATTTTGTCTTAAGCCAAAAGATTCTAAATAATTTCTTGTATTTGTAGAGATTTTCAATGATTTTTCAATTTTGAATTTTAATTTAAATTTTGAATTGTTGCCGTCCGAAAACCGGCAGCTTTCGTAAACCAGTAGCCATCATTTTCTACAGGTTTTTAAAACCCCGCATAGCTGTATTTTGAGGAAGTGAATTTGCATAGTACAAGCGCATATGGAAGTGTATCTTTGAGTACCACGTATCAGAGCTATTCATTAAACTTGATATAATAGTTGTCATTAGATGGTACCTCTCCCTGTCTCCCTCAAAAAACAAGTATAAAAAACACATAAGGGCACTTTCCTATTTTTTGTCTTCTCTTATACTCCCACCGAAGACAGCCAACCACCGCCTGCCGTGCTCCTCCTGTCGGCCTCCTATGCCCCACCGCCACCTTCCCGAGTGGTGCCACACTAGCTTGAGCGCCCGTCGCCGCTGGTCACATGCCACTGTCGTCAGGGTGTGTCCGCCAGCCGGCCAGCCACACAACCTAGAGAAGAAATAGCCGGCCAGCCACTCAACGTAGAGAAAAGATAGATTAGGAGCAGAAGACAAGTTTGTTCCAATCCTAACCCTAATACTAATAGATGGAGGGTTGGATTGATCAGTTACCTCTTGATACCTTTTTAAGGACTACAAAAACCCTCCATGCATATAAATTATGCTAAAAATAAATTAGAAATGTAGAAAATTCACTAGCCCTAAGTAGTCTCGTGGGCTGATAACTTAGTATCTACATACTATCAAAAGCACGTCCTGCTTGGAGACTAGAAATTCCCATGTAGTCCTTAAATGTCAAATAGAAATTCACATTTTAACGGAGATAAAATAGAAAAAAAAACCAGATGTCCTACGATCGTTAACGACTGGTTTGCTCACCGAGTCACCGGTGCATATTGAAAGATACCTTACACGTCACGATTCCTCACCGGTGCTTAAGCGTTTTTATACAAACTGCAGAACACTATTCTCTACCCACTCTATCAGGTACGGACCTAGGCCTCGGGCTGAGTGGCCCGAGGCCTAGCAATCCTACCAGTAGCACCTGTCCATAGTATATATAGAACCAAGAGAAGTCTCAAAAGGTTCAGCCCATGGTTTGATGGCAACTACACCGTTTCGGCAAGGCAACTGGGCATTGGCAACATATACTAGCCTTACGACCCGATGGCTCGGCTGCGGGCTACCCACCAGCAGCCGTGCATGTTGTATACTTGTATGTGATGACGCATTGGCCGATCGATGGCTCGAAGCATTGACGCAAGTATACAGCACGACGACGACCGCTCTCTGCGATCTGCCCTATGCGGCTCGCGACTTCGTCCTAGCGCATGCACGCCATGCTTTTGTATTCCGCCCGCGTAGTTACGCTGTGGCCCCTGATCAGTGATCAGCAATCGTATACGGCGTCGTGCCGTCGCCTGTATGTGGCATCATCGTATTAGATGACAGCCAAGCCATCACTCGAACAGGTCTACTTACTCTACTTACTTCGCCCTTGTATAATTTTTTATATTTTATATGATGTAATTATTACTGAGATGATCATTTCTATAAATATTTGCACTAAATTAGGGATAGAGATTAGAAAATGAAGAGGAATTTGCACTAAGTTTTAGTGCACTAAATTTTAAGAAATTTTATGGTATACTAAAATGAACGTTGCCCATCCACTCTTCTCGATCTGACGGCTCAAATTAATTTAAAATTTTTTAAACTACCATAGAAAATGATAGTATATTTTTACAAAAAATATGCTCTAAACGAATGGTTAGATCTTTTTGAGGAAAAGACGGTTACATCTAAATTATACTACCATGCTACTATTTGCCGTCGTGTACCTAAAAGAGCTCTAAACTTTAGCCCGGGACTTGGTGAGATCCTAGGTCTACCACTGCACTCTATCCATCTCTCTAAAATTTCTTCACACTTTACACTACGCTCTAAAAGATTCCTTTCCTCCAGCAGCTATTCTATTCATAAAATGTCCGATAAACAGAGAGTGCCTACTACGGATGCTTTATACATCCATCTCCATACACTACACACAACATTTACTGTGATGTAAGATTTGTATTTATATGGAGGTGTAGGTATAAGTGGAGCCGTGGATTCCACGTTTTCAGGAAAGATAATTTCCTTTTTAAAAGGAGTAACGTGAGACTCAGCGATTCGATCCCATAGTTATAACATACGCTTAATAATTAAACCTAATTTTTATGAAAATTTGAATCTCGAGTGGTGGGGTTCACAACCAAAGAACCTTACCACCATCATATGGGTAGTTCTCATATTGTTAGTGGTGGTGGTAGTAGCGATGACGATGCTTTATTTCACTGAAATTAACCACCACTGCTATCTGTTGTAAAAAATCAGTCTTATGCACTAGAATCATCCACTATGCCATATGTTGCACAAACCTATCTTATCTACTGTCGTAGGAGCAATACGCCTACCCCTATGACCTGATGATCCCAAGCAAAGCAAAGGTGCTATGGGCTAAAGCGGAAGTAAAACTTGATATAATGGTTGTCATTAGATGGTACCTCCTCCTGCTATCTCCCTCAAAAAGCAAGTATAAAAAACACATATGGGCACTTTCATATTTTTTTGTCCTCTCTTTTACTCCCACCGAAGACAACCAACCGCCGCCTGGCCGTGCTCCTTCTGTCGGCCTCCTATGCCCCACCGCCACCTTCCCGAGTGGTGCCACACTTGAGCGCCCGTCGCCGCTGGTCACATGCCACTGTCATCACGGTATGCCTGCCAGCCGGCCAGCCACTCAACGTAGAGAAGAGATAGAGTAGGAGGAGAAGACAAGTTTGTTCCAATCCTAACCCTAATACTAATAGATGCACTACAAGAAGAACCCCCTTTTGCCAACACATACCTCCCAACATTTTAATCATGTGTTGAGAGTTAATCTTATAACCACACATGCTTTGCGTTGTAAACTCAATTCGTAGTATTTAGTAGTATTTTAGAACTAATCTCTTAATAAAATAAAAATAAAAATATAACTAGAATATCTGAACAATCAAGTTAATTATCTATGGTTAATTGGTTTCGCGCCAAACCTTTTATCTCCCGCGGGTTTTATCTCCTGCTCCCGCCGTGCTCTACCAAATCGCCGCCGCCGCCTCATCCATCGCCGGCGCTCCCCTTCTCCATCCCACACCGGCGCTTCCCCTCCTCCATCCAACGCCGGCGCCCCCTCCTCCACTGCCGGCGCCCACCCTCCTCCATCACGCGCCGGCACCCGTCCTCCTCCACCACCGGCGCAGCTCCAGCCCTCTTCCAACACCTGCATGCCTCCACCTCCATAGCCGGTGCACGCTTTCCTCCATCCCAGATTGGCGCGCCACCACCTCCAACGCCGGCCGCCCCTTCTTGGTCCCACGCCAGCACGCCCCCTCCTCCATCCACGCCGGGGCGCGCCACCACCTCCCACACCGGCGTGCCCCTCCTTTGTCCCATGCCAGCGGGCCCCCTCCTCCATCCACGCCGGCGCACGTCCCTCCTCTATCCATGCCGGCGAGCGCCACCACCTCCCACGCCGGCGTGCCCCTCCTTTGTCCCACACCAGTGCCCCCTCCTCCATCTGCGCCAGCGTGGGCCGCCTCCTCCATCCACGCCGGCCGTTGCCCGGGTTTGGACCATCTCCAGAGCAAAGCTCCTCTGCCGCCTCTTGAAAATCTAGTATGAGCCCTAGAATTATTCCCCCAAAGAGTTGATCTGCTCTATACTTGTATTTCCAATTTCTTGTGAGTTTTTTTACTTGCTGAATCATGCTCTTGAGATACTATGCAATCAAATGCAACCTTTGACATCCCTGGTTGCTTGGCTCATATATGTTTCCCTCTTTTTCAGATCTGACACACGAGAAAAATCCCCAAAAATTGGGTGTTTGAGCAGTTGAACAGGGCGGCAGTAGTGAAGGAGCCCCCGTGGTGCTGTGCGTGAATTATCCTGCGACCTTTGCTATTACATTGAGTACTTTGAGGTTATATATAATGCTCTGTTACATTTAGTAGCATATAAATTCGTTGAGCAATGGCAAAATAAACCAATTTTTTTCTCATAAGCACATCTCTAAACATGTGCATTGAACATGGCCTAAGTATGCATCTAGTTTGAACTGCTAGTAAGTAGTAATTTTATTATTGGCATGTACATTTGAATCTTAAGCGTTTTTTAAGGTCTCTCTCCACTGTGCTTGTTGGCTGAAAGTGAAAAAAAAAATTGGGAAGATTTCATCAGGGCAAGATCATCGTGGTAAAGCAATAACAAGAAATACATAGGACATGATATATCATGATAAAGCAAGTAGGCGTAATTACTTAAAGAGAGCATGCAATTTGATTCTTTAAATGAAATACTTTAGAAAAACTGGGTAATCAATATGATCTAGCTGAATGTTAACTCGGCTTGATCTTGTGAGTGAAGGGGATCTTCTTGCTGTTCTTCAAATTGCTCCTCGTGCTCCTCGGTGTCTATTAACGGAACGAATTCAAAGAACAAATAAATAAAACACCATTATACAACAAGAAGGCATGAGGTATGAAGTGCAGCGTGCTTAGTCTAACGTTCGTCAACGGTTGTTAAGTCTTATCTCTAGGTATCAAGGAAGTTCCATGAGTCTACTCATGTTTGATAGTCTACAAAAATATAATGGTGGTGTGGTTGATGGATAGTTTATGATGATGATGATGCAGTAAATGTCTTAATCGTAATTCCCCATAATATAGAATATAAGTCTAAAATAAACATTAAATCAAGTATTTCCTAAAAATAAAAGAATCTTTGTTATAGTGGTATAATTAGTTGAGTTTAATTTTAATAGAAAAAATATAATTTCCTAAAAGAGGGTTTTACATTACTCTAATTAGGCAATAATGTATAAATGCCAAGCTAAATGAAGTTTCAATATTTTAATAATTTCATCAAGGGTTATGTAACAGCCCAAAAATACGATATTTTGGGATACACTTTTGTGATGATCGCATCTTGGGTAAAACGTTACTCTTCAAAAAAGAAGTGCTTGCTTGCAAATAATTTTTCCAGACTTTTGAAATTTTATAAGTTTGTTAGGGCTAAATTAAGATGGTTTTAGTTAAAATTAATGAAACTTAACGGTTGGGCTCTAATAATAAATAATTAGCTATAATAGGCTAAGAGGATTCTTGCCATTTCAAAATAACATTTCAAAAAATCTCACATACATATAATATATATATAGATATATATATATATATATACATATATATATTTATATGTATACTAATACACATAAAATGCACCTAAGAAACACATAGGTATATGTATATATACACATATTTATATATGATATACATATGTATATTCACAAAGAGAACAAAACTCCCATCAAAAACTCCCACAAAAATTACATAAAATAGTTTAAACCCTAGTGATAGTCTGAACTATGTGTTGAACCAAGCTTGACCTTGGTGGGACCCACTGGGCAGTCTCATCTCTTTCTTTGCCCATGTGGCCATGGGCATTTCCCCGAGTAGTGGAGCTGCTCCGGCCGCGCCCCCACCTCTCCGGCGAATCCAGCCCGCCGCTGCCCATTTCGACCCAAGCTGGTCCCACAGCGGCTCGGACGTGACATTTGGCCACTGCCGCGTCGCCGCCTGACATGGCGCGCTGACACGCCGTTCGGTCGGCTCGGTTGCGCGAGGCAGCTCCGGCACCGCCCACAATTGCCCAATCCCTGACATTGCCTCGCACACCTTGGCACTGTGCCGTGCCGACCAGAACCGAACCCAACTCGTGACCGTGCGCGTGCCCGTGCGCGCCCAATCGGGTGCCCAGACCAATCCGAGCCCCGTTTGCGAGCACGCCACCGCCCAAGCCTCCAATCAGCGGCAAGACTCCCTCGCGACCGCCGCAGACTCGGGCGTGACCGCTGGTCCATGGACTCGTCTGAGTCGAGCCTAAAACCCCCCGCACCGGAGCATTTCGCCCGACAGTTCCCTCACTCCCGTCACCAGCACGAGCCCGAGCTCCCCGGGTCTTTCTCACGCTCCCACTAGCTCCGCCACGATCCCGCATTGCTCCCTGCCCAAGGAATTGGTCCTAGAGCCCTCGGTTCGATGGCAAGAGCCACGCCGCCGCCACCGACCCGAAAGCTCATCAAATCACGCCCTTTTCAATTTCTCCCTCATCGGTGAGTCCCATGCCGGTGAGTCCCATGCCGATCATTTGCTCATGGAGCATCACCTCACCATCATCCGTCTTTCGCCCAGGTTAATTTGGCCGCAGGATCATCGAAACTCTCTGGCACCGTGTGCTCTGCTCCTCCTCGTTCCCGCCTCCTCGTCGCCAGCTTGATCCCTGTCTCCTCCGCCTTGGCCTAGTGCTCGGTAAGAATCCCTAGGTCCCCCTCTCACTCATGCACTCCTTAGTTTAGCCCCTATGGTCTCATAGAGCCGCAACCACTAGTTCCCGTAGGTTTTCTCCGCCGTCGTTCGGCTTGCCGCCGTTACTGGCTGCCGCCGACGAGGGTCGTAACGACACGTTCTTGGGCTACGCGCGTAGAACCCATTGCGCCCAAGATCGTCCCTTGAGGTACCCTGTAACTCCGCCGCCACGTCGCCGAGACATTGCCGGTTTCATGACGTCACTCCGCCGCCACGACTTGGGGTGGAAGATGAAGTCCTAGTCGTCCGATCGACGCCAAGATGCGTGCGCAGAGCCAATTGATTTGAATCCTGCGCGCGTTAAAAATTTTGTATCGCTGACTTGTGGGTCCCATGGCCCACATGTCGGGCTTAGTGGACACGAGTTTGCGATGGGGCGTCTTCCCTCGTGCAATACGCCTTTTCGATTTACGCCTTCAGCGTGGCTGGCCCGGCCGCGAGTTTGCGGGCCGGCCTAGCACTGTTCACACGGTTTTTCTCCAGTTTTATAAATTAAATAAATACAGTAATTAGAATCGATTTATTAAAAATACTTAATGATCTCCAAAAATGCTGGAAAATTTAGGATAAATACTAGAGCCTCTGCTGGATTTAATAAAAATATAATCATGAACAGTAACAGAAGATTATCCCTCGATTTATTCTATTAGTTTATCCTTAGGGTATTAACCTATATAGGATAAATAGCAGAAATGAGTTTCTGCTAATCGAAAATTAAAATAACACCTAATAAAATCTGAGAAATTCATAAGTGGCATGAAATAACTCTCTGGACTTAGGAAAAATATAAACTTTTGGTATAACTCATAATCACATGTCATTAATTTTTGCC
The DNA here is from genome assembly GCA_036346145.1 of Olyra latifolia. Taxonomy (NCBI): domain Eukaryota; kingdom Viridiplantae; phylum Streptophyta; class Magnoliopsida; order Poales; family Poaceae; genus Olyra; species Olyra latifolia. The sequence continues at coordinate 24,454,359 of CM070533.1, forward strand.
TAATTAATAACCATGGTTTATTAGATTATTTTGTAACTTGATTATTCAAAATTACTACACCTGCCCAAGGAAGTTAATCTCAGGATTATTTCTATATATGGGTGTATATATATATATATATATATATATATATATATATATATATATAAAACTTACAATTAAAATCTTCCACACGCTTAAACTTCTAATAGGCTAGGAAAATTTATGATAAGAGGAATTGATGAAGGAAATACTTCAAACAAAAATTTATTTTGCTTTATACGTCTAATTGCTAAAATCCAAGGGTAAACTATTAAGGGTAGCTTTATGCATCATCGCATATCATTTTCATATCGCCCGCACCACCGTTATCTTCTGTAAATTACCATATAGAAGTAGGATCATGGAACTTCCTCGATATCTAGAATAAGACTTAACGCCAGCCACCGATCGTTAGACGTAGCAAGACTATTTCATGCATCATATTTCTTACTGCATACTAGTGTTTTATTTATGGTCCTTCGAACTCGTTCCGTTAATAGACACTGAGGAGCCCGTGGGACATTTCGAGGATCAACAAGAGGACCCCCACTACCCGCAAGACCAAGGCGAGTTAATACCTACCCTTGGGTGTTTGCTTTTACTAGGGAGAATCTCGATTTTCCCTAGTGCGAGTTAACACTTTTCCTTTTTGGTGTTCACTTTTACTAGGGAGAGTTAGCTTTCCCTAGTGCGAGTTAAAATTCTATTGGATCATATTGGTTCCTAGTTTTATAAAATATTTCATTTACAGTATTAAATTGCATGCTTTTTAATTAAATATACCTATTTGCTTAATCATGATATATCATGCCTTGTTATCATTTGTAATTGTTTTACCTTGATGATATTGCTTTGATAATATTCATCTGTCTTTTGACTTTATGAATGATTGCCTTGAAAATCACCGATATCCAGTTAGGTTAAATTAAAACAATTTTAGACGCTTAAGTCTTGGTTAAAATTTGCTTAGACATTGCTCAGGTCCAATTAATAATTTTTAGGCTTAAATTGGCCTCGGAACTGTGAACCGACATTCACCGGACATGATTACATATCAAACATAGAAATTGGAAATTGGGCCTGGCATGCCAGTGTGTGTGTTGGATGTGGTTGGAAAAGCGGACGTGGTCCGACTTGTGGTTAAGGTCGAAATAGTATGGCTACTGGTGTGATGTGAAGAGGGCTATACGTTCACAGACGCGGTGCTGAGAGGAGCGCGGGGCAACACGCGTAGCTGCCAATCACTGCCACCAAGGGTGGTTCCGCACATCGTGTGCAGGGCACACGGAGGAATGATAGCAGAAGAAGGAAGTGAATGTGAATGTGTGTGTGGACTGGCCGGATCCGAGGTGACTCCTAGAGTGGACCGGACGGGTGTGCAGTGAGGCACACAGCGAGAAGTCGCTGACCAAATGCCTGCGAGATTTGGTTCCTATCACCACAACACGTGGCCATCGCGCCGTAGTGCAAGTATTGGGGATTCAGGGGTAGTACGACCTACGGGCGTACCCTGTCTGCTGCAATGCTTGAGGTGAAGACAGTATCATGTTGTCATCCGTGGGATGATCTAGGTCTTACGTGATAGGGAGCCGTGACTCTAGTGCGGGAGTGACAACCCGGCTAGGGAAGAACGGGCACTTCGCTGGCATAAGATCCACAACGGGTGCGCCACACCCGGGATATGATGGCGGGTGTGTGCAATAGATCTAAGGACTAGTGTGGACTGTGGATTGTGGTTGGTGGATTGTGGATGGTGACAGACTACAACAATGAAAATAATGATTAATAGAACTTTGGGTTAAAAGTTGCTAAGTCATAGGCTTTGGTTTATAAAACTTGCTTTCTGGAAATAAACAAACCCCAACCTTTCCTTTGGAACCCCTATCACTAAAATTGCATCAGGTTGGGTGTTAGCTCGCCAATGTTTGGATGACACTGACCTCGCATTCATATTCTCTTTTAGATGGAGAATATGAGCAGGATCAGTACGCCTGCCATGAAGATGGAGATCAAGATTATGCTGACGTCAGGGCGAGGCATAGGGCGTCTCTTCAGTCGAGTGCTTAGGCATAGCCGGCACAAGACCTTTTGGATCTTTTGGTTCACTACACTATGATCTTTTGGACTTTATGACTATTTGGGCCAATGTGCCGCGTTTGTAATACTTAATAGCCCCTTGGGCTTAATACAGGTATTTGTGTAATATAAGACTTCCGCTTGTATGAAATGATTCCGGCTATGTGAAAGATGTGCACTAGTGTACTGATCCAGGGACTAGTGCAGATCGTATGGTGGGCAAAGGACATGCCCCACAGGTTAACTATGTTTTTGCAAAAAGTTGAGATTTAATTGAAGTTGTTTGATATTTGAAATAAATCGAATTAAGTTTCTATTTTATTAACATATAAGAAAAATAGTAAAAGCTGCCTATTTTAATTATTCAGAGGGCAATATTAATCCAAAAATTATACAGTAAATTTATTAAATTCCCAAATTGAATTTACGCTTGCTATAATTTTATCATGATTTTAGGAACTTAATTATTAATTTAATTAAATGAATAAAGCTATTTTTGAGATTACTCAAGAATGGGATAAATAGGGCTTTGTAGATAAAAATAGGTGACAGAGGTGGGATACTATTAACAAATAAGATTTGTTATTTTTCATGGGATGAATACCTTCGGTTGTAGCTATAGGGAAATCATCAATTTTTTTAGAGAAAAATCAATATATTTTGTGGGTAGCAAAAGCTTCCTTTTAAATTACTCTTAGTTTGGAAAATCTTTTATAATAGAAACAAAAATGGAATAATTGGTCTTATTTACTTAAAAGGGTTCAATTTTGTCATCATTGTCCTTAGGCATTAACTTAAGTTTTAGTGTGCAAGAGCAATTTTAATGTTAAACAAATAACTAATCGATTTTAATATTACTAGAAAAAGGCTGGATTTAAGGTTTGTGTCGGTGGTTGGGAGTTCAGGCTCCCAGGTGCCGACCTTACTTGTTAAACTGAGAATCAACGGGCCCCTTTCCGTGCCGGGCGAGGACTTCATGGCGTGCTAGGCTTCTCAGGATACGGCTTCAGGAGATATTAGGGCCGCTCGAGCAATACTTCGGGCTGATTGGGCAAGAAAGGGTGGTGACGCAATGGTTTTTACCCTGGTTCAGGCCTCCCACTGCCGAGATAACAGCTTAATGTCCAGCCTTGCTTGGTAGCGAAAAAGAGTGTGTACAAGGGACGGGCGACCAAGCCACAGGAGGATCGGTCAATCCTAAACAGAGTACAAGTTGTGTTCATGAACCAGGGGCGAATATCCTGTATGTGTGTGGGACTTATCTATGTCTGAACGAATTGTGTGAATCGATCCTCTCCTTTTTCCTTTTTCCTTTCCTTTTTCTTTTTGGCGACCGGTAGCAACGGGCCGCTATTTATACCTACGGCGGGAGATGGCCGTCCTCGATTATATGCCGGGTATGTGTGACGGACCGCAGGACAGAGCGCCACTGTAGCGCGTTGGGGCTGACAGTAGAGCATGCTGCCCTCCACGCCGTGACGCCAGAACAGTGCGGACGGGACTAATGTGACAGTCGCTTTTGACTCTAGACACACGCCTCAATTGCCAGGTCCTACAAGGACCCTAAAACACAATCACGGAACCATAAACCATACTGCCCTACAACTTAAACCAGACTGAGTAACCCACAACACCCAATTACATCCCTTATTTCCCTACAATTCTTAGACTTCTGCCACTACATATTACGATGTGAGTAGTGTAGTGGTGAACTACGTCCACCATGACGGGGCAACAATTATACCTTGAAAAATCATAGATTAGACCTAAGTAAGTCTAAGCAAGTTTTACCCAGGACTATGAGTCCAAAATATCTAATATTTATCCTAGAGTTCCAAACGACATGATAATCAAGGCAATCAGATATGATAATTGAAGCATAGTTAAGAACAGGGCATGTGTACAACATGATTAAAAAATAGGCATACCTACTCTAGCAATTCAAATAATTGCAACATATAATAGAGCATGAAATTTCTTAGTTGAATCGAAGTAATTTATATAAAACTAGGTAAGGTATGAACTATGAATATTAACTCGCCTTGTTATGGGGAACAGTACTCTTCCTTGACGTCTTTAAATCTTCTCTCTAGGCCCTCAACATCTATTCATAATAATTAAGACAATATATAAACATATGCAGAAAGGGATGATGCATGAATGCACGACTTATTTACGATTAACTGCAGCTAGCATACCATCTCTTGATTAAGATAGCGAGAATTTCTGCGTGTCATCGTGTGCCATGGATGAATATACCCTTAATTAGCTTTAATAAAGATACCCTTGCTGGAAAATAATTTTTAGAATAAAATAAAGTGATATAGTTATTAATTCTATATAGCCCTTGTGGGTTTTCGTTAATTTTATAATTTATACAATGTTAATACTTGACTTAATATTTTTCTTTAGTTATTCCTAAGTTGGAATAGTTTTTGGAAAAATTTGGGAATTTACAGAGTGCCCCACTTATTTTTAATAAAGCTACTTTGATTTCTAGCAATATATTAATAGGGAAAATGGGTTGAATAGCATCTTCCATTTTTCTAGTGTGTAAGATTTAATTTAATCCAAACTGTTATATTTTTCCTAGGTCCACTACTATACCTAGTATTTTCTATAACTTTTCTACGATTTTTGGATATCTTATACTATTTTTAATAATTAACTTTCTATTTCTGGATTCACTAGAAATTAGAATTTTTTTGAAAATCCAATAAACAATATTGGGTTTGGCCTCTCATTATTTATCTTGGGCCCGCTACTATGTGGCCTAGTAACACGCTGCACGACTGCCGCCGCCCGACCCACCATCGCTCTTGTGTGACGGTAGGCGGGGCCTATAGGACAGTGGGTGCAAATGACTGACAGGTGGGTCTCGGTCCCATGCTAGAAACGGAAATACACCATTAGTTGTGGAAGACATTATGAAGGAATACACTTCTACTTAATCTGACATGTGGGACCATAGCCTACATGTTAGTGCCTCAAAACTAATCCGCAGGAGAGATTTAAATCTAAGAACAATGTTGGGGTGGGCCCTGCATGTCAGTGACTAATAAGCATAGATCAACAGTGGGGTGACACCAGCGTGACGTCAGCTCTCCTAGCACTTCGGCCGAGCTCCAGCCAACCTACGGCGTGGAATTGGTGGCGCTACGGTCCACTACTTAACTGCTACTTGGTCGGAATAGGATCAGTGAGCGAGAGCTAGGACGTGATGGCCCGGGCATTGCCGGTAGCAAACTAAATCGACGCGCACCATAGGCGCAGGTAGCGGTGAGCTATGGTATCATGATGCTAATGCAGATGGAGAGGGTGGCGGCCAATTCGCCAGGGGAGGGAGGTTCTAGGGGCTACTAGGAGTCTACCTAAGGTGGCACCGAGCTCGGGGAAGGCCTGACTCTAGTTGGCACCATGGAGATAGCAACGGCCGAAACAAGGGTCACACCGCCCGGGAGCTCCGGTGAACCCTAGGCAAAATTGACAGTAAGATCATGAGAGGCAGCCCATAGGGAGGCTACGAGCACAAGAAATGGGTTGGTGGCTTACCAAGGCGCGAGAGGGACGAAAGGGTGTAAATCGGGGCTCGGCGGCAGGAATGGTGAAGGTGGGACGATTCGGCCGAGCTTCGAGCTTATAAAGGGGGAGGAGGTCCATGAGTAAGGAGAGAAGCTCGTGGGGGCTCGAGGCGAAGTGGCGGTGGGACGATACGGAGCGGTGCGACGATTATGGCCAGCACACGATGGAACGACTGCAGCTGCTGGATTTGGACGAGAAGCGAGCGCCGAGCGGCAACGAGACACGACGGCTAGCCTGGCACGGCGCTAGCCCGTGCGGCGATGGGACGGCGTGCATGGCATAGGCAAGGCACGAGCGGCACAACACAGGAGCTGAGCAGTGCGACGCAGGACCCCCATAAGTAGCCTAAGGCCCACCTAGCACACAGCATCCCCCAGCTGGCCTAGCCAGACACAGGCGACTAGGGTTTCCTATCCTAGCTGCTATTGCAGTGGTAGCAGCGGGTTGCGTCGAGGACGGTGATGCCGGTGTAGAGGCTGCGAGCCCTAGGAAGCGGCGGTTCGAAGGCGCCGGGTTGGCTCCGTGCTACGAGGCTGAGACCGAGTTGGTGGCGACACGGAGGTCATAGGATGGCCATGGTGCGGCGAGGCCAAGGTTGCATGGTGGCAGTGCATCAGCGGTGATGCTCTGCGAGGCGTGCGCGGCGGTGCCATCGGGGCGGCACGATGAGGCACTCTAGGCCGACGGTGATTGAGGGGGTAGGTACGTGGTGACGGCTGCTAGCCCGAGCGTGTATGAGGCAGTGGCCAGTGGAAACCGCGCATGACGCTAGCACTTGTATGCTTTGAGAATGAGCATGGTGTTCCTGTCCGTGGTGCAGCCTCAGGGCTTGCGATGCGCGCTTCGTGCGCTGATGACACGTCGAGGGCGAGACCAACACGAGCATGGACTATGGCGGCATGTGGGTGCACGACCTTCATGGCCGAGGCGATGGCTGTGCATCATGTTTCCCTTCTATTTTTTGTCCAAAAAAACCAATCTATCGGCATGCGTTGCTGGCAACTACAAGTCGCCTCATGATTGGAATTCATCAGGACTAAGAAAAATAGATCCACTATCCAGATGCAAATTCAGTTCTAATAGGAATTCAAAAATACAAAAGGATTCAATTCATAAGATCAATTCTAGGGTTTCTCACCTTATGAAGCTCTTGGAGAGACTCGTGCTGATAACGTATTAGGAACCCACTACTACCCAGTGTAATCCAGAGGATTCCCGTATTCGTCATCTCTCAATCTCACAAACAATCACATGCACAAAGAAAAAATATACACAAGAGACACATAGAGATGTGAGGGGCACTGCTTCTTTCTTTTTTTTTATGAGAAACAATCGATACAATCAATAGGGAGTCCCCTCAAATATATAGACAAGACCTATGAGCTAAGGTTTAGATAAGTGGATACAATTCATGCGATCGGATACCAGAAGGTCGGGAACCCCATCGGTTAATCTATACTATTAAAAAGTTTGTAGTGGTGGTGGTGGTGGTATTATCAACTTTCGATCTAGACCCTTCAATCTATCCAACGGTTCAGATCAAGTAAGTCATTAATTACTAAGGGCTCTGAAAAAGAGCCATTAATTATTGGATCCCTAAATTAGTGGAGACATAATTAGCATGTACATAATTATTAGATCCCTAAATTAGTGGAGACATTAATTAGCATCCTATTAATTACTAGATCCCTAAATTAATGGAGACATTAATTATAAGTAGTACACGATTGTAATTTTCATTGGCACAAACCGTCTCTTTCCTCAAACACCTAGATTTGGTGTGGTGGTCTGAATCTAAAGACGACTCAAACGTCAATAACCTCTATGGTATATTTAGCAGAGCACCAAGGGTGGCTCCCCTCTGGAGTCCCGCGCTCCTTCGAGGGGCTCCGTCGATGTTGCCCTGCCCCCACCAGTGTCAAGCGTCACATCTCCCTACGTGTCCAGTCTCACCCCGCGACGGTGACCACCCAGCCTTCGCACTAATAACCTTAGTTATTGTACCGCCACTCACGATTTGTCTCGTAAATCTTTCTTTTTATTTATTGAGATGGATTGTGTTGAAGGAACAAGTTGGTTGAGCTGGACATTAAGATGGATTTTGAGAGACACATGAATTATGTTCCATAAATATTTCCTTTTCTATACTATTAAAAAGTGTCTTGTGGTGGTGGTGGTGCTATCAACTTTTCATCTTCACCATACAATCTATCAAATGGTTTAAATACAATAAGGGTACTTTCTACTTATTTAGACTTACTCTTCTTATTTCAGTGCATTGTATTCTTGAAGTTTTCAATCAACCTATCAAAACTCATCATATTTATCTAGCTTCCTTATTTTAATATATTGTATTTTAGGAAATTTTTGATAAGATTAACGTATATACCAATTAAAGGATCCTAAAAAACTATGCATTTGAGCGTCGAAGAAGCGTTTGAGAATGCAAAAACAAGACGTAATCAAGTGAAAAAGGCTAAAAGCGGGCTAAAGTGTGGGCTAAACAAATCAAATATGACACAATAGATAGTAACATGATATTTATTTGTAGCAAAGCACATGTGTTTAGCTATAACTTATAAATTACACTAAAGTTCCTGATTAAAAAATAAAATTACACGTACATCCACACAGTGTCTATCTGCACCGCTATGGAAGCTAAGTCCCATTGTCAACACGCCAGCGATGAAGATGAAGAATACGAGGATACGCTGCGCCGTCCAATTTATATTTTTCTTTCTTTCCTTTGTAGTTCTGTTGCAATGTACGAGCATTGTACTAGTTAATAATAATTTCTTGTGTGGGACGGTTGGGAAGTAGATGAGCTGCGTTCACGATGGCAGCCTCTAGCGCTTTCCCCTCTGCAGCACCCGCACCATGAATGTGGACAGCCAGCTCTCGGAGGGCAAGGAGATGACGGATGCCGAGATTGGTAGCACCAACTACAGCGCCGGGTTGGGCCTCAGCCGCCAATCGGACCCACAAAGAAAGAACTCACAGATTTGGCATGGCTCCCGCTTCCAACAGAGTCGTGGCCACTGAGCACCTTAGGTAACGCATGGTCAACACCATCAGACGTTGGAATCCATTGTTGCCGACGACGATGCTCTCTTCTGTGTCGTCAGCTCGTAGCTTGAGATATGTCAATACAGGCATGTCCCCCAGGATGTCGATGGTTTCCTGTCTCAATTGAATCATCTAGATCTCTAGGCCTGTGAGGTTGGCATGGTACGCTATCCACTCTAGAATTTTAGACACTAGGACATTATACAATACTAGCTGGTCAAGGAGATGAGGAGGTGCAGACCAAGAATCGAATAAAAAGTCAAAAGACTCGCTCGGTTTGTTCTTAAGAATCCGTAGGGATCGGAGGCTGGATTTACCAAGTTTGCTGATGGACGAAACAAGAGTCTCTTGGTATGTTATGTTATCAATATCATGTGAACCACTCATATACAACCATAACTCAAGGGTTCTCAATTTTGTTAAGCTGCCCAGCTCTTGCAAAGAAATTATTGAGGTGCTCTCGTCCACACACATCCATGACAGTTCCTCCAGTGCTTGCATCTTGCCTACCGCAATAGGCAATTTTACATTAGGAACATATAAATATATCAGTTGTTGTAGTTCAACAATACTTGCAGGCAGCTCTTTTATGTCCGTATAGAATAGATCCAACGTCTCCAGAACATGCAATTGCCCTATTTCTTCTGGCAACCGTTTAAATCCACCTGCTTTAATTTTAAGGTACCTAAGCTGAATCAGCTTTCCTATATTATCCAAACTGCTGCCCAAGTCCATGCTACTCTCTACAGAAAGCAGTCTGATGGCAGGGAAATCCAAAATAGATGGAATTGCTTCACTGCTACCAAACACCACGAGGGAACGAACATGAGCGGTACCTATGGATAGCACTGTCATATCTTCATGTCCAAGGTAGTGAAGTGCGAGTCGGCGAACCTTATCCTATGAAGCAAATTTATGCTCATGATCACCAATGCAAGTGACAAAATTCTCCTCAGCTGCCTTGGATACAAGGAGATCACGAATCATATCATGCACTCGGCAACTTGTTGCCTGGCCATCATACTTGATGTCTACCGGTAGGATCATACTTCTATTTATAAGTTCGTTAAAATGAGATACCCCAACTTCCTGTAAACTTTTGCCACTATCTACAGTAATGAATCCTTCTGCCATCCACATCCTTACCAAATCAACCATCTGGATCTCACAATCCTCTGGATAAATGCTTAGATATAACAAGCATGTCTTCAGATGGCAAGGAAGATCATTGTAGCTAAGAGATAAAATGTTCTTCATATTCGATACATCAGAATGTTTCTCAAGTCCCAAACCAATTGACTTCCGAACACTGATCCACTCTGCTCTTGCTTCCAATTTAGTACTTAACAAACTAGCCATAGCAACTATTGCCAATGGTAAACCGCCACACTTTCTTATGATGTCATCAGAGACTTCTTCTAGGTGAGGAGGGCAATTATCTTCAAAGCCAAAAATTCTTCTGAAAAACAAAGTTTTGGAGTCAGCTTCACTTAGTTTCCTTAGTTCATACACATCACCAGTTCTTGAACAACAATACTTTGCAACAGCAGTATTCTTGTTGTTAATATTATTCTACTGCCATGATTATTATCAGGCAAACCGCACTTGATAATCTTCCAATCTTTGGTATTCCATGTGTCATCAATCACAATAAGATAGCTGTCAAATGAAACGGAGTCACAATTGAATCAAATCAATCTGAGATATGTCCAATGCACACAAATTGTGTTTATTGGACGGACAATATACACAAAGTAATTTCGATAGCTAGTGACTTGAACCAATGAATGGATGTCAAACTAATCAATCTAGTGAGAAATATTGATCAAAGTATTTCAAGCAAGTTTAAATTAGGGTATATGATTAGATACCTCTTGTCCTTGAGTGAATCCCTTAGTGCACTAATGAGCCATTCTTCATTCCTAGATTCGATGCTTGCATCCTCCGGTATCTTGATTTTGGAGAGTATGGACCGTAAAATCTCTCTTAAATTAGGCTTTTGTGACACTGACACGAAAGCTTGGCAATCAAATTGATGACCGATTTTTTGGTACACTTGGTTAGCGAGAGTAGTCTTGCCTAATCCACCAAACCCTACGACTGACACCACTTTCAGTTGCTTCTTTCCATCATCCACCAACTTGGTGAGCTCATACTTTGGGCCATCAATACCGACGAGGCTGGCTGCCTCCACATAGAGTGCAGGCAATCGAGGGTCCAAAGCCACCACATTGGTGTCCCTAGAAAAAGGCAACGTATCAAGTTTGTACCTCTCTCTTCTCTGGCTTGCCTCAGTGATCTAAGTCTTGAGCTCCTGAATCTGCTTAGCAATGCCATGGCGAGCTCCCAGATTCTTCACTTTCTTGACGCCATCACGAAAGAATTTCTTGATGCCCGTAGAATTGCGATGCTCATGCTGAAGCTGGTGCATGTACATGTCGACGAAGTCCTCGATGTCGTAGGCCATCTCCCTCACTTGATTCCTCCACTCCCTCGTTTGTGGGTCTAGCTCCTCCTTTTCTGCCAATCTCTCGAGGAAGGCATTCGTGCTGCCCAGCTCCTGCTTTAAGAAGGTGATTTCTCGTTTCACACCTTTCTGCAGCTTGTACTCATCGAGCAGCAGCGTGCTGAGCTTCTGCAGGAGGGAGTTCATCACGCCGGTGGCGGCGCTCACCATTACCCCAGCCATCTTCTGGACCAGCTCAGAATCGCAGAGTTGATGGCAAGTGCCAAGGACACTCTCTCAAGATGGTTTATAACTTCAGATATCTGAAGAATTCACAGACGAAGAATTCACTGACAAAGTATGTTCGTCAAAAACAAAGAACATAATCCAAGCCATAGATGTAAGTAATTAAGTATGTACCTCCTGCCTTCCTCGTGTTCCGTGGATATGCCCTCCCGCTGGCTAACGGTGCCGCAATAGACTTTGGGAAGCAAGGTCGTGGAGAAGACGGGAGAAAAAGCAGTGGTGTTGATTGGGTGTCGGCAAGAACCATCGATGTTGCCCACACTGGATGGCCAGCCGGACGAATACGATGCTTTGTCCACACACCATACATGTTCACAATCCACATACATGATGAAGAAATAATATACTATAGGTTCATACATAACAAAGCAAATTGAATAGAGTCTATTTAGAAGTTGAGAGATTTTTCTATTTTATTCAAGAGAAAAAACCTCAAAAGAGCATAAAATAAAAACAATTTAAAATTTATCTTAAGCCAAAAGATTCTAAATAATTTCCATTTTTTTAGAGATTTTCAATTATTTTTCAATTTTGAATTTTAATTTTAATTTTGATTTTTTGTCGTCCGAAAAACCGGCAGCTTTAGTAAACCAATAACCATCGGTTTCTACCTGTTTTTAAAACCCTGCATAGCAGTCTTTGAGGAAGTGAATTTGCATAGTACAAGCGCATATGGAATTGTGTCTTTTTGAGTACCTTATATCAGAGCTGCCGCTAGTATGATCGCCCGTCGCCGCGCTGGTCACATGCCACTGTCGTCGCGGTGTGCCCGCGAGCTGGCCAGCTGCTTAGCCTAGAGAAGAGAGATTAGAGGAGAAGACAAGTTTGTTCCAATCCTAACCCTAATACTAATACATGGATGGTTGGATTGAGTTATCTGGTAGTCCGATACCTCTTGATATCTTTTTAAGAACTATAAAAACCCAAGATGCATATAAATTATACTAAAAATAAATTTAAAATGTAGAAAATTCACTTGCCCTAAGTAGTCTCGTGGGCTGATAACTTAATATCTACGTATTATCAAAGACACGTTCTGCTTGGAGTCTAGAAATTCCCATGCAGTGCTTAAATGTCAAATAGATATTCCCATCCTAACGGAGATAAAGTAGAAAAAAAAAGGAGATGCTAAAGTTGTTAAACCAGATGCTAAACCAGACTAGAAATTCCCCATGCAGCCCTTAAATGTCAAATAGATATTCACATGCTAAGGGAGAAAGTAGAAAAAAAAAAACAGATGCTAAAGTTGTTAAACCAGATGCTAAACCAGACTAGAAGTTCCCATGCAATTAATCCTTAAATGTCAAATAGATATTCACATGCTAACGGAGATAAAGTAGAAAAAAAAAAAACCAGATGCTAAACCAGACTAAAAATTCCCATGCAGTCCTTAACAGTCAGGTTTGCTCACCGAGTCACCGGTGCATATTGAAAGATTACCTTACACGTCAGGATTCCTCACCGGTGCTAAAGTTGTTAGTATAAGCTTTTGTTTTCCAAACTGGAGGCTGGACATTCCGATTATACATCCATCTCCATACACTACACACAACATTTATTGTGATGTATGTGAGATTCGTATTTATGTGGAGGTGTACGTATAAGTGGAGCTGTGGAATCCACGTTTTCAGGAAAGATATTTTTTAAAAAAGAGATTCAGCGATTCAGTCCTATAGTTATAACACGCACTTAAGAATTAGACCTGATTTTTATGGTTTCATAAAAATTCGAATCTCGAGTGGTGAGGTTCACAACCCAAGCACCTTACCACCCGGGTAGTTCTCATACTGTTGGTGGTGGTGGCAGCAGGGATGATGATATGTCATTTCACTAAAATTACCCACCAGTGCTATCTATTGCAAAAAAAAAAAATTCAATCTTATCCAATGAAATCATCTACCATACCATATGTTGCATAAACCTATCTTATCCACTGTTATAGGAGCAATACACCCACCACCTATGAGCCGATGATCCTAAGCGAAGCAAAGGTGTTATGGGCTAAAGCAGAAGCAAAGCAAAGATGCATGAGCCAAAGCAAAAGAGAAGCAAAGTTGCTATGGGCCAGATGGCCAGCCTCGCAGACATCTGGCAAAGAAAGGCTCGAATACTTGGGGTCAACGCAAGGATGAATGAACCATGGAGCTTCGCTTCGCTACCGAATGACTAACGATAGGCGGGGACGTCCCTGCACGATGTCCGAAGGCGAAGCATAGCAGAGGAGTTGACTGACCTTGGCCTACGGACCATGAAGGAACGAGTCCCGACTCCCAAGCCCCGTCCTACTCAAAGCGGAGCGAGGCCTAGCGAAGGAAGGACCAATTTGGCAACCAAGACAACTTGGGAAGACAAATAAGACAAAAGGAGCCACATCCAGGTCAGTCTATGTCAAGATAAGTATCATTGGATCCTTGTGAGAGAGAAACGGCTGTAACCACACCTAAGCTAAGGAAATACCCTCAACACATTCACTTTAGTATGACGGTGGGAGAGCATTGTTATCAGGATTGCTTTAAGTTAGAAATCGAAAGACGTTCCTAGCCCTGCTTTAGTTATTCGGTAGGGGTAGTTAAATCATTTGGTGTAAGAGTCTGATTGTGCCTCTGGTTTTTTTAGATCTGAATAGACATTTTGGTCCTCTCTATGTAAATTCTCCCCTTATATAAAGAGAGACATATGTATATGTAACAGGTTCGAGCCCCCAAAGAAAGAAGAATCAATATATGTTGCGAAGTTTTTTCACAGTCTCAAGGGTAAACTGTTGAGTTTTTCTAGAGGTTGTCCCTTCGTCGGGTCTCATGTTGGTTCACTAGGCGTGAGGTTTGGAGAAGGAATATACCCCTGTACGGAGCATTCCGTCAACATCCATTAAAATTAGTCATCAAGCCATTGACAGTAGCAGCTTACACGAAGAAGACAACCGGGGGCGGTAGCTCACGGCGCATCGCTGCATCGCTACACACACATGATAAAATCTGAAAGTGTTTGGCCTACTCTCTCAAAGGTTCGACGGTAGAATTTTTATTTTCTTATAGTAAAGCACGATCGCTCGGCTAGTTGTAGAGAAATAAAGAATCCCTTGATGCCTGCAGATTTTCTAGACCAGCTAGGACACACAGAGAATCAAAATTGATTGGAGAAAGTCTAATTTTGGTCCCTTAACTATGAGGGTTGACATATTTTGATTCCTAAGCTACAATACCCAGTAAAATACGAGAAAATATTTATGAGCTTGTATAATCATTTCAAACCAGATATGCAATTTATTTTGAATATCTTAAAATGTTTTATATAAAAATACATGTAAAAGTTAGGCCAAACAAACATTAACCGGTCAAAATTATCATTGACTCGGTCATAGACCACTTCTACCTGGTATTACAGCTTCGGAAAAAAAACTGTCAACGCCCACTACTGGGCATAGGACCTACACTACCGGTTCCAAACTGGTTCCAAACCGGCTCTAGTACCAGTTTTGGAACCGGCTGTAGGCATCCAGTAGTGATGCTCAAAGGGTTCCACTACCGGTTGACCTAACCGGTACAGCTTGCTAGAAAAGAAGGGGCACGTCTCTACTATCGGTTTGTAATATAAACCAGTAGTGGATCTATTGCCTATCCGACAATAGGGCACAATTTATTTTCAATCCAGGTTTAATTGCAATCCACATTTCAATCAGATTAATAATTCACAGATTTACAAACCAAATTTCAAAATCCACAACTAATTCATTCACAACACTAATTAATTCAACAAAGTTTATATTCACATTCAAATAATATTCACATCAAATTAATTTAACACATATTCACATCAAATACACATGAGGGAACTCAAGTTTATAATTCAAAATACAAGAGTTCATTTTTTCATCCATCGCTTTTTGTAACCGAAGTTAAACCCGTTAGTTCGCTAGTCTTTATCGAAGGGCACGTTCTGAACGCACATTTGTGATACTCACCCTTTGGAGATTTGACCTCATCAACAAGGAAGCCCCTCAATGTACTCCTTCGAGCGTTAGTCCGGGCTGTATATCCATTGTCGGTCCATCTACAATAAGATGTAGCAAGCTAATTTTTAACTAATTTTCACACGATGATTTATCAATTTTAGAATATTATATAAATTAATAATTGTAAAAGGGGAAAACCCACATTAATTAACCAATTGAGTTACATACACTACAATTTAATTGTAATATACTTTAAAAATTAGAGCTAAATTGGACTCTAGCTCCTTCTAGGTTATTCACCATGTACATAAATTAACCAATTAAATTATTCAAATATGTACCAAAAGTTTTTTGCAACCTACTTCAAAAAATGATCGAGCTAGCTCTAGATTCAAAATCCTTCATCGATCAAGAAACTTCAATTTTAAATTTGAGCTAGATCTCTACCTTCAATGATAGCTACATCTTAATCTAAGTGAACTCCAAACATACATAACAAGTTTTTGTAATCTATTTCCAAAAATAATCGAGCTAGCTCTAGATTTAAAATCATTCATCGATCATGTAAACTCTAATTCCAAATTTGAGTTAGATCCCCACCTTCAATTGGAGCTACATCTTAATCTAAGTAAACTCTAAACATACATAACAAGTTTTTGGCAATTTATTTAAAAAATAATCGAGCTAGGATCTAGATTCAAAATCTTCATCGATCATAAAAAAAACCACGCTTCCTCCAAATCTAAAGCAAAGAGGCACCTACATCTAACTTTAAATAAGTGATGATGATGTTACTAACCTTTAAGCATTTGGATTGGAATAAAATCTCTAAATTTTGAAAAATTTGGGCAGCACCTCCCCTCAAATTTCAAAAATCGCCACGGGTAGCACCTTCCCCCCTTCTCTGTTCATGGGCGACAAATCTAGGAGGACGATGGCTGTCTAAATAGAGAGGGACCTTCCCGCTGACTCTACCGGTAGTGAACCCAATGATCTACTACCGGTTGGTATCACCAACGGGTAGTGATCTGGCCTTGGGAGAGTCACTACCGGTTTGTGGTTCCAACCGGTAGTGAAACCGCCCCCTCCAACCTGGCCCTGGCCTTGTATGCTCTTATATCTGTTGGACCGGTAGTGATGGACCGGTAGTAATGGGCCGGTAGTGATGCCCAGTTCCCTATTAGTGGCCTATAGTCTTGTTACTTAAAAAAAGTAAAACAATGTGTATGGTGCTCACTACTATGTATTGAAAAAAAAAATGAGATTCAACGTTTTACAAGAGATTCAACACCCATAGTTAAGGGAAAAAAGTCTTTTAAACCCTAGTTTCACACATCTACATTTCTCGTACATATTTGACATTGCTTTGGATAAAATGCACATATCCAGACCACTTTGAAGGCACTGTCAGATGCAGTTTCCAAAATAGACATCGAATACCATGTATGTGTGTCTGGTACTTCCACATCGATACAATGGATGCTCTTTTAGATTTAGTCACCAGATTGGTATTTTTCTTAAATTGCTTGAACAATATTTTCGTGATGCTCAGTCCGGCTGCCGTGGCAGGCAAATTCCTTGGAGAATGTTTGCAGATGCTTGTGAACAACTTCACTCCACCTGGACCACTTCTTGCATTCATTGAGCAGCCAAGATGGATTGCAAGGAAGAAGCAGATATTCTCAATTGCACCAGAGTTTGAAAATGATCTCTGACACTGTACCCTTAGCACCAAGAATGTTGAAGTCTATTATCGATAGAAGTATGCCAAAGTTTTTTTTTATAGCAAAGCTGTAAGCATGAACTCTGCAAGATATGATATTCTATATTTATTGTAATGATTGTGTAGTGTTCACATGTTGCTTTTCCTAAGTTGCTTGAAAATTAGGCAAACAGTATAGACATGCTGAAAAGGAACATGATCTCTCCATTTGGCCTTCCAATTTTCATTAAATTCTTAAATTTTGAATGCCTGCATCTTTTCGATCTCTTTCAATTCCGTATCTTTTTAACACCTTCATGCATTCGTTAAAGTTCTTTTTATTTTGTTTGCCCATTACTTTTTTGTTGACAGTTTATGATTTTTAACTCGCAGTATTTGTACATGCAAAACTCTTGGGTGCCGTCAACTTTATTCATTATTTCATAAAGCAATAATCCTTACTTTGCAGAAGATGATTTCGTTCGTCGAGTGCATGTTGGGGCTTGATGCTGACAGAATTGGAGCTCTATTACTAGCGAAAGTTGTGGATCTGCTTACAGAATTGGATGTATGCTCCCTTTACTCAGAGAATATCCTACAGCTCATTCTTGGTCTCATTATTTTTTTTCAATTATGCAGGTTAATATAACCTGGGAAGACATTCTTCAACAGGAGCATGATAAAGGTATATTTGACAAGGAGCTTGAAGATTTGGATGACGATGAGGATAGTCTTCGACAAGAAGGAACTAGGGTTTGTGCGTTCTACTTAAATTTCTGTGAAACTAAGTAGTTTTAATAGTAAACCCGCTGCAGATTATTACATGCTTGCGTACTGAGAATAACTGAACGCCCACTTTGTTGGTTAGGTCCTTTTTGGAGGAAATGCGCGTGAACATGCTGAAAAACTGGATGGTTTAGGGCCCCTTCTTTTGAGCTTATCTTATCTACTTATTTACTGTAGCACGTCACTTCGAGAATTTTTTGAGGTAGCCTCGAGAGCCGGTTGGCCTTTAATTTTGGGATTTAGAGAGCTTATAGACACACCTACGAGATAAAAAAAACTACTCAAAAAGTAATAAAAAAAGTGAGATAAGTCAAATAAGACACGAGATAAGTAGGATAAGTCTTATATCTCATGTCTTATTTGACTTATCTCACTTTTTTTATTACTTTTTGAATCGTTTTTTTTATTAAATAGGCGTGTATATAAGCTCTTTAAATCCCAAAATTGAAGGCCAACCGGCTCTCGAGGCTACCTCAAAAAAATCTCGAAGTGACGTGCTACAGTAAATAAGTAGATAAGATAAGCTCAAAAGAACCCACCCTTAATGGTTGTTGTATGCCGGCACCTCAAGTTATGTCCACAACGTGGTTGTCTATATAAGGTGAGCTTGCAGGCAATTCTTATCTTGTGGAAGAAAAATATTTCTTTGTCATCTTTTGCCATCCCCTATCTTATTTTGCTAGGAGGAGGAAATATAACTGTCGTATTTATGTAGGAGGATAAGAAAATATACCGCAGCAAGTTGTTAAAAATGGCCAAAATAGTTTAGCAAGGGCAATTCTATTTTGGTCTTTATGTCATTACTCATTTTTGTTTGAATTGGACAGGAATTTGGCCTTTTTTTTTAGCACTGCCATTCCATTAAGATAGGGGAGAAAAAATGTACAAGGAAAAGAAGGGGGGAGAGATGAGATTAAACGGCACTACGCACCGGCAACCAGGAGGGCTACCAAATTCCGCATGCGACAGTTGTCTCTAATAAGTGAGACAATCTCAACTGTTGTCCTACGGACATGCTGAAAGATACGATGATTTCTCTCCTTCCAAATGTTCCGGACAATATAGATAACCAGGCCATTGAAAATCTGTTTCACGCTGCCGGTGATTGAAGAAGTTGCTGTGGACCACCAATCCTTGAAGGTGTACAGGGCCGTGCTAAGAGGAATTTGGTCAAACTCTGGTCGAAGGATCTCCTCCCAAATTGCCCTAGAGAACGGGCATTGAGCACACGTATGGTCACTAGTCTCCGAATGGATGTTGCAAAGGGAGCATAAGGGGTTGTGCGGCCACCCTTTTGTTGCTAATTTTTCAGCCGTCTTGATTTTTCTGTATATGAGAGTCCAAGCAAAGAATTTGCATTTGTTTTGCGTGTTTGCCTTCCAGCTGTTTGTCGCATGGACAAAAAGAGTGCTGCCTCTAATTTGAAGACTATCTTTCGAGCATCCGTGATTAGGGTGCACAAATCCAAATTCGTACAGGTGAAGATATGCTAAACTACGTTCGTTGCATTATAGTGCTTTATTGCGTGCTATTCACCTTCAAATTTTCTCATTTGCTTTTCCGCATCACCTTCCTTAAATTTGTTAATTTTCTGACTGGTATTTTTACTACGATGGAAGAGGGCCTAATTTCTAGGTAAGTCTTTTTTTAGCTAATTAGGAGTACATCCAACAAATACGTCTTCTATTTGTCTGTCCTTTCACAGACAAATAGTTGCCACTTTCGTGGCAAAAATGTGTCCACAGAAAAAAAAAAAAAAAGACAACTTTGTGATCGTCTATTGGCGGCTGCAGTGAATAGTATATTTGATTCAGATAGAAGAAGTCCTAATTACCACCTTGGTTTTTTGAGTGCAGGTTGTCTGCAGTTTCATATGTTGGAAGCTATTTGTCCCGGGCAAGGTTCATTTCTGCTGATACGGTGGTGGTTGTACTCAAAAGGTGGCTACGCCCTAATAAATACATCTGTTCATGTCTCATGTGATTTTTCATTTGAGATCTGAAATTAGTTTTATTTGCTTTGCACAGGTTAGTGGACTGGTGTGACAAGTATTGTGTGGACTGGTGTGATAAGTGTTGTGTGCTTCAGAACAGCAATGGGACAACAGCCAAGTTAAATCATCAAATATTTTACGCGAGCTGTCAGGTTCGTTCTGTTATGTACTTGCTAAGAAGGAGAAGTTTGTTTGATCAAGCACAGATTTCATTTATCAAATTTCCTGTAGAACATGCATTTGGTAGCTTTTATTTGTGAATGTCCTGTCCTGGCCGGTATCATGCATGAAACTGTTTGAATGGTACCATATGCTCTCTGAATATTTACATTTTTTTAACCTGCAGGCTGTGATGTATGTCCTTTGCTTTCGCTTGAGATCTATTATGGACTACCCGAATCATAAATCACAGCTTTTTGAAATGCCCTTTGGATTTATCTTGACCCATCCGCTCGAACCTCTAAAGGTTTGTCTGGTTCTCGGCACCTTTGAGGTCTCCTTCCATGGCTTCTATACTCATTTTGTCTCTGCAATACTCTGAACAGCTATATCAATGAATGGAAGTCATTAGCTGCTAATAATATGTTGTTATTTACCTTTGTCAAATGACATGGCCTTTTGATTTTCTAGGTGTGCTAGCCTTCAATAGTAAACGAGTTCCTGAGGCAGGCCAAGGCAACCAAGTTGTTCAACGCATCTGTGTGTTCAGCATTCGAAGATGCACTTGAACCTGATTTATCCAATACGTCTGGAGGAATCAATAGACTTGACATGTTCTTCCCATTTGATCCTTATTTGCTGAAAGAATCTGACAGGTCCTCCACACTATTTTTTAAGTACTTTTTAGTCCTATTCTATAATCATCCAGTGCTGCTTACCTTGCTTGTGCTCTGGGTCGATGACAATAGTCTAGATTCGTTGAACTTTAGGAATGCTGAGGTTGTGGCATAGAATTACACTACAAAAAAGCTCCTTAGAATTTCAGCTCCTATGTGTTCAACCCCTTTCTTTATCTGCACCACTCTGCATTTGGAACACACTGACATTGAATCCAGTTTCTAGCTGTCCTCGTTACTAATGTTTTCCTTCAGTGAGCCTTCCAGGGTGATCGTAACATCGTCATTTGTTCATCACTTTGTGGAAATTGTATGAGGGTATGAATGTTAGTTTGAGCCTGCCGCACGCGTCTTCCTCATTTTCTGCATTAGTTCGTTCAAGCCTGAGGCCGTGTGTTACTACGAACGAAAAATATTATGTGACGAATGACCTTTCTAGTTATATTAATTCTCCCAGATCCGCTTAGATGATATAGTGGACAATCACGTAAAGAGATAATAGATAATAAGAAAAGTTGGAATATAATTTGGTATGGAACATGATGATTTAATATATAAATACTGAATGGAAAGAGTAAGCATGCATTGGAAAGTCACAAGATGCAATCCTATTAGATTGGATATCAGGTAATTATTATAATTTTAAAATTTGAAGAGAATGTACCGCTTTAGCAATTATCACTGGACTCCTTTTGATAATAAAGATAAGGATATTTAGTGCCTGTGCCGTGGCTTCGAACAAAAAAAAAACTTTGGACATGTTATCTTTTGATGTATGAATGGATTACCTATAGGTTTATGTTGTAGAAAGCAAAGGCTCGAGAGGAGAGTTTTGTTGAGTGCGCTTTCAATATATGGTTTCTGCAGCGGTTTTCAGAGGTGAGAATAAATTTAGATAAAATATTCCAAGTGCCTGTACATTGTGTTCAGTGCACCAATTCAACTTATAGGTGTGTTTGGTTGGCGACCCTGGCTAGCCATGCCAATGAATTGGTCATGACCAATCGAAGGCATGACCAATTCATTGGCAAAAACGAGTTGTTTGGATTGAAACCAATTGAGGGTTGCCAAATTTTGGTCAGGTGGGTGGTATGTTTGGTTTGTTGCCAATTAAATGTGCCAATTGTTCTCGTAGTCAACTAAAAAATTTATAAATTTAAATAAGTTACCAAAAATTTAAATTACAATTTTAAAACATATTAAAAAATAAAAAATCCAGAAATTTGAATTATATAATGCAGAAAATAACAAATAAATTATAAAAATACAAAATAAAAATAAATTTTAAAAATTATTAAAATGGGTTGGTTGTGATTTTATATGAATTATAAAATTTGTTTCATGCAATTTGGACACCATATGAAATAGATACAAAATTACAAAATAAAATGAATGGAAATAAACAAAGGAACTAACCGTTGTTCGGTGAGTCTGCAGGGTGGGGCCGCTGTGTGCTGCCTGCCCAGAGAAGGCACGCCAATGCAATGGCGTTGGATTTCTGCGCCATTGCCTTGGCCACAAATCACGTACAAAACAGATGGCGAGCCAAATTTTTTTGTTGGCGTGCCAATAAAAGGTGGCAATCCAAACGGCAGCCAAATTGCAAAGGTATGACCTTCTATTGGTAAGACCAGCGACGGCTACGAACCAAACACGTCCATAGTGTTTAGATGGATGAAAAAATAACTGTTGTTGCATGTGCTATACTAAATTTGAATGAACTCACAAAAATACGACTCATTAAAAAAAGGAAAGGCATAAGACAATCATAACATATTTAATCAGGATAATATAGAAACAATGCATCAATCATAGCGTCAATATTATTCCTTGTTTCTTTGCATTCGTCTTCGACTATTGGCATCATTATTCTTGTTTCTTTACATTTGTTTTGAGAAATAATATTTTTTGCATGTGAACCTTGATATGAACCGGAGGCCGGATCTTCCGACGTTGACGATTCGTGCTCCCAATCAGACTGATGCAAACTCTTGCAATCACTACACCATGGCTCTATTGGTTATCAGCTATGCCAGAACACAGTTGATACCACCAAGAAGGTTTGTCTCTGCATGCGATGAGAACACAAGCAAAAACATGGTAAGACGCAATCTGAATATTGCAAATACCAATGAAACACACGAGTTGGGGTTCCATAAACTGATTAATGGTTGAGTCTAAGCAGTATAATCTAAGCAAAGTCAAATCTATACGTCAACGATTACTGAATATATGTTAGGGAGAGGGCATGAAGGGCCATGCATGCATGTCTTGCGAAACCTAGGCTTGAGTCCATCATGCTTAAAGGGCCCATTTTGGCCCAGCTTGGTGGTGCATCATGTTCTTTCGACGATTCTCAAAGCTATAGGAGGAATATTTGGCAGTGGGACTGATTTATTGGAAAGCTTATCTTCTAAACTTTTCATAGGATAGTAGGCTGTATGCAGATGGTATGCTCGTTTGAAGGCGGCCATTGATGGCCAAACTAGACTTGCTAGCGGGGTGGGCTTCATCTAGGTGTCGTGACTTGTGGGAGCGGAGGGTTCGGAGTAGTTGGAGATACATTTTTCTTGAATACACCATCAGGTAGGAAGGCAGCCAAGATGATAACCGAACTGGTGGAGGTTGTGGAGCTATATGTGGAGACCGAGAAGACCATCTGTGTGCGCGACTAGGCTAAGATGATGGCTAAGAAAACTACACAACTGTAGCCATCGTAGTA
Source organism: Olyra latifolia (assembly GCA_036346145.1). Classification (NCBI taxonomy): domain Eukaryota; kingdom Viridiplantae; phylum Streptophyta; class Magnoliopsida; order Poales; family Poaceae; genus Olyra; species Olyra latifolia. The sequence continues at coordinate 24,477,847 of CM070533.1, forward strand.
GATGAAGTAGAATATATCGTAAAGTGTCGTCAATTTGTTATACCTTACATGTAAGAAGTAGTTGATGTTGGTATAGTCGAAGCAGTGTACTTAGTGATGATCATATGTATGCAAGGCTGGTCATATCCCCTACTATACTCCCTTTCTTTCTTATTAATGATTGTTACTGGACACCGACCATTCTACGGGATGACCACGGGACGACCGTCCCGGCGGCCGCCAAGTACTGCAAGGACACGTTCGGCCGGTTCATGGAGGGCGTGCGAGCGGTGCCGGCCGAGTGGGCGCCATGGACGGATCTCACGTCCCGACACTGCAACCCGCGCCGGGGCGGCACCATCTGCTCCGGCGCCGGCGGCACTGTGGTCGATCGCGTCCAAGTTTTGAGCATATATAGTGCGTACGTGCCCGGCATCAATGCAAGTTGCATGTTGGGCGGGGGCGCCATGTGAAGTGTGCATAAGCGTTTAATTATCTCAAGATTATTAATTTTCCTTAAAAGTTTCCTTTGCTTGATTTGTTCGTTGTTGATTCTTCAGGGGTAGAATGGTTTTATCGTTGTATAAAGTGAGCAATAAAAGGATGTGTTATCCTCCAACAAGAAACAACTAGCTTATCGAAGTGAATTTAATTTCTAGAATGTGTTACTAGTTTGGTACTTGGGCCTCCTTGAATTAATAAATTAGTGGCTAAGCGCTCATGCTTTGCTAAGAGCAAATATCTAGTTTTCACCACGCCATCTTTGACGTGTTTTGTTCACACTCTCAGATCAGTTTCCGTGTTCGATTATGTCGTGCTTCCACACCAGCCGTCTGATTTGGTATATATGTTGAGTTGATTAAAAGGTTCTTAATAGAATGCAATAAAATAAGGTAGCTAGATAAATATAGAGATTTTTAAGCTATTTGAAATCTTCAAAAGATGAACACACTGTAATATGAAAGCAAGCCAAGTACATAGAAATCATCCTTACAATGTCTTGACCGTTAAATTGAGAGATTGATGATCAATATTGACTATGACAACCACCACTTACCGATACCACCATCGGTATCTTTTTAATATATTAGAGAAGAGATTATGCATATGGGATTTGTTTCGACAAAGAAAAATTATGCGTATCAGCGCATATAGGCATGATAGTTGATTCAACGATACATGGATGAGATCAGCGAAGATAATTTTTTTTCTTTGTTTCCAAAGATAGAGATATGGATTCTTTATTTGAAACAACTTATATAACTTAGCTGCGAAAAGCTGAACCAAGTATTCTGGTTTCTAAAAGATATTTTTCCAAAATCTCAAAATCATTTCCTAAAGCTCATGAAGACTGGCTATAAATCAAGTGCTCCGGCATGTCCAAGCTCTTTTTAACCCAGTTGTTTAGCCCCAACCGTTTTAAACATGATAAAATTTTTGCCGTGTTCTATTGGTTAGAAACTTTTTTCAAGAATTAATAAGATGAACTTTAAGAGCATTGAGAAACGGCTTCTCTCTCATCAAAGTCGGCTCGCTTAATTTGACTTTTTTTTAGAACTTTGAAAAAGGTTTTCAAATTAAAAAGGTTGAGAACAAAAAAGCATTTGGTTTCCAAAGAGAAATAAGACAAATAAGTCATACATGGTGAACTAATTTGTAACCAATTATGAAGATCTTAGTATCCTACCTAGGTATTTTCTTGCCTTCGTAAGAAAAAAAAGTTTGGGCCATTACAAGCAGCTCATGGTGTCTTGGGCCATGGCATGCTTATGGGCTGGAGCCGGCCAGCGGTTAAAAGCCAAGCTGACAAGTACGCGGCACCAGAATTTTTTTTATTTTTATCCCAAAATAAATAAATAATATGTTATTTATTATTATTAAAAAATAGACGTTCATCACCACGCGGTCGGACAAGATTAAAAACCAGCTCGACCAACAAGCAGGTTTTACTAATCCTGCCCAATGGAACGGCGAGTAGGGTGATGTGGCGGGCAAGGGTAAATCTAACCCAATCAACGGGCTGTTTCCGGTCTAGCCCAACCAAAGGGATATTTTCTGTCCTACAATATAAAAAATTCCTAATGGATGCACTATATGGCCACTTCGCATGTATTTTTATTTTCCTAAAGACAGCATGGTCGAAGTAACCTCTCACTGTGCATAAACCTCATGACTATTTCGTTTTATTCTGTACCTCTATATCTCTTTCTCTCTTCACACGCTCTTTTTACAAAAACAACCCTAGAATTTGAAAAAACCGATTAGACCGTTCTTCGTTCTCTCTGCTCCTCCTCCTCTCCCCTCCACCCCGGCTGAGTCGGCCCCTCCTACTAAGGGCACGGCTGCTGGCAACCACCGCCCTCCCCTATAGGAGCCGCCACGCCGCCATTCGCCTTCTTGGCCGGGCCAACCCGAGCCAAGCAGCCGTGGTGCTGATAGGCGGAGAGTTCCTCCCCTATGAGCAAAAGTCATGTTCATATCCATATTCAGTTCACGGTCAAGACGAACATGTTTCAACCCACATAAAAAAAACAAATATGCACATTGAGTTCATACACACGAAACAAGCATGCTTAGTTCCTGCCCAAAACAAAGAGGCAAATCAGAAAATAGGAGGTATTTGCAGTTCACATAGTAATTAAGCATTCACATTGCACATTTCAGTACTTCAATTCATAGAAAACAATCAGAACACTAGTATGTGGTAGGAAGCAGCAACACCCTCCAACATTCAGCACTTTCAACTTTCAGATGTTCTCATCTGTAACCAAAACCAAACGGAGCTGCCCTTTAGACAGGTATCATTATGCAACAAAAGTTGATTAACAATGGGCAATGATCCATGCGCTCCCAGTGGAACCAAACTCCATTAATCGATGATTTTAACTCGAAATTTCTCTCTATTGTGCAACCACAAGCAGATGAAACTGCATAGCATGGTCTGATCATTAGTTTTGATAATCAATTCTGCACTCTGCAGGCACTATCGAATCATGTTGGAAGGTTCACCTCCTAGAGGGTGCACCACAACAATGTAAAGGTTAATTTACAGCTGAAAATATCTTTTGCGCGAGGGAGAGTGAGATGGAAGTATTTTGCGCGTAGGGTTTTTTCATGGTTTTTTGATGAGAGGGGAAGAGCAAAGATTGGATTGTGCGCATGGGATCCATATTTTTTGTTCTTCTCGTTATCGCTATAATTTTTATTTTCATGATAGAGCTGACACTTATAGTTGAGTCAGTCGACTATTCTCTCTCTTTTTTTCTCTCTTATCCATCTCAGCATCAATTTGATATGACATATCTTCTAAATGGCTTGTATGCGATTGATATAGATCATTGTGCATGATCTTAGTAGGTTACTTTTAAGTAGCACAGATAAAGGTGTGGGATAGGACTTATGAGATCGCTTCAATGACTGGTGACTGCTTCCTAGTGCGGCGTCCCCTAGGCTCACCGGTATGTGCTTGGTGCTGAGCAAAACCGTGGACTTATACTTCCAACTAAAGCCAACAGTCACCAACATGCTTCAAGCCAAGCATTAACATATGATGGGGGATTTTATTTTATCTTTTGTCATTCGACCGGCTGATATAATCAAAAGAAACATCGATACAATCCCCAAAATGTAGTAGACATATTGTTTATGTATCTAATCTATGGGGTGTTCTCCCAGCTTATCTAAAAGTCTAATCTGACTTATCTCGTAACTAGCAACTAATTACTAATATAGTGGTATACATATATATACACATATACATATATGACTTATTTACCCTAGTTAAATGGTTAAATAATCCTACCACGTTTTAGTAAGGACATATAATTTTAATAAATTCACTAGGGGTTAACAATGTTTCTATAAAATTTTAAGATTTAATTGAAGTCAATTAGTACACTGTTATTTACACTGTTATATTAGTTCATAAGAAAAAGTGGTAAATTTGGCCAAATAATTACCCAGTGGATATTAAAGGTCCTAAAAATGGGTTAATAACTTCTAAAATTCCTAAATCATATTTATTTCCCTTTTGAATTTTCTCAGGAATTTAAGGGCTTTCTAGATAATTAAAACAATTGGTAAACCACTATATAAATTACTAAAAGAGGGTTTTGATTTATTCAGAGGCCTTAAGTAAGGTTATTATGAAAAGAAATAACTTTATTGATTTCACCAAGTCATATAGTATTTAACATAATTTTTCTAGAAATTTTGAAGTGGTATAACTATTTATGGAAATTTTATTTGCATTTATATAGATTTCTAAATTGAATAAACTGATAAATCAATTGAACAGTAACGGGCCGGCCCATCTATGGCTCAGCCCGAGAGCTGATAAGGATAAGGCGTATTTTTCGAGGACGCCATCCAATGGCGCAAGCGTCACTGTAGGAGAGGTAAATTTGAAACGGTGCTTTCCAACAACGAACGTTCAACAAAACGAAGGAGTATTTCCTAATTTACGCTAACGCGAGGTGAGTGTGCGCTGCGCGCGAGGCGCTACCACTAATACTGACGAGTAGACCACAGGCCCCACCAGTCAGTGGACCAACAGCTCTAATCGAGCGAGATTTAAATTAATAAACTCTGTTTCATGCGGTCCCACATGTCAGTAGCACTATCACCCGTAATGGCGTGCTCCGCACGAATCTTGGCATGCATCGGACGGCTCTGGGTAGTCGTCTTCCTTGCGCGGGCGCGCGAGCGGCCATGAGGCTCGCCGGGGCTTTGCCGGCGCATCCGACTACCATTAGGCGGTTTCTTCGGCTCAATGGGACCAGTGGGCATGCGCGCAACTAATGGCGCTCACGCCGAGGCCAGAGGCGGCCGGACGTGGCGGTGGAACGAGCGGCGGCGGCTTGGACCAAGCATGGCCTAAGAGCTAATGTATGATATATGGGCAATAATGGGTGCAGGAGTCTCTAGGGACTACAAGAAGACTCACAGTAGCTTTGACGAGCGTTGAGAAGCTCCGGTGAGGACGGTCGACGAGCAAGTCGAGGAAGACCATACAGGGCGATCGGCGCAGGGAAACTCCGGGGAAGATCTTGCACAGACAAGTTGGGGAAAAGGTGAGTAATAACATGGGGAAGCTCTCTGCGCGAGTGATTGGTGAGATACTCACCGATGACGAAGAGATTAAAAAGGGGGTTATTCGGTGAAAACGGAGCCGGCGGCGAGGGATTTGACGACTCCGGCGGTTCGAGGGGCCTTAGCTCGATCCCACAGGGGACTGTGAGGCTTAGGGGGGCGGAACAGCTCTGGCCCAAGGCTCTCGGCGTGACTCTCAGCGACAACCGGGAATTTGAGCACTGGAGCTCTGCGGTGGTCCTGGGTGAGGAGAAAAAGGAAAATGGAGCTCGGGCCGGGACCTTTTATAGCCGGTACGGTTCAGGAATGGTCCGGAGGGCTTCGCCCGTGGTTTCACCGAACCATGAGCGCAGCGCGGGTGGTGGCGTGCGCCGATGCACGTAATTCGACTGGACGGCGGTGGCAGCGGCGTGGGGTGGCTGAGGTGTAGTGTGATGATGGCAGAGGCAGAGGCAGAGGCGCGGCAATGTGACGGTGTAGCAGGGGCGAGACAAGAGCCGGAGGTCGGTGACCAAGATCCGGCGATCAGCTGCCACGGGATTTCGACAGGATAGGGAGGCTTTGGGTTGGGCGGAAAGGGTGGTGGCATGCAGGGGACGCGGAAGCCACTGACAATGGCAGCACACGGTCAGCTGCGGCAGCGGCGGTGTGCCCCGGAGCGCACGGGAGAGAGAGTGAGATATGAGCGGGAGGGCAAGCCGAGGGGACAAGCCGGGAGGAGCGAGCCGGGGAGGGCGCAGCTGGCTCGGTTAGGAGGGAAGAGGGCTAGGCCGAGGGCCTAACTGGGCCAGCTAGACCGGGTTAGGCCCAAAATGGGTTGGGCTCCGCCCAAGGACCCATTTTTGTCCTTTGATTTTATTGGGGAAGTTAGATTTTAGTTGAATTTTGAGAGGGGTACCAATTGGGTTAATATGAGAGTGGCTTTATTTAAAATTTGGGTTCACTCCATCAATATGCTGAAAATTTTAAATTAGCTAATTCTAGTGAACTCATTTAAATGACCCAAGGATTTGTTAGGTTAAAATTTAAATTTATCCCTCTAAAGCATGTAGCCCTATATGTGTTAGTACAAGTGTGTGTATATATATACATATATTTTATTTATAGATGAAGGAATCCAACTTAATAAGGTTTTCTAGATTATGACCAAAAGTAGGGCAAAATACGGGCCTGAATCACATTGTTTTTACAGCCATAGCAAAGTTCCATTTTTGGGGTGTTACAGACAGGGAGTCCCCTCAAATATATAGACAAGACCTATGAGCTAAGATTTAGATAAGTGGATACAATTCATGGGATCGGCTACCAGAAGGTCCGGAACGACAAGACCTATGAGCTAAGGTTTAGATAAGTGGATACAATTCATGGGATCGGCTACCAGAAGGTCGGTATCACCACCGGTTTATTAATACTAATTTCTGGTGTGGGACGGTTGGGAAGTAGATGGGCTACATTCACGATGGCAGCCTTTAGCGCTTCCCCCTCTTCGGCACCCGCACAACGAATGTGGACGGTGAGCTCCCGGAGGGCAAGGAGATGGCGGATGCCGAGATCGGTAGCACCAACTGCAGCGGTGGGTTCCGCCTCAGCCGCCAATCTGACCCACAAATAAAGAGCTCGCAGCTTTGGCATGGCTCCCGCTTCCAACAGAGTCGTAGCCACTGAGCACGCTAGGCAACCCATGTGCAACACCATTAGACGTCGGAATCCGTTGTTGCCGATGACGATGCTCTCTTCGGCGTCCTCAGCTCGTAACATGAGATAAGTCAATACGGGCAAGCCCCCCAGGATGTCGATGGTTTCCTGTCTCAATTGACTCATCCAGATCTCTAAGACTCTGAGGTTGGCCTGGGATGCCATCCACTTTGGAATTTTAGACACTAGGACATTATGCAATCCTAGCTTGTCAAGGAGATGAGGAGGTGCAGACCAAGTATCGCATATAAAGTCAAAAGACTCGCACGATTTGTCCGTACAAATCCGTAGGGATCGGAGGCTGGATTTACCAAGTTTGCTGATGCACAAAACAAGAGTCTCTTGGTATGTTGTCATGTCATCAATATCATGTGAACCACAGATCCGCCACAATAAATCAAGGGTTCTCAATTTTGTTAAGCTGCCCAGCTCTTGCAAAGAAATTATTGAGGTGCTCTCGTCCACCCGTATCCATGACAATTCCTCCAGTGCTTGCATCTTGCCTACCATAACAGTCAGTTTTACACCAGCAACATATAAATGTTTCAGTTGCCGTAGTTCAACAATGCTTGCAGGCAGCTCTTTTATACCCGTAACCAATAGATCCAATGTCTCTAGAACATGCAATTGCCCTATTTCTTCTGGCAACCGTTCAAATTCATATGCTTCAATTTTAAGGTACCTAAGCTGAATCAGCTTCCCTATATTTTCCAAACTGCTGCCCAAGCCCGTGTTCCATGTCTGTACAGAAAGCACTCTGATGGCAGGGAAATCCAAAATAGAAGGCATTGCTTCACTGTTACCAAACACCGCGAGGGAACGAACATGAGCAGTATCTATGGATGGCACTGTCATATCTTCATGTCCACGGTAGTGAAGTGAGAGTCGGCGAACCTTATCCTGCGAAGCAAATTTATGCTCACGATCACCAATGCAAGTGACAAAATTTTCCTCAGCTGCCTTGGATACAACGAGATCAAGAATCATATCATGCACTCGGCATCTTGCTCGCCATCATACTTGATGTCTACCGGTAGGATCATACTTCTATTTATAAGTTCGTTAAAATAAGATACCCCAACTTCTGTAAACTTCGCCACTATCGACAGTAATGAATCCTTCTGCCATCCACATCCTTACCAAATCAACCATCTGGATCTCATAATCCTCTGGATAAATGCTTAGATATAACAAGCATGTCTTCAGATGGCAAGGAAGATCATTGTAGCTAAGAGATAAAATCTTCATCATATTCGATACATCAGGATGTTTCTCAAGTCCCAAACCAATTGACTTCCGAACACTGATCCACTCTGCTCTTGCTTCCGATTTAGTACTTAACAAACTAGCCATAGTAACTATTGCCAATGGTAAACCGCCACACTTTCTTATGATGTCATCAGAGACATCTTCTAGGTGAAGAGGGCAATTATCTTCAGAGCCAAAAATTCTTCTGAAAAACAAAGTTTTGGAGTCAGCATCACTTAGTTTCCTTAGTTCATACACATCACCAGGACTGGAACAACAAAACTTTGCAACAGCAGCTATTCTTGATGTTAATATTATTCTACTGCCATGATTATTATCAGGCAAACCGCACTTGATAATCTTCCAATCTTCGGTATTCCATACGTCATCAATCACAATAACGTAGCTGTCAAATGATACGGAGTCACAATTGAATCAAATCGATCTGAGATATGCCCAATACACACAAATTGTGTTTATTGGAAGGACAGTATACACAAAGTAATTTCGATAGCTAGTGACTTGAACCAATGAATGGATGTCAAACTAATAAATCTAGTGAGAAATATTGATCAAAGTATTTCAAGCAAGTCTAAGGGCCTGTTTGGTTCGCAGCCTAAGGTTGCCACGCCTAACTTTAGTCGTGCCACACATTCTGAAGCATGTGTTTGGTTCAACGCCTAACCTTAGTCGCATCATACTTTTTTAGCCCCCATCCCCACATGTCATAGACTCATTTCTTTGCCACACTTTGCCACAAGTGTGGCGCTGTTTTTCTCCGCCACACTTTTTGTGGCTTGCCACACCTTGCCTAAGGTTAGTTGTGGCAAAGTTAGGAGTGAACCAAACAGGCCCTAAATTAGGGTATGTGATTAGATACCTCTTGTCCTTGAGTGAATCCCTTAGTGCATTAATGAGCCATTCTTCATCCCTAGATTCGATGCTTGCATCCTCCTGTGTCTTGATTTTGGAGAGTATGGACCGGAAAATCTTTCTTACATTAGGCTTTTGTGACACTGACACGAAAGCTTGGCAATCAAATTGATGACCGATTTTTTGGTACACTTGGTTAGCGAGAGTAGTCTTGCCTAATCCTCCAAACCCTACGACGGACACCACTTTCAGTTGCTTCTTTCCATCATCCACCAACTTGGTGAGCTCATACTTTGAGCCATCAATACCAACGAGGCTGACTGCCTCCACATAGAGTGCAGACAACCGAGGGTCCAAAGCCACCACATTGGTGTCCTCGGAAAAAGACAACGTATCAAGTTTGTACCTCTCTCTTCTCTGGCTTGCCTCAATGATCTGGGTCTTGAGCTCCTGAATCTGCTTAGCAATGCCATGGCGAGCTCCTAGATTCTTCACTTTCTTGACGCTATCACAAAAGAATTTCTTGATGCCTGTAGAATTGCGATGCTCATGCTGAAGCCGGAGCATGTACTTGTCGACGAAGTCCTCGATGTCGTAGGCCATCTCCCTCACTTGATTCCTCCACTCCCTCGTTTGTGGGTCTAGCTCCTCCTTTTCTGCCAATCTCTCAAGGAAGGCATTCGTGCTGCCCAGCTCCTGCTTTAAGAAGGTGATTTCTCGTTTCACACCTTTCTGCAGCTTGTACTCATCGAGCAGCAGCGTGCTGAGCTTCTGCAGGAGGGAGTTCATCACGCCGGTGGCGGCGCTCACCATTACCCCAGCCATCTTCTGGACCAGCTCAGAATCATAGAGTTGATGGCTCGAAACTGATGCTGCTGGCAAGTGCCAAGGACACTCTCTCAAGGTGGTTTATAACTTCAGATATCTGAAGAATTCACAGACAAGAACATAGTCCAAGCCATAGATGTAAGTAATTAAGTATGTACCTCCTGCCCTCATCGTGTTCCGTGGACATGGCCTCCCGCTGGCTAATGGTGCCGCAAGAGACTTTGGGAGGAAAGGTGGTGGAGAAGACGGGAGAAAAGGCTGTGGTGTTGATTGGGTGTCGGCAAGAACCACACAGGATGGAGAAAGAGCAACAGCACCACACAGGATGGCCAGCCGGACGAATACGATCGGCGAGTGCGTGCGTTCCAGCCACGCTAAATGACCTCTAGAAAGATCCTGTATTTCAATCTCCATCAATAATGCTATCTAAATCTCACTTCAAATAATAAATGCACGCAACTTCCGAGAAACTTCTCAAAAGTAACTGACACTGCCAACCAGTTGGGAAATTTCAAAACGTGTTCTTTTCGACTTATCTAAAAGTCTAATCTAACTTATCTCGTAACTTCGAGAATTTCTCGAGGTGGCCTCGAGAATCGGATGGCCTTAAATTTTAGGATTTAGAGAACTTTGAACGCCTACAAAGATAAAAAAAGATTCAAAATTAATAAAAAGTCGGATAAGTCGATATTAGTCCGATAAAGTGGAAATAAGTCGAGAAAAAGACGTGGCTAATATTGACTTATCCGACTTTTTATTACTTTTGAATCCGTTTTTTTATCTCGTGAGCTTGTCTAAAAGTTCTCTAAATCCTAAAAATCAAGGCCATCCGATTCTCGGCGCCACCTTTAAAATTCTCAAGTTACGAGATAAGTCGATTAGACTTTTACATGTTCTTCAAAAGAACACCCCCTAAAGGTACGTAGCAGCGGGGTTTTAAAAACTGTTTTTTTCCAAAAACTCACCCTCCACTGGTTTCAAAAAACGGCAAAAACCACTAAAGCAGGATGAATTCAAATTCAAAAAATCAAACTAGTCCAGATATTTGGCAGTCGTTTTGGACGGTTTTCCAGACAGTTTTGACACTTTCTCGAGATGTTTTGACAGGAAAAGTATAAAAACATAGAGAAGTGATGGGAAAATCTAGAAAAGTCATAAAAATGCATGGAAAATTTAAAAATATATTAATAGCTTAGAATATCTATATGGTGATATCAAGCTGGTGGCTAACTGGACAGGAAGCCTCGTAATGGAGATTGTCATATCACGAGCCATACTATTTATAGTTTAATGTGATTATTCATGAATACTTGTTCCTATTATACTTTTAATCATGTTATTACCATATATGTTTTAGCATGATTTTTCTCAAAAAATTAAGAGCTATGCTCTTGCAATTGTTGCGCCTATAAGTGTCCCGACAGTTCTTGGTAGGTCTACCAAAGCAGGGTACCATTAGCGGTCTTGGTCAAATAGGGTTGATCTCAAACATCGCATGCATAGCATTGGTTTTACTTGATGAAGTTAAAATGATTTTGGGCTTCGGGGCATAGTGTTGTAATCCTGGGCATTAGATGCCACCTAATAAACAAGAATCACATAGAGATGTGATTAGTAAAGTGTTGCTTACCTTTTTCACTAAGTTTTACCGGTGATACCAAAGCTCACTAGAACTTAGATGAATATGGATCTTGTCGCGCTATAAGTGAATAGAGAGAAAGTGACGTTAGTGGGTGTATCTTTTATTAAATTGGTTAATGAAGGGTACACAATATAAACATAGTATTTAATATTTATTGATATCTATAATCTTCTGCTTTACTATTTAAGATATATCTTTGATCGGAGAATTTTGATAGTGCATATTGATTGATATCAAAATCTGAGGATTGTTCTTAGAATATAAAAAAAAATATATGTTCTAAAGGGTAGTACCTAGATGAACCAGCCGAATTAGAATCTGAACTCAAAACCCGTGTTTATTGGAAACACTTTAATAATTTTCTTTGTGTTTACTGTCTTATTCTTGATACCATGTACCCTGAACTTTACAAGTAATATAAGATCATGGATGTCTACTATATGATTGTGGATTTTTAGGGTATGTCTAGAAATAGACAAGGGCTAAAGGATTTGATTTCCAAGTCGTTGTTTGCGTGCAAGTTAGTACAAGAAAATTCGACCAGCCCTCATGTGGTCAAGGTGATTGATTACATTGGGTGTTCGGAAAATTTGAATTTCCGTTTAGCTAATCGTTGGCTATTGATGTCATTCTTTGGTTGCTCTCTCCAAGCATTAAGTTAGACATTTGATGAATGGCTTAGAGAAATCACGAGTGAGATGCATAGGATACATATCAAGATGGCGGAAAGCTTTAAGAAAAGTTTTAATCATGTGATGATGCTTCAAAAGACTGGTCAATTTAAGAACCAGGCTGAGTCTTAAGTGAAAAGGAAATATCCAGATAAGATCTTCTGCATGAGTTCTAGGCTTATGAAATCAAAGATTAGTGCTACCCTAACACCGTACAGTTGGATTTTAGAAAAGGCGAAATTTATCTTCGCGTTGGCAATTGGGTAAAAGTTGTCTTGTTGAACGTTGGCACACTTTTAAAAGCCCAACCCTCAGGATTGATCCTGTAATGAAATAATTGTTATTATATTCCTGGTCTACGCAAAATCAATGTTTCTACATCATGTTTGGGAGTAGAAGCTTATGAACCGCAAATAAAGGACAATTATTGTTCAATTTAATGTATTTGATTCATTTTCTTTATGGGCATACTTCATTAGTGAATAGATGTGTGTTTTAAATTCTGAGGATATACTTGTTTTTATCCCCTTATCTTCCATTATTCCTCTAAAAGTACACTTTAGAAATAATTGTGCTCATTTAAATAGGGTTCCATCAAGTCAGAAAGAAGATACCATATGAGATATGGATTGAAAAATGTTCCGTGCTATATTTTACCCAAATTTTGAATGTGAGGCATATGTAGGACGTTTGACGTCCGAAAAGCTCTTACTCAAATAAGATAAATGTTTCTTTATGAGGTATAAATTGTTTGTACATTTCAAAAGGGGGTGAGAATTACAAAATGTTTGTTGCTCAGAATGGTTTATTTTGAAGAAAATATTTCTTTAAAATAGTTAGTGGGAGCACGATGTGGCTCGAAAAAATTTGGGAATCATCGAAAAAGTTTCTGCTCATACTAAATTTTCACATAATCTACAAGATGCTGTACGTTTTAATATAAACAGAACCAACCCTATATAGTTCTAATGGCCACATAGATCAGTCGCCTATATGGTATAGTCAGACAATGATAAGATTAAGACTTATGAAGAAGCGATGATGGGTCCTGACTCTGAGAGATGGTTTAAAACCATAAGATCAAAAAGAGAGCCGTGAGTAAGAATTATGTTTTAAACATAATTTGTTCGCTCGATGTTTTTTAAAAAGATAGACTTGGATAAAAGTGTTCATATGCGTATAGATTGATCAGTAACAAAAGTTTTTCAAATAAGTTCAAGATGTTGAATTTTATGAAATTCTCATGTTCGTCACTATGCTTAAGTCTATCTAGATCTATCTAGCTACTGTTGCATATTTTGATATGCAGTATGGATGATCCATATAATGCTAGAGAGGTGTGCAGGTTTCAAATATCTAACTATAGATTGAAACACGCATCTTGGAGTTGGAATATTTATTTGGTGAAAAGTCAAATAGTCTGGATAATTCATGAAAAGCTAGTGGGAGCACACTTACTTTTCTGATTTTATCTATGTATGACATATTATTGATCAGAAATAATATTTCTATGATTAAATCTGTCAAGTCTTAATTAAGAAATAGTTTATCTATGAAAGACTTAGACTAGAAATTTTGGCATAAAGATCTATTGAGATAGGTCTAAAAGCTAATTGGAATAAGCCTAAAATATGTGTTGACAAGACATTGAATGGTTTAACGTGCGAGAATTAGTTCTTGTGCATGTCACATTCAATGGCAAAATTCAGTGTATTTAGATACTTCATAAGCTTTATAAGTGCCAAAGAAGGGTTTTGCATGCCTATGCATTAAGGTGAATGTCACCGAATATGTAGATATCAATCAAATCTGGATGAATTTCACTATAAAATTTTAAAGATTGTTCTAAAATACTTGAGAAGTATTACAAATGTGTTCTTTGTTTTTTGTGATAAGGAAAGACGACATGTAATGGTTACATCGTTCGCTAGTTTCCAAACCAACACTTAATGGAGGTGTACTGAGCTGAAAGTGTTCTAGACTAGACAAATATTTACCGCAACCTCTCTATGAGACGCGTATAAGCAAGGGATATTGGATATCTAATTAGTAGACTCTACTGCAAGTGGGAATTATTGGTGAAAAGCCGATTAAGTGGTCATGGAGATGATTGTATCACTTCCATGTTTATGGTTTTTAGATAATATGTTAACTTGGTTCCTTGAATAAACATCATTTGTATTGATTAACATGTACGAGTTGTTCGTGGAACTCTTTGCTATTATGATGTTATTCTAAAACTATCCCTAATCTTACATCGTAATCAGGAACAATTATGATTTCAAAGATCACCAGCACATGTATTGATTGATGATCACTTTTCCGGATCATGGATATAGAGATGTTAAATTAATAATATGGGTACATGTTAGAGAACATGGGGTTGGACTGACCCACAATGACACGTTGCGAGAATTGTTATATTCTTAAATGTTATAAGTTAGTTTCATATAGTGACTGTGCGATCCTTAGATCTAAGATCGTCATTGATTCCTAGAATACGTAGAGGTTTACTTTGGGGCTACAAAACGCTACACCGTAATAGGATAGTTATAAATGCAGTTTTTAGGTATGCCATGAAACATATCATGGGGTGTGAGCGATTAAAATGGAATTTTCCTCTCCTTTATAACGAGAGAGATATCTCTGGCCCTCGATGTGGTTGGATTTAAAAAAGTACATAGCCATGCCAATATGATTAAAGAGTTAATCACAGTGATTAATATGTTAATCACGAACTGAAATTCACTACAAAATCAAGTGAATGGATGAGCTATCATAGGGATGACACGTTTCTCGTCTTGAGCTTGACTGGTATCGTGTGGCAAAGGGATTAGTACTTTAACACAATTGGTTCGTAAGATTGTATCTTTGTGTGTATTTAGGGGCCGATATGTTCTACTAGGAGCCGCTGCTGACTTGTGGCCAGAAAAGAGTTCCTATGTCATGGTTAAATATATATAAACTTATAGGGTCACACACTTAAAGGGGTTGCAATACTTGTTGCATAATTGTCTATTGTGCAAGTGGGAGATTGTTGGGTTTTATGCCTAGTAGCAATTATGGGCTACATGAGATGTGAACTCAGAGGTGATGGGCCATGTATGATGTGGGCTTCACGGATATTGATCTGTGTAGGATTAGAGTCCGATGGATACTGATCTGTGTAGGATTAGAGTCCTAATGAACATTTTTGGGTCTCTAGTGGAGGGCCCACTATAGGGCTATATGAAAGAAGGCGGTGGAGGAAAAAGAGATAGGCCAACATTAGGTTTTCCTCCACCAAACTCTAGCCATAATCTCCTAGGTACCACACACCAGCAGTAACACACCACATGCAGACGGATTCCTCTCCCTATATATGTGGACTACATAGAGGCGTTGCGTTTGTGGTGCTGCTCGGGACGATCGCGAGGAGGAGATGTGATCAACTACTTCCGTACAACTACACATAGATTGATTGAACCAGTTTAATCGACTCTTCTTCCGCTGCATTGCTCGTCAATCGATAGCATCCATGATCATCTACTTGTAGGGTTTTGCTGGGTTTTCGCGGTAGAATTTGATTCATGCTAGCGTAGCAATCCTGTGTTTCCCTTCACAAACTATGGAAAGCCAACCATTAGCACAATAACCAAGACACTCAAGGTCTGATTTGTAACTGTTAGTGATATGCTCCATAGGCAATCATGTTTATGTTTATGTACTTTTAGATAATATGTTATCAATTTCATAAATAAATGTCATTCACATTGTTCACCAAATACGACTTGGTTGTAAGACATTGTTTACATGATCTTATTCTAAATGATCTCTGGTCTCATATTATTATGTGGGACAGTATTGATTCCATCAGCATGTGTATTGATTGATGGTAATGTTTCATATACTATAGATATAGAGATATCAAATCAATAATGTGGACACATAATAGAGAACATGGTATTGGATAGATCTACTCGAAGACACTAATGAGATTATTATCTTAAATGTGCCATCAACCTGTGTTTCAAGTGGTATACCTATATAATCCTTAGACCTTAGATAATCATTGAATTCCACCATGCATAGTTGTATACGTTAAAGTTATCAACAGCTATACCGTAAATGGGTAGTTATAAAAATAGATTTCAGGTATGCTATGAAACATGACGTTGGATATGAGCGATCAAGATGGAATTTGCCCTTCCTTGATAATAGGAGATATATCTCTAGACCCCTTGATGTGATTAGATTGAAAAGTGCATGGCCATGTTAATATGATTAAAAGAGTTAATCATGGCTTAGAATCCATTATGAGATCGAGTGAATGGTCGAGCTATCAAAGAGTGGCATGCATCTCGCCTTAAACTTGACTGACATTGTGCAGTAAAGAGATCGGTATATGAGTATATCAAGGTTCAGCCGATATGATCAATCTGTGCATTCGATGGTCAATATGTCCTGCTTAGAACTACTATTGACTTGTGGTTCGGAAAGGAGTTAGTGGGTTAGAACGACCTTGAGCTTAGAACGGCTGCTTGCACATGAACCTAACAGGTCACGCACTTAACTGGTTGAAACATGTGTAATATATTGAATTCATTAGTAGATTTCACGGATACTGATCCTTATAGGATTAGAGTCCTATTGAGATACTGATCCGTGTGAAATTAGATTCCTATTGGGATACTATTCCATTTAGGATTAGAGTCCTATTAGGATACTGATCCGTGTAGAATTAGGTCGGCAAGATCGACTACTTCTTCTATGGCAGTACATACGACGTTGTTGCGGTGGTGATCGGTGAGGAAGGGGACGTTTGGCTCAATATAAACAACTACTTCTTGTATCTTGATGCGTACGACGTCGGACTCAGTTACTCCGAATCTCCTTCCACTGCAATTGAGCGTTAACGGTAACGATCTGTCCTCTACTTGTATGATATTCTGGATATAGCCTACTCGTTCCTCTTTAGCAACATCGTCAAAAGAGAAAAGAGCAGAACGCCCAACCAGCAGTAGCGGCTAGGGTTCCTGCCAGTTGCCACCTACTCTATATATCGTGGACGAGAAGGGGCCACAACCGGCGGTGGTGGCCAGTGGGTGCGGAGCCACGAAGGTGGTGTAGCAGCCAGAATCCATGGTAGTGGGGTCACCTGAAGGGGTGAATTTTCAGGCCATGAAACCAATTCACGCCCGTCTTGCATGCGCGCAGCTACGACAAATTTCTCTAGCCACATGCAAATATCCAATGGGACCCATGGAAACATATGACGGGCATTTGATTTTCTACACCAGCTCCTCTAAATTTTTCCTCCAAAACACTATTAGCGTCCCTCTATCCACCCCTCTAAAATTCTTTTACATTTTATACTACACTCTAAAAGATTCATTTCCTCCATCAGCTACTCTATCCGAAAAAAGTCAGAACTACAATGTTATAGAGTGCTTGCTATAGATACTCACATGCAATAGCCACGCATCTGCATGCGCAGCGTCACCAATCTAGCGCACACCGGAAGACATGCACTTCGCAGAACGATCAAATCACGCGTTGCGGTGGCTGCCTGTTGCGCGCCCACGAAACCAATCTACTATGGCCAAAATTAATTAATCTCATCAATTCACTGTCACAGAGCATGCCTGCACTACCGGTTCCAAACTAGCTACTCTACCAGTTTTGGAACCAGCAGTAGGCAACCGGGAGTGATATACTGTATCACTACCGGTTGGTCAGTAGAAAAGGGTCTGGTGGGCCAGGCTCGGGGTCAAGCATCACTACCGGTTTGAGATACGAACCGGTAGTGATGGATATACATCACTACCAGTTTGAGGTACTAGCCGGTATTGATGTAACTGTTATCTATCCGACAGCAGAGCATATTTTCTCATTCACACATCACTACAGAAAAAAACAGTAACCTCGACAGCCAAAACCGTCCACCCTAGAGTCAAAACCGTCCACCATAACTAGGGTCGACAGCTGGCCGTCCACCTTAAGCCGCCGAAAATACGTGGTCGACCATCATATTTAATTCGACGGCATGGCCGTCCACCCTATTAGGGTCGACGGGCAAATAACGGCCGTCCACCATAACTAGACCTAGCGTGCAGGCACGAAACACTACGGTCGACGGTAAAGTCCGCTGTCCACTCTAGCTTAGGGTGGACAGCCTTTTCCACATGGCCGTCCACCCTAATATGTGCCAGCCGACATCCAGGCTTAGGGTGGACGGCCTTTTCCATGTGGCCGTCCACCCTAATGTGTGCCAGCCGACATCCAGGCTTAGGGTGGACGGCCTTTTCCACGTGGCCGTCCACCGTCCACCCTAACTTAGAGTGGACGGTGTTTCCTACCTGGCAGTCCACCCTAAGCCTGAGAGGGCCGGCTGCCACACATTAGGGTGGACGGCCACGTGAAAAAGGCCGTCCACCCTAATTAATCAGTGGTAAAAAAAATCCCATTTGCCCGAAAATTTTAAAATTCAATTGGTAGCTGTTTCTGCCGCACCTGCAACAAAAGTCATCCCACCCCAAAGGAGGCCGCCGAGCCTAGCTTTTTTCACTGCCAGCTGGGCCCGAGAGGGGTCACGAGCGCGCGCTTAGGGTCGACGGCAATGCGGGCCGCCGACCCTAGCTGGGCCTGCTAGGGTGGACGGTTAAAGTAGGCCGTCGACCCTAGCCGTGCTCGCTGGACACGCCGGTGCAGCTATTGGACGGCCACGTGGGCCGCCGACCCTAGCTCATTCCTTGGCTCGCGCGTCAACTATGGTGGACGGTTTCTTTAGGCGGTCGACCTAATTTTAAATAGGTTCCGCTGCAGCGCGGGATGGATGGCGGGTCTCTTTTCAAGTTTAGGGTGGACGGCTCATATTTGGGCTGTCGACCTTAAGCTCTTTTTTGGTCGAGAGGGATTTTTGGCCGTCTACCATATATTTGGCCGTGGACAATAAATCTTTTTCCTGTAGTGCATTGACAACAGATCAGATTTCAGATGCATAATACAAACTTAATTCACAAAACAGATCAGATTTCAGATGCATAATACAAACTTAATTCACAAAACAGATCAGATTTCAGATGCATAATACAAACTTCATTCATATAACAGATCATATTTCAAATGCATAATACAAAATTCATTTTGCTTAACAGACTTCATTCATAAAATATTCACAGGTCAAATCCACAATTAATTCATTTATAGAACATATTACAAAATACAAACTTAAGTCTACAATTCAAATCACAAGAGTTAGTTTAATTTTTGTGTGCATCGCTCTTGGTAGCCGTAGTTGAACCTGTCAGTTCACTAGTCTTTACCGAAAGGCACGCTCTCCATGCTTGTTCGTGGAACTTGCCATCTTTAGATATAACCTCATCAACAAAGAAGCCGACGAGTTGTTTTTGGATTACGTTAACTCTTTGTGGTGAGAGTATACCTTTCTCAGCATTCATAAGCTGTCATTAGGTGGAGTGAGAAAAATAAATCCTGTCATTAGGTAATAATTTATGCCTTTCTAAACCCTAAAGCGAAAAAGCACCTACATCTCACTACAAATTGAATGAGGATGATGTTACTAACCTTGAAGCACTTGGATTGAACTAAAATCATCAACTTTAAAAAAATGCTTTTAAAATTAGAGCTCAATTGAAACTCTTAATCCTTCTAGATTATTCACCATGCATAGAAACCAATTAATTTCTTCAAACCATAACCTAAAATTAACTAGATCCCCACCTACAACTTAATCTAAATAAACTCCAAACATACCAAAAAAAAAAAGTATGATCGAGGCCTCTAGATTCAAAATTATTAATCATGAGAAAACCACAATTTCTCTCTAAATTTAAAGCAAAAGGCATCTACATCTAACTACAAATTGAGTGAAGATGATGTTACTAACCCTTGAAGCACTTAGATTGAAGTAAAATCACCAACTTTGAAAAAATTGGGTAGCACCACCCCCAAAACCGCGGGCTCGAGCTCCTCCTCTATTCACGGGGGCTTGGGGTGGAAGATGATACTGTTCAATAGGTGGCGTCCTAGTTGCGAATAGGGGTAAAAACGGGTCGGTTATGGTAGGGATATGGGTAGAGCAAAATTGGGTAGGATACGGATACGAATACGGGTATTTATGAACGGGTAGAAAACGGGTATCGGATATTATACGAACGGGTAGAAAATGGATACAAGGTACTTAGTCGGATAGTATGCAAATTATCTAGGATTAAAACATGTGATGAAAATAATCAAACTAACACACATATCAAGACAAGGTGATAATTCTCGGTAGTTCTAAATGCAGCAACACACAACAGAATATCAGACAAAGTAGTTAACTCTGAATAGTTAGTTCATGAGCTAGTGTTTAAGTCTTTATGTTATCTACTGGAAATGCATAAATATCCCTATATGATCCAGTTCTTCCATGTACATGTTCCTTTCCATGGCTATGTAGTTAACAACACACTGCATGAGATTCAAAATCAGCATCTTAATTTACCTGCCAAGGTCTCTCCAGTCAAGGGGCATAGGCCAAGCACCAAGCCATGCTCCTATTACAGCTCCATGAGAAGGCGCCGAGATCATGTAATCCACAACATCAGATGGTCTGCAATAATGGGCGTGCAAGAACACAAAATCAATTACGATGTCAGGTAAGGACAATACAAAACAATGCTCTCCATGGGATGAACTTGTGTTTTAAATTTATTTACAAGTCAGGAAATATACATGGAATGAGAAAGCACATTCTGCCAATCGACTTTGGATGCTCCGAAGACACATGCTGCGGGAACAAACTGCAAGGTCATGCATTTAGCTTGTTGCCTCTCGATTTAGCACAATTATACAAGTATAGAGTGGTAAATGATGATTGTCCAGAAGTATCAGCGCAAGACCAGCATAATTGCCAGTTGTATGGTGTCAATCTTCTTGTGCTCAGGTGCTCAGTCTAGTATAAGTAAAGCAGGAAAAAATGGCACCTTTCAAGCACTTACCGTGAACAAGGACATGAGAAGTGACCAATAGGTTGTTGTTGTCCAGTATCTGCAAATGTGCAATCCCATCAGATAAGGAATTGTTGTTTATGAAAGGATGGCATGCATCATGTATGAATTGTAACATCCTTGTCAATTCTGCTAAAATCAGATATATCACATAACGTTAAAAACACAACAAACAGCATAACTGTGATTCATAAATAGTGTGAATCATAGGGTCCAGCAAGAAACATAAGCGTCCTTGTCAATCTACATTCTGCACTCACTTGATCCCAACAGGTGCACCAAGAACGATCGCGCCAAATGCATTTAGGAATGCTCCTGCCAGACAGCAGTGTGTATCATAAGGTCCTAAACCAACTATTTGTGACTAATATTCCAAGAGCAAATCGACTTACTATTACTAAGTAGTGAGAACTGGCTACAGACTCAGATCTCCAGCATGGAGCTTAATTTTTGGGCAATGCATTCAGCATGGAATTTTGACGCGTGCTATTCTAAGAGGATCAAAGTGCAAACGCAACAAAGAGAGAACTAACCAACAGGCAAGCCAAGTAATCCTCGCGCCGCCGCCTGAACAAACTGCAATTAGAGAAATCCAATCAACCCAACACTTTAAAAAACATAAAAGTTTGGAATTGAAATCGGAAGAATCAATTGATCGAACAGGTCGCGTGCGCGCGCCGCACCGAGCATGTTTGGGATCTCGCCGGAGCAAGCTGAACACCGCGATGACATGTTGACGGACGCGGGCGGCGCGACGGACGGCGCAGCGGAGGTCTGACGTTAAGCGAGGAGACAGCACGCGTCCGGTGAAACGCAGCGTCGCGCCGGCGCGCGTCGCCGCCGTGTCGGTGGCGATCTGCTTGGATTCGCCTTCGTGCACGTACATTTCTTCTTGCGCGGCGCGCGGATGCGGCGGCTGCTGCTGGTACGGTGCTCCTTGTCGCTGAGCACCGGGCGCTTCGCGGCGGCGTTGCCGTCGGGGTCGCCGAGGTCGTTGTAGACGTCGTAGTCATAGACGCGCTTGAAGGCCTTGCGCTCGCCGTGACCGTCGCCGCGGACGGTGGCGAGCTCGCTCTTGCGCAGCCTCTCCACGCCCATGTAAGGATGAAAACGGATCGGATACGGTCGGATAATAAGTGATCCGTATCTTACCCTAATTATTTTTCCTTGGATACGGATCAGATACGGGTAGTTAAAAATCGGATACGGATACGGATAACGGATATCTATAAACGGGTAGAAAACAGGTACCATATAGTATGCGGGCGGGCACAATACGGATATCGGATACTTAGTCGGATAGTACGTGAATTGTGTAGCATTAAAATTTGTGATAAAAAATAATCCAACCAAGACATATACCGACACAAATAATACAAAACATACGGTTGAATTAACACGTCAAAGAGCATAAACCATACAGCATAGCACTAGTACATGACAATTGATAAGTTCCATACAATATAGGACATCTTCATATAGCAGTCCATACAATATATATATAGCACCATATATGTTAGTTCCAAATCTCACATGACTCACACTATCCTCGGTTTGAACCCCATTCTCATCGGAAGAAATATCATTGATACATTGCTCTTGCTCAGCTTATCCGCTATCTTCACCCATATGTTGGCTAATACTGTCATTGACATCATGCTTGCCTTCAGAGTCTTCCATGCTGTTCCACAAGAAAGCAACAATTAGATAGACACTTCAAGTCTTCAAATCAACACTATAATGAGTCGGGTATTACCAAGGTAGAGAGGGAGGTGTCGTGGTGGAGACGATGTCATGGTAAGGCGTGGCGGAGAGGGCAGTGGAGGCGCGACGGAGATGGCGGTGGTGAAGGTGTGGCAGAGGCCAGAGAGGGTGGTGGAGGAGCGGCGGAGATGGTAGCGGTGGAGGCGTGGCGGAGGCCGGAGAGGGCTCTGCGACCAGCGAGTCGGCGACAATGGGAACTGTGTGGGTGGTCTGCGGAAGCTCTGGCGGCGGCGGGGTCTCTGGTGGCGGCGCGATGGCGCTGGGATCTATGGCGGCGTCGGTGGAAGCGGCTAGTAGCAGGCGGCGGCGGCGGCGGCGGCGGCGGCGATGGCGGGAAGCGGCGGGATCTGCGGCAGCGCGATGGTGGCTGCAGAGCTGCGGCGAACGGTGGTGCTACGAGTGGCGGTGTCGGTGGGGTCGATGGGTGCGTGATGGCGCGGAGAAGCGATGGCGGCGGCGGGCTGCGGCGGTGGATGGTGGCGTGGACAATGGGTGCTGGGTTGGCCGGGTGGCGGCGGTGGGGAGTGACCGAGTGAGACTGTGAGAGCACGGGGTCAGACCGAGTCTCTTTCCTAATGGGCCAGGCAGAACACAGTAGTTGGTTGTTGCCTGTTGGGCCATATTTGGAACTGGATACCTGATTTTTAAAATTATCCGGGTACCCGTATCCGACCCGAAAATCCGGGTATTTACCGGGTATCTGCTGTCCTGTATCCGACTCGTATCCGAAACAAAAGTATCCAAGTAATTACCCATATCACTACAACAAGACTAGCCTTTTGCGACACATACTTAGCATCATATACAACTTGTGCTGCTAGAAAACTCACCATGAATGTCTACTGTAACACACGCCTGCATCACATATAGGTTGTGTTGCCGCGAGACTATACTGCATCACATATTACATGATGCTAACATCTATGTGTAAAATCATTGGCTTGAACATGACCAATCCATAACTCTGCATCACTTAATAGACATGTTGCTGCATATGACAAATATTTTGCAAATGAAAAAACTAATATTGACAGGGAAAACTTTAGCGATTTAAATTTTTAAGGAGATGATAATACCGAGAATCAACGGTTAATTACATAATTTTGGATTTTTTTAAAAATTTCAGACGAAAATTAAATTATTTGATGTTAAAACTAGATAATTCAAAAAAAAGAATTATGTAAACTATCGGTACCAAAAATTTTAAATTTTTAAAAGATATGAATTATTATCTTATATATCTATTGTATCTACTAAAGCCTGAGTATATCCACCTATCCTTCTAAATCTATATTTCTAGAGAAGTACGGTCTCCCCCCTTCAATCCCGCCACGTCACCATCACTGTTCTTACCTACAGTACCCTGCCTTAGCCGTTTGATCCCGCGCCCGGCCATCTACACCGTCCGTCCCCCCATCTCCTCCCCCGTCTCCCTGTTCCTCTTCCCCTGCCGCCGCAGACAGCGCTTCACGCTTTTGGAGCCGTCCAATGACCACCGAGCTCCGTCTGTCTCTCCCTCTCTTTGCCTCCTTTCCCCCTCCCCGTCCAGGCGGGCCGCCTCTCCCCGCAGCCCTGCCGCGTCGTCCCCCTCCACCCCGCGGTCCCTCCCCACACGGCTCCCTCCCCCCCCCCCGGCCGCCGTCCCCTCCCCCTGAGGTCTCTGTCCCCTCCTCCCACGGCCTCCTGCCTGCCGCCGCCATCCCCTTCCCCCACGGTCTAGGCTCTCCCTCTCTCCTCTCACCGGATCTGTGTGAGGATGACAGCAACGACGACCACAAGGCTTGCTTCTGCCAGTTCAAGCAGGATCTCAGCAACCACGAGCCTGATGCAATTTGCAGAGACGACGCCTTGCTCGACGAGGTTCCCTGCCGCCGATACCGAGGCCGACAAGGTTGCCTTCTGCATGGTGTCCATGCGCCAGCCGAGGTTGCTTGGTCCACCGTAGGTGAGAGCTAGAACACTTGAAAAGTTCCCCCTTTCCCATCTTCCGTTCTGATAGATAGACATGCAATTTTTACTGATGTATTTTTTCTTTTATTATACAACCTGTAAAAGTAAATTGCATCACAAGAAGATGATATTGGCTTCCAGATGCTTGCAGAATCATGTGCTTAAGGTTCAGACTGCTGTGATTTACTCGAAGCATTTTCAGATGTATTTGGTGGTCAATATGATACCCAGTGGTAGGAAGATTTCTGATCTAAGAATTTATGACAGAGATTCAACTTAGGGCCTTCAGTCTCTTGGTTTGGCAGAGAAATTCGCCCTTTACTATTTTGTTGGATAGAACAAAATGATGGTAGAAAATGATTGATTGGATAGGCATAGGAAACTCTATTTTATTTTCAATTCCTTATTGCTTATGATATCTGCCTAGAGAGAAAATTTACACTAAGCTATGTGGAACCTACTCAATAGTACTTGACCTAGAAAAAAGATCATGTCTTATAGTACTTCGTTTGTTAGCTATGTCTGATGTTATAGAAAATGTAGTTAAACATTTCTGAGAAACTTTGTCCTAAGGAACTAAATCAATGAACAATTGAGGCTTTTGTCGTGCAACGCAACTAGGTATTTCTTAAAACTGCATATATTGTATTCTTTTACTTATCTTTCAGGATGGATGTACAGTGATATGTCGTACAGTTTATTTTTAATGACATGCCGTATCATGAAATGCAAATAATTAGTGGTTTAGTATTGGCCAGGCATAGGATTTTGCTTTCAGAAATATAATGGCATCATACGATCATTGATTTTCTTTCTAGGCAGGCTGAGATAGCAGTAAAATTCAAGCTAGAGCTATATCCGGCTCCACGTCCCCACCCTTGCTCAGCCCCGCCGCCTCCTAATGCACACACGGCCTGGTCCGAAGCTATGTCCTTATTTGCCTTCTAGCACACCTCCCAGCCAGCTCGATTTGAGACTAAGCCACGGAGTAGGTGAGTCCCAACCAATCTAATCAGCCCTAGATCGATTATTCAGATAACGTCAGGCAAAAAAATGATTGATTGGATAGGCAGTGCAGCCAGTGCTGCAGACTTTGTGCAGTGCTCCCATATGTATTGAAGATTTGGGTATTGAATAAACCAGCTATATTCTTTATTTATTGGGCAGCTCTTGCTTTTCTGTTTACATGAGTTACCTAGGACACTTATCATGCTGCCTATCTACCTTGAAAATAATTAGGATCCTTCTCTGTTATGTGATTTCTTTCTAAGCATGTGTGACACTAGACCCAGCAAAAAAAAGAAAGAAAAAGAAATTAACTGCATCAATTTGGCTATTGCCTGCATAGACCTGTTCAGCCTTCCTAGAGCTGTTGTTGTTCCAATAAATATGGTAAGTAATTTTGTCCCCTCTTAAATAATAGTCCCTAAAGGTCCGATTCGATTTCAACAACTTATACTTTCTTTTGCTGCTTTAGCTTAATGCATGATGAAGTATATATGTTTTTCAGGAGTCATCCTAATACATTGCAATGCTAATCTTTCAGCTCACCATCCTACCTAATGCTGAATTTATTTGGACATGGAGGCAACACAATTAAGGCGTAGCTTACTGTGATTTTTTCTTAAACCACAGCTTTCCTTACACTTTTTTTGGTTTGTAGCTAGACTGTCTCCATGTTTCTACTCTCTGATTATAGATGTACAAATTTCGACTAGCATAAACCAAAGAGATCATGTTTTGAGCTGTTGTGTTGGCAAGCAAATGTTGTAAAGTTCCAACATGTATTTTTATTGTTCCTTTTGGCCCCAGTGTTACTGGATGATCTATTTGGTTACTTAATTCAACCACTATTTTATTATATATGATTGAACCATTCACAATAGCATATTTTGGATCATAGAATTTCTATTTGCTCTTGCTATATTACCTTAGATATATGCTCTTCTTTTTTAGGGTTACATCTTGGTGTTGCGGCATCACTTATTTCGGTACTTCATTGCAGGTGACCAATCTCTTTCTTATGGTTACATGCATGGCTAGACAAGGCGTGTCAAAGAATATATATTTGCTTTCTCTGTAAAGTTCATGACTGAGTTTTCTGAGCTTAGTTTTTTTTTCCAACTAATCAAGCTTAATTATTGTATATAGCATAGAGCACACTACAGAGCATGCCGTCTGGGACTATGCAATCCAAGTTTTTTTGTTGATCTATTGATTGCTATACTATTATTTGTGGTGTGAGACAACCAGCAAATACATCCACTTTTTAGGTTGTATAGCTGGTTTCTTCATAGATTATGCTCTATACTTAGATCAACTAATCCATATTCGAATGCAATTTTTTTTGGGAAATACTTTTCAATTCTGTAACGCCCATAATAGCACAATTCTTGGACCTTCAATTCACGTTTGAGAGTCTGGCAAGGTGCATACATGCATGTCAGCATGTGTGATTTTACCATATGATATTGCTTCTTGTTGGTGCAAATTTGACTTACTTTGTTTGATTTTAGTGCTTATCTTCGCAGTGCTTCAAAGTAGTAATTAGTTTTTCATTATATATTAATTTATTATTGTTAGGCACATAATGATTTTTTATTTGGTTATTTGCTACAGGTTTTTTATAAGGCAAGGCATCTAAGCAGAGAATTCTAATAATTGCCCAAAATTTGAAGATAGGTTTGAACATGTTGTAGTTTGGCTACAGAGCAGTTGTCCTTCTGTATGTTCGGCCAAGACAGGCTTGAAGTAATTTTTCCTTTGTATGTCCAGTGATGTACATTATATATATTTAAATAAAAATGAAATTCACCTTTTGATTATTGCGCATTCTTTACAGTTGCTCATGTTCAATTGTAATATATTATGTGTGATAATTATATCTCATTTATATATACGTAATAAAATCGTATAATAAAATTATAGTTTATTAATGATGTTACAAAATAGGCCACTTAAGTGATGCTGCACGCTTAATGCTGTTGCAATAGGCTACTTAAGTGATGCTCTCAGATGCAAGCTACGTAATGAATACATGTGATGCTATATGTGTGTTGCTAGGTAGCATCACTTATACAAATATACAAAATCACATAATTTGTGTTGCAGTGTATACCTTAGCAACACCACCTATAACATCACCTACGTTATGTGATGCTATCGACGATTGCAACACATATAGGAGCATATAGCATCACATGGGCATGTTGCTATATGCCAATCCTGTAGTAGTGTATCCGACCTAAGAAAAAAATACCCGTATCCGTATCCGAATTTTTGGGTAAAATTTTCGCCCGGTACGGATATGGGTCGGGTTTTGCCTGACCCATTTTCACCCCTACGCCCATAGGTGTCTGCGACGGCGGGTAGGACTGCACGAACACAGGCTAGGCTAGGCCTAGGAATGGGCTGGGTACCCCAATTAATTTACCGACCATATACGTGAAACGATCCGTATTTATCGGGCACTTTACATTCCATGTCTGACCCATATCTGGAAGGACAAAAACCTAGTACCTGAATCAGAACCTATATCTGATGGGTATTAAAAATCAATAACTGTTTTATACCTGCTATGTATCGGATATGGATACGGGTCGGATTCTACCCATATGGATACGGGTCGGATTCTACCTGATCCATTTTCACCTGGGAGATCCCTGCGGCGGGGACAGAACTAGGAGGAGGACGGCTTTAGTGCGATGGTTGGATTGGTGGCGTGGCAGCGCGGCGGTCTCTAGATGGGAGGCACAACCGCACGCAGGCGGCCGGGCTCGGGTGCGGAGCTGCATGTCCAGACCAGGGACGACACAGCTAGTTCGGTGGCGCGGAGACGACGTGTCAACATGGCGTGGCTCCAGTGGTCCGCATGGGAGAGAGAGACGGGAGAGAGCAGGGAGCAGGGAGGGGGCTATCGGCCTGGCTGGGCCAAAGGGAGCAAGGGAGAAGATCATAAAACTGATGAATCTCCCGTAGGTCCTAGCCGAGCTGCCCATGCCTCATAGAACTGATGAAAACCGTTTGGTTTTTGTTCTTTTTTTTTTGGCTTATCAATTGGGTCCGGTTCTACAAACCTGCTAGTAAAACTGATCTAAATTCAAACTTTTTAAATTTAAAGTCAACATAAACCAACCGGTTTCGGCTTTCTGGTAAGAACTGAGTAATTTTCTGTCCAAACCAATCGAATTGCACTTCAGAACCGATGCTTTTCTTCTCCTAATTCAAAATTCAAAAAATGAATTTCGTACGGCTTTCGAGTAGTTTTTGACAGAAAAACCGCTACCAAAGAGTTGGCGGTTCATGAAACCCTGCCCATGATACGTACCCTGCCAATTATTATGTAAACACCAGTGTAACTTAGTCAAGCGTTGCCATGGAAGATTTCAGCGGCGCACAATCCAACAAATCGCCATTGAAGCAAAGCTCCAAGCAAGGTGTTCACATCAAGGCTTGACCCAACGCACGCGCGTCGCATCTTGGAACGATAAGATCATCTAGTCAACACTGGAGTCTGGACACAACGGAGCTCAGGCGAGAGGAGGCTAGATCAGTCGCGGTGCTGGTTTCACCTTCCATACCATGGCCGACGTCGGTTTCGCCGGAGGCGGGGATGGGGAGGCGCGGCGGGACTACGGCGGCGGGAGGGTCACGGCGTTTGTGGCGCTCTCTTGCGTCACCGCGGCCATGGGCGGCGCCATCTTTGGCTACGACATCGGCACCGCGGGCGGCGTGTCGTCCATGGAGCCGTTCCTCAGGGAGTTCTTCCCGGAGGTGCACCGGCGGATGAAGGGCGACGTGCGTGTCAGCAACTACTGCAAGTTCGACAGCCAGCTGCTGACGCTCTTCACCTCGTCGCTTTACGTCTCCGGGCTGCTCACGGCCATGCTCCTCGCGTCGTGGGTCACGGGCAGGCGCGGGCGCCGGCCGTCCATGATCCTTGGCGGCGTAGCTTACCTCGCCGGCGCGGCGGTCAGTGGTGTCGCCGTCAACGTGGGCATGGCCATCCTCGGCAGGGCGCTGCTCGGCGTCGGGCTGGGGTTTGCCAATCAGGTCAGAAGATATTTGTTGCTAGAACATCGTGGAAAAATCTTGTGCGCTGAGTATTTTAATGCTTAATTACCATGCTGATGTCTGTATGACACGAAAATAAATGTTTTTGCCAATGGTTTTGTGCGATCCGGATGCTGCACTAGGTTGCTTCGTCAAGACGTCTGTTTTTTCAGATTAATTATGTAGGTTTTTTTTAAGTATACGACAGTGAAAACAATTATTTTGTATTTGCCTTCACTAAAATAATTATCTTGGTTTTTTTTATATCGGAATTGCTTTAACACGCCAATCGACCGCGTTGAACACTCGTGCCCGCTCCCCTTGTTTACTTTGCTTACTCCACCCTGTCTTATCTCTTGTTCACGTCCTCCTCCACCCATCTTTCTCACACGCGCACACATAGCAACACACACAGAGGAGGGGGAGGGTAGCCCTGACCTTGCTGGCGTTGATGTCCGCCGGCTCATGCATGCGCCTCTCCTCTCATCTCTCTCCCAATCTCTTATATTCCTCTCCTTCTCCATCTCTCCTAGATTTCCCCAAGACTCCAATCTATTCCGATTGAATCTAGTCATCCTTGGCGCAATAGCTACAATGAGCTCATGGGTCGATGGCAATAATAAGCTCATAGGGACGACGGTAACGGCAGTGTGAGCTCGTATGGCGATGGCGGCGAGCTCGACGACGAGCTTGATAATGAGAGTGGGAGGATGTGGGGTGATGCCACCATGCACGCGCACCATTGGAAGAAACTAGACAGGGAAGATGCAGTGTTTTTTGTCTTGAAACATTACCCTCATATATATAAAACATTATGTTTTGCCTAGTGAAATATGATGTTTGCTCTGGCGAAACACCTTGTATGTGGAACACGTATTTGCTTTGTGAAACATTTAGTTTGCTCGTGTGAAACATAAGTTTTGCTCTGTTTAAACATCGTGTTTGCTCTTGCGACACATTTACTTGAATGCGGTGAAACATCTTTAAATAACTACGGGAACGTTGAATAACTACGGGAACATCGCTTCAACGATGTTCCATTAGAACTTTAATGATATTTTATCAGTACCTCACCCATGTTTTATTAGTATTTCCTGACCATGTTTTAATGATGTTTCACTAGTACTTTGCCTATATTTCATTAGTACTTTCTACATATTTCATCAGCACTTTGCCCATGTTTCATTTGCTTGTTTCTTGCATGACACATCACTCAGTTGGTTTGAAACATCCCTAAATAATATTGAACATTCTTCATAAACAAGTGAAACAATGTTTCCCCTATTAACGCAGAATGTTTCAGCGGTCCTTGAAAAGCGTCCAATATGATCGGACGTCAGATCCATCCATGGTCTCATCCTTTTTATATTTGTAGTGTTTACTAAGCATTTTTGTATTTGTTTTCACTAAAATAATTATTTTATATTTTTTATATTTGTATAGTTTACTGGGCCTCTTTTCGTAGGTTTACTAAACCTTTTCTTACTACTGTAATGGATCGATCAGTTTTTGTTTGTTAATTGTACGATGGTGTATCTAGTGTTTATTCTTGATCATTTGTCATCTTGCAAAATTAATAAAATACGCTCACGAAATTATGCATGCACAAACTTTCTAGTTTTTTTGTTGGCGTAGTGATGCTTAAAAATGACTGGATTCTGGTCAGAATCCAGGCGCCTGGATTTAGGCCAATCATTTTTGCTAATTCTGTGGTAGGAAATTTTTTTCTCTCATCATGTAAAATGCAAAGTAGTAAATCTAAAATTGTAGTCGTTAGACCATTTATTTTACTTGATTAAATTGTTGAATGATAAGACGGATGGATACATCTAGACTTTATATATATGATCTAACGATTTGATGATCTTTATCGAATACCATTGAAGTGTCTGGCAGATATATTATTTTAACTATGTTTTGTTATACTTCAACTCGGTCATCTATGCATTTTGCATTTTTTTAAGTTGTGTCTAAACTATTTTAAGCCGTTCGTTTGACTTGATTCAACAATACGTGATCTTTTACCCCTATAGGTTAAGCGGGAAATATATCTAGACTATACGTATTGATCCAGCGATTTAGTAATCTCTAGCCCCTGAGTCTACGGTAGATCAGAGCTAGTAAGCCGAAAGAAATCATGAAAAAAAAAGTTAACTATCTGATGTCTATCTGTCTGACATAAAAATAATTCTTGCAATATTTTGCAGGCAGTGCCACTGTACCTGTCCGAGATGGCTCCAGCGCGATACCGGGGAGCATTCAGCAATGGCTTCCAATTCAGCCTCTGCCTCGGAGCGCTCGCGGCGACCGTCGTCAACTACGGCGCGGAGAATATCAAGGCCGGCTGGGGCTGGAGGCTCTCGCTGGCCTTGGCCGGCGTTCCCGCGGTGTTCCTCACCGTCGGCGCCATCTTCCTGCCGGAGACGCCGAACAGCCTAGTCCAGCAAGGCAAGGATATCGACAAGGTCAGGGTGTTGCTCCAAAGGATCAGAGGCATCGACGCCGTCGACGAAGAGCTGGACGACATCGTCGCCGCCAACGCCATGGCGCAGGGCGACGGCGGCTTGCGGATGTTCTTGACGCATCGGAGGTACCGCCCGCAGCTGGCCATGGCCATCTTGATACCGTCGTTCACGCAGGTGAGGTGACCGAGGCCATCTTGATACCGTCGTTCATGGCCATGGCTGCGGCGGGCAAGAAGGCGTCTGATGTTGTTTTGACTGGAACAGCTCACGGGGATCAACGCCATCGGGTTCTACGCGCCGGTGCTGCTCCGCACCATCGGCATGGGCGAGAGCGCGTCGCTGCTCTCCACCGTCGTCACGGTCGTCATCGTCTCGATGTCGACGTTCATCTCCATGTTCCTCGTCGACCGCTTCGGCAGGCGCACGCTCCTCCTCGTGGGCGGGGTCCAGATGCTTGTCTCCGAGGCGCTCATCGGCGGCATCCTGGCGGTGAAGCTCGGCGACGAGGGCGGGGTGAGCAAGGCGTGCGCGCTCGTCCTCATCTTCCTCATCGGCGTCTACGTCGCCGGCTTCGGCTGGTCCTGGGGTCCCCTGAGCTGGCTGGTGCCGAGCGAGATCTTCCCTCTGGAGGTCCGGGCGGCCGGGCAGAGCGTCACGGTGGCGTCGAGCTTCGTGTTCACCATCTTCATCGCGCAGTGCTTCCTTGCCATGCTGTGCCGGATGAAGGCGTGGCTCTTCTTCTTCTTCGCCGGGTGGATCGCCGTGATGACGGCCTTCGCCTACCTGCTCTTGCCGGAGACGAAGGGGCTGCCCATCGAGCAGATCGGGAAGGTGTGGGCGGAGCACTGGTTCTGGAGGAGGCTTCTCGAGGTCGGCGAAGTGCAAGCTTGCGAGAAGCCATGAATCGGATGTGTATACAGATTTCAGGTTCAGGGGTTTGACAGGAAATTCGTGTGAATTTTGCAGGAAACCGTATAATGTTAGTAAAAATCAGACAAAACAATTTGCCTTCCAAATAGGCCCTTCATTACGGCTGAGCACAGTTCTTCTGTTCAATGGTTGAAACTACGTAAAATTTTGTTCTTGGCCAAAGCTGGAAATTAACCATGAACGCTATGGTTAGCGAGTGATTCCTTGGACGATATGCCAAACTGACATGCAAGAATCACATTGAGGTTCAACCTCATTGAATCCTCTCCTAAAAAAAGGAAAAACAAGTTTACTGAATCCTAAGCTGGAGCAAGCCAAGCCACACACCATGGCCACTTCAAGTTCAATGCAGTGGCTGGCAGCATGGGCTACTACACCCAAAACCTCAGGAGAGTTTCAGTTAAACAACAGACTACTTGACACTTGTCAATGGACTACTGACTATGGTGCCTGCTAAATGAAGCATTTTGCGTCCACAGCACTGCTTCATGAAGGAGTGACAATGTAGGACGCACTGTTCATGGTCAACAAATAATATGTAGTTTCAGTAGGATCTCAGTACACAAATACGACTTAAACTTTGCTGCGTATCAAGGTCAATATACATTCGAGCAACATTCAGCAAGCAGGGAATTCCGTTATACCCATGCATATTTCAGATACATGTCTTGACCAATTTGAACTGCATCCTTGCTGAACAAATACGCAAGTATGATTTAATCCTAAAAAATAAATGCATCACTCTAAGGAGGGTAGACTCTGCTTGGAATGCTAAACAGTCATGTTTGGCACAAAATATGTGCAACACACATGGGAGACAGACAGAGTTTACAAAGAATGGCAATGATCTACCAGCAACCTACAATATCTTTAATTCATAACAAATTTTATTGCCAGCAAGCCCAGCAGCCACCAGCCACAAGAAATAAGAGCATTTCTTGCCTAGAAATCCATAGAGGAGCTCATCCAAGAAACCTGGAAGGCAATGCAATTGTATTGCTGATAGTCACAGGTCAAACATAATCAGAAAATGCATCAATTGGATTCAGCTTCATGCAATGACAGGAAACAATTGTGCAGAAAGCCTTCTCAAAGCTTCCACGAATTTGTGAAACACACAACAACATAGAAGTGTGCTTCAAAATATTTACCTACTGTTACTGAAACTTTTGCATATTACAAACAATCGCAGAGAATTTGTTTTATCAACCATCACATATTCAGAAATGAGACTGGGGGAAAAGGCTAATGGCGCACTGCATAAAAGGTATAACATGGTATGTGGTATGTTCCGCTGCAAAAGAAAGTAAACATGTATATTTATACTGAGAAACAGAGAGTTAATGCCATTGAGGTAGGCTCCAAGAAAACAAAGCATTGTCATGACCTGCTGGAACAACTAATAAGCCCTTCACAAGCTTCAGAATGATTGTATCTGCTGAGCAGCACCTCACTTGGAAGGAAAGACCCACACTGGATTTACTCAATAGCATCATTCAGGAGGAAAGAACCATACAAGGCTGTCCTTAGAAGCATCAAAATTGTCATCTGGCCCATTGACAGAGAAGGTTGCCATTGAAGCATCTCTCATGTTGTACACAAGTACTTTGAAAGATGGGGAGTTCGTTGTGCGTTGAAGATCCTTGTTAACGAAGTAAACAAAATCGCCTTCAAATACATCATACTGACAGGCAGGAAAGGACTTGCTGCTGCACGAGCTGATGAAGAGACAGTCACCATCCAAGCTGTTTAATTCAGTTATGCTGTAAGGGTTTGTGCTGAGGTCCAGTGCAAAAACTCCAACCTTGTGAATATGTTCCCAGGTCCCGTATCTGACAACCAGCAATAATCTCCCACGCCATTCTACTATGTTCCACCTCTGTAGGGGAGAATCATTGACAGGGGGAAGTGGCTCTATTGAACACTGCTCAGCGCGAGAGATTATCATCCTTGGATCATCCTCAAACTCAAAGGACAAGATGTTTGCAAAGTAGGTTGAGACCAAGTAGAGCTTCCCCTTGTAGAAGGTCATATCATCGGGAGAACAGATGTATTTAGTTTCACACACACACCATGACGTCATCCCAGGCCACCAGAGAGCAAGCTTGTCGGTAGCAGTGGCAGCCACAACGTATCTAAAGCTGGAGCCAGGCGAAGCGGATAATACCACCTTTTTGAACTTCATCGCGTACTCCCTTGCATGGATGGTGCACATGATCTTGACCGAGGTGTTCGCAATGGGGATAGACTTGCGGAAGAAGCCAAAGAAGTGGAATGCACACGGCTGCGGGAGACGAACCGCAGCCAGGGAGAAGGGATTCAGCAAGAAGCACTCGCCATCGGCGTAATAGACTTGCCTGCTGGGCAGCGCCACCACGAGCCACCTTTCGAACGCGCCCACGCAGCGGATCTTAGCCGCCACAGCCTGCGGCCACGGGAAGCAGCGGAAGACGGTCGTCTCTTGAGAGAGGCTGAAGCTGGAGAAGATGAACTTGGGGAACACGAGCAGGGGGAGAGGCGGCGGCGGGCGCTGGATGCGCGCGGCTTCGTGCCATGCGCGGCAGACGCACCGCAGGCTGGCGCGGTCGGCGAGACGAGGGAGAAGGCGGAGTACAGAGCCGATGATGTCCGGCGAGATGTTCTCCCACGGTCCCCACTGCAACGCGCAGCCTGCGACAAACCCTAATCTCTCAGGAAACATTTCATCGAACACGTTGTGCACGTGAAAAAAAACACAGGTGGGTCTAGCGAACGACACGCTCCAGAGAGAGGGGAAGGGCCGCAGGGAAGAGGAGCTAACCTGAGATCGGTGAGATGTCGACGTCCATGGCCGCAGGGTCGACGTCCATGGCTGCAGGGCGGTGCGGTGAGCGGTGGCGCCGGAGTTCGTGTTCCTTGGCTTCGAAAGGCTTCACGTCCGTTCGGCTTTAAAGGGCGAAAAGATAACCGCAACAAGAACCGACGTCCACCGTCATTAATACATGGGTCCCATTGGTGGAGCCGGCCTCGACCTGATTAGACCCCGGCCCACTTTAGACCTGGCCAACAGGCCGGGCCGGTTTGACACTATTTGGTAACCGGGTCAACTAGGCTAACGGGCTAGGGGCTGAGCTCAGATTCGATTCGCTTATTGAACCGGCCTGGTTTCTATTGGTCTTGTTGGTCCTTTTGGTGCTGGTTGGTTCGGTTTCAGGAAAAGATTTGAAAATTTTAGAAAAATAGGAGAATTTAAAAATGGCAACGAAAAATTATGAAAATAATTTAAAAAATCTAAAAATAGGAAAAAATATTTGGAATATACTGAAAAGCTTTATTATCACGAACTGCTACAGTAATTAGGCCAAGCGAACCGGGCCACTATTATGCGAACCGAATCGGGCTGGCCCGACAGGCTGAGAATCAGGCCCAAACATGATTCTTGAATCGAACCAACGGTAGGCCGGTTTGTTTGAAACCAAACCTTACAAGGCGGCTGGTGAGCGATCCGTCGCCCGATTCAGTACAATTGATTCAGCTCATATGGCCACGACTAGCCCAATGTTGGGTTAGACCCAGTTCGCACAGTAACAGAGCTAACTGGGTCCGAGCCGAATCGCTCGCCCATTAGCTAGTTCTGGTATACTTATCCTACTTATCTCATGTCTTATTTCACTTATCTCACTTTTTTATTACTTTTTGAGTCGGTTTTTTTTTATCTCGTAGGTGTGCCTATAAGCTCTCTAAACCCTAAAATTGGAGGCCAACCGGCTCTCGAGGCTATCTCGAAAAATTCTCGAAGTGACAAGGTTACACGAGATAAGTAGATAAGAAAAGCTGAAAAGAACCCAGGAAGTTGCTCGACTAGAGTGATGAGATGGAAGAAGATATGATGGCAAGAACCATACATACAACCTTAAGATAACTGTTGTCTATATGATATGTCACCTAGAAATAGAAATTGTCTCTGACAATATATCATGTATAACAATTATCTCTAGTTGTCTCTAACAAAACTACGCATTACTTGTCTCTATAGCTGCTTTGGAGGAAAGAGATCCCTCTTCTCTTTCCTCCACCTCAGCATAAATCTGATATGCCACACCTTACAGATGACTTAGAGATCACTCATAGATACCATTGTACATACTCTAATTACACACTTTTACATCCCGACCACATGCGACGGCTGCTATTTTAAAGAGCACTTCACTGCCATCAATTTTTTTTTAAGAGCACCGCGCGGGTCTTAAAGCATCCACATCCAATTTGCGGTGAAAGTAGAAATCTGCCGGAAGGCTCTCAGAAATGATGAGTTCGAAATGGTATTTTCTCAGAAGTTCCTTTACGGTATATAATGACAAATATATATTAGAGTGATAATATAATTAAAATCTAAGTGTTAATTTAGAGGACATTCTGCACAAAAAAGTATACTATTATTATAGTATAAATACTACCATAACAGTGTAAAAAAGTCAAAATCAGTATAAGTAGTTAGATCAAGAGAAATAAACATTTTCTTTCTCCGAGCCTAGCCATTGCGTTTCAAACGAGCAGAGCATGGACGAGCATAATAAAGCAAACAGTCTGATAGGAATTCTAGAGTTCATAGACATCATCATTGTTATAGATATATTAGGAGTCATTTATTATATTAGGATTTATCATATTATGATAAATTAGATCCTTTGTCCTTATTTAGACTTTTTCTACTTTTATCTAGACTTCTCATGTACACTATAATACATGCCTTTGCCTTACAAATTAATATACATCTGATATTCATAATGTCGAGAATTGGATAAGATATCACAGCGGCTAGGTTTCATGTGAAATATGCCCTTGGAGCACGTACGCAGGGAGAATAAGCCGAGCATGGTAAGTTTGGACTGATACCTCGGCGACTGATGCTTCGGAGTAGGTCTCTTTGCTTATAGGGCGACATATGTGTTGTCATGGGCCCAGAAAAGATACATTAGGATGATCATCCCGACGCTCTTGCTGACTTGTGAATTCTTCCATATCTAGAGCCTAAAGTCTTCTAGATATGAATGTTTCTTAGGTCTCAAGTTAGTGTGTTTATAGAATATATTTGTTAATCTGATAGTATTTTAGGTTATCCGGATATGTTTTTTAGGTCGTGTAGGACTCAGACCGTTGTACCTTGCACTATATAACCCCTCATGAGAATGGGAGGGGAGACATCGACAGACATCGAGATCCAATCTCACCGCAATAACACAAATGCACACGTGCGACTAGAATAGGGTTATTATTTCTTTCTGAGAGGCCTGAACCAGAATAAATCACTATATCTAGTTTACTTTCCATCTCGACGAATCAGTGCATCCACGATGAAAGCTTTTTGACCTAAAGGGGTTGTTTGGTCCCTCAATCAACAAGTAAGCTCGGCATGAAATCTGTTTATCAATCGTTGACACATAACCGATAGTGATATGCCCTAGAGACAATCATGTAATATGATTATATCAAGTCTATATTTATGTACTCATGGATAATATGTTATTAGTTCCATGAATAAACGTTGTTTACATTATTCATCACATACGACTTGGTTGTGAGACATATTGTTTATATGATCTTATTCTAAATAATCCCTAGTCTCATATCATTATGTGGAACAATAATGATTTGATCAGCACATATATTGATTGATAGTAATATTTCGCATACCATAGATATAGATATATCAAATCAATAATGTGGACACATGTTAGAGAATATGGTGTTGGATAGACCTACTCCGAGACACTGCAGAGATTGTTATCTTACATATGCTATAAGCATGTAGTTTCAAGTGGTATACCTATATGATCCTTAGACCTAAGATCGCCATTGAATCCTAGTATACGTAGTTGTGTACTTTGGGGTTATCAACCGCTACACTGTAACTAGGTTTTATAAAGATAGCTTTTGAGTATGCTATAAAACATGTCGTGGAGTGTGAACGATTAAGATGGAATTTATCCCTCCTTGATAACAGGAAAGATATCCCTGGCCCCTCGATGTAATTGGATTGAAAAGTGTATGGTCGATTAAAGAGTTAATCACAGTTAAGAATCCATCATAACATCAAGTGAATGGTCGAGCTATCGTAAGGGTGGCACGCATCTCGCCTTGAGTTTGACTAGTATTGTGCGGCAAAGGGATCGGTATATGAGTATATCAAGATTTAACCGATATGATCATTTTGTGCATTTGAGGGTCAATATATCCTGCTAGAAACCGCTAGACTTATGGTTCGGAAACCACGGCCACTTACGCACGAACCTAACGGATTACACACTTAACAGGTTGAAACATGTCTAATGGATTGGATTTATTAGTTGGTTTCGCGGATACTGATCCGTGTAGGATTAGATTCGTGCATACTAATTTATGTAGGATTAGTTTCGCGGATACTGATCCATGTAGAATTATAGTGCTAATGCTCCTCTAGCGTAGAAGCTCATTTGTGTGCTCTACATAAAGGGAGGCGATGGGACGATGCAGATATACGAGTTCGCCACCATGTAAATCTAGCTGTTGCACCTCCCAAAAACCCTAGTCGCGCGTGTGCGGTGCTAGCACACTGGTGCACGGCGTTCCGTCCCTGGACGTGTGGATACCGTAGAGGCGGTGCTGCGGTTGTTGCCACTCTGATCGGCGACAAGTATGAGAAGGTCAGCAAGATCGACTATTTTCTCTATGGCAGGACATATGACGTTCCTGCAATACTGATCGGCGTGGAGGGGATGTTCGGCTAGGATGAATAACACTAGATATGTTCCATTATGTTACTGCCATCATGTGAAAATATTGAACTCCTCTTCCTATAAGTCAAAGATGTCCTTCCTGGTACTCCTCCAATATTAATTGTCATAAATATGAACAAATTCCCTAGTGACCTTAGACTAGTACACCTTGTATTGGGAGAACCATTTGGGCTAGACAACTAATATATTTTAACATGTCGGAGTATCAACAAGTAGGGCTGCAATAAGCTAGATATATTAGAATGTTCTAAACATGCTAATGTTGGTTGATCAGACAGTCAACAAGCAATGCAGCAGTAAGCGAGTGGATTCATGTTGAATGTTCTAAACTTGGCCATTACATGAATCTCACTTAATTATAATATGATGGTATAGTGGTAGAGAAATTTTTAATCTCACTTAATTATAATATGATGGTAAGGTGGTAGAGAAATTTTTTGGTAGTTTTTACCATCTTTCATTTCTTTTGGAATGGATATGAAATTTTCCTTTGTTATTACAAAGGATGTATGCCTATTGGTCTGACCCTTTGTTTGTCATGTCTATTTAAATTGTACGCCTTGCTGACAAACTATTAATTTTCCTTGTAGCAAGGGGTTGGGACTAGATTTTCCCATGCTGGGTCACGACCAACGGACAACATCAATGATAGTGAGGTTGATTGCAATGATGATAACTCCAATGTCAACATTGTCCAAGAGGAGAACACTAGTGCTGCTGTTGTCGATGGGGACAACCCCAACACTTGTGTTGCTAATGAGGACAATCCCACTTGATATGCTAGTACTGAACTAGATGACATTAACCTAATGGTTAATTTCCTCATGAAGTATTTTTTTATTATGTATTAGACATGCATATGAACTTAACCATGCATCTATATTAACTTGGATGTATGAAATTAGTCATATGGTTAATTTCTTCATGCAGCATTTTGTAATATGTATTGGACATTTATAAGATGAACTTACAGTTAGACATATGGATGTCATCTATATATGGTGTATGTAAGATGTGGCCATGTCAAGATGTTTCAACCTTGTATGGATGACAAGGTTCTGGTGGTTTTGGGAAATTTTGTTATGTGGTATGCATGGATTATATATGTGATCCATCTTGTTGTATGTTGCATGGATTACATGTATGTGATCAGTCTTATGCATGAATTGCTTGACTGCATGTGCATATATTGGTTTTTTCTTCCGTATGAACATGGCTGGATTCCTAATAATTGCTTGTAAGCAATGTGAATTGTCTCAACATATATAGGCCTGAGAATTATTTCTATGTATGTTAATTCCCTGAACTGCAACATATGGTTTTAGAATTGCTCGTACGCATATATTCAGATTGTTGCCAATGAAACTTCTTGACGGTTCTGAGCTGTGAGGAAACCTTATTTTCCTCACGGAGACCACATGTCAGATGCGTACTCGGATTGTTGCCAATGAAATTTCTTGATAGTTTTGAGCTGTGAGGAAACCTTATTTTCATTACGGAGACCACATGTCAGGAATCATTTTGCTAACGATCAGTCAAACTAGTCAGGAAATATTTTCCTGTTGGTTAGGCAAACTCGTCAAGGAATATTTCCCTTAGCGTGACTAATTCTCGATAGGATACATTTTCCTGATGGCAAGTAAAGGAAAAAATCCTTGAGATGCACTGTCCGCTAAGAAAAAAAAATTATTGTAGGTTCATACCCGTCAGGGATAATCCCTCACAGTTAACCGTCAGGCAAACCGTGAGGGATAATTTCCCTTAACGGTATTTTCTATTTTCCGGCAGTTTGAAACCGTGAGGGATGCTCTACGTTGGAATAGTAGCAGCATTCAGGCAAGTGGGCCTTAGTGCAAAGTCGATCGGTTAATTTGCAGAGCCTTGCTTAAACACATCTTGACATCTCATCAACATGAATTCCTTGATCGTTGGAGCGTAAGACACAGCTTGCTATTTGTTTGTATAACTGCAGGTTTAGGATTGTTGGTCTTAGGCATGTGAGGATATCTGTATTTTGATCTCCCAGCTTGATTAATGTTTGATACAGGCCAGGCAGGGCTTGTTTGCCTGCTCCGGAGGGTAAGCATGATGGTTGGCATTTTTCAGGCGAGCCATCCCAGTTGCTCATTCCTCCTCTCCTCTTCTTGCACCCACCAGCTTTTCACTAGCCGAGCCTGGTTTCTAGCTCGGTCGGCTTGGATAGGTGATGAACGTTTCCATGTTTCCATCTCTACTTGTGAGGGAATTTTTTTCGGTATACCCTCTATTATCCTTATTTAAGGGTTAACCCCTTTAAAACTAGATTGCCCATAAAAAAGTTCTTGGACCCACGAGCTTTCTACGAGCCGAGCTTGGTTTCTAGCTTAGGTGATGAACGTTTCCATCCCTGCCCGTGAGGGGCTTTTTGTTGATATACCCTCTATTATCTTTACTTAAGGGTTAACTCCACCAAAACTAGATTGCCCACAAAAATGACGATGTGCGATTGGATCTCTCACGAAAGTTTGATTGTATTTAAGCTGCTTAGATTGGTCACAGCACTCTGCGGTGATCGGAGCTATTTCTCAAATTGTATACGTTCAATTCAACCTGCACCTTATTCTTATGGCTTATTGCTGTTTCCGGAAGCTAAAACTCTTTGGTATCTTATCTGTTTATAAAAATTTCGAAGCCACCTCTCAAACTCTTAAAACTCATTTGAACTAAACGGTCCATCTTCTCGAAGCCATTCCCCTAGCTCACAAATTCCAGCATTCCAACAAGAAGCTATCAATTGTTGCCACGGCGAGCGGCGCGCCGAGGCCGTCAGGTCGGTGGTGGCGGTCGTGAACAGCGAGGGGTTCATGTGTTGGGAGACACCGGGAGGTGGCTATTGGCTACTCAGGACATCGCATTTGGCGTCAACAAGTCAGGAGACATGTGCCTTTGCCCACAGGTCAGGAGAGTTAACTATTAACTAGTTGAAGGTCCGTGCTTCGCGCGTGGATTGGTGGAGGAAGAGGAGGCATGGATCGGTGGGACGCAGACAGGCGGGGGTCGACGCGCTCGCGTGTGGATTGGTGGAGAGGAGAACACGGATCAGGATGTGGGCAGCTGTTAGATTAAATTGAATGGTTCAAATTATTTTGACAAGCCATCACTCATCACCACAACTGTCTTTTTAGGAGTAGAGATTCTGCATACAAGACATCATCTGAATCAGAATATTCTGACTGCGTTGCCAGAAACACTAACCCAACAGTATTCATAAGCCGACAACTAGTACTCAGGCTACGTACTGCTGCAAATTAACTAATGTGTACTTATCACTAATCAGGTTAATATTCAGAATATTGTTCTTTGTCCCACCGAGCATTGAGACTCACCAATGACAGGATGATGGCCCACATGTCAGTTGCCCAGGCCAACTCAGGTTACTACTGAAGAACGGTTTTTAAGTCAGAAAAGCAGCACAATAAGCAGACATCAAACACCATGGAGCTCACTCCAAGAAGCATCAGGGCTCCCAACATGCTCAGTCCCAGTAGGATCGGCTGATCTGCAGCTGTTCATTCAGGAGGGAAGAACCACATTGGACTCATCGGCTTGCCATCTCGTGCACGAAAGCTGGCCTCTGGCATGTCTACATCAAATGGTGCCATTGTGCCATCTGTCATGTTGTAGACAAACTTATCCGCAGGGGGGACGTTTTTGCCAGGGCGGAGGTGATCGTCGATGAAGTAAACGAGATCGTCTTCGACTTCCTCGCACTGACACGCAGGGAATGACCTGCTGCTGCACGGGCTAATGAAGATGCAGTAGCCATCCAAGCTGTTGATCTTGGTGAATCCGAAAGGGTTTGTGCTCAAGTCAACCACAAATACGCCAGCCTTACAGATGTTGTGCCAGCCTTCACCACCATCACCAACACCTAAGTACCTGACGACCAGCAGCAATTTTCCATGCCATTCCACCATGTTCCACCTCTGTCCATAGCTATGTTTCACCTCAGGCAGC
The DNA here is from genome assembly GCA_036346145.1 of Olyra latifolia. Lineage (NCBI taxonomy): Eukaryota > Viridiplantae > Streptophyta > Magnoliopsida > Poales > Poaceae > Olyra > Olyra latifolia. The sequence goes on from CM070533.1 coordinate 24,521,779, forward strand.
TTGGCCACGCAGCGCTCCACGTGAGAAACTATCAGCCCGTGATCGTCCTCTGTGATGGTAAACGCGAAGACGTTTGTGGTGAGCTTGCTGAGCATGTAGAGCTTCCCCTGGTAGAAGGTGATGTCACTGAACTTACTGATGCAGCCGCCATTGCAGACGCACCACGACGTCATCCCGGGCCGCCAGACAGCAAGCTTAGCTCCGTTTCTATGGACAGAGATGGCAGCCACAGTGCACTCGGAGCAACCATCAGGTGAAGATGACAAGATCACCTTGCAGAAGGACATCACATACTGCGCGGCGTTGACTGTACACTCCACCACGCCGGAGCCATTGACGATGGGGAGAGATCTGCTGTAGGCATCGACGAAATGGGTGGCTGCGGAAGGAGGTGGAAGTCGGACAACATCCCCGGAGAAAGCATTCACCAAGAAGCACTTGCCGTCACCGTAGTAGAGACCTTTGTTGGGCTGCACGCCGGCGAGCCATCCTTCAAAGGAGCCCACGCAGCGGACATCGTGAGCCGCCACCTCCCGGGGCAGCGGGATGCGGCGGGTGGCCGCCGCCATGGTCGCGCCGGGGCAGAAACCGGAGAACCTGAAGTTGGGGAGCACGAGCAGGGGGAGTGGCGGCGGCAGCGTCCGGTGGAGGTGCGCCGCGGCGCGCCACGCGCAGCAGACGGAACGCAGCCTGGCGCGGTCTTCGACGCATGGGAGGCGGCCGACCACAACGCCGAGGATGTCCGACGGGACGTCCGCCCACGACCGCCGGTGCAGCTTGCGACCTGCGGTCAAAGGTCACACCTTGGCATCTCAGGAGGCATTTCGTCGAGCACCTCGTCCTCACGGCCGCCGCCAGCCACCATGACGTCACGACCTCGTGAGATTCAAACTGGTTGGCAAGGGAATCTCACCTGAGGTTCCTGTGCGGGAATCCATGGCTTCCGGGGATGGAGGATGGCGTGTCGCGAGGGCTCCTCCCCTCCAGGAGGAGAGCACCGCTTGCGCTACTGAGGTGTCTCGGCTAGTGAGCCAGTGTGGATTTGGGAGTTTTAATCCGCTGGTTAAATACCATTTTACAACTTTTTTTTGGTCATTTTGATACTCCTAAGTTGCTTGAATTTGCCGTTTGCTAGACATCATGGGCAACTGAAATTAATATGCTATTTAATGGCTAGTGTGTGATTTTCGTTTGATTTCTCTTTAGATACAGTGAAACTGAAGTTGAAGCGTTTTTAGTCAGGCAACGGGACAGGCAGGTAGAGCAAAATTAACTGCATAGCAAACTCGAGGGGCATATGCCAATTGGAGTGACACTAATAAGGTCACGTTGTTTTGGGATTATCTAATCTGACTTATCTCAAACTTCGAGAATTTTCTGAGGTGGTCTCGAGAGTCGGATTGTCTTGATTTTTAGGATTTAGGGAGTTTTTAGACACGTCTACGAGATAAAAAAAACGGATTCAAAACGTAATAAAAAAAGTCAAATAAGTCAATATTAGTCAAATAAGTCACGAAATAAGTCAGATAAGACATGGCTAATATTGACTTATCTAACTTTTTTATTATTTTTTGAATCCGGTTTTTTTTAATCTCGTAGGCGTGTCTAAAAGCTCCCTAAATCTTAAAAATCAAGGCCATCCGACTCTGAGGCCACCTCGGAAAATTCTCGAAGTTCGAGATAAGTCAAATTAGATAAGCCTAAAAGAACAGGGCCTAAGCCATAAATAAGGACAAAACACTTTCAAGACTAATCATTTTTTGTGAGGATTAAACCAAAAATCTCTTTTTTTAAAAAACAAAACTAGTTCTTAACTCCTGAATCATAGGGCAATCGTGGCCATATCATTCTTCATTGAGGAAGGAAGCGTTCCAATGAACTGCTGGAATTTACTGATCATCTTTTCACTAGTCATCGTTAAGATCAACCTCAAGAGACAGTATGCCACTGACAATAGCAGTATATTCAAGTCATACTTCATAGAAATCTGAATAGGCATGACAAATGTCAGTATGCTCCAGTTCCGTAAATACATACCAAAAGGTACCACCATTAAATAGGCCACTTCAAAATTGGCAAGCCAAAAAATTGAATCATAAAACCATCGCAGCATAAAAAGGTTTTCATTGAACAATGTGGCTGGTTAGGAATCGCTATTGACTTGTGGTTCGAAAAAAGGGTTTCGAGAGCCACGGCCGCTTGAGCATGAACCTAACGGGTTACACACTTAACGGGTTAGAACATGTTTAATAGATTCAATCCATTTGTGGTTTTGTGGATACTGATCGGTATGGAAATTAGAGTCCTAATGGTCTCTAGCGTAGGAGCCCATTAGTACACTCCATATAAGGGGAGGCATGAGGGCAGCACAAGCTATACGAGTTCGCGACCACATAACCCTAGCAGTCCCATCCAATCTATCCTCCAAAAAATCCTAATTGCGCGCGTGAGGTGCTAGCACATCAGTGCACGGTGTTCCGTCCCCCGGACGTTTGGATATTGTAGAGGCGCTGCTACGGTTGTTGCGGCGCTAATCGGCAAGAAGGAGATGTTTGGCTCAGCGTGAACGACTACTTCCTGTACCTCAACGCGTGCGACGTCGGACTCGGCTATTCCAACTCTTCTTCTGCTGCGGTTGTGCATCAAAGGTAACGAACCGTGATCCCCTTTCTCACATGATATCCTCGCTGTTTGTGGTAGAATTTTTTGAAACTGCGCGGCCTACCTGCTCTCCTTCAATGGACCCCACCTCATGCATGCCACATCAACTAATATCGCCACGTCATGCCATGTGTTTGCCACTTCACCCAGTACGTACTGCTTTGCCGGAATCATAGTAACCCAACACTATTCATAATACGACAACTAGCAAGTGATTTCAGTGACGAATCACATCTCCTGATCCCACAAAACATAGACACACAACAACGACACACTACAACAAACAAATAATTAATTAAGAAGTCTGAGAGGATGATGGTGATGATGGCCCACATGTCAGTTGCCCGACAACTCAGAAAAACAGTTTCTAAAGTCAGAAAAGCAGCATAGTAAACAGTATAAAAAAAAACATGGGCACAACTTTGGTTGCAGTTATTAGCAATGTAAACACTAAAACACCATGAGCTTACACCAAGCAGCGTCAAGACTAACAATGAGCTCAATCTTAGTAGAATCAGCTAATCTGCATCCTTGTTCAGCCTTGTCCAACGTTTCTGATGTCCACTCAATACACGACGGTGTTCCAGAATGATAAATTGATAATCCAAGCAGCTTTTTGAATCCTGATGACTGAATGTGTTATCAGATATGCTACAGTGGTCTGTGTGAATTGTGATATCAGGCAAGAAACTTACCAGTATGCAGCCTATTCATAACTCCTTTCTGACCTGAAACTATATAACTTAATAACACATTAATAAAATTCGGACATAGCTATGTATACCTATTTAGTGCTTCGAGAATAGGTGATTAATTGAATAATGAAGAATGATCGAACAGATAAATACCAAAACTCACTTATGTGTGCTTTTGGTACCTAAGAATTTCACAAGTTTTTCTGGTAAGAAAAGAAGACCATCAACATACAAGTATTACAAGAAACTGAAGGCAAGAAAAAATAAAACCAAAGTACAAGTACTGCAGAAAGCCAAGAAAGTAAAGGCGTAATTGCGCACATAGAAGAATTGACATATGGGCTATAGACATTCATGTTCAGTATCATTTTGAACTGATCAGCTGACACCTCCTTACTCTCCAATGGCAAAGGCTGCTGCCTCGAAGGTGTCAGACAGGCCAGTGCCGGTCTTGAAGGTGACTTTACCAGGAGATGCCTTGTCAACATACACCTCCACCACACTGAGCCATAACAGCAGCTCCTTGGTCTTCACACCAACGATCTTCTTCATCTTCCCCGGCTCGACGAAGGCCGCCACCTCGCCGGCGTATGACACTGTCTGCTTGATCTTCTTGAAGGTGTGCTCTTTCTTCTTCTTCTGCACGAGCCAGATGAACCCGGCGTTGCGGTTGTAGCCAAACTCCTCAACGTCCACGAGGGGCAGCAGGCCCTTTGGAAGGCCGAGCTCCTCGAGCATTTCGACCAGCTTCTTCTTGCAGACGGCGTCACCATGGACGATCTCCGCGCCAGCACGGTGGCTCTCGACAACCTGGGACGCCATCAAATATATATTGGTTTCCTACAAAATACAGCTGATCTTGTGAAATGGAAGAACAAATCAGAGCTTCTTGTGATGAGTTGTGATGCGATCTGGGTTGCAGGGGCTGCTTATATAGATGCTGCAAGAACTGCTACTTTCTGGGATGGGGAGGCGAACTCTGTGGACTTTGCTTTCATAGGTCGTGAAGTAAAAAGTCAAGCCTGTCCGGCCTTCTCTGAATATTTATAAAAAGTAAAAAGTTAAGCTCATGACCAAGTCCACTGTGACGTCTCTGCACTGCAACAGCAGAGTCACACTGATAGGCGCACTCCATGACCATATTAAGTCATTAAGAGTAGCATAATGAAGAGCAGCCAGGGATGACAAGGTTGACCAATAATCCCCTCCGTTCCACAACCCAATCAAAGAATTCACACAGTATGGTTGCCTCAATCCATGCAACTAAGATATCTTCTATAATCACAAACCATTCAATCAGGACATCTGACACTGGACTATATAATTATAGCTCTCAACACAAACCAAACCAAGCCAATGTCATGGGGGATTTGGGGTTAATTATTTTCAGGAGTCCTCTGAAGAGAATACCGACTGGCACCGGTAGCTTCCATGCATGTCAATATTTTTGGGGTTTAATTGTGCAACTTCCATCCTCATCTTCTTAGTTCCAATTTCTTCTTAGCTGTGTACTTTGCTCCCTAAAATTGATGTTGTCCAATTACAGCGGGTCCGCCATGCTGTCCAGGAGTAACGCTGTTAAATAAAACTTTGTTGACACCTAATTTTGGAAATTAGCTAATGCTTTGGAAACTTGTAGGAATCGTCTTAGGCTTGTTGAAATACATGCTGAAACGAGCACAAGAAGGAGTCTAAGTCAACTTGGATGAATATAGAAGAGGAAGACCGAATCTGCTAAAGCGAACATGGAAGGAAGAGTCTTGGTCGGATCAATAGGGTGTGGAAAGAGTTTGAGTCGATATATTGGGCAATATTAGAACGTATGAGATTATATAGGTTACAAGAATAAAAGTCCTAGTTGATTGAGTCCAAGGTCTTGTATAAATATTTAGCCCATGGGACGTGTAAGAGATCAACGAATCAATCAAACAAATCTACTTTTGCTTGTGTAACATCCCCATTTTCAAAAATCTAAAAATACATGATCATTGCATGTGATTTTAAGCATTTCAAAAATCATTTTTGAAAATATGCATGTTACTATATTTAATTTCCTAAAGCCTGATTAAAAGTTTTGCTTTTAAATATTTAATTGCAAAGTGTTTAAATTACTGAAAACCTATTTTAACAATTTATAAATTAATAATTTCATTTTAAGTTAGGATATAGCAAAATTTAAACTTAAATTAAGTAAATTTTGGTATCAAATTAAATTAATTAAATTTAGCAAAGATCTATTTTTAGGCCCTAGCCCTAATCCTCTCTTTTCTCTTATCTCCATGGCAAGTGGGCCCCACTTGTCATTTGTTTTCCAATTTGGACCTTCCCTTTTTGCCCTTTCCCAATTTGGGCATTACCCAAATTGCCCTCTATTTTTCCTTGACACATTTACCCTTCCCCTCTCACCTATTTAACCCCCTCCTTGTTTTCTCCTCCCTCTCATTCTCGCTCCTCTATCCTGTTTCCCCCCTAAAGGATGCATTGAAGCAGCTTCTCCCTCACTGCCTCCCTTGATCTTGCCTGTAAGCCTCCTCCCCGGCCGATCCCCTCTGCCACCTCCCTCCTCTCACCCCCCTCGTTCCATTTTTCCATGTCACCACCGTCGCCGTCGCCGGAACGCGCCACGCGTCACCGCCGAAGCCCGACTCTACCTCGATGGCGTCGCCCCTCTCTACTAGGTAATCCCTCGCTCCCTCTTCTCCCCTAGTACCCCTATGTCCCTAGGAGCCCATCCCCGTAGCCAGCGCCGTCCCTCCCTCGCCGGAGACGGTTGGCGCCATGTTCCCTTCTCTGCCCGACCTCGGCCACGTCGCCACACCGCCTCAGTCGTCCCTAACCCGTGCCGTCATCCCCTCCTCACTCCCCATTCCTCCCTAGGGCTTGCCGCCCCCGCACCTCCCTCCCCGCCCCTCCGGCGACTGGATCCGTGGAGCGCCGTCATCCTTCTCCGCCCCAAGCACCCCTAACCTCCCCCGAGCCGGTCAACCCCTCCCCGAGCCGATTCCTTGCTTCCCATCTCCTTTCCCCTCTTTTCCCTCATCGGAGCATCACCGTCGCTGCTGGATTACTCCGCACCTCTCCGCCTCGCCGGCGTCTCTGCTCCGGGTGATCGACGCATGGGCCCCGCCAGTCAGCCCCCCTCTCGGCTAGGCCGAAGTAGGCCGACCCGGCAACGCCACACCCCTCTCCCACGTGGGCCACTTTGCCAGCCGCGCGCGTGCGGGCCACCGTGTGCGCAAGTAGGTGGGCCGCATAGTGCGGCCCAAGATCTGATTCCCCCTTTATTCATTTTAGAAAACGATTTAATTTGTTTAATTCATAATAAATTCGTACAAACTCAGAAAAATATGAAATAAATTTATAAATGTTTAGAAAAATCCATTCTAGCTTGCATAAAATTTTGATGCATGCTGCAACTGTAAAACTTTTCTGTTAGATTTAGTATTTTCCAATTATGTCTTAAAATAATTCTAGAAAGGATTTTGAAATTCTAGAAAAAGCAACTAACATTCAAAAATTGTGAAAATTTTTCCAAAAATACTAGGTGTTGTTCTAAGCTTAGGAAAAATATAAAACCCTTAGGGCATCTCCAGTAGTCCGCCCCATTTTTCTTTTGCCTTATCCCTATTCACGTGCCACCTCACCAAATGGGGCTACCCCATCCTTATTCACACCCCAACAACTGCCCCATCACTATTCCTACACTCTACTTTTCATATTCCATGCCTCATCACTGTTTGCTACAGTGATAGGGCATGGGGCTTGGGCAAATTGTTAGAGATGCCCTTATGTTGTAAGTTTAAGGTGATTTACTAAAAATCCTTTAAGCTCTCTTTAGCTTTATAAAAATGGTTTTCCTCTATATTAAAATTTCTAAAAATTTATTCATGAATAAATGCTTGCTATTGTACATAGTTAGCTCATTTCCATGCATAATATATTGCATACGTTTTTCCAATGCATTTGTTCTTATTTGTGTGTCTCGTATTCATACGTGTAGAACCGATCGTGTTCAACACCGCCGAAGACTCTCAAGCCGAAGATCAAGTCTTTGCAGTAGAAGGCAAGTGCTGAACCATTGGTCCTATGTTTATAAACTGTTTTGTTAGAGATTTAAAAATTGCATGCTATGTTAAAATGTAGAAAAATGCTAATTGGTAGTACTAGTTACAACCTAACTAATACCACCTTATTAAAATTGATCCTTGCTGCCCTAAGTTATTGAAATTGTTAAAATATTGCCACACCCTTGAATTAGGTTTTGCCTATGCTTAGAAATGCTTAGTACTGAGTTATTGTCCATTCTAGAGAATTGTTATTATCAAATGCTTGCTTAAATTATGGATTTTAAAAGGACAGTTGGTGCTGTCATGTTTGCAAATGGGTTACATGATAGTGGGTGCTATCGGGAAGGGAAAAATTGTTTTGCAAAACCTGATGGGGGTGGATGGTTGCAAGGCGGGTGCAGTAAGCATGAGACTTGGTGCCAGTGTGGGAACCACCTTGGTCCCTAAGGACTGATTCCTTTAGGTAGACGAGCTAAGTACAACAGTGCGACCATGTGTGCCTGTATAGACAGGCCCTGGTTGAGTATCCTTCAGACTCCTAGTTTTGGCATTCCAGTCGATGAAGTAGACAGTCGGTGCTGTTCTATTGGTGCAAGAAGAGCGTTGGTGTGGAAACCTTAGCGGGAATGCCTTAACTAGGAGGATGTTGGGGAAAGGCCTTGTAGTGATCATTTTTCCTTTGGGTGCACCCTTAGGAAAAACTACCTCGCATGGGTAAAGCGTGCAATCTCCACAGAGTATAAAACTATCATGATAGCCGTGTCCACGGTCAATGACGGATGACAGGGAGCTGCCTCAATGGTACTTCTTATCTATTTGTTTTCAAAATGGTTTCAAAGGAAAACTATGATTGTAGTCGTGTGTTTTGGCTTTTCTCCTCATAGTAGGTGCTATGAGCGATGAGGGTGTTTGCAAGGTGGGTGCCGTGAGTAGCTAGGTTGGGCAAAGACCGGTTGGTGCCGGAATTTCAAAGAAACTGATTCAAACATTTGGTTTCCTTAGCACATTTCAAATCATTTTATAAAATCTTAGGCAAAAGAAAATGCAAAAATAGCTTTATGCAAAAGAACCCTTACCTTTCCTTTATTAAGCCTTAGATGCATTTAGTCAGCCTTGCTTGTTGAGTATAAAGTATATTCACCCTCGCCTTTTATACGAGGCTGCTCATTCTAACGAGCAGGTTGTGATCAGCAATGGTACCCCGAGGAGGAGATGTACCAGGATGAAGGTTTCGCTGCTGGAATTCAAGACGAAGATTACTCCGACACCTAGGATTGCACTCCTCTAGCTCTGCTTGTGGGGTTGTTTTGGTTTATCTCTTTTAGAGTTGCGGTTTGTAAAATAAAGATGTAGGGTCCCATAAATCGGAGTCAGATCCCTGTTGTGCTTTAACTGTACTAGTCCCTGAAAGGACCGGGATGTCGCCTAGAGGGGGGTGAATAGGCGATATAAAAAAATTAAAACTAAAGCAGCGGAATAGCAGAACAACACAGGAACTGAGCAGGTCAAAAAGATATCGGACTATCCGATGTTGGATCGGATACTCCGATATGAAATGCTCAAATCTGCTCACAATCAAGTTTACCCCCTCAACCAAATATTATCAAGTATGTAAATATGCAGTAGGATCTAGCAAAGCTACTCAATCAAAATGATAGCTCAATCACAAAGAGAATCAAGTAAAGAGAGTGGAGGAGGTAAAACCAAAGTGAAGAGGAGACGCGTCGATTTGTTCCCCGAAGTTCGGATCCTTGAGGGGATCCTACGTCTCCGTTGAGGTAGGCTCGGTCACACTTGAGCCCGGGTCTCTTTCAACCCTTTCCTCACCAAGATCCGCACCAAGCTCCCTTGGTTTCACTCGCAGCTCCTTTCCTTGCGGAGGCGGAGACCGGCCTTCACAACCTTCCCACGGCCAACCACACAAAGCACCGGTGGCTCGTAGGCGACCTCCTAGCCGTCTAGGAGTGCTCAACCTCCAAGAGTAACAAATGCCACGAAGAATAAGCTTGGAGAGGAACTCAAGTGCTCACTAGATCAAATCTCTCACAACCCTAACACTTCCCTCCTCCAGCTCTTCCCAACCCTTCTCTCAAAGGGGATCACTAAGATCTAAGAGTGGAGAGGTGTTTGGGGCTCAAGAACACAAGAGTTTAGCTCTCATTCCACTCAGGAATATCCTCCCCAAAAGCTGTCCACGAAGTGGGGAAGAAGAGGCTTTAAATAGAGAACCCCAAAATCTAACCGTTAAGACCATTCTGCGACATATCGGACTATCCGATGTCCATATCGGAGTATCCGATATTTTCTGGCAGAGAGGGGTCAATCGGAGTATACATCGGAGTCACATTGGATACTCCGATGTTAAAACAGCCCACAGCGCAGCCCGACGAAAACGGGCGTAACTTTTGACTCCAAACTCCGATTTAGGTGATCTTGGGCTCTACGGAAAGCTAAGAACAAGGGCTACCCAACCTACAAGGTCTCTCTGCCCAAATCCCAAAGGATAAGTGCAGAAACCACAAGGAAGCCAAGAGAGACCCAAAATTCTCACTTCCCAACACCACCAACACTTCTCCCCCTCACACCAAACCACCTACACCTAGGTGTACAAGATGTGATTTGTGTCTCTCAAACTTTCACAAAGATAGATCACTTGAGCACTTGAGACATATCTAAGTCATTCTCCATCGCATCCCACTTAATAGTACGGCAATCCTTAGACTCAAATTCAAACGAGAAAACTAAGTCTTACATTCAATCCACATGCCGTCTTCTCCTTGGATGCATTGTGCGTGATGACCTTCAACAAATGGTTGATGACGCCTTCGCCTTGTCAACCTTGACTCGGTTCACCTCATGAGACTCTCGTCCCATCGACCTTGACTTGATCATCCTCTCCGACGATCTCCACGCCAAGTCGATCTTGACTTAGTCCTCAACTCTTGGTGACACCGTTGTCTTGTTGACCTTGGCTTAACCATCATCCTTTAACATACCTTGGTCATCACACATACTCACGGGACCTAAATCTTTCCAAACCACTCAAGAAAGGTATTAGTCCCGAAAGCTCAATAGATGTGAAGAAGTTGATATTTGTGAGCAATTAAGGTGTGTCAAGTGTTTCATATAAATAAGCACAATATTAAATTGAAACACTTTGACATAAAAAAGATCTCTACTAAGTGCACCATGATGAATATACAATTAATCTATATGTACTAAAGAGATGATTGCCAGAAAGATGAATCAACTAAATCATGGCAAGTACTACAATCTTCACTTAATAATGCACATGATAGAATCATACAAGAATTACACATGTGCAAATCATATTTAAGCAAGAGTGAAGTTGTGGAACAATCTAGATTAAACTTCACTAAGTGATGTGTATGAGAAGATATATAAACAAGGTACACATGCACAAACCAATTCATAGTAATATGAAGTTTAACTCTAACTAAGACATACCTCAATTAGCAATCTAACCTACTTGTACTTATGAGACTAAATAAGATCAACAAGCAAGTGTGTTAGTCTCAACAACATGATTAGTATAACGCATACCTTGTTAGGATGGATAGCTTGTCCACTTGACCTATATAGGTTTTTCCTCTAAATAGGGTGAGACTAAACAAATCTTCACAATGAACACATTAGTCTCAAGGCAATAAGCATATTAGAGGTTTGTCATTAGGCAATTACTTAGTCAAGCATTTACACAAATTTGTCATTTACAAATAGTTGTCATTATATGTGTTTGTCATTAATCACCAAAATCATTTAAGTGCCTAGATGCACTTTCAGTCCCTGGATCAAGTAGCTAGTACACACAGATGAACAGATTTGGAACATCACCATCACACATGAAATGTAAATTCCATCAGAGTATAGCCAAAGTGGCTCTTACTACAATAGTTTTGGTACGGAGGCCTTACAATTGCAGCAAAAACTTCAAATTACATTGTTCAACTCCAAAAAAACAAGACCCAACTCTCCACAGGCAAGACTAGAGACGCGCTCCTAGGTAACCGAGTAGCCTACATCTTGTATTCCATCTGTGAAATCCTCATCTTCATGCATCTCCTCCTCTGGATACAATTCCTTCTGGCCGCGACCTGCTCGTTGGAATGAGCGGCTCTGCATAAAAGACGAGGGTGAGTATACTTTATACTCAACAAGCAAGGCTGACTAAATGCAACTAATGTTTACAATGGAAAGATAGGGTTCTTTTGCATAAAGCCTGTTTTGCAAGTTTTACCTAGGATTTTATAAAGTGATATGAAAAGCGTTGAGAAAAACAAATATTTGAATTATTTTCTTTGGAATTCTGGCCTAAACCGGTTTTGGCCCAACCTGGATACTCATGACACCCACCGTGCGAACATCCTGATCGCTCACAGCACCTACTGTAAGGAGAGAAATCAAAACACACGACTACGATCATGGTTTTTCCCTTAAAAGATCATTTTAAAAACAAATAGATAAGAAGTACCATTGAGGCAGCTCCCCGTCGTCCACCCTTGACCGTGGGCACGGTATCGTGATTGTTGTACACTCTGCAGAGGTTACACGCTTTACCCATGCGATGTGGTTCTTCCTAGGGTGCCCTAAGGAAAAATTATCACGACAGGGCCTTTCTCCAACATCCTCCTAGTTAAGGCATTCCCGCTAAGATTTCCACTACAATGCCCCTCTTGCGCCAATAGAACAGTACTGACTGTCTACTCCACTGACTGGAATGCCAAAGCCAAGGGTCCGAAGGATACTCAACCAGGGCCCGCCCATACAGGCACACATGGTCGCACTGTTGTACTTTACTCGTCTACCTCAAGGAATTGGTCCTTAGGGACCAGGGTGGTTCCCACACTAGGCCTAAGTCTTGTGCTTGCTGCACCAACCTTGTAATCATCCACCCCAATCAGATTTTATAAAATATTTTTACCCGATAGCACCCACTATCCCAATTATGCCCATTTTGAAATCTGACAGCATCAACTGTCTTTGAAATCCACGATAAACAAGCATTTGAGATTATCATCATGTATCCAATTTTAATATGATTGCAACTGAGCATAGCTAATATGATCAAAGCCTAATTCAAGGGTGTAGGCATTATTTAACAATATGATATTAACCTAGAGCAGCAAGGAATGATTTTATAACTGTATCTTTAATTGGGGGTTTTTAGCTAACAACTATTAATTAGCCTTTTTAGGTTTTAACATAGTATGCAATTTAAATATCTAACAAATTTATTTTACAAACATGGGTACGAGGTTCAGCACTTGCCTTGATCAACATAGTGGGAACGGCCCTCCACTGCGTCGACAACGAACTCGACACTCGGATCAATCGCAATGAAATAAAATAATAAATACAATGCAAAATAAATAACAGAAAATAACATGTGTGCAAATGCATAAAAAATTCAGAACAGTAGGTTTTGATTTTATAAATATTTTAAAATTAATTTCATAATTTTAGGAGTGGTAGATTTAGAGATACGAAAATATAAAGACTAACTCCCACCCAAAAATAACAAAAAATCAAATTAATTCAGAAAATTACAAAAATTGGCAGAGGAGAAGATATGGATCTAATTAGGCTAGGAAAATTTCTTTGAATTGATTTGGATGAAAAATGAATTTTTGGTGGCCTATTGAACACTGCCATGAACATGTACAAGAATCAACTAGCTATTCGGCTGATAGTCACGGCAAAAAGCAGGGCAACAGTGGCGGCGGTTCGGGAAGACAGCAACGCCGCCGAGTGGCGGCACGATAGCTTCGGCCGGGAAGGGGAAAAGGGAAGGACGTGCAGGCGAACCCTAGGGTAGTCCTGGTCCATCGTTCCAGTGACGGCGGCGGTGGCGCCCAGGACGGCAACTCGCGGCGGTGCACCACGGCGCAGCTAGCCGGTGGTGAGGGGAGGGCGACGGCAGGGTGGGTGAGGGAGGCGACATCATGGGAAGGCCTTGGGTGGCTGTCCCGTGGCAGATGGAGGGGTGGTGCGGCCTGGCGGTGTGGCCGGCCATGGGGAGGAGGAATTGCATGGCGGCGGGATTACCCAGCGGCGTTCCAGCCAAATTGGCCATGAGGGTAAATTCTAAGACACCTAGGGATGAAGAAGAAGACATGGAGATGGTAGGGGAGGCAATGAACTTGAATCTCACCACTCGAAACCGACTATTTCGATGAACCGGCGCTGCGGCAGATTCCGGCGAGGTGTTCGGCAATCAAATTCATCGCGCTCGGCCGACGATTCTCTGAGCTCTTGGTTGCAATAGATTCGCAACAAAGTTAGCGAGGATGTCCTCGGACGGTTTGATGAAATACTCAGCAACGCAGCGATGAGACGAGGAGAAGTAGAGGCGGTCAAGAATTGAGAGGCAGAGCTTCGGCGTTTGATTCCTGGAGCTATAGACCACGGATCCATGAGTTCCTGTCCAAAATGGAACCATGAGAAGATTATCTAGGATGTTCTGGAACAGTTTTGAAGAAGGAGACTTACTTGTGGCAGAATTGAAGAAAATGAATGGAGGAAAGAAGGAGCTCGGCTGGGAGTTTTGAAACGAGGAAGAGAGATGAGGGAGTTGGCTTTGTGGTGAATTAACACCACTAATGAAGGTAACTGAGGCCATTAAGGGGGTTTCATGGCCAGGTTAAACAATAGGAGGAGTTAGGGAGTTAGGAAGATTGTGGGGGTTTCTCTGTTGATACAGAGAAGGAGTGGGAGAGAGAGAAGAAGGAAGGAGAAGAAGGAGAGATAGAGAGAGGATGACAGGTGGGACCAAGAGCAAGGGAACGTTTTTAAAATTAAATTCCTGATTTTCTCTTTTAAAGGCAAAATGCAAATATAACTTTATTTTCTCTTTTGCATTTTAAATACTTTACTTAATTACTACCCAAATTATTTGCAAACAACTCAATTAATTTTAAAGTTTTTATTAAACAAGTAACATACTCATTTTATTGAAAATTATTTTTTAAAAAAAATTTAATGCAATGCAATGCATGATGGAAATGGATTTTTGGTTTTTTGAAAATGAGGATGTTACAAAAGACTTCCGCTGCTATATGGCCTTCGTGCCAGACTTGTAATTTGCACTCTGATGTAATATATAAACTAATCGTTATGGTTGTGATCCAAGTTCTGGAATCTGTGTGAACTAGCTACTTGATCTAGGGACTAGTACAGGTAAAGCACAGAAGGAACTCTACCCCGATTTGGTGGGTCCCGACAGCCTGTCTTTTACCTTTCGTTTACTTTTCTCGCATTTAGAGTAGTCTAGCCATATTTTGGTTTTGATCAACTTGCTGCTCATTGCCGTCTCGATCGGTTTCAAGATACACCTCAAGAGTTGTTTCCATGTAAGTATTGTCTCGATTCAGTTCGGTCTACAGGCTTGTATCGACTTTTGGTCAAAACACTATCTTAGTCGATATTGCTGAGCATCGCCATTTCAAGTAAGGGTTAGGTTTCACCCTCTTTCTACCGATCAACACATTCGTTGACGGTGGACCTCGTTCTATTGGCTTATAGCTTGCTATTCGTCGATAGTCTGTTTACCCTTCGTTCTGTCAATTAGGTGATCTAATCGTCTAGTTGGTAGTCTGTTTACCCATCGTTCTACTACCTTGTTAGTTTAATCAGCCCTATGGTAGATTGTTTACCTTGTTGAACCTATTAGTTTAAATCTAATCTAAGCTGATAGTTCATTATCCTTCACCCCTGTATTGATTTGTTACCAAGTGTTGCAGGTCTTTCATATTACAGATCAAATTGGCTATGTAAAACTGATTACGCTTTTCTTGCCGATCGTAGGATCAAATCGGCTGGTATGCTTTGAACCCTGTTTCCAGTGTTGACGGGGATCCGAAGCCCTAAGCGTACGTGTGTTTAGCCAATAGTCAACTTTTGGTGCAAACACTCATTTTGGCACGCCCAGTAGGACATGATGGCATCCGATCAGCAAGATCGGACTAACATTACTTAAGATCATATCCTCAGAGTGACCGACGCTGATCTTAGTGAAGAGCAACATCAAGACATGACTACGAGGATGGAAGAAGTGAGGTGCGCCTATCTCAGAGCTTTCTAGGAAAGCCAATACGGGAACACAGTGTAGAAAGGAGAACTCTTGAAGATGGTCGACCCTGCTAAGACTAGGTATGAAGTAGGATATAGGAAGCCATACCTAGACTGGATGGATCAATATGATTTCCCTATAGGATTCAGAGTTCTTGAGTTCACCAAATTTTCTGCAATGAATCGGCCTCAACTATGGAGCATAATTGGCCGATTCCTGCCTCAATGTGGAGAGGAAGGCCAATATGATCATCATTGAGTCAGGCTTTTTCCCTTGTCCCTATCAAGGCCCACTTTCACATGGTTTACGTCCTTGCCCGCTAATTTCATCAACTCCTAGGCCGATTGGGAAAGCCGATTCCACGAGTACTTTTTCAATAGCAGCGCGGAATTGAGGATATATGATCTCATCTCGGTTCAACAAATTTATGGAGAATTGGTTGCTGACTACATCAAGCGGTTCAGTGATATGCGGAATCGTTGGTATAGTGTGGTTTTGCTAGATGCGTAAACACGTTAGGACCACCAATGAGCTCAATCTCAATAGGATCAGCTAATCTACATTCTTGTTCAGCCTTGTCCAACGATTCTGATGTCCACTCAGCACACGACGGATTTCTTCAATGATAAATTGATAATCCAAGCAGGTTTTTGAATCCTGATGGCGACTGAACGTGTTGTCAGATATGCTACAATGGTCTGTGTGAATTGTGATATCAGGCAAGAAAATTAGCAGTATGGAGCCTATTCATAACTCCTTTCTAACCTGAAACTATATAACGTAATAACACATCAATAAAATTCTGTCATAGCTATGTATACCTATTTAGTGCTTCGAGAATAGGTGATTAATAGAATAATGAAGAATGATCGAACAGATAAATACCAAAACTCACTTGTGTGTACTTTTGGTACCTAAGAATTTCACAAGGTACATGTTTTTCTGGTAAGAAAAGAAGACCATCAACATACAAGTATTACAAGAAACTGAAGGCAAGAAAAAATAAAACCAAAGTACAAGTACTGCAGAAAGCCAAGAAAGTAAAGGCGTAATTGCGCACATAGCAGAATTGACATATGGGCTATGAGATTCATGTTCAGTATCATTTTGAGTTGATCAGCTGACACCTTACTCTCCAATGGCAAAGGCAGCTGCATCGAAGGTGTCAGACAAGCCAGAGCCGGTCTTGAAGGTGATTTTACCAAGAGATGCCTTGTCAACATACACCTCCACCACGCTGAGCCACAACAGCAGCTCCTTGGTCTTCACACCAACGATCTTCTTCATCTTCCCCGGCTCGATGAAGGCCGCCACCTCGCCGGCGTACGACACTGTCTGCTTGATCTTCTTGAAGGTGTGCTCTTTCTTCTTCTTCTGCACGAGCCAAATGAACCCGGCGTTGCGGTTGTAGCCAAACTCCTCAACGTCCTCGAGGGGCAGCAAGCCCTTTGGAAGGCCGAGCTCCTCGAGCATTTCGACCAGCTTCTTCTTGGAGACGGCGTCACCATGGACGATCTCCGCGCCAGCACGGTGGCTCTCGACAATCTGGGACGCCATCAAATATATATGGGTTTCCTACAAAATACAGCTGATCTTGTGAAATGGAAGAACAAATCAGAGCATCTTGTGATGAGTTGTGATGCGATCTGGGTTGCAAGGGCTGCTTATATAGATGCTGCAAGAACTGCTAGTCCGCTACTTTGTGGGATGGGGAGGCGAACTCTGTGGACCGTGTTTTCGTAGGCCGTGACGAAAAAAGTCAAGCCTGTCCGGCCTTCTCTGAATATTTATTTGTCTTAATGCTTAAGCTCATGACTAAGTCCACTGTGACGTCTCTGCACTGCAACAGCAGAGTAGACTGAGAGCATCTCCAATGAAATACCTCAGCTGGCTCAACTGGCTATAAGAAATTCACCTCAACATTTTGCTTATGTGGAGGAGAGAAAGAGATGAGAGAGATAGAGACTCTCTTAGCTAAGAGTCAGGCTATAACGGATTATAAGGTGGATGCACACTATTACATGTGGGTCCAAATTAATGTTCACTACCAGCGAACGGCGCAGCACAAGCGGTTCGTAACCTCTTTCACAAGCGGTTATATAACCGCTTCTAAGCAACCGCGACTAATGCTCACCTGAGCATCAGAATTGGTTCGTAGCGGTTATATAACCGCTTCTAAGCAACCGCGACTAATGCTCACGTGAGCATCAGAAGTGGTTCTACGAACCGCTTCTAGTGGTGTCTAAAAAGGTAAAGAATATTGGGGTATATGGGATTTGAACTCAGGACCTCATCCCTCCTCGTGACCCACACCTTACCCAGCTAGCCAACCCACCCATGCGTGCTCTCTGATAAGATAAAGCAAGCTTTTCTTTTAACAATTCGAAAAATGGACCTCTAGCAGCGGTTTGTAATACGAACCCTTTCTAAAGCCCCCTCTAGAAGCGGTTCGTAATACAAACCCCTTCTGTTGCTTGGGCTTTAGAAGGGGTTCATGTCCCCAACCGCTGCTAGAGATGCTGGGCTTTAGAAAGGGTTCGTGACACGAACCCCTTCTGTTGCTTGGGCTTTAGAAGGGGTTCGTATTACAAACCGCTTCTAGAGGGGGCTTTAAAAGGGGTTCGTATTACAAACCGCTTCTAGAGGGGGCTTCCTGACTTGAGTTATTGAACGGTTTGTGCTGCAACTATTAGAAGCGGTGCGCATCTAACCGCTTGTGATGTACCGCTTGTGATGCTCTTTTTCTAGTAGTGGTTAGAGACAATGTTATAGCTAGCACCATTGGAGAGGTTGGCTATTTGCTATCTATAGATGACATGGCACTATCTTATAGCCAACACCATTAGAGATGCTCTGATAGCCGCACTCCTTGACCATATTAACTCATTAAGAGTAGCATAATGAAGAGCAGCCAGGGATGACAAGGTTGACCAATGCTCCGCTCCGCTGCACTGCCCAATCAAAGAATTCACACAGTATGGTTGCCTCAATCCATGCAACTAGGACATCTTCTATAATCACAAACCATTCAATCAGGACACTTGACACTGGACTATATAATTATAGCTCTCAACACAAACCAAACCAAGCCAATGTGATGGGGGATTGGGGGTTAGTTATTTTCAGGAGTCCTCCTCTGAAGAGATCACCGACTGGCACCGGTAGCTTCCATGCATGTCAATATTTTTGGTGTTTAATTGTGCAACTTCCATCCTCATCTTCTTAGTTCCAATTTCTTCTTAGCTGTGTACTTTGCTTCCTAAAATTGATGTTGTCCAATTGCAGGGGGCCCGCCATGCACTACTAGGCAACCGGGTATTACAACCGGTTCCAAACCCCCTTCACAACCGGTTTTGGAACCGGTTATAAGCAACCGGGAGTAATACTCCCGGGTATCACAACCGGTTCGTGGAACCGGTTGTGGTGTTAGCAAAAGTTATAAATATATTGGGAGAAGTGGGATTCAAACCCAGGACCTCACACCCCTCCTCGTGACCCACGCCTCACTCTTCTAGCCAATCCACCCACGCGTGCTTTCTATTGAGAGTAGGACAAGGATTCCTTTTAGTATTTCAAAAATAGAGCTTTTATAACCAATTGGGGGCATAAACCGGTTGTAGACCCCAATTTCTACAACCGGTCCATGTCTCCAGCCGGTTGTAAAAGTCTACAACCGGTTGGAGACATGAACCGGTTGTAGAAATTGGGCTCTTCAATTGGTTCGTGTCCCAAACCGGTTGTAGAAGCCCTGTCCTGGCTTCTGGCCTAACGAATCGGTACTGGTGCACTATCACAACGGGTTCGAAATGAACCGGTTGTGATACCCATTTCTCTAGTATTGATACTGTCCAGGCGTAACGCTGTTAAATAAAACTTTGTTGACACCTAATTTTGGAAATTAGCTGATGCTTTTGAAACCTGTAGAAATCGTCTTAGGCTTATTGAAATACGTGCTGAAACGAGAGCAAGGAGGAGTCTAAGTCAACTTAGACGAATATAGAAGTGGAAGACCGAATCAGTAAAAGCAAACATGGAAAGAAGAGTCTTGGTCGGATCAATAGGTTGTGGAAAGAGTTTGAGTCGATATATTAGGCAATATTAGAAGGTATGAGGTCGAGTTCGTATAGATTACAAGAATAAAAGTCCTAATCGATTGAGTCCAAGGTCCTATATAAATATTTAGCCCATGGAACGTGTAAGAGATCAATGAATCAATCAAACAAATCTACTTTTGCTTGTGTAACATCCCCATTTTCAAAAATCTAAAAATGCATGATCATTGCATGTGATTTTAAGCATTTCAAAAATCATTTTTCAAAATGTGCATGTTACTATATTTAATTTCCTAAAGCCTAATTAAAAGTTTTGCTTTTAAATATTTAATTGCAAACTGTTTAAATTGCTGAAAGCCCATTTAAACAATTTATAAATCAATAATTTCATTTTAAGTTAGGATATAGTAAAATTTAAACTTAAATTAAGTAAAATTTGGCATCAAATTAAATTAATTAAATTTAGCAAAGATCTATTTTTAGGCCCTAGCCCTAATCCTCTCTTTTCTCCTATCTCCATGGCAAATGGACCCCACTTGTCATTTGTTTCCCAATTTGGACTATCCCTTTTTGCCCTTTCCCAATTTGGGCATTGCCCAAATTGCCCTCTATTTTTCTTTTCCACTTTTACCCTCCCCTCTCACCTATTTAACCTCCTCCTTGTTTTCTCGTCCCTCTCACTCTCTCTCCTCTATCCTGTTTCTTCCCCAACGGACAGACCGAAGCAGCTTCTCCCTCACTGCCTCCCTTGATCTTGCCGGTAAGCCTCCTCCCCGGCCGATCCCCTCCGCCACCTCCCTCCTCTCACTCCCCTCGTTCCATTTTGCTAGGTCGCCGTCGTCACCGTCGCTGGAATGCGCCGCATGTCTCCGCCGAAGCCCGACTCTACCTCGACGGTGTCGCTCCTCTCTACTAGGTAATCCCTCGCTCCCTCTTCTCCCCTAGCACCCCTATGCCCCTAGGAGCCCATCCTCGTCGCCAGCGCCGCCCCTCCCTCCCTGGAGACGGCCGGCTCCGTGTTCCCTCCTCCGCCCAACCTCGGCCACGTCGCCGTGCCACCTCGGTCGTCCCCACCCGTGCCATCGTCCCCTTCTCACTCCCCATTCCTACCTGGTGCATGCCGACCCCGCCACCTCCCTCTCCACCCCTTCGGCAACTGGATTCGTGGAGCGCCACCGTCCTTTTCTGCCCCAAGCGCTGCCGGCCTTGCCGCCGACCTCCCCCTGGCCGGTCAACCCCTCCCTGAGCCGATTCCTTACTTCCCTTCTCCTTTCCCCTCATTTTCCTCGCCGGAGCATCACCGCTGCCGTCAGATTGCTCCGCACCTCTGCGCCTCGCCAGCGTCTCTACTCCGGGTGACCGAGCGTCAGGGCCCCATTGGTCACTCTCGGCTAAGCCAAGCAGCCGACCCGCCACACGCACACTCTCCTCGTGCGCCGCCGCCATGCCCGGCGCATCACGACCACCGTGTCGCATGTAGGTGAGCCACAGATCTTGACCCAAGATCCGATTCCCCCCTTTATTCATTTTAGAAAACAGATTTAATTTGTTTAATTCATAATAAATTCATACAAACTCAGAAAAACATGAAACAAATTTATAAATGTTTAGAAAAATCCATTCTATCTTGCATAAAATTTTCATGCATGTTGCACCTATAAAACTTTTCTGTTAGATTTATTATTTTCCAATTATGTCTTAAAATAATTCTAGAAAGGATTTTGAAATTCTAAAAATAGCATCTAACATTCAAAAATTGTGAAAATTTTTCCAAAAATTCTAGGTGTTGTTTTGAGCTTAGGAAAAATTATAAAACCCTTATGTTGTAAGTTAAAAGTGATTTACTAAAAATCCTTTAAGCTTTATTTAGCTTTATAAAAATGGTTTTCCTCTATGTTAAAATTTCTAAAAATTTATTCATGAATAAATGCTTGCTATTGTACATAGTTAGCTCATTTTCATGCATAATATATTGCATACATTTTGGCAATGCATTTGTTCTTATTTGCGTGTCTCGTATTCATACGTGTAGAACCGATCGTGTTCAACGCCGCCAAAAACTCTCAAACCGAAGATCAAGTCTTTGCAGCAGAAGGCAAGTGCTGAACCATTGGTCCTATGTTTATAAACTGTTTTGTTAGAGATTTAAAAATTGCATGCTATGTTAAAATGTAGAAAAATGCTAATTGGTAGTACTAGTTACAACCTAACTAATACCACCTTATTAAAATTCTTCATTGTTGTCCTAAGTTATTAAAATTATTAAAATATTACCACACCCTTGAATTAGGTTTTGCATATGCTTAGAAATGCTTAGTACTGAGTTATTGTCTATTCTAGATGTCACATACCCAAATTTTAGATTTTGGTGTAAAAATTTTTCGCAAAAGTTATGATTACATTCTTGTAATCATTCCTAAATTTTATAGAATTTTCTAAACTAAACTCCCATTTATTCCCTAAAAGAAAATACCTTATCTATCTTTTTCCAAAAATATAAATTTCATAAAATAATAAATATTATTTCATATTTGGATTATCTTCATTTTTCTGGATTTTTAAAATTTTATTTCATATTTTTCTAAGATTTCTATAGCTCTCTGTAAATTTTTAAAACCCCAAACAATTTCTAGGATTTCCTTTTCTTTTAATTATAAAACCTTCCTTTTTAGAAAAGCTCTAGAATGCGCTTTCCCTTTCAGGAAATATGCTTCCACTTAAATCAAGCCAGTCGACCCTCACTCACTGGCCATTGGGCCCCAGCCGTCAGCCTCTACACCTATATCCGACGACGCCCATCTTATTGGCCTCTGATCCAATGGCCGCCCTTTGTCTCCCTCCTCCCACCGCTTCACTGCTCTCAACACCGCCCTGCTCAGTCGCCGGCGCTGCCGTCACCCACTGGAACGTGACACCGTCGTCATTTCCAACCTCCCCCGCCCTGGTTTTGTCCTCACGGAGTAGCTCACGCCACCACCGATTTACCCCGCCAACTCACTGTCCTCATCTCCCTCCAACGACTAACCAATCCACCGCCGCCATCTTGCGCCGCCGCCGCCGCCGCCATGGAACTACAAATTCATGGCCGCCACTTCACTCCGACCTATAAAACCCCCTTCCTTGGCACCGCTATACCTCAAGCTCCCTTCGCCGCCCAATCTGTCTCCCTCCACTGCCCCGACCTGCCCTCTCCGCCGCTTTCCTCTCTATCTCCGGCGAACTCCTCCTCGCCACTCCGGTCCTCTTCTAACCTCGACGTCCACATACAAAATCCCCTATTCCTCACCATGAACCCAATCCAACCTTCGCCCAAGCCTAACTCTCACCGGAATCCCCTCCTCACCGCTACCCATTTCCGCCGCCAACAAGACCTCGCCGCCCCACCAACACAGATCACCCCGAGCCTCACTGTGACTTCCTAAAAGACACCCGAGCCCCCAATTTCATAAATTCCCTGCCAATTTCCCGCCGTCGACCTCCCTGGCCGTCGCCGATGAGCTTCACTGCCGCTTCCCTTTTTCCTCCTTCATATCTCATCGCCACCTGACCTCGCTTGTTGTCACCACAAGCCAAGCTCACTCCTCCTTCCATTGCACGCCCTCCCTCCACCACCACCAGCGTCGATTTTGGGCCAAGCCCAGTATGAGCCCAGTAAGAATTAAACCCCTTTTTATTTCTATTTCTATCTGTAATGTTTGAATTTATTTAAAATATCTAATCACTTTTATAAATTCTACAAAAATTCATGAAAATCTAAAATAAAATTAAAGAATTATATAAAAATATAAAATATCATATTTTATAATAAAATAACCCTAAATAAATCCTTTTACTCTCTCTTCTTTATATATTAAAACATTTTAATTGAAGAATATAGAAGTAGAATTAGTAAAACTTCCTATACAAAAATTTCTTAAAATAATGTTTTAATCCAGAAATAATATCTCTGCATTTTTAAAAAATATAAAAATTTGAATTTGAATTTAAAACCCTTTCTTTAATCTAATTAAAATTTTCCTTAAATATAAAATTAATGTAAGATTTTTCCTAGTAAATTTTACATGTCCTATTCAACTTATATAAGCATTTCCATATAAGATTATAATGCCCAAATCAATTCTTATCACTATAAGGTCAAATAGAAATACTAATACTCCAAAATTAATATGAATTTTGACCCTTTATAAATCTCTTCATACCTTAACCCTAACTTTATGCTGCCCAAAATACATATTTTTATATCAACACACCTACCCTTTTTCTTTTAGAAAATATTTTCAAACTTTTAGAAAATCGTACAACCCATCACCTTTTTACCCTAGACCTTTTTATTCTATTTTGTCGTTTACTTAAAACTTTTCTTATTTGGATATTTATTGGAATTTCCTTTTTTATCTTTGCAACGTATAGACAATGAGATACGCCCTCTGGAAGCTTTAGCCGAGAATGTCTAGAAAATATTATAAGTGTGATCCGATCTCTAAATAAGGTAGGTTTTCTTATTCTTCATGCATTTTGATATACCTACATTTCCTTACTTATTATTTATTGCATATATTTTCTAGTTACTTATTTATACATTCCAAGTATAATTTTTATCCAAGCACCAATACCTTAAAAGGCCACCTAAAAATAATCAGCCCCTGATGAAACCCTAGTGTAGGCAAAAATATAAAAAATTGATTATCTCATGAAAGGATGGAGAATTGATCCATATAAATAAGTTGAGTTGGATAACTTATTTGATATGGAAAAATTGTAGTTTGGAAGGTTGAATGAATTTATATAGAGTAATTCAAAAACAGTGATATGTTATTTTGGGCCCGTCGGTACACAGAGTACCAGCTCAATAACACCAGGTGGGAAGGGTGTGAACTCCCTAGAATCGTTACTCTATAAATTATAGAAGCGGATTTGGAAACAGAGTTTTGCCGTCTTGGGTTAGAGTATCAAGCCGGTGGAGCTTTGATTGTCACTCAGGAGCACTAGATATTTGCTCTGTGGTAAGAGAATATCTAGATATCGTTTGCTTCTATAAAAACTTGGGTTTAATGGATAAGAATGACACATTAATCATCCATCCATATAAAGAGCTGTTATATGGGTAAAGCTGGATAGGTTCTGCAGAGCTAATAACAAATTCATCGATGGAACTTACTTCGGGTATATGAAGTTGTGTCAATTGGGTGATGCCTCACTTATTTGTCAAAACTCATGGATTTACCTTACGAAAATTATTGTTTGAATTGCAAATAAATAAGGATGGAGAAAGATAATAGAATTTGTACTCTTATTATTGATTGTTTTAAAATATGATAGGACTTTTAAAGCTCAAAATTTGCATATTCACTATAAAGCCTTGCTATTCCTTGAATCTTGTTTTCATATAATATTAGTGTTATTTTCTCAAGAAACCTGCAACTACGATTAGTACTTACCCACATTGTGTGGGCAATTGTTTATTTTTATGAACATGATCCACTTTATAATCAAGAATGGACATTTATGAAGAAGACTGGAATTCACATAAGATCGATTTCTAAGGTTTACCTTATGCTCAGGCTTTGCCTGTGGTATATGGGCATGCATTTTCTTTTTACCAGGTTATATTTTCACTTCCACTGCAAAATATTTTGTAACATGTAATAAATCAAGTAAGCCGTACTATTTCTAAATGCAACTGAAATCCTAGACAGTTGGCATTCTGGACATTTTCTGGTAAATTTTTATCGAAAATTTGGTCCGCCACACTGGAGAATTATCATTATCAAACGCTTGCTTAAACTATGGATTTTAAAAGGAGAGTTGGTGCTGTCATGTTTGCAAATGGGTTACATGATAGTGGGTGCTATCGGGAAGGGAAAAATTGTTTTGCAAAACCTGATCGGGGTGGATGGTTGCAAGGCGGATGCAGCAAACATGAGACTGATTCCTTGAGGTAGATGAGCTAAGTATAACAGTGCGACCATGTGTGCCTGTATGGGCAGGCCCTGGTTGTATCCTTCGGACTCCTAGTTTTAGCTTTACAGTCGGTGGAGTAGACAGCCGGTGCAGTTCTATTGGCACAAGAGGGGCATTGGTGTGGAAACATTAGCGGGAATGTCTTAACTAGAAGGATGTCAGGGAAAGGCTTGTGGTGATCATTTTACCTTTGGGTGCACCCTCGGAAAAAACCACATCGTATGGGTAAAGCATACAATCTCTGCAGAGTGTAAAACTATCATGATAGCCATATCCACTGTCAAGGACGGACGACGGGGAGCTGCCTCAATGGTACTTCTTATCTATTTGTTTTTAAAATGGTGTTTCAAAGGAAAACCATGATTGTAGTCGTGTGTTTTGGCTTTTGTCCTCACAGTAGGTACTGTGAGCGATGAGGGTGTTTACACGGTGGGTGCCGTGAGTAGCTAGGTTGGCAAAAACCGGTTGGTGTTGGAATTTCAAAGAAACTGATTCAAACATTTGTTTTCCTTAACACATTTCAAACCATTTTATAAAATCTTAGACAAAAATATGCAAAACTAGCTTTATGCAAAAGAACCCTTACCTTTCCTTTATTAAGCCTTAGATGTATTTAGTCAGCCTTGCTTGTTGAGTATAAAGTATACTCGCCCTCGCTTTTTATGCGGGACTGCTCATTCCAACGAGCAGGTTATGATCAGCAATAGTACCCGGAGGATGAGATGTACCAGGATGAAGGTTTCGCTGCTGGAGTTCAATACGAAGATTACTCCGATGCCTAGGATTGCGCTCCTCTAGCTCTGCTTGTGGGATTGTTTTAGTTTATCTCTTTTGGAGTTGCAGTTTGTCAAATAAAGACTTCCGCTGCTGTATGGCCTTCGTGCCAGACTTGTAATTTTCACTCTGATGTAATATGTAAATTAATCGTTATGGTTGTTATCCAAGTTCTGGAATTTGTGTGTACTAGTTACTTGATCTAGTGACTAGTACAAGTAAAGCACAGAAGGGCTCGATTCTGACTTGGTAGGTCCCGACGGCTTGTCTTTTTACTTTTCGTTTACTTTTGTCGCATTTAGAGTAGTCTCGTCATATTTTGGTTTCGATCGACTTGCTGCGCATTGCCTTATCGATTGGTTTCAAGATACACCCCAAGAGTTATTTGCCAGTAAGTATTGTCTCGATTCAGTTCGATCTACAGTCTTGCATCGACTTTTGGTCAAAACACTATCTTAGTCGATATTGTTGAGCATCGCCATTTCAGCTAAGGATTAGGTTTCATCTTCTTTCTACCGATCAACACATTCGCTGACGGTGGACCTCGTTCTATTGGCTTATAGCTTGCTATTTGTCGATAGTCTGTTTACCCTTCGTTCTGTTCAATTAGGTGATCTAATCGTCTAGTTGGTAGTCTGTTTACCCTTCGTTCTACTACCTTGTTAGTTTAATCAGCTCTATGGTAGATCTTTTACCCTGTTGAACCTATTGGTTTAAATCTAATCTAAGCTGATAGTTCATTATCCTTCACCCCTATTTTGATTTGTTTCCAAGTGTTGCAGGTCTTTCATATTACAGATCTAATTGGCTATTTAAAACTGATTATGTCTTTTCTTGCCGATTCTAGGATCAAATTGGCTGGTATGCTTTGAACCCTGCTTCTAATTTTGACGAGGATCCTAAGCCCTAAGCCTGCGTGTGTTTAGCCGATAGTCAACTTTTGGTGCAAACACTCATTTTGGCACGCCCAGTGGGACACGATGGCATCCGATCAGCAAGATCGGACTAACATTACTTAAGATCATATCCTCAGAGTGACCGACACTGATCTTACTGAAGAGCAACATCAGGACATGACTACAAGGATGGAAGAAGTGAGGCACGCCTTTCTCGGAGCTTTTCAGAAAAGCCAACACGGGAACACAATGTAGAAAGGAGAACTCTCAAAGATGGTCAACCCTGCTAAGACTAGGTATGAAGTAACCCCTCAGGAAGTGTTGGAGAAGGTGCACTCGTCAGTTCATCACACCATGGTGAATCAATCGTCATCCTTTATTGCTACTCTTAGCCCGGTGATCATGAACGGTGTCAAAGAAGTAGCTCGTTAGATGATCACCAATGGTACCTTATTCGCTCTAGGACCTATATTGCCAATGTATACTCAATTCACCTAGGCCTACACTCTTGTGTACTGATCTCCATGCTTCCTATCCGGTAGGGCCTAGGCCGTCAGTACCACCACAGAACCAGACACCGACAGTGCATCTTCAGCAGGCTTATCAGACTCAACTAACGTCCGCAAGTCAGGAGTACCAAACGCGGGTTATGCCAAATCTGGCGCAGTAAGCTTCGGTGACCGGTCAGGCTGAGTATCAGGCTACTCCTCAGCCGATACTAATTTCAGATTCTCAGCCGATTCAAGCTCAACATGTTCCCCAGTACTCATATACATCGGGTAAATCTGTGGCCCCCGACCCCTAAACAAGGAACACCACTGCTGGCGTAGAGACGTATTGGGGGTATCATCCTGTGGAGATGCAGCCATGACCTGCTCATCCTACTATTTTCACTCCACATCAGGATCAAATAATTCCCCAAGTGGACATATCCCCTGGTGGTATGCCTCGGGAGGGAGGGACAACTAGCCGATAATGGAAGGACTTCTCAATCAGCTAATATGACCGATCAAATTGCTACTATCTTAAAGGACCAGTTCAGGATACAGCCGAAAGGGAAAACCATAGGATACAGGAAGCCATACCTAGACTGGATGGATCAATATGATTTCCCTATAGGATTCAGAGTTCTTGACTTCACCAAATTTCTGGCGATGAATCGGCCTCAACTATGGAGCATAATTGGCCGATTCCTGCCTCAGTGTGGAGAGGAAGGCCGGTACGATCATCATTGAGTCAGGCTTTTTCCCTTGTCCCTATCAAGGCCCACTTTCACATGGTTTACGTCCTTGCCTGCTAATTCCATCAACTATTGGGCCGACTTGGAAAGCCAATTCTATGAGTACTTTTTCAATAACAGTGCAGAATTGAGGATATCTGATCTCAGCTCGGTTTGATAAAAGTATGGAAAATTGGTTAATGACTACATCAAGCGTTTCAGCGATATGTGGAATCGTTCGTATAGTGTGGTTTTGCCAGATGCGTAAACACGTCAGGACCACCAATGAGCGCAATCTCAATAGGATCAGCTAATCTACATCCTTGTTCAGTCTTGTCCAATGATTCTGATGTCCACTTAGCACACGACGGATTTCTACAATGATAAATTAATAATCCAAGCGGCTTTTTGAATCCTGATGGCGACTGAACGTGTTGTCAGATATGCTACAGTGGTCTGTGTGAATTGTGATATCAGGCAAGAAAATTAGCAGTATGCAGCCTATTCATAACTCCTTTCTGACCTGAAACTATATAACGTAATAACACATCAATAAAATTCTGTCATAGCTATGTATACTTATTTAGTGCTTCGAGAATAGGTGATTAATAGAATAATGAAGAATGGCGAACAGATAAATGCCAAAACTCACTTATGTGTGCTTTTGGTATCTAAGAATTTCACAAGGTACATGTTTTTCTGGTAACAAAAGAAGACCATCAACATACAAGTATTACAAGAAACTGAAGGCAAGAAAAAATAAAACCAAAGTACAAGTACTGCAGAAAGCCAAGAAAGTAAAGGCGTAATCGCGCACATAGCAGAATTGACATATGGGCTATAGACATTCATGTTCAGTATCATTTTGAGTTGATCAGCTGACACCTTACTCTCCAATGGCAAAGGCAGCTGCATCGAAGGTGTCAGACAGGCCAGTGCCGGTCTTGAAGGTGACTTTACCAAGAGATGCCTTGTCAACATACACCTCCACCACGCTGAGCCACAACAGCAGCTCCTTGGTCTTCACACCAATGATCTTCTTCATCTTCCCCGGCTCGACGAAGGCCGCCACTTCGCCGGCGTATGACACTGTCTGCTTGATCTTCTTGAAGGTGTGCTCTTTCTTCTTCTTCTGCACGAGCCAGATGAACCCGGCATTGCGGTTGTGGCCAAACTCCTCAACATCCTCGAGAGGCAGCAGGCCCTTTGGAAGGCCGAGCTCCTCGAGCATTTCGACCAGCTTCTTCTTGCAGACGGCGTCACCATGGACGATCTCCGCGCCCGCACGGTGGCTCTCGACAACCTTGGACGCCATCAAATATATATTGGTTTCCTACAAAATACAGCTGATCTTGTGAAATAGAAGAACAAGTCAGAGCTTCTTGTGATGAGTTGTGATGCGATCTGAGTTGCAGGGCTGCTTATATAGATGCTGCAAGAACTGCTACTTTGTAGGATGGGGAGGCGAACTACTCTGTTTTCATAGGTCGTGAAGAAAAAAGTCAAGCCTGTCCGGCCTTCTCTGAATATTTATTTGTCTTAATGCTTAAACTCATGACCAAGTCCACTGTGACGTCTCTGCACTGCAACAGCACACTCTGATAGGCGCACTCCATGACCATATTAAGTCATTAAGAGTAGCATAATGAAGAGCAGCCAGGGATGACAAGGTTGACCAATCCCTCCGTTGCACAACCCAATCAAAGAATTCACACAGTATGGTTGCCTCAATCCACGCAACTAAGGCATCTTCTATAATCACAAACCATTCAATCAGGACACCTGACACTGGAGTATATAATTATAGCTCTCAACACAAACCAAACCAAGCCAATGTAATGGGGGATTGGGGGTTAATTATTTTAAGGAGCCCTCCTTTGAACAGATCACCGACTGGCGCCGGTAGCTTCCATGCATGTCAATATTTTTGGGGTTTAATTGTGCTACTTCCATCCTCATCTTCTTAGTTGTGTACTTTGCTTCTTAAAATTGATATTGTCAAATTATATTGCTTTAAGGTGATGTGAAGGTTGCGAGTATTATTTTTACTTGGTTTCCCTTATTATCTTTATCTTCAGCAACAAAAAATTTTAAACCTTATATGAATTATTGTTGAGCAGAAAAGACCAATAGAGACGATCCTGACATAACAGAATGTAGGCGTGGTCTGTACTTATAGCTGTGATTCTGAAGGCAGATACAATATGTAAATCCAGCTCGAAGCATGTAAGTTCTTACCTTAAAGCTGCTTGCAGAACAAGAAGCTTCGTTCAAGGTAACAAGATCATGCTTCCTCGTGGAAACAAGTATCCTAGTCCCCAAGATACTATAAACAAATAAAATTGAACTCAACAACTTTTCTTTTGGACAGAGATCCAAACCAATCCACTAGGAAACAGAAAATATAGCAGCATGGTTCTTGCAGAAAGCAAGGATATCAATGTATTGTTCAACATCACTTGGATAGTAACGTTAAACAAGTCCTCCCATAAACCGCAAGCAATTTATAAGCCTGGACATGCGCCTAAAAAAGCTATGCAAAGTGAATCACAGGCCAACTACACTTAAATTGACAGTGCAAACAAATAAACAATACAAAGACCAACACGCTATAAAACTGAGTAGATATGTGTTAATCACTTCAGAATAGACCTGGGCAGCCCGGCCCAGGCTCGGCTCGATTTTCCTAGGCTGAGCTGGGTTTGACCATCGGGCCAGGCTCAGACTTTAATTTATAGCCTGAGTCCATTTTTGGGCGAGGCTCGAGCTTCTTTTTAAAGCCAGAGAAAAGCCCGGCCCAGCCCGAAGTACGTGGCAGCCTAGCAACTAACATAACAACTAGTGCAACAACTAGCACCAGCGCAGCGCACCTGCACAGCGTGCCTAGCAGTGGGAATTTTTTTATACTATTCAAATTAAAAAAATAATACCCCATTTAAAAATTTCAAAAACTAGCCATCCGTCGCCTATTGGCCGAGCAGGATTGAAAACCCGCCCAACCAACAGGTAGTTTTTGCTTAAACCGCCATCTATCGGACGGCTAGCGCCTGGCCAACCTGGCGAGGTAATTCCTGCTTGTTGGTTGAGTGGGACTTTGGTCGGATGGGATTTGTCCTGTCGCCGAGTCAACAGGCGGGATTTATCTCCCGCCTAGCTAAAACAAAATCTAAACCGAGTCTAATTAAGGCCACTCACACAGCCACACTGCTTACCAAGGAGAGAAACCATATATCATCCGGATAATTCAATACAATTTGGAAAGTAGGAGTAATAATATTTAAAAGTGGCTTAACAATACATAGCAACTCATAAATAGCTTTTAAGTACGATTACAAGCCGAATTTACAATACAAATCACAACAAAGATTTAGACTCGTTACTTCAACACTTCGAGAACTCGACTCAATCAGCCCAACGTAGTATACATCAAACCTAGCGTAGTATATATCAAGTAGTATATATCAGCTGAATCTTTTGCTCCGATTAGCGTCTAAGCGGCATCCGGTAGCCGACAAAGTGCGACAGTCTTCCAGACTTGCCTTCAAAGGATCAGACTTTTTCAAGCCTAGCCCGAAACTAGCCTGTCCTATGGCATGATCAGGTCTACTTCGGAACAAACATCAGCTGATTTTGGTCACGAAAAGCAAAAACATCATCACTTGTTTGCATCACTCACGGTCATTTGAGGAAATTTCCGTGCTATCTAAACTCCTGACATGATTGGATTTACTCAGTAACATCACTCAGGAGGAAAAAACCATACAAGGCTGTGCTCAGATGCATGATGGTTGTCTTCAGGTACATAGACGGAGAGGGCTGCCATTGAAGAATCTCATATGTTGTGGGCAAATACATTGAAAGCCGAGGTGTTTCAACTTTCAAGTGGGTTGGAGATCCTTGTTGACAAAGTAAACAAAATCGCCTGCAACCACATCATACTGACCAGCAGGAAAGAACTTGCTGCTGCACGAGCTGATGAAGATATAGTCACCATCCAAGCTGTTTATCTCAGTGAAGCTGTGAGGGTTTGTGCTGAGGTCCAGTGCAAAAACACCAACCTTGAGAGTATTTTCCCAGGTCCGATATCTGACGACCAGCAATAATTTCCCAGGTGAGCTTGTGGTGATTTGCTTTGAGACCATGTTCCAAAAAGATTATTAAAAGCAGCCCTTTGAATACTTATGGGACGAACTCGGTTGCCAGATATGCTATGGTAGCCTCGTAGTATGTATGTTACAATGTCAGACAAGAAAGTTACCAGTATGCAACCTATTCATAACTCATCTTAGACCTGAACATTAACTGTATAGTGCATATATTAACACATGAAATCAATTTCGACAGAGTTTTGTAACCCTATTTAGCACATTGCCATTCGAGAACAGGTGATTAATAGAATAACAACAAACCGAAAAAAGTAATGGTAAATGGGCATAGCTAGGACATCTGCTCTAATCACAAACCATTCAACCAGAAGGTCCAGGACACTTGGCACTGGGGCAAAAATCCAAAAATTTCCTCCATGGGCACCATTTCAACTATGCTTGGTTTGTTTGGTACTTCTAAGAAGCTATTTTTTCTGTGATGATAGAAAATGGAGTTCAGCAGTATTAGATTGCAAAAGTGGTCATAGAGGTCCCCGGTGTCCCCAAATTACAATAATTTCTGGTATAAAAAATCTCAAATATGATTGCTAGTCGTTTAGTAGAATAACAGGTAAGAGACGAGCTAACACTTATGCTTGACTACACTATCTGAAATTTTCTTACTAAAGATGTACAGCAAATAGTTGCTACAAGGAATATTTAAAGCTCAGTTATATGCACTCATCGATCAATTTCCACTACCAAAAACTTTCAATTTTAACGTCATTTTAGTTGACTGCTAATAGCTACTGTAATTAAAGGTACTTAATGTACTGTTGTAATTATTATGATAGGACATTTTAACTTGTTGCCGCGGCCGGGGAACGCGGCAACCGCCGCGCTCGGGCTCAGCGGCAACTGAGTTGCCACATGGGCATTTATATATTTACCTTATGTTTTTTTTGACAAAAATCCAAAAATTTCCCCATGGAGACCCACCGTGTGTTTGTAGACCATGGGGGCCTCTCCAGATGACCAGATGTCTCCCATAAAAAAAGATGACGAAGAATAGCTGCAGACTTGCAGAGGTCAATTGAGCTGCTAGAGGAGCTACGTGATGTTTGGTTGGGCCATTGCAAGGTGTAACCCTATTACATTGTTAACAGTTCCTTCTACATGATGTTTGTTTCAAGTGGTTTATAATTAGATCCCATGTAAATGGATGCCAGGCAGATAGAAAGCCGATTATACTCACAAGTCGCATCAGGGCACCTTTCATCTCGCTATTGTCTTCTCTTGACAAGCCTTCCCTATCGAAAGGACAGGAGACACGAGAGGAGATCCCGAACCAAACACGGAGCATCTACACATCTTCTCTAAAATCACTATTTTCTCTCTATATTTTTATCCTCTCCAGCAGAACCTCTGTCCACATAAACTATAGAGGTTGATATAGAGAGCCTCCAAATTTAGAGGTTGAAAAAGAGAAACTCTAAATTTAAAGACTGAGATAAAGACTTTGCCGTAGAACGAGGGACTCTAAGACCCCGTTTGGCATAACTTCAGCTCCATCAAAATTGGTGGAGTTGGTGAAGCACCCTATTCCTAGTTTCAGAAATTCATGGAGCTGGAGTTGTGGGTACATTGAGGATGTTTATGTGAGTCATCTTATTTACATTTTAAACTAAAAATATAAACTTAAGTCAATTTATTTTAATCTACAAACTCCATATCTGAAGTGAAGCTGGGAGCTAGAGCTGTGTCAAATGAGGCCTAAATATAGAGACATAGAAGAGTTTGGGTATCGAAAGACTTCTGCCCATACTTCCAATCCATCGGCTCATACGTCCGATCCATCGGACAGCGATCGGACGCTGGACCCCGCTAAACAGTGCTTTCCCATCATGCGTCTCTCTACCATCGTTATTAGCTCACAACCTCACTCTCGCTGCCTTTCTATTCCCATATCCCCCTCTCTCTGTCCGCAACGAGCAAAGCAACAGCAAGCCTCGCGGGGAGCCCTTGCGCTTGGAGCTTGTGACTCAGCGCCGGCGGCTGGCTCTCCGATTGCTCCGCCTCACCCACACAGAGCTACTGCTCGCCATCTGTCTCCTCTCTCCTTCTCTCCCGTGTCTTCTCCCTTGTCTCCCTATCTCTCTTCCTCTCTTTATTTCCTATCTATCTATATGTCTTATCGAGCTTGGCGGTCAGATCCAATGAGCATGACACCAGTAGCGGGATCTTATCCATCGCCGTACTTGCGTTGCCTGCTAGGCTGCGCTCCCACGAGCCACCCTTTGAACGAGCCCACGCAGCGGACGCTCTTAGCAGCCACGTTCTCTGGCAACGGGATGCGGCGAAAGATGGTCATTTCCTAGGAGAGGTTGAAGCTGGAGAAGATGAACTTGGGGAGCATTAGTAGGGGGAGAAGTGGTGGCGAGTGCTAGATGCGCGTGGTACCACCTGCCATCCCTTCCCCTTCTTCTTCTTTCCCTTCACTCTCTTCTCTCTCTCTCTCTTCTACATGTTTCTTCTCTATCTCTAGTGGCAGCCGGCGACCTCGCCACATGCCGGTACTGCCACCCTATGTCCTCTACCGACCCCCACGTAATCACCACCGTCACGTCCTACGCTGGCACCGCTGTCCTCCTCTTCGCCATCGTCATCCCATCTTGTCCCATTCCGCCTCCCTCTTCATCGCCATCATCCCGCCCAGCCTGTCCTGGCGTTGTCATCTTGCCCCCACCGTCTTTGCGATGAGGAAGAGGAGGTCGAGGGTAAGAGAGAAAGGGCGTCGTCGTCTTGCCCTGCTCCGCCCTTGCCCCAGGCCAGCATCACCGTCTCACCCCGTACCGACGCCACCGCCTCGTCCTAGCGCCGCCGCTCAATCTCGCTCGGCGCCGCTGCTGTTGGAAGTGACCGGCGACAGAGATGAAAGCAATGGAGAAGAGAGAAGGAGAAGGGATGACAGGTGGTCCCACAGAGCAATTTTGGGGGGAGAATGTCGTGAATGTCACAAATTGAAGAAATTCACGTGCATAGAGTTATATTGTGAAAGGCGATTCAATTTAATATTATTTTACACAAGGTGTCCCAATTCATTGTCATCCATTGAATTTTCCGAACTGTTAGGCCTCTTCCAGAGGATATTCTATCATTAATTTCCGATAGAGGCCGTTTCTGTTTGTTTACATATGTAATCATTACTAGCCAAAATGTCGTGTCTTGCTATGAGAAAATGCAAACCCTACCTTAAGACTATGAGCGAGTGGATCATACGCTTTTCAGGCTATTGGTGCTACACATTGTACAGTGCAACACAAGTGACCGGGCATGGGACATGTACTTTTGGTTTTGTCATTGGCGATTGGCACTACCCACTGGATGGTGCGACTCATCGCAAGCAACCGCATGGATGTTAGCAAAAGCCGGAGTGTGCTATACTTAGACCCACCTTGAGAATTTTGACGGATTGAATTGGATAAGATGAGTTTGTTACGATGAATAGCATGACAAGTAGTTTTAGTGAAATAGATGGATTTGTTACGATGGATGTCATGGTGGATAAATTTAGTAAAGTGTGACATCACTCATCACTCACTACAAGAGATTTTTAATAATAGAGATATATATAAAGATGGATTATTGCTCAAACTCATTTTGAAATTGTGATGGATTGGCTATGGCAGAACTAGCATGCTTTCATAAACTTGTTGCTATTTTCATTTAAAAAACCACTGATGCCATTTCTGTTCATTATAAAGTTGAGATATCCTTAAATTCTTTTCAATTTTTTATAGATTGTCTAGGGGTCGTTTTCTTCGGTTTATCTTATTTGCTTATATTCTTATTTATTTATAAACTAAACTTTAAAAGCTTCTTAAGGTAGTATGTAAAGTCAGATGTGCTTTGTTTAACATGTTTGTAGGTGCTTTGGGAAATAATGGATGGTAAAAATCAAAATGTTTGACTTTTTAATTGAAAGGTAAGTAAGTATACACAATAAGAAGATAATAAGAGACAAGCCCCAGGCACCGCTAGTACGCTCTTAACCAATCCAAGAACTGATCAACTCAGCTACTATTGAATTCGGATAAGCTCGAGGTCTGGTACGTTCCCGTTTGGCAAAAAGCAAACAGGAGGATGCAGCGAGATCGGTACGTGGGCAAATCCGGCCGGCTTCCTCTACTCCGGACTCCGGAGGCCTCACCGGCGCTGAAGGAGGAGGGGGTTGGCCGTGGTCCTAGCCCTGTGTATATATCGGTTGGTTTTCTAGGATTTTAGGGAGGATCTTTTTCCACGGTGATGGCTCGGCGGCCAGTTTTCTTCCTGGGCTGCGGCCGGTGGTTCGTTCGCGCTGACCTGCGGCGGCGTGGGCAGCATGGTCGGGGCCTGTGTGGTGCAGGGTCGTGGGGGCCGTGGCGAGGGGAGGCATCTCCGGGTGCGGCGGTCGGCGGCCGGCGGCCGGCGGCGTCCTAAGGCGGCAGGCAGGTTTGCGGGGACGGCAGTTTGCGGAGGCATCTTCGGGCGCCGATGTGGGTGGCGTGCTGTGACCCCTGCGGCGTGGCCGTCGCAGGCTCTTCAATGGCTTCGACTGAGGAGCAGAAGTTGTTGCGGCGAACCCGGTGCAGGTTTCGTGCCGTTTGGTCGGCGTTGCTGTGGTTTCCCGTGGTGGTCGCGAGCCGTTTCGGCTGGGCGGCGCTGTGTTCGCGTGGCCGCGCCAGATTCTTGCGGCGCGGGCGTGGAGCCTGTTGTGTTTGGGCGTCCTCTCCGGTGGCCCTGGGAGTACCGCTGTCCCGTCTTGGCACCGCTTTGTCTGATCCCTTGCCTTGGAGGACTGGTCGGTCTGCATGCTGGGAACCGGTTCGGCACAGTTCGTTTTGGGCTCCGTTATCATGCAAACCGGGCTAATGGGCCAGGGATGAGTTCATGTTTAGTTCGCTTATT
Organism: Olyra latifolia; assembly: GCA_036346145.1. Lineage (NCBI taxonomy): Eukaryota > Viridiplantae > Streptophyta > Magnoliopsida > Poales > Poaceae > Olyra > Olyra latifolia. Next base: position 24,559,225 of record CM070533.1, read on the forward strand.
GAACTGATTGAACTGGGCCGGTCCGGTTTCTATTTGGCCAGGCTGTCCCTTTTAGTGCTGGTTAGTCCGGTTTTAGGGAGAAATTTGAAAACATTTAGAAAAATTAGGAAAATTTAAAAATGGCAATGAAAAATCGTGAAAATAATTAAAATTTTAAAAAATAGTAAAAAAATAAAACGAACCAGGCTGGGTCGGCCCTATTCGCATAGTAACGAACCGGACCGAGCCATCTCGGTTTGTTTTGAAACTGAACCGGACTATGTGAACCGAACTGGCCCGATCGGCCGAGGGTCAGGCCCAGTCATGGTTCGCCAAACCGAACCAGGGTATCCCGGTTTGTTTTGAAACCGAACCGAGCCGACTTGGTGAACAGTATCAGACCGTCCGGTTTGGCCCGCTGATTCGGCCCATATGGCCAGCTCTGCTGGGAACACCGAGCAATCAGTTTTGGGTGTATATTTAGTTTTGTGGAGTGAAAACATGTGTAAAACAGGATGCACGAATTGTAGAGTTCTTCTTGTGATTCGGTAGCATGATGGTGGAGAAAATTATGAAGAGTGGTTTCGCTTAGTGTCGGCCGTTGGTTAAGCTTACCTGCATCAAGGTCGTCAAATCTCCTCAAACTGTTTGTCAGGAGAAGGATAGGAGCTACTCACGCTATACAAGCTCATTCAGGGTAAGCATAATGCAAGACTTTTCTTTTCATATGGTTTTTAGTAGGAGCGCTAGGTGTTATTTGTTTTAGTTTGTGCCGTAACTTTTTTATTAGTGACTTAATAAAGGTTACATGGTTTCTTAAAAAAAATAATTGATCAGCTCAATTGGCATAATCGGCGTTGATAAGTGTCACCCTTGTTACGTGGGTTTTTACCTTTTCTGGATAACCTAGAGTATGTGTCTATATATGTGTGCACGTGCGTGCTATTTATCTTTCTGGATAACCTAATGTATATATGTGCACATTCACTAGGGGCAATTTGGTTGCCGTATCAGCTCAGCCAGGCTGTATGAGTTAAGCCAGGCTGGTGGAAGGCAGACTGACGTGATGTATGAGGATGTTGTTTGGTTCGTTGTATAAGATTAAATTGGCTACGCAGAGATGTTGTTTGGTTGACTGCACTAGGAGGAAAGTGGGATGGACAAATTCAAAATAGAAAAATTAAAAACAAAAAAAATAAATTTAAAAGTGAAAATAAAATTTTTTAAAAAATACTGGATCAAAAATAAATTCAAAAATAAAAAATAATAATTCAAAAAAAATAGAAAATCAATAAATTCGAAAACAAAAAATAAAAATTCAAAAAATTTTAAAATTTTTTCAATACCTTATACTTGAATCTATGGTTGTTTTTTTTGTTTCATTTAATTTGGATGTCGTTTGAATTTTTAAGTATTTTTAAAAATTTCGGGAAGGAACTGCTCAATTCTTTGGGCCGAACGTTAGGGATCTTGGCGGTGGGCCTCGTCCCTTCTTATTTGGTGCAAGCGTGCTGCACCAGCAGTCTGCTGGATTTTGGCGTTTCTCCTCAACCTGGCTGGAACAGTGAATTTGCATCCCATGAGCCAGGCCCCAGAGCTTACACAGACAACCAAACAACCAAACTTTGCATCCCATGGGCCAGACTAGGGTTGGTGCAGCCAACCAAACAGTCCCTAGGACACTGCGAAGGCCAGTGAGATCTTTTCTTCACGCATACATACATACATATAAGGTGTGTTTGGTTGCCGTATGAGCTCAACCAAGCTGTATTAGCTCAGCCAAGATGGGGGAGCCAGGTTGAGATGATGCAAGGGGATGTTGTTTGGTTGGTTGTATGAGATTGGACAGACTACGCATAGATATTGTTTGATTGGCTGCACTAGGAGGAGTATGGGATGGACAAATTTTAGAGAGGAAAATCAAAAACAAATATTGAAACGAAAATAAAAATTTAAAAAATAAATACTGGAAAGAAAATAAATTCAAAAATAAAAATAAAAATTCAAAAAAACAAATACTAGAAAATCAATAAATTCAAAAACAAAAATAAAATTCAAAAATCTGAAATCTGAAATTTATTTAAGACTTGTACTTGAACCTTCAGTTCCATTTTTTTCATTAAATTTGGATGTTGTTTAAATTTTTAAAAAAATTTGAAAGTTTGAAAAGTAAATGCACTTTTCTTACTGGTAGTTCCTTGTCCTTCCGTGTTGGTGTTGCATGGCCGTTGTCGTCACGCGAGCGCATCACGCAAGCCAGTCTCACAGAAAATGGCCGGATCGCTCGTTTCTCGTGAGCCTGGCTCCGCGTCTCACGCTACATCGTTGGAGCCAGACTCAGCGACGTGTTCGGCAACCAAACATCGTACTAGCTGCAAGCAGAGATGCAGGGCATGGAGCATGCAGCCAAGCAAACGTGCCCATAGAGGGGACTAGTGCGCGCGCAGGTGGCACGAATGTATTGCGTATGTGCACGTCAGTTTGCACTTCTCAACAAAAGTAAAGTAATCCAATTTTTAATTCAACACAAAATTTAAGCATTGATACACGTGTCGCCACCATTGGTCGGCTCCACACCGCCCTCGTACAACTTCCTCGTCTCATCGCCCTGGCACATTCATCCATCAACCGCCATCCAAGTGCAAGAACAATCTACATGTTCAACCTAAAATCTCCAAGATTTTATGCAATTCAATTACGCTATAAATGTTATTTCATAGATTATTTTCATTGAGAAAAAATATTTAACTTATATTGATAAACTCAATGAATAAAGTACAAGTCCCTATATTTTACATTGAAGATTAATTATACACAAGAGCATATCAGCATCGACTCTTGAATAGATAAATATGTAGTATTTCTTTATGTTACTTGCTATCCTATGTATTTTGCCATAGTCTTACTGCCCTACATAGCGTACAGGCATCCTGGGGCGAACGCAGCAAAAAATAGTAGGGGGGCTGGGCTACATCCTGGGAAGTTTAGTTGGGCTCTTAGCCCCTCTACAAAGGCCCATGGCTATAAATTTCGCTGAGAGGGCTCTAGGGGCTTCAAAGGCCCAGCAGCCGTAGGGTGGGCTGGAGCCCACCCCGCCCCACTGGTAAATCCGCCCCTGCAGGCATCCAATATGTTCGAAAAGATATTATCAGTATCACCTTAACTTCGGAGTATATTTTCAATTTTCTCTTCCTGGCGAGACCCACTCTCGATCTCTCCCTCTACAGCCTTTTTCCCTCTCTTAACCGAACCGAAGAATTGGTTCAATGCAAAGAAGCTCGCGTGTTGATTTGATTTCCTCGATGGCACCGAACCAAAGCATCCTGGTTCGATATCTATAGGCATTGGACATGCTCTAACGTCTGTTTCCAATGTAGGCATCACCATCGTCAGGGGGAAATGGCAATTTGTTGTGTGCGCGCGCTATTTTCTTGTTAAAAATTGTCATTCCAAAGTCCAAACTGACCCAAAGGGCAGTACCGTTGTACGTCATATTAGTTAACTGTAAGCTTTGTTAGTTGGATTTTTTTTTACCTTTAACGACATGACAGCATTAAACAACACTAAATACTTTTTTCATGCAGTAGTTAAAAATATTGTGAGGTAAACTTAATACAATGAAACTTAATAGACAATGTTCTATAAAAAACATATGCATCTTAGTAGAATATTTTTAGAATATACATAAACTATTTTGAGTCATTATTTTACATGATCTAAATGGCCCGTGAGACGTGAGACTGACTATTTTCTTTATGAAAATGAGACTCTTTTCCTCATCTAGGCACAAGTCACCTTCAGCCTAAGAGCATCTCGAGCAGATACTCTATAATACTGTAACTCAAGATAAAGTAGTTGGTGAAGAAAAGAAATTTTTTAAAGTATAGTACAAAGTATGTAGAAAATTTAGAGTGTTAGTGTAACATCCTTATTTTCAAAACCCTAAAATCATCTGCATCATTGCATTTGCATAATTTCAAAGTGCATTTTAAACCAAGCTTTTGAAAATAAGTATGTTACCTTTTAATATTTTAATCTTTTCAAAAAATAATATTTACCAAAGATTGTTCAAGAGAAAAATGAAACTAATTAATTTGTTTGAAATTGATTCTCAAAATAAAAATTAGCTTATGAAACCCGGACCATGAGTTCTATTAAATTCATAATCCGGGGATCGCCAAAATTTAAAATTTAAAATTTCTTGTTTGAAATAATTATTTTTGAAAACCTAATATTTTATTTTTATATTAGATCCTAATTTCTTTTGTCTGGGTCCCACCCGTCGATCTCTCCCTCTCTTCCTAAAACCAGCCCCGTTTTCTTTTCGCGGGAATTCGCCGTCGAATCCCTCATCTCTTCTCCTTCCTCAATTTTCTCCCACACTACATGACGCGTGGGTCCTGCAAGTCAGCCTCTCTCTCTCTTTTGGCAACCATTTTTGCCCCCATATGGAAAATCTCTCTTTTGCCCCTTATCTTCCTCTTTAAACCACTAACCTTATCCCTTTCCTCCTCCCAAACCAGCAACCTTCTCTGCTTTCTCCCCAAACCAGCAGCACTCCACCCTCCTCCCCTTTCTTCTTCCCAACTAGCACGTCCCCTTCCCCCACCTCCTCCCTCTCCACCCTGGCCACCCCCTCCCCCTTCCTTCCTCAGCCCCGGCCAGCCCCCCTGTCCCTGCACGCCTCCTCTCCATCTCCGTGCAGGTAAGCATTGGTCTTCTTCTTCTTCCTCAATCTCGCTTTGGGTAAGTCTCCGTTTTAAAAACTGTTCAAGGACATTCTAGAGGATCCTCTCTTGATTCTATTTTGCCCAAGAACTCTTGGATCCGAGCTTGTAGCTTTGGGAATCGAACACCGAAGCTCTGCCTGTCAATTCTTGGCCGCCTCCGCTTTTTCTCGCCTCAACGTTGTCTTGCTGCGAATCTCCTCAAACCGTCCGAGGATATCCTTGCTATCTTCATCACGAATCCATCCCAACCAAGAACTCGGAGAATGGTTGACCGAGCGTGACGATTTTGTTTGACAAAGACCTCGCCGGAATCTGCCGCAGCAAGAACAACCCCTTTTCACTCTATTCACTCTTTCCGATCTCCACCAAAACTTCCTCGTTCATCCGTTTTGGATGAAACCAATTCCAGTGGGTCAATCGGGATGTATTTTAGTTTCCATAAATTTTGTGTAATTTTCTGAATATATTCTATTTTTTGTATTTTTTGGACTATAGGTAAGTGCATTTTGTCATTGCTTTAATTGTTTGTACATGCCTCTAAAATAAGTTAATATTTCTGAAAATGATAAATAAACATAAAATAATTTTAATATGTAATTAGTTTATTTACATAATGTTTTAATAAAAGAAAATGATTTACCTATCAATCATATATGCTTATTCTTTAAGGATAAAAATTATTCTTAAAATTTCCAAAATCATTTCCAGTAATATTTATTCAATTAGTGTGTAATTATTTTATTTTCAGAAATATTAGTTTCAAATAAAATGTTTCATTTAATTGCATTCAACTAATTATATCGTATTATTATAGTACTAGCTAGTGTCTTTTTAATAGAAATAAATTTTTGAAATTCTCAAATAAAATGAAAACAATATTTATCCATTCTTCATTAATTAGTTATTTTCTGTATTTTCTATTCAAAAGAAAATATTTATGTTAGATATCATTATTAGCTAATTTCCATTTCATATGAAATAAAATAATTATAAAATAAAATTTTCAAAATAAGAGAGATAATAATTCTTCATTTTTGTATGATCATCTTTATATGCATTTTCAATAATTTCTATGCAAAGAAAAATGTTTTATCTAATTATTTTTATCAGTTTATGTCATTTTAAAAGTAAAATCGATTTCCAAAAATCTTAAATCAAATGCAAGCATTACTTTATCATACTTATGCATTCTTATTCATTTATTTTTGCATGCATGTTTTCATGCAATGTGTTGAATGTATGTTGTTTGCAATCTCTAGATTCGGTCGAATTCGTGTCCGAAGCCGAAGATCAAGCTGGGCAGCCTCACGACTTCAATCACGGCAAGTTTTCCCCTAGAATCCTAATTTCTAGATTTTACCAAACTGCTAATTAATTAAAATATGCGTATTTATTTTAGAAATTCTCAGTGCATGCCGTTCATTTATAAGTTATGCATCCATTGCCATGAAAAACCTTAGGATAAATTGTATTAAATGCTGTCACACCGTTTTTCATTATTAATTGGCTTAGCAATGCTTAGTTAGACACCGGAAAGTGATCTCCCGCAGCTGTATCATTATTATATTCATCTTGAGAATTGTGCATTTGAGTATGAGACTGATGAACTTGGTTATGATGGGCTTGATCACTCTTTAATTAAAATTTGACTAACTAATAATTGGGATCGGGTGCGGTTGGAATGTATGGTCGGTGCTTTCATGCACGAGACCCGGGTTTGTGTGTGGCTGCCGCTCCGAGAATAAAGACCGACGATTGTACTGAGTTTAACCAAGATATCCCCGTGTGACCACAAGCTCGGTATGGGACGAGCATGATCTAGAGGAAGAATAACGTCAGGTTTGTCACTGTACGTGCACCGTGGGTGAGGTCCCGAGAGAAGCGTCACCACCGATGTATTGCCCGAGGATGGAACTTTGGGATACTTGTGTGAACATCAGGTATGGTCAAAGCCCCTGGGGTACTTTTGTGGATATCAGGTATTACCGTGGCAAGGCCGGGGTTAGACTTTTAATGGATTTTGTTATGGTACCTTTCGACGAGAAGTACTGTATCTTGCGAGTAAAGCGTATCACCTCTGTAGAGTGTAAACCCATTCGAATGGCCGTGCTCCCGGTTAAGAGCGACTTGGTGGCTCCTTGCAGCGTAGCTTCACCTTAATTAATATGTCCCGGATAAGGTTTTCCGGCATGTGTGCCCTTACTAGATGAGAATGAGATTGGTATATGAGATTTGAGAACATGTTGATGATTTGAGAACTATGAGACATGCGAAACTTGAGTTTGAGAATGAGAACCTGGTTATTTTTTGGTTTATTATGAAAATTGCTATTTATTTATTACTATTTTCTTAAATGTTTTTATACTTATAGGTTAAATGTTTTTATACAAAATAACCCTCAGCTTTCCTAGAATGAGCCTTAGCCTGACCCTTCACAGGAAAGACTTGCTAGTATTCGCATGCTAACCCCGCCTTTCATGCGGGGCTGCTCATTCCAACGAGCAGACCCTGATCCTCAGTATTACTACCCGAAAAGTGGAGAACTTGAAGACAAGGACTATCCCAACGCCTAGGATGCTACTACAACTGGCCTGTGGGATTGACTGTTGTATTTTGTCTCTTCTATTTGGAGTTATGGAAGACTACTAAGACTTCCGCTATTATAAGGCTTTTGTGCCAGTTAGCGTACTCTGATGTAATTTTTATTCGAACTTGTAACGGTAATGATCCAATATTCTGGAATCTGTGTGTACTAACTACTGATCCAGAGACTAGTATAGGTAATGCACAGAAGAAGCCAACTCCGTTTGGCGGGTTCCGACAGTTGGATAGAGGGAGTAGTGAATAGTATTATAGAGTGAGGCTCTAGAGTAACCGGTGGAGATCCTCTCATATGCAACAAGGCCCGACGTTCCTGCTCGGCCCGATGTTGCGAGCGCGCGGGGCGCGACCTCACCTTGGACGCTACGCGTCCGTACGAAGGAAGCGAACATTAGGGAAAGAAATGGAATATGCCAACGCTTGCACGAAAGCGTAAGCGTACACTCCTCTCCCGCCCGTACGCGTCCTGATCTGCACCACTCACTTATTCCTCAGTCCTCACCCAGTCGCCCACCACAAAAAATTTACGACTAATAATAATATCTCCCATTCCCATGTGTTTTTTTTCCCTTCCTTTCTTCTACTCCAAGAACACGATGCCAATTCCGCCGCGCACTAGCCGCGAATTCTTGCAAGCTGAAACGCTGTAGGTTTCGCGTGCCACTGCGTTGCTTGATTGATTGCTTGCCAGTTGTCACGTAGCCTGCCTACGGTGCTGGCCGTGGCCATGGCGGCGCCGTGGTCGTCGTCCTGCTGCGCCTCCACCACCGCTCGTCCTCTGCTCGGTCCTACGAACAGCAGGAGCAAGAAGACATGGTGGACGAGTGGTGGCGGGAGCAGGAGCTGTGGTGACAAGACGCGGCAGCTCTTCATCTGCGCGACGGCGGCGCCGTCGCCGTCGGCGATGGAGTACTCGGACACCGGTGCCGGAGCCGACGCCGACGCCGACGCCGTGGCTTCGCTGAAAGTCAAGCTGCTGGTCAGTAGCTACCGAACCAGAGCGTTTCTTGGCCCCTCTCGCTTGCTGGATTCTTCACTTCTTCTGCGTGGTTTTGGACGCAGAGCGCGGTGTCCGGGCTGAACCGCGGTCTCGCGGCGAGCCAGGAGGACCTGGACAAGGCGGACGCGGCGGCGCGGGAGCTGGAGGCGGCGGCGGGCGGGCCCGTGGACCTGATCAGGGACATGGACAAGCTGCAGGGGCGGTGGAGGCTGGTCTACAGCAGCGCGTTCTCGTCGCGGACGCTCGGCGGCAGCCGCCCCGGCCCGCCCACCGGCCGCCTCCTCCCCATCACCCTCGGCCAGGTCAGGAGCACCGATCTCGAACACAACCATACAAATCTCAGCAAGATATGCGATGCGATATGGAAGCGTAGTTGTGACTGGTCGATGCGTGCAGGTGTTTCAGAGGATCGACGTGGTCAGCAAGGACTTCGACAACATCGTCGAGCTCGAGCTCGGCGCGCCGTGGCCGCTGCCGCCGGTCGAGTTGACGGCCACCCTCGCGCACAAGTTTGAGCTCATCGGTGAGTTGCTCCACCCTTTTCTTGGTTATCATCAGTGTCTCGAACCCCAAACTAAGAATCAATCCACTAGGCCGAGCAAATGCCCCTTGTTCTTGCTGTTACTCTGATTCCTGATGGCTGCCATGGACGCTGCTCTCTGCTGTCAGGCACCTCGAGCATCAAGATCACGTTCGAAAAGACGACGGTGAAGACGAAGGGGAACCTGTCCCAGCTACCGCCGCTGGACGTCCCCCGCATCCCCGACAACCTGCGGCCGCAGTCCAACACCGGGAGCGGCGAGTTCGAAGTGACCTACCTCGACGGCGACACCCGCATCACCCGGGGGGACAGGGGGGAGCTCAGAGTGTTCGTCATCTCCTGAGCTGATGTTGCAAGGCCACCATTTTTTCTCTTCCCTCTTTTGCCTCTAACAAGGTGCCCTGTAATCAACAAGTCTTTCTGGATGTGTTGATTATTGTAGATTTTCAGAATCGGAGTGTGCTCAAATGCATGCATGTGAATTTGCATTCTAGTAATCTAAACTCATGCACTTGCACCTAAGTACGGTACTAGATCATCTACATTTTTCTTATTCCCCTCCTATCGATAAATGTCCTAATTACCACCTGCATGCTTTAATCTCCTTTAAATCAAATTACACACTGGGTATCTCAATCCAAGCAACTGGTATACATGCATGGCACATGGCATCATTAGCACACACTTCTCACGTCATCTATACACTTGCATGTTGTTTTCCTAGCAGTAGTATAGAGTAGGATATCAGATAAGCTCACCAATGCGCTAAAACCAAGGAAGCCGCAAAGTGGTTGCCGTAGTGCGCCTTTAGGAGTTGCTGCATGCTTCCCGGCGTATGAGCCACACCTAGGTACCGACACGACGACCGTCCAACCTTGCACACCTCACCTAGGTCCCAGCACTTCAATTCCATCCTGAACACCTTGAGCAATCTAGGTGACCAATAGCACAGCACCCTCCCCAATCCTATGCACATCACCAACCAAACTGGTGTCCACCCAAATAGACCGATAATCTATCACTAAATCATGCAAATCAGAGGCTATAGGAACAGGGAAACTAGAAGGATAGGGTTGAGGAATGGGGATTAGAGCAGTGAGCCGAAGTAGAAGGCCGATTGGGATGAGCGCGCCACAGAGCAGACACGGGCTACTGTCGAGAGAGGCGCGGGGCTGAGCCACAGAGAGAGAGAGCCGTTGTCGCCGCCACTCTCCCCTTATCCATTGTTGCGCGCCCAAGACAGAAGAGAAGGGTACGAGCCAGAAGGAACTCGAGGCGGCTCCTTGGCTGGGCCATGGAGGCAGCGTCGCCATCCACACAGGAGAAGAGGGAGGAGACGAGAGGGAGCGCACAGGAGAGACGAGGAGGAGACCCGATCTAGGGATTTAGAGCCAGGAGGGGAAAGTGAGCAGGGCCTACTGACTTGAGCCAGAGTAGGGAGGGAGCCCATGCGTGTTAGGGAGCCGCACAGCTCAGCTCGGATTTGGCTGGGGGCAGCTCGGCTCGTATAGGAATTAAATCAATTTATATCTCCAAACCGCCAAAAATTTAACCATAAGAATTAATGAGAAACATAGGTATATTTTACTGGAAGTCAACAATAACTAAGCTCATTTCTCTAAAAGCGTATTAACTAATTTTTAGGGATAAATCTAAATCAAGCAATTAAGGGCAAGCTGTGGAGTGACACCGTCGAGTATTTTTATCTAGCTAAAGGAAAGCTTTCCTTTGCCCTTTTTAGATGTGTATTTAAAAGTACACCCTAATTTCAAAAATCATTAATAGTCACATATGAATACAAGTCCAATAAATCTTTTCAAATTAAACTGGAATGAGGATGAATGGAGCAACGGTCTAGTCGATGGAGCGATCGGGCCGTTGAAGCATATTTATGGCGGGTGAAGGGCGCTCTGGAAAGGAGTCGAGGAAAGGCGGGGCCATTCACATGGTATAATATAAGAGCTTTTTTACAGTCTTTGAGGAGGTACCGAGAGGTACCACAATTTCTAGTGTAAATTATGGTATCTCTACATTCTCCTCGATGTTAAATACTGAGGAAGTCTGCAGATTAACACTAGAAATTGCAGTGACTCCTAAGACTCCTCGCCGACCGTAAAAATCTCATAATATAAGGATATTCTCTACCACTCGGGTATTGAGCCATAAAGCAAACGTATCAGCCATGGTCTCATGTTACGATCAGAGAAGGTGGATCTATGAGGTGGTTACATCCTCCACATTGAGTAAGTAGATAACTAGAAGGGGTGGGTGAGCATACTCAAGGTGAGCGGACCTAGGTTTCCCCGACCAAGAGGCGATATATTACAGTGCTTCAGCTGCTTATTTAGGTGCTTCAGCTGCTGCAACTCGTAGCCCGCTTCCTTATTTACAGTGAAAAACTGTAACGTTTGAAGTGATGTCGTCTTGCCAATGTTTGAAAAATGTTGAGATGGTTTGTTGTATACATGACGCAAGTTGATGAGGTTAATCATACCTTCCTTGGGGGAAAATACCAAGTCGCTGTAAGTACCAAATTCCAGTGTCTGCAAATGGTAAAGCTTCACAACAGTGTTTGGAAAAATTAGCTTGACGAGGTGCATCTGAAAAGCAAGGTAGCGTAGATGCTTTAACTGATCAATAGATGCTGACACCGAAAAGGACAAAGTAGATGCTTTAACTGATCAATAGATGCTGACACCGAAAAGGACAAACTATCTGTTCCTCCACCCTTCATAATCAGCGCACGCAATTTCCTCAGCTTCATAACGATACCATCAATGACTTTGTCCGTAATAAAGTTGCATTTCCTGTCTTTCCAGATGATTATTAGAGCGCGAAAATTTTACCGTGTGAAAATCTTCTCAGTAAGGATGAATCGATCATAGGTCAGAATTTAAATATGGCGAACATCTTTAGGAACTTGTCCTGTCCAGCCATCCTCGATTACGAAGCAATCACCTGCAGCAGCCTTCTCTGCTAAATCATGCAGCAGATCGTGAATTAGATAGTAGTCCTTTCTTCCTAGTTGCATAAATAAGGTGGCCACTAATTCATCAAAGTAATCTTGAGCAACATTTTCCATTTCCTCCTCTGCATTACTAGTCTTTAGGCCATCTCCAACCATTTTCCCTTCATTTCATTTCATTCCCTTCCCAATCCACATTTTCTTTATTTCACATCATCTCCAACAGCATTCCTTCGAAGGGAATGATATAGAGAAAGGAGAGAGAATCCCTTCTTGGAGGAATTAGAAAGAGAAATCCCTTCACGAAGGATTGCTGAACTGAATCCGTTGGAATGCTGAAGGGAACAGGAATCCTTTGTGAAGGGAATGGGAGCCGTGAGGGAAAACCGTTGGAGTTGGTCTTATAAACCCTTCCACAACCCACAGGTTTATTAACTCGTCACGCTTCAAACGATGGCGCCTCGGGAAAATACTACAATATGCAAAGCATCACCTAACCTGCTCATCAAGATGCTGGTAGCTCAACCACAAAGCCCCCATGGTCTCATTCAAAATATCGCGAGCTCCAGCTCATCTCCAATACTCAACATTTGGTCTTATGCACAGTTGCGCTCCCTCTGTTTTGGCTGCTAGAGGTGATCTCTTCAACTTTTTTGCAATCTCAGCCCTAATACTTTCGAGTCGTCATCGATCTTGGTCATCCACCATTGCACCTCCAAGTGCATAATGCATGAACAGTTCAAGGAAGACATTTCCACCCAACTTAGACATGGGAATACACCTCATAGTACCCAAATATTTCAATGTATCTGTAGTTCGACCGGTCACAAGGATCTTGCTTCCTGCAAAATAGACCTGATCATGGGCAGCCCGCCTCGGTGACCCGGCCCAGACCCGGTCCGATTTTTTCTGGCAGGGCCGGGCTGGGCCGAAAACCAAGCCCGTCGGGTCAGGCCCGGGCCTGCAGAAAAATAAAAATTCAGTGCAAAACCAGGCTTTGGGCTTTTGGCTGGGCTTTCGAGCTTCAGGCTTTTGGCCGGGCTTTCAGGCTTTGGCCCGGGCCTAGGCCCGGTTCATAAAAAAATTTTGGGCTGGGCCGGGCTCGGGCTCGGGTCAAAGTGACCGGGTTATTCCAAACCCGGCCCGGCCTGGGGCATGATCAGGTCTACTGCAAGACCAGAGTTCAGCGGAGAAAGTAGTTTTTGTACTTGTTGGTTACTCGCATCATTATCCTTGCTATACCATACATCATCTAGAACCAAGAGGAATCGTTTTCCATCCAACGCCAATTTCAGGTTTTGTTCTAGGGTGTCTATGTTCTTGTATTCAAGGCCAGGTTCCTTTTTAGCTGACTCAAGCATCTCTGTGAAGATGGTATGGACAGCAAATTTTTGGGAAACATGAACCCACATAACAATGTCGAAATGGTTGTCCTTTTTTCTCTCGCTTGTCTTTTTTCTCACTATCACAAACTAGCTGTGCAATGGTAGATTTTCTAGACCCGGGGATGCCATGAATACTGATTATAGAATAACATAGACAACTATTTGATTCTACTGTCTCATGAAGCATAGCCACGATTTTCTTGCAATCTTCATCTCGACCAATTGCTACTGGTGGAGGAGTCGACGTGGGGCCTAAACGCGAATCAGCAGAAGCATTTTGTCTGTTGTCCATGTTACTGTGGTTTGGCATGTTCTGAAGTGGCAGAATTTAGTGTGCTTCATTGATAATATCTTCTATCTTCTTTAGGCATTTCTCCAACTTATTTTTCGAAATACCAGGGTGTTTGTCATTTGACTTGCTACCACTCCCGTGCAAATCCAAATAACAGGTGAGACTAACAAGGAATGCTAAGATCTTTACGGGGACTACACACATAAAAGAAAGTGAGGAGACAGAAAAAAAAATGTTATCATTGGAGAAAAGTTCTCTCTTTTTTAATCCATTCTGACATCTAGTCCAATTTGGATTAAGCCCAGTTGAGAAACCTGGGCCGTGTGTACACACACGATTTTATGCCCCTATAATAACTATCAACTACGTAACGGATTAGTATCAATTACACATTGATTTACTGTCAAGTGCAAATTATTTTTTTATAGTGAACGATAGTAAATCATTGTGTAATCAATAGTAAATCATGTAATTGCTATTAATTTTAGTAGGCAGAGAATAACTATTCTAGAGTACACCTATTACTGATATCCGTAGAGTTTGGCGAGTTTGGCTGGCTAACATTTTGGTGAATGTTTTGGTGGTCTAACTGATTAGCAATGATTTGGCGACCATCCAAACAAGACCTAAAGTTTTTGGGTATTGAAAAAAAATGGCAAGGCCAGCTAAGAAACAAATGTAACACACTAATTACATATGGGTATTGCTTGGGATCGGTCTACTGATTCGATTGGATGCCCCTCTCTTGGGCTAGCCCCGATAGCCCACATGACGCTCCGACTCTTATCCGTTCGCAGTGTCCAAGTACCCCTCCTCTACACGAACGCACACAGGATAGGAGGGGGAGGGCTGCCTGACCTCGTCCACGTTGTTGGCCGCTGGGTATGTGACCCTCCCCTTCTCTCTCTCTCTCCCCCCCTCCCGATCCACCCCGAGCTGCTCTCTTCCTCCCTCCATCTCCTCTTCCTCCCCTCTCTCTCCAACCTTATCTCCAACCTTATCCGGCGAGTTTGGCGGCCGTTGCAGCCGTTGGCTAACACAGACCCACCTTTGGAGAATGTGAGCTTGGCGAGCTTTTGGCGGTCGGATCCAGTGAACACGATGTGAGAGCTCGCTGTATTTGGAGAAGAAGAGGGCTAACCCTCAGCCATGTATGTGCGAAACTTCGGTTTTTATCTGGTAAAACATGGTTTTGTTCTTGTAAAACTTCTTATATTTACATGGGGTGATTTTTTGAACAACAATGGAACATGAGGTTTTATCAGTAGTTTAACCAAGTTTTATTGGTACTTATTTAAGTTTCATTGGTCCTTTTTTAAATTTCATCGGTCGGTTTGGCCAAGTTCTATTGCTCCTTCTTCAAATTTCACCAGTAGTTTAGCCAAGTTTTATTGGCACTTTCAAGTTTTATCAGTAGTTAGCCAAATTTCATTAGTATTTATTCAAGTTTTATTAGTAGTTTCCCGAGTTTCGGCAGTTATTTTATAAGTTTTCATTAGTTTTCGCCTCTATTTCACATGTATATTGTCAAGTTTCATCAGTAGGCTTTCCAAATTTATCAATAATTTTCTAAGTTTCCATACCGATGTTAGCATGATGTCATGTGTGGACATCTGATTCGAGGCGCTCACCTATAATATATGGTAATATATGGATTCATTTGTGGCATTCCCCAACCCTCCACTGTGCTCTAAAAAATGGGAAAAGAGATGAAGGCAGGATGGACCTCGTTTTTTTTTTTTTGGAGAATCTCATGGACAGGGCAGACTGGATCTTCTTCACTCGATCTGATCCAACTTGTCATTAGGATGAGATAGGATCTTTTCAAGACGATGATACTCAACATCATCCAAGATGTCTTCGGCTTCATAGAAAGCAGATTTGAGATGTTCAAACAAAGCCTCCAAGCGATTCTTGTGACGACTAATCTGATCCTCTTCCAGTTCCCGAATCTGCTCCGGTTGTTGGACTTTCCGCTCGAGTTGTCTCAGCTTCTCCGATGCGTCGAAGCTGAGGTAGGAGAAGCCTTTGCGGAGGAGCTTGGAGATGATGGGCGAGATGATCCACCCTACCGCTTTCATGCCCCATCCTACTGCCATCCCAATTGTTACTGGATCTGCCATTAGAAGCTGCAACCTCTTCACAGCTCCAAGAAGCGATTAGCTTGCAGTGTGGAAAAGAAAGGATAAGAAGCGATTTACATACACGAAGTTGTGTTACTATTTCAATTAGGTCTAAAATTGTATGGAGAGACGGTTTTGATGACATAACCTGCCTAGTTAGCGTAAATTAAAATAATTAAAATTGAAACATCTAAAAGAGGTCCTATAGAATTTTTTAAAAATTCTAAAAAGCCATAAGATTTTTAAAAAATAAAAAGAGTCCTACAATCCATCAAAAAACCTGAGAAAAATTTCTAAAATTCAAAAAAATAAAAATAAAAAACATAAAATAACTTTGTCGGGGATTGGATAAAGTGCCCGGAATGCTGAGCCCTACATATAGGTGTGGTTCTTTTTAGCTTATCGCGTTTGCTTATCTCGTTTGCTTATTAACTTCCTGAGGTGGCCTCGAGAGTCGGATCCCATCTGTTCAACTTGAGTTAGAAAGTTTTTAGACACGCCTTCGAGATAAAAAAAAAAGAATCCAAAAATTTAAAAAAATCCTGATAAGTTAAATAAGGCAACGAGATAGTTGCCTTATTTGACTTATCGGGATTTTTTTTAATTTTTGGGTCTAAGGATAAAGCCGTACTATTAAGAGGGATGCGACGAAATATAGATATTAGACTACTCAAGTGCTCTAAAATGAGTTTTTATAAAGTTGGGAGTCTCAATTTACATTTATATCCAAGTTCTTAAGAGACAGCAAAATTTTAGGTCGAAATGTCCTCGTAGTCTCTGATCTTTCAAAAAAATCGAGTTTCTGTCTTTTATTCAGAATTAGTCGGAATGTTCTCTGAGTATCCGAATTCAGGTCGGAATGTCCTCGGAGTATCCGATTTTTCAAGAAAATCGAGTTTCCGTCCTTAATTCAGAATTAGTCGGAATGTCCTCGGAAACTCCTCGGAGTAAGTATTATTTCCAGCCTGCACAGTTCAGAGTATCCGAACTTAAACTTCGGAGTCCTCGATGTCTGCAGCACACACCAGCTAGATTTGAGCCAAGGGTATTTATAACCCCTCTCCCACCTCACCAACACGGGGAATACATTCAATAGAGAGCATTTACACCTTCTCAAACCCTAGCTCAAGCTCTAGCCTCCCAAATCCTCTCCCCACCATAAATCTTCAAGATTTTTATCCTTAGTTGGGTTGAGAGGTAAAATTGAGTGTCAAGCTTTGTGGATTTCATCTTAGAGCACTCGATTCGTCTTTTACTTTCATATTTCACCGGATTTATTACTCTTGAAAGTTGAGGACTCCTACACGGTTAGGAGTCTCCCTCGAGCCACCAAACCTTGGTGTGGTGGTCGTGGGAAGTTTGTGAAAGCCGGTTCCGCCTTCGCAAGGGAAGGAATAAGGAGTGAAACCAAGGGTTTGGAGACCTTTGGTGAGGGAAAGGGTTGAAAGAGACCCGAGCTCAAGTGTAACCGAGCCTACCTCAACGGAGAGTAGAATTTCCTTAAGAATCCAAACTTCGGGAAACAAATCTTGTTCCTCCACTCTACATCTTGATTTGTTTACTTGCACTCTTGTAATTTGTCAAATTTGTGTACTTATGCTTTGAGATTTCTTGTGGATCTAATTTTATAGCTAGGTCTACTACTCTATTAACTTGTGTGCAAGTGGTATCCCCAGATCTGAAGGTTTGGTAAGGTTTTGAGCAAACCCTAACTGCGCAATTCGGATAGTCTAAACTTCTGGGTCGGATACTTCGAACCTATTCAGAGTGTCAGACTGTTTAAAGCTTCCACACCTTTTAACTCTGTATAAAATTTAAAATCGCCTATTCACCCCCCTCTAGGTGACATCCTGGCCCTTTCAATATGGGACAAGTTTAAGGACCTATGATGTAATTTACTCAATTTCCACCTGAGTGCATTTGGCTCGACTCGACTCTTTAGGATAAAAGAATAGGAAGTCAAGAGTAGAGAAAGTAATTAGCTTTGTTGTTTGGTTGGAGGGACGTAGGATGATTGCGAGAGAAATTGTGATTTAAATAAGTTTTTCTTTGAAGTAAAGTACAATATAACCCGTAAAGTTATAGCGAAATCTTACTTAGTTTCTGTAAGTGGTAAAATTACTTTATCACCTCTTTGAACTTTATTTTGTTTGCACTTCGGCCCCAACTCTATTATATTTTTGAAGTGTTGATGTGGCCACTGACATGATACTATTGGCATATGTATGACGTTAATGGGTCTAAGGTGGGTCGAGGGCTCGCTCCAAACTTAATTGTCTTCAAAATATGTGTTAATTAATAAGCGTCCATGTCAGGGTTACATAAACCCTTTAACGGGTTACTCCTAGGCGGCCCTTAACGGGTCTGATACAACCTGAGTCTAATGAATACAACTTTAAGAACCACATAAACTAATTTTCAACTCTAGAGTACTAGGTGAGAAAACGCTACAATTTCAAGGGGCTAAAATATACTTTGTGTATGTCTCACTTGCCACATCGCGAGGCAACAAAACTAATTCGACCACATCAGCACTTAGCGGAAGATTTGATGGAGCTAGGGATAGAGTGCGAACAGAAACAACTTTAAGAGGGCGTGAAAGTCGTTTTGGGTTCAAAAGGCGGGTTTGGGACGGTTTCGAAAACCGTGGCTGGGCCGGTCAAAATCCGAGAAAACCGTTCTAAAACCAAATTCAAATCCAAATGTTGTCGTCTCGAGCCGCCACTTTTCTGCAGAATTGTGGGAAAAGCATAATAAATTATAAAAAATTGTAGAAATATCCAGAAAATAGTAGAAGATCTGAAAATTTTGGCATGATCTAGGCTATAATATGGACATTTATACATTGCAACAAGTCAATAATTAACACGATATAACATAGTTCCAATGTTGCACAATCAATACAACATCATTGCACATGATATTGTTCCATACAACACATTGGCTAGCAATAAACTTAGTTCCAAACAACAGCACTAGTCCATGAACCACTTTACTAGAAAATCAGCATCAAAATACAAGCAAGCAAGTATACCCAGAGATCGCAATCCAGTCAAGCATTTTCCTTGCGTTATGGTGTCTGAATTTCCACTTAAAAAGTTATCTAAAAAATTCTTTTTGTGGGAATGTGCTCGATCTTTTGCCAGTTTGGATGTCCAGTCCTTAAACATGACAGTGTTAACATGATATCGCACTTAGCAAGTTCAAACTCCTGCAGAGACTCGGGCAGCGGTGGAAGCAAACGGATATTACGGCAAAGGAAGATCTTCAATATCTGGAGCGATGTGAGGTGCTCCATGTTATCTGGGAAGGCGGTCCAGCTGCAGTTCCAAAGGCTGAGCGAACGAAGATGTTTGAAGAAGTCGATATGTTGAGGAATGGATCCCAATGGTTTGCATTCGGAGATGCAGAGTTCATGCAAGTACTTTGGGCCGTCGTTCATCATCCAGTTAGGATACCACGAACCATGGTAGTTTCTTATTTCCAGCCTGTAGAGATGCATCGGTGGGCAAAGGGCCTCAAGTACCTCTTCTTGAACGTCTGGATTGCATGCCTTACTACCCCAGTGCAATACCAGTTCTGTGAGCCGTTTTTTGTCAGCCAGCTTGGCTTCCAGAGCTTCTTCTTTGCTTCCAACATTTTGAAGCCCGATTATGTGCAGTTTGCCGCGAAGCTTATTTAGGTGCTTCAGCTGCTGCAACTCGTAGCCCGCTTCCTTCTTTACAGTGAAAAACTGTAACGTTTGAAGTGATGTCGTCTTGCCAATGTTTGAAAAATGTTGAGATGGTTTGTTGAATACATGACGCAAGTTGATGAGGTTAATCATACCTTCCTTGGGGGAAAACACCAAGTCGCTGTAAGTCCCAAATTCTAGTGTCTGCAAATGGTAAAGCTTCACAACAGTGCTTGGAAAAATTAGCTTGACGAGGTGCATCTGAAAAGCAAGGTAGCGTAGATGCTTTAACTGATCAATAGATGCTGGCACCAAATAGGAAAAACTATCTGTTCCTCCGCCCTTCACAATCAGCACACGCAATTTCCTCAGCTTCATAATGATACCATCAATGACTTTGTCCGTAATAAAGTTACATTTCCTGTCTTTCCAGATGATAAGAGTGCGTAAATTTTCCAGTGTGAAAATCTTCGCCGTAAGGATTAATCGATCATAGGTCAGAATTGAAAGGTGGTGAACATCTTTAGGAACTTGTCCTGTCCAGCTATCCTCAATTACGAAGCAATCACTTGCGGCAGCCTTCTCAGCTAAATCACGCAGCAGATCATGAATTAGATAGTAGTCCTTTCCTCCTAGTTGCATAAATGAGGTGGCCACTAATTCATCGAAGTAATCTTGAGCAACATCTTCCATTTCCTGCTCTGCATTACTAGTCTTTATAAACCCTTCCATAACCCACAGGTTTATTAACTCGTCACGCTTCAAACGATGACGCCTCGGAAAAATACTACAGTATGCAAAGCATCGCCTAACCTGCTCATCAAGATGCTGGTAGCTCCACCACAGAGCCCCTATGGTCTCCTTCAAAATGTCGCGAGCTCCAGCTTGACTCCAATACTCAACATTTGGTCTTATGCGCAGTTGCGCTCCCACTGTTTTCGCTGCTAGAGGTGACCTCTGCAACTTTTTTGCAATCTTAGCCCCAATACTTTCGAGTCGTCTTCGATCTTGGTCATCCACCATTGCACCTCCAAGTGCATAATGCATGAACAGTTCAAGGAAGACATTTTCACCCAACTCAGACATGGGAATGCATCTAACAGCACCCAAATATTTCAATGCATCTGCAGTTCGACTGGTCACAAGGACCATGCTTCCTGCAAGACCAGAGTTCAACGGAGAAAGTAGTTTTTGTACTTGTTGGTTACTCGCATCATCATCTTTGCTGTACCATACATCATCTAGAACCAAGAGGAATCGTTTTCCATCCAACGCTTCTTTCAGGTTTTGTTCTAGGGTGTCTGTATTGGTGTATCCAGGGCAAGGTTTCTCTTTAGCTGACTCAAGCATCTTTGTGAAGATGGTATGGACGGCAAATTTTTGGGAAACATGAACCCACATAACAAGGTCGAAATGGCCGTCCTTTTTCTCTCGCTTGTCTTTTTTCTCACTATCACAAACTACCTGTGCAAGGGTAGATTTTCCAGACCCGGGGATGCCATGAATACCGATTATAGAATAACATAGGCAACTATTTGATTCTAGTGTCTCATGAAGCATAGCCACGATTTTCTTGCAATCTTCATCTCTGCCAATTACTACTGGTGGAGGAGTCGCCGTAGTGACTCCACGCAAATCAGCAGAAGCATTTTGTCCGTTGTCCATATTACTGTGGCTTGGCATGTTCTGAAGTGGTAGAATGTGGTGCGCTTCATTGATAATATCTTCTACCTTCTTTAGGTATTTCTCCAACTTGTTTTTCGAAATACCAGGGTGTTTGTCATTTGACGTGCTACCACTCCCCTGCAAATCCAAAAAAACACGAGAGACTAACAAGGAATGATAAGATCTTTACGGGACCCTACACACATCAAAAGAAAGTGAGGAGACATAAGAAAAATGTTATCACCGGAAAAAAGTTCTCTCTCTTTTTTAATCCATTTTGACATCTAGTCCAGTTTGGATTAAGCCCAGTTGAGGAACCTGGGCCGTGTGTGTACACACGATTTTATGCCCCTATAATAACTATCGACTACGTAATGGATTAGTACCAATTAAACATTGATTTACTGTCAAGTGCAAACTATTTTTTTAAATCATTGTGTAATCAATAGTAAATCATGTAATTGCTAGTAATTTTAGTAGGCAGAGAATAACTATTCTAGAGTAGAACTATTACCACTATACATAGAGTTTGGCTGGCTAACATTTTGGTGAATGTTTTGGTGGTCTAACTGATTGGGAGCATATCCGGTGCACACGGCACCCCCCATGCACACCGTGTACACCATGGGAGAAAAGTTTCAAAAAATTCCAAAAAAATCATGGATGTACATCTCAACTTACCCCATCCAGATATAAAATTTCATGATCAAATTCGTCCTATGTTAAGAGTAATAAAAAAGACAAATTTATGACAAACTTAAATAGTTTAAATGCACTCCAACTTTGTCTTTTTTGTAACTTCTAGTATAGGACGAATTTGATCATGCAATTTTATATGTAGATGGGGTAAGTTGAGATGTACATCCATGATTTTTTTTGAAAGTTTTTGAAACTTTTTCCCCATGGTGTACACGGCGTTTTCACGGAGGCAGCCGTGTGCACCGAATATGCTGCCAACTTAAATAGTTTAAATGCACTCCAAATTTGTCTTTTTTGTAACTTCTAGTATAGGACGAATTTGATCATGAAATTTTATATATAGATGGGGTAAGTTGAGATGTACATCCATGATTTTTTTTGGAATTTTTTGAAACTTTTTCCCCATGGTGTACACGGCGTTTTCACGGAGGCAGCCGGCATATCCGGTGCACACAGCCTCGCAGGTGTACCCCATAAAAAAGTCTTCAAAATGAAAAAATTCAACTTCCTCATTCACATATAAAATTGCATGATCAAATTGTTCTAGTAGTCCTATACTAGAAGTTACAAAAAAGACAAAGTTGGAGTGCATTTAAACTATTTAAGTTTGTCAGAAATTTGTCTTTTTTATTACTCTTAACATAGGACGAATTTGATCATGAAATTTTATATCTGGATGGGGTAAGTTGAGATGTACATCCATGATTTTTTTTGGAATTTTTTGAAACTTTTCTCCCATGGTGTACACGGGTGTGCACTGGGGGTGCCGTGTGCACCGGATATGCTCCCATTTAAGTTTGTCAGAAATTTATCTTTTTTATTACTCTTAACATAGAACGAATTTGATCATGAAATTTTATATCTGGATGGGGTAAGTTGAGATGTACATCCATGATTTTGTTTGGAATTTTTTGAAACTTTTCTCCCATGGTGTACATGGGTGTGCATGGGGGGTGTCGTGTGCACCGGATATGCTGCCTAACTGATTAGCAATGATTTGGCAACCATCCAAACAAGATCTAAAGTTTTTGGGTATTAAAAAAAAATGGCAAGGCAAGTTAAAGACACAAATGTAACATACTAATTACATATATATATATATATATACATATATATACATATATATATATATGTATATATATAGGAAGCCTGTTTAGGGCTCCATGGTGCCTAGGCTCCATGATTCAAATACCTATGATGTGCATTGAGATTCGTGATGTTTGACGTGTATATCTTTCACATATCCACTAAAAAAAAGTATTTCAGATATGAAACTTCAAAAAAATTAAATTCGAACTCAGTTTAAACTATAGTTTGAACTAGTTTGAAGTATAGTTAAATGTAGTTCAAACTGAAGTTCAACTCAACTTTTTTTGAAGTGTGATGTCTCAAATATTTTCTTTAGTGGGTATATAAAAGTATAATAACCAAACAACACGAATCTCAAGTCACATCTAGTGGTAATGAATCATGGAGCCTAGGCTCCATGGAGCCTTATGTATTATTCCTATATATATATATATATATATATATATATATATATATATATATATATATATATGTACATATGTACTATGTGTGTTGATTCATTTGTGGCACCCCCCAATCCTCCCCCGTGCTCTAAAAAAAAGATGAAGGCAGGATGGACCTCGTTTTTTTTGGAGAATCTCTTCGACAGGGCAGACAGGAGCTTCTTCACCCAATCTGAATTCAACTCGTCATCAGGATGAGATGTATCTTTTCAAGACGGTGATACTCAACCTCATCCAAGATGTCTTCGGCTTCATAGAAAGCAGATCTAAGATCCTTAAATAATTGCTCCAACCTATTCCTTTGAGTTGTAATCTCAACCTCGTCCAATCCCAGAATCAGCTGCAGATGTTCAAGTTTAATCTCAAGCTGTCTCACCTTCTCCGATGCGTTGAAGCTGAGGTAGGAGAAGCCTTTGGTGAGGAGCTTGGAGATGATGGGCGAGACGATCCATCCTACCGCTTTCATGCCCCATCCTACTGCCATCCCAATTGTCACAGGATCTGCCATTAGAAGCTGCAACCTCTTCACAGCAATTAGCTTGCAGTGTGGTAAAGACTGAAGGATAAGAAGTCCTGTCCCTAAACCCCTATAAAAGCCTCTCTGTTCTCGCGAGAGGCAGGGAAACAAAAAGGCAAGCCGGGGACGGAGTCACGGGCAGGAGGGAGACGGCTGGAGATTGTGGGCCCGTTCTTTTCAGCGGACCGCCGGCGGTCGGCGGCCGGCGGTTCGCTACAATAAAAAAATTTTGGATTTTTTTAATAGATCATTTAAATTCTTTTTAAAAACTTATAAATTTGCTACAGTAAAACCGCCAACCGCCAAAAGAAACAGAGCCTGTATCACGCGATGGCCGGGAACCGGAGCTGACGCACGCGAAAAGAGAGAAAAAAAAAGGAAGGTAAGGGCATGTTTGGATCATAGCCGTGGCTCACCTTGCCAAAATTTTGGCATGCCCTCGGATATTGACGTGTATTTGGATGGTAGCCGACGCGCGCCCTGCCTACGCCAAAATTTGGCACGCCCTTAAATTTGTGCTTCGCCTGCGGCCGTGGCGACGGCGCGGAAATCTGACACCCACGCCGTCCTGCCTTCCGCGCACGCGCTCAAGCCCACACGCAGCCTCACGCACGCACGCGCTACGTGCTAGTTGCAAGCACGCTTCCCTAGTTGCTTTTTTTTACTTCGATTAAACTTCTTATTTTTACATCAATTTCATACAGTGTCCAAATTACATGACATAAATTTCATAATTCATCTAAAATAATAAACAACCCATTTTAAATATTTTCAATTTTTTTGAAATTTAAAATTATTTTTAATTTTTCATTGGTCATTCTCTATTGGCTTCAAACCAAACACCTAAAATTTTAGCATTAAAAGATCGTGCCCTGGATTGGCCATAACCTTTGTATTGGTATGGCTATCCAGGAATACAAACCAAACATACCTAAAAGCCATCGTGGCCCTGCTGTCTGCCTGGGCATGGCAGGATTCCTCCCTGCCACCCTCCTTTTTCTTTTTCCATCTCTTTTTATCTCTCTCTCCCCTTGGCTTCTTCATCTTCCTGGCTTCTACTGGGCGACGCCCAGCACTGCCGCACCATCTTCGGTGCCCCGCGCCGCTTCCCAGCCGCACCGCCGTGCCTCGGCGACGTCGCCTCACAGTCACAGCCGGGCCTTGGCGCCCCGTGCCGCCGCAAAGTACTTGCTCAATTTGAAAATTACCGGAGAAGCTTGAGGCGACAGTAATTTGGTAAGCTAAACCCTGTTTCGTGTTGAATTTGTGCTAAACGAAACTATCGCGGCATTTTACAGTAATAGCTCCTAGAATTTCTGTTTCATTGGTATGATCATGCTCATGTCTCACGGACTCACGGTGATTTGTTGTGCCATAATATAATAATATAAGCCTAAAACATTACTAAGGAAATGTCTGGAGCATATCTCGCATAGATTTTGTTATTGTAACATCCCATTTTTGGGTGTTTGTAAAATTTTGAAAATTTTAAAATCATTAATAAAGCTAATGATATTTTGGAAAGATTTTGTCTACAATATATTGTTTTGACTCCTTGAAGCGAAGTATACATATATATATATGTATATATATATATGTGTGTAAATATTATTATTGGTACAACCATATTCTCCCATCATGAGAAATAATTTCACCCAAAACTAGATTTTCAAAATGTTGCTTGGAATATATTTAATATGAATATATATATTTATTAAAATTGTTTGGAAAATGGCATTTTCATACAATGAATAGTGTTTTCATGATAATGAATAGTAAACTAATATCTATACCCTTTTGGGAAAAACATTTTAAAACCATCTATGGTCCTTTTCTTCTCCAATTCAAAAGTAAATTCAAAATATTGTTTTAGAGTGAATTGACCTTTTTGCCCTCAGCCCAATACCCCATTTTCCTTTCTCCCTCCCTTCAATTTTTCGGGCAGCCCACAGGCTCCGGCCGCGCCTTGGGCCATGCCCTGCCCACTGGTCCACCTCTCCCCGCTGCTTACCAATTAGCATGACACTAAGGTCCGCCGAGCCTCTCCTCCTGGTTCCCCTCGCTGCCCTCTCTCGCCATGCTCTGCTCTCTGCGTGTTCTCTGACCCGGCGCCCCCACCGTCGTCCGGCCGCCTCGCCATTGGTCGCCGACCTTCCATCCAGATGATGCCGCTTCGGCCAAGACCGACCTCCCTCCTCTCTGGCTCCCTCGCCTCTGCCGTGCTCTGCCCTTGCTTTCATCGACCATGCGCCCACCACCGTCCGGCCACCGACCATCCACGCCCCGACGTGCGCGCATTCAATTCCCTGTCCTCCCCGGCACCTCCACGGCCTATAAAACCCGGCCGAACCCCCCCGTTTTTCCTCCCTCGTTCCACCGCCCCGTTCACCCGGACACGGCCACCGTCGCGGGCTCGTTCCGGTGAACCTCGAGCTCGGGCGACCAGCTCCATCTCCTCCTCTCTTCCCCCTACTGCTCTCACCGAGCCTAATTGCTTTTTCGTTGCTTGTAGCTCGTGAGCGAGCTCCATCGCCGCCGCCGGCCGCAACCGCCCCCTTTCCGATCCGATTGCTCGCCGTCGACAACGTCTCCAACCACCTCCTTCGGTCTGAAGCACCCCAATACCGCCCTCCTCCTCCCCCCGGACGGAATCGGCGCGACGTCCCCCGTAGCTTCCCCGCGCCGTTCCCCTGTTTCGGCTCCGCCCGACTCCACGTCACCGGCCTTCTCCGGTCCTCCCCGACCGCGACCAAGCCCAAGGTAACAACCCTCGAAGCCCCGTGAAGCTCTAGAGCATCTTGCCGTAGCTTGAAACCCCGCGGAACGCCGACGCCTTTGCTCGCCGCATCTTCCCGCCGCCCCTGCTCGTGGCGCCGCCGCTAGGGCTCGCCGCCGGCGAAATGCCGAGAGGACATCCTAGTTCTACTTCGCGCGAACCCGTAGGAACCAACGGCACGGATTTTAGTGCCTCGTAGCTCCGCCTAGAGCGCGTCGAAGGCTCGCCGGAGTACTGGCCGGAGGAACAGAGCACACGCTCTCTCCCTCTCTCAACCTGGCGCCTAGGGCCCACCTGTCGGGCGCGGAATGAGCCCGCTACGGCTGACCGGTAGGCCCTCGGCCCCACCTGTCAATTAGTGGAAGCGCCTTCTTGAAGCGCCAAGACTATTCTCGCAAGACGGGCCGACTCAGCGCTTGGGCCAGCCATGTGGCCGAACGCCGATTTGGGCCGCGCCTTAGCCGGCCCGACACTGTTTTAGTGTTTTTCCAGACATTTGTCTAATTAGAAAACCTTAGATAATGATTTTGATTTATAATAAGTACTTAGAGACCCTAAATAATCCTGGAACAATTATGTAAAATACTAGAGTACCTTTGGAACCCATGAAAAATATAACTGGGCATATTTTCAAATATTTAAAGTCTCTGTAAAATATTTGTAGCTCTTATTAATGTATTTCTTTTATAAAGAAAACCCCATAAATGCTTATTAGGCTTTCTTAAATAGTTTTAGCCCTCCAAAAATATTGGGAAAATTCAGAGAAATAGTATATCTTATACTTGACTTATGAAAAATATTTTTGGGCATATCTTATTACTATTTTGCCCCTGGAAAATTAGAATAGCCTTTTGGTAGCATTTTTCCTTTATAAAAGAAAGGCTAGAAATGGTATTCCATTTATATAAAATATTATTTGGCCTCTGAAAATATTTATTTCCCTTTTATAAACTTTATATAGGATATTCACCCTAGGGAAAGTACTAAACCTTGTAGGTTTATGATAAACTAGTTAGTAGAGATAGAAAGCCTCCCATAGGGCTAATATTTAAATGCCCAAATAGATATTTTAATAGGATATTCCTATAGTTAAAACTGTGGGAATATTTCTATAAATACTTCATAAGGACTTTAACCTAAGGAAATTATTAAGGTCCATTAGAATCTTGGACACTTATTAAATAGAAATACGAAGCCTCTTTTTGGGCTAAAATTCTATTTCTATATGTTTAAAAGTGTTTGCTGAAGATATTTTAATATAAATAATAGATTGATTCTTTGGGAACCTAATTAAAGGGTATTTAGATGCATACTCATATGCATGACATCCTTAGCACGTTTATCGGGGAGTTCATGGAACTTCCTTGATAAGTAGGATAGATTATTTTACTATCTTCGATACAACCCGATGCGAATAGTCACTCACGCGATTAGAAGCGATTGCATAACATTCATTATGCATCATGCTCTAGCATATTTCTAATTATATTTGTGCTATTTGGATTGTTCACGATAGATCCGGAAGGCCCGGAAGGACAGTGTGAGGATCAGGACCCCAACACATTTGGCCCAGGCGAGCCAATATCTCTAGAACATTCTTCTAACCCAGTTTTACTTAAGTCTATGTTGATTTAAATTATGAAATGCATGCTTTATATTACGTTGATTATATTATGTTGAGCTAAATGTGGTAGTTATGCCCTGTTTATTTAATCATGTTGTATACATGCCTCATTCCTTGATGATTGTTACCACCACACCTTGATTTCCTTGAATATCAAGTCCATGGCATCACCCTAGAATAATTAATAAACAATTTTTGGACTCTTTAAAGTCTTGGGAAAAGAATGCTTAGATAGTGCTTAGGTCTAGTCAAATTTTGCCCAGGACCCAAAATGTCCTGGAAGGGTGGATGAATAATCCGCCGAACTTGTATTCACCCCTTGATTTTAAAGTTTTGTGTGGCATAAGCATCTAGGTGATTTGGTCTAGGTGATCGGGCTTGGTGTCTAAGTGACAAGCTAAGTGTGTCTGTGTGTGTCCCTGTGACGTCCCGTGAAACCCACTATAATCTATGTGTGTTTTCGCATGGGATTCTTGATGTGAGCCATGCATTACTAATTAGATTATTTTGGGGGTCTACGTGACAGAGCAGTTTTGGGTCTAGGCTATGTGTCGCCTGGCTATGTGTCATTTGGCTATGTGCCGTCTAGCTATGTGTCGTTTGGCTACGTGCCATTTGGCTATGTGTCATTTGGCTATGTGTCATGTGGCTATGTGTCGTCTGGCTTTGTATCGTCTG
The DNA here is from genome assembly GCA_036346145.1 of Olyra latifolia. NCBI lineage: Eukaryota > Viridiplantae > Streptophyta > Magnoliopsida > Poales > Poaceae > Olyra > Olyra latifolia. Next base: position 24,588,005 of record CM070533.1, read on the forward strand.
GCTATGTGTCGTTTGTGACGGAGCGTATCTGGTCTAGGCTATGTGTCGGTTCGTTTGGTTTGGTCTTAGGTGACATGAATAGAGATAAACACCCCAGTCATGAATATTGTTGGCATATATAGCCCAGTACGTCTTTTATTTGGTAGATGGCTAAGTCATAGGCTTTTAATATAGATTATTGCAACTCTGGCTTTAAGCAAATAAAATCAACCCAACCTCCACCAAACAGCCTGTATCATTATACTGCATTAGGTTGGGTATTGGTTCGCGAGCGCGGTTGGATTGCGCGCTCACCCTCGCACCCACTCACTCTTTTAGGTCAAGATGGAGAAGATGATGATCCCTACAACTGCTATGAGGACGAGGAAGCTTGTGGAGCTGATGCGTAGGCAGGGTGTTAGGCGGGACTCCAGTCGTTTGCCTGTCAGGGTGGATGGCATAGCCCTTGGAACCCAAATTTATCTTTGTTTCCGCATTTCCAAACTCTGATTAAAGGGCTCACTTTTGGTATTGTAATATTGGGCCAACTCGGCCCTACAAACTTGAGCCACTATATAGTTGAACCTTCATAAATGTATAATTAAATGTGTTTGTATGAGATGGTTCCAGTATTTTGTAATTCGTACAGCGCTAGCAAGACAGATCCTGGGCTAGCGCAGACGTACGGAGGTCCCTGGAAATCGGGGGCTGACAGTTATTGACTTCTGTTTGCTTGTAGTGTTAAATTGGAAGAAGAAGCTTAGAAGGATGAAACAAAATAAAAAAAATAAAGCTATCATGAAAGCGGGGCCATTCCGACAATGAACTCGGGACTTCTCGCATCCAAAGAGACTAAGGGAGAATCATACCAATAGCCCAAATGTCCTGACTACACAAACCATTTTTAATCCTTTTCCTTAATACAAGGCAGATTCCATAACTTACCCATTACGTAGACCTTCTGCTTCCTTGTTCATGTCAACGTAGACCTCAAGCGCGTGTTGCGAATATACATTGTCCATGTCGAGTATACACGCTAAAATTAATTTAACTACTAGCACCAACGAAGTTTCATAAAAACACGACCACCACCACCACCCTAGCCCTTGCCGGCAACCGCCCACAGCTGGTGGCAGTATCACCGCCATGCCGCTCCACCCTTCTTCTTTCCGCTACCGGCTGGCCTTATCCACCCTAACTCCTATCACGTGCCCAGCAATCCCCCTGGCCTCTGCCCACCTTTCTCCGCTGATCCTATAGCCAAGATGGCGCCACCACCACCTCGCTAGCTGCACCACCACTATCACCTCCCACTGCCGTGCTGCCAATGGTCTAGCTTTCCTTTAAGCTAGGTAGGGAGGAAGAGTGGTAAACCCAAGGGGTTAAGATGGTGAACCCCAAAACCTAACCTTACCAGATAGTGGTGCAGGAAAATGTCAGTAATGGCACCCCCTCCCTCCCTCCGTGCATAGTGTCTAGGCTGGAGGAAAAGGAAGCGGCAGGGCAGTCGTCTATAGGAGGATCAACAAGAAACATGACATATCCACTCAACAAATTTTATCACAACACATGGTGATATTTAATTTACAAACAAGCAATGCCTATCAAATCATATATATCACTTTCTAGTGAGACCTACTTAAATTCTAGGCAAGGCAGATTTGTTTCTCGAGAAAAAAAACATAAGAAGATCCTTATAAAAGGAGGCTTAATTTGCAGAGCTTGACACTAATCCACACCGCCTTAAATAATCAATTGAATGCTGAATGGACTCATTGTAGTGTTGACCGATACTATCCATGTCAAACCATATCGTCATGCTGTTCCTCGTGCTCCAAATATTTGTCATAGTCGCCGCCGCGGGAAATCCAGTTGGGTATTTGTGTGGTGCAATCATATACCCCAGAAAATCTTCTAGTGAAGAACAAGTCATCGACATACACCATCTTCGCCACGAGTTCCATGGGAGCAACGACGAAAAGCTGCAAAGGCGGCACTAATGCCTTTGCCTACCGCGACTGCATCACCACGACATACGAGGATGCACAGAAGTTCTACCCGAATAACAAGGATGTAAGTGTGCTTTATGACTTTTATATGCTCCGTTATTCCAATATTGATATCATCAGCGCCGATTTTTCGAAGAATAATTATGTTATTTCAATCTACTCGAGCAACTTTACAGAGCAGGTTTTGCCCAGCGTGGATCTCATCAATACTGTGAACAAGAAAGCCCTCGCCATAGTGATAAGGATGCTAATTCATAACACTTAGTGGAGGATGTACCCTGGGGCGCATTGGGACGTGCACACCCTCCAATCCAGTGTTAGAGCATCTATAAGGTTGCCAACTCAGTATTTTGCTTAGGTGGAAGAAAGAAAAGGAGGAGAGATATATAGACTGACTACTAACTTACAGTCAGACTATAACTGATTTCAAGACACTTATTATGTATTACATGTGGGCCAGTATTTAATATTATAGACAATGTTATAGCTAATCCATTGGAGAGGTTGTCTACATGCTATCTATAGATGACATGGTCATTTCTTATAGCTAGTGCCATTGGAGATGCTCTTAACCACCCTTTGTGTGCTCGGTATTACTATGTCGTTCCGATATACTTGACTAACTTTATGGAGCTGGTTTTCCCGGTGTGGACCCCAATAATACCGAGAACAAGAACGCCATCGCCACCGCGATCAAGATGTTGATTGAACAACAGATTCTTGTCACTCCAATCCGGTGGTAACCCTTGTTGAAAGAGTCTTGTCACCGTTAGAATGCATGTATAGGACCGATTCTTCAGTTAGTTCATGACCTGTAATTCTAGCTGCTGTGCATGCCTCTCCTGCGTCCGCATTCTCTCTGATTCTGTTGTAAATGTGTGTACTGTAACAAATCCGGCACAACGATATAAATACAGAGCTATCGCCGTCTCAGTTGAGTGCGGGACTGAAAACTCTCTCCATCTTTGTTCTTCTTTACATGGTATCAAAGCCTTGCACGATCTGAATCATGTCCACCACTAGCTCCCACTCCTCTGCCATAGCCCCAGCCATGAATTCAACATCCTCTGCGTCGGCTCCTGCTCTACTTCCAACTCCGACCTTCGGCGCACTCGTCAACATTCGTCTCGACAACGATAATCATCTTTTGTGGAAGGCGCAGCTCCTTCCATATCTTCGTAGCCCATCAGGAAGGAGCTGCGCCTTCCACAGAAGATGATTGTCGTTGTCGAAACGAATGTTGACACGAATGTTGACGAGTGCGCCAAAGGTCGGAGTTGGAAGTAGAACAGGAGCCGACGCCATCTTCCCTTCATCAGCCTGAAAGGAGTGAAAGAAACGATTGTAGCACCGCAGCGCCACATGTCCTGGCTTGCCACAGATCTTGCAGACAGGGCGATTGGTGTTGGTGTTGCCGCCTGACGAAGATCCTCCATTGCCACGGCCAGTGGACTGCATATGTGGAGGAGGCCCTTGTCTGCCTCTCCCATGTCCATGGCCATGGCCTCCACCTCCACCACGGTTGCCCCGTGCCATCATATTCACTGCAGGACCCAGATTATGCCTTTCCAGGCACATCTCATAATTGAGAAAATGTGAATACAGATCTTTGAGACTCATGGGTTCAGCACGGGTGGTGACAGATGTAACAAAAGGATCATATTCGGTGTCTAGGCCAGTGAGAAGATATGTGATAACTTCATCAGCACTAAGAGGCTGTCCAGCAGCAGCTAGGCCATCAGCAAGATTGGTGACCTTATGAAAGTAGGCTACAGCTGAGAGATCTTTCTTCTGGAGATTAGTGAGCTGCATTCTAATTTGCATGACATTGGCACGGGAATGAGAAGAAAACATGTGCTCTAATACAACCCAGACATCTCTAGCAGTGGAAAGAAAAACAACTTGAGACAGGATCCTAGGAGATAAAGAGGATAGAAGGGTACTCAAAACGAGCTGATCCTACTGCATCTAGCATACATAAACAGGATTGGTGACTTGAGCCTCGTCGAGAGACGTGGTCTCCGTGATGGTAGCCTCTGGAGCTGAGATCGTACCATCGATGTAGCCCATAACACGGGGCAATCGTGGTGGAGGTGGAGGCCGTGGCCGTGGACGTGAGAGAGGCAGACAAGGGCCTCCTCCACATATGCAGTCCACTGGCCGTGGCAATGGAGGATCTTCGTCAGGCGGCAACACCAACACCAATCGCCCTGTCTGTCAGATCTGTGGCAAGCCAGGAAATGTGGCACTGTGGTGCTACAATCGTTTCAATCACTCCTTTCAGGCTAATGAAGGGAAGATGGCGGCGGCTGCGATCAATTCACAGCCATCCTATGATATTGATCCCAACTGGTATGTGGACACAGGAGCCACAGATCACATCACCAACAAACTAGAGAAGCTGAATCTCAAGGAGAAGTACTCTGGAAATGATCAAGTCCACACGGCGAGTGGCTCTGGTATGACTATTACTCATGTTGGTCAGTCTTTTATTAGGGCCGGCAAACATTCTCTGTTTCTAAACAATCTTCTTCATATACCTGCCACTACTCGTAACCTTGTGTCTGTTCAGCGTCTAGCCTCTGATAATGGTGTGTACTTTGGATTTCATCCCAATTATTTTTTTGATCAAGGATCAGGCCACACAAGCTCCTCTACTTAAAGGGCGATGCACCGAAGGTCTCTACAAACTACCTGTCAAGCCATCTAGAGAAGCCCTGCATAGCTCTAGACCAACTGTTCTCGAGTGGCATCAGCACTTGGGACATCCTTCATCTGCAGTTACACAGCATGTTCTTGCACACAATGCATTGCCATTCAATAAAAACACTGAAGAATCGGTGTGTGATGCATGTCAACAAGGGAAGAGTCATCAGCTTCCTTTTCCTTCTTCTAGCAGTGTTGCACCAGTTCCTTTGCATCTCATTGTAACCGATGTTTGGGGCCCTGCCCGTGTTTCAGTGAATGGAAATAAATTTTATGTTACCTTTGTTGATAGCTTCAGCAAATTTGTTTGGTTTTTTCCATTAAAAAGCAAAGCTGATGTCACCAAAACGTTCATTCACTTTCAGACCCAAGTTGAGCGCCTCCTAAATCAAAAAATCATCTCTGTCCAGAGTGATGGAGGTGGTGAGTACAAGAAACTTGGTGCTTATCTCTCACAAGTAGGAATCACACACAATTTTTCTTGCCCTCATACACACCAGCAAAATGGAGCTATAGAGCGAAATCATCGTCATGTTGTTGAGAAAGGATTAACTCTCCTTGCTCAGGCCTCGGTTCCACTCAAGTTCTGGGATGATGCTTTTCAAACTACCTGTTATCTCATCAATAGATTACCTAGTCGTGTCATTGATCAACAAACCCCTCTAGAGCGTTTGTTAGGTGCCAAGCCCAATTACAACTTTCTTAAGTTCTTTGGTTGTGCCAGTTGGCCCCATTTAAGAGCCTACAATGCACACAAACTAGATTACAGATCCAAGAAGTGTGTTTTCATTGGCTATAGCACATCACACAAAGGGTATAAATGTTTGCATATTCCTACAGGCCGTGTGTATATCTCCCGAGATGTCATTTTTGATGAACATCAATATCCCTTTAAAGACACACACTCCAATCAATCCCCTTTGCCGGCCCTACCAACTGTTCGCATGCAGTATACTTTCACTCCTTTGCTTCATAGTGGTTCTTGTGTTGCAGGTGATGTGCCAGTGGGGCAGGCTTCCATGCCTTCTGCAGATGTTAGTGAAGGCCAGCCCTCAACAGCAGCTGTCTCTCAATTTGGGTATACTGAAGATGATGTCCTCACTTCATGTGGTCAGCCCAGCACTTCTTCATGTGATCAGCCCAGTGATCAACAGGAAGAACAACAACATTCACCTGCAGCACCAGCTCATCTGATGGTAGGCAGCAGTACTGATCAACCAGTGCCAGAAGCTCAACCACCAGTTTCACCACCAGTTCACCATGGTGTGCATACCAGATCCAAGTCACATATATACAAGCCCAAGCAACTCACTGATGGCACTGTGTTTTACAATCCAAAGCATGCTCTAGTTGAGACCATTGGCTCTGAAAGTCTTGCTGAGCCTGAAAGCTTGTCTGAAGCCATGTCTGATCCCAAGTGGAGATCTGCAATGGAGGAGGAGTACACTGCTCTGCTGGACAATAAAACCTGGACACTAGTGCTAGCTCCATCAGGAAAAAATATCATTGACTTCAAATGGGTGTTCAAGATCAAAACCAAAGCTGATGGTACTATTGACAGATATAAGGCAAGGCTAGTTGCAAAAGGGTTCAAACAGAGGTATGGTTTTGACTACTCTGAAACTTACTCTCCAGTCGTAAAACCTGCTACAATTAGACTTGTTCTTGGCATAGCAATGACTAGGCAATGGAGCTTGAGGCAACTAGATGTGAAAAATGCATTTCTTCATGGGTTGCTAGAGGAGGAAGTGTACATGAAACAGCCACCAGGTTACGTCAGTTCTCATAATGAGTTTGTGTGCAAACTTCAGAAAGCCATCTATGGGTTAAAACAGGCACCTCGAGCTTGGTACTCAAGGTTGAGTTCAAAACTTCAAGAATTAGGTTTTGTTCCTTCAAAGACTGACACCTCCTTCTTCATCTATAGTCGGGGGAATCACCACTTATATACTTATATATGTGGATGATATTATAGTCACAAGTTCTTCAGTTGGGGCTATTGATTCTTTAGTAAGAGATTTGAAACAGGACTTTGCTATAAAGGATCTAGGCCAGCTGCACTATTTCCTTGGCATTGAGGTTCATCATGTTAGTCCCTCTGAAATTGTTTTGACCCAGCAGAAATATATAACTGAACTATTGCGGAGGACAAATATGCAGAGTTGTAGACCAGTAATCACACCAATGTCTACCACAGACAAGTTGTCACAGAGTCAAGGAGAAGCACTTTCAGAGTTAGAAGTAACAAATTATAGGAGTATTGTTGGGTCATTGCAATACTTGACCTTGACAAGGCCGGATATTGCCTTTCCTGTCAACAAAGTGTGCCAATATATGCATTCACCTAGGAGTTCCAAGAAACAAGCCACTGTGTCTAGATCAAGCACAGAGTCTGAGTACAAGGGAGTAGCAAACACAACAGCTGAGTTACTATGGGTACAATCCTTGCTGCGTGAACTCAAAGTGTTTCAGCAAAATCCTCCTCTTCTGTGGTGTGACAATGTAGGTGCTACTTATCTCTCAGCCAATCCTGTGTTCCATGGCAGAACCAAACACATCGAGGTTGACTTCCACTTTGTCAGAGAAAGGGTAGCACAGAAGTTGTTGGAAATTCGGTTTATATCTTCTAACGATCAAGTGGCAGATGTCTTTACAAAACCTCAGAGCAAGCAGCAGCTTCAGAATCACAGAAACAATCTTAACCTTTGTCAACCAGGTTCAGATTGTGGGAGGATGTTGAAAGAGTCTTGTCACCGTTAGAATGCATGTATAGGACCGATTCTTCAGTTAGTTCATGACCTGTTAATCTAGCTGCTGTGCACGCCTCTCCTGCGTCCGCATTCCTCTCTGATTATGTTGTAAATGTGTGTACTGTAACAAATCCGGCGCAACAATATAAAACCAGAGCTATCGCCGTCTCAGTTGAGTGCGGGACTGAAAACTCTCTCCATCTTTGTTCTTCTTTACAACTGTAACACCCGGCGCGAGTGCTCTTCTCCTTTCTTCCTCCTTCGGCTCCGCTCTCCTCACCGACGCGCCCGACCTGCCCGACTGAGCCAGCCGGCGCCTCCCGGTCCGACCCGACCCATGCTAATGAGTCAGCATGGGGAGCCGCCACGCCGCGCCACCTCACCCCTCTCACCATCATCACGGAACGCGCGGTGGCAAGCTCCATTTCGCCGCCGTGATTGAGGCCACCTCGGGTAACAACCCCGTCTGGTGAATTTCCAACACCCGCCTTGTTGCGCGAAGGTCTAGAATGCCCTTTGCCACGCCGGCGACCCTATAAAAGGGGGCTCGACGTCCCAATTTGGCCGTTTTCCTCCACCCGGCCGAAATTGCCTCCTTTCCAAATTACGGCAAGCCGTAGCCGTTTGAGCCCACATCTTCGACCCGAAGCAGTCCCAGATCATCGCCAAGTTCCTCCCGAAGCGAGCTTGAGCTATTGACCACCAAGGAAGGCCACCACCGACGCCCTGCTTACCCTGCTCACGGTCGCACTGCCGCCAGCCCGACCCGGACAATCTCGACCCCAACCAAGCATCGGGTCAGAAACCTCGTAGCCTCCCAAAGCTCCCTACCCAAAATCCCAGCTTAAATTGACCTATATCACCTGAGCATCTTCATGCCATAGCAAACGGCCGCTTCGGCCATGGAGCCGCCGTCCCGGCTCGCCGCCGGCCAAATCCCTGGCCGGCCAAGATACACTAAACCCATAGGTGACATAAAACAGTTAAGATCGGCTCTCTAGCGCCTTAGGAACGGCGCCGGAGACCTCGCCGGAGTTCGGCTAGAGGAGACGACGGACTGACGTCGGCACGATGTTGTCCTCTTCCTCTCTGCCAGGCAAGGCCCAGCGCCACTGTGCGTGGGATTTAAAAACTCCCGTGACCCCCTCTCGCTTGAGACCGACAGGTGGGCCTGAGGACCCACCCGTCAGCTCAAGTGACCGCGCCTCCACGCCAGAACCGTCTCCCAACATGGAAGACGCATAGGCTAAGTACGCCTTCACCCGGGCCGCGTTCGGTCTCCTACCCGTGGGACCTCATGGCCCACTCGTCAGTCACCACCCCGTCACTGACCGGTGGAGCCGGCTTGTCAGCTGGCACACACGCGGGGGCGCTCGCTCGCATGGGCCGTCCAGCCTTGGGCCGTTTTCTTCCACGTGGACCAAACTGTAACGAGAACGGGCTGAGCCTGTTACTATTTCAGTAATTTTTAACCCATTTAGTAATTGAAGAATACCATATAATGATTCTTAATTTCTAAAAAACTAGATACCCTCCAAAAATTATGCAAAAATTCTACAAAATACTACAAGACTCAACAAACCTAATAAAAATAAAATTGAAGAGGTTTGCAGTAAATTATTATCTTTAAAAATTGGAAACTAGGTAATCTAAGCAAGTATAAGCTATATAGGAAATACCTAAAATAATATTACCTATAAAGATAATATATTAAAAAGGAACTAACCAAAAAGGTGAAACTATGTATTTATAAAGTTATTTAAATATATAAAGAAAAATTAAAAATTAATTAAAATTTGTACGTTTCTCGTCTCCATAACCTATATAATAAGAAAAATAAATTGTATAAATAATCAAGTAGGAAAAATCTCCGCGAGATTCCAAATAACCCTTTCCCCAACAACCCTTATTCATTTATTGCAAAATATTTACTTTGAATTGTTCAATACTTTAGAGAACGATACGATAGATGATCTGCCGGACGAAGATCAAGTACAAGATCCGGACTACGAAGAAACAGGCGAGCCAAAATCTCTTGACCATTCTTTTGCCCAATTTTTATTCAAACCGTGTTGATTTCCAATGATAGTTTGCATGTCAAATGGACTTTTAAATCCCTTATGATAACTTCAAAAGTGCTAATAGAGCCTGTCTAGCTATTCCTTTTTACAAATTGTGCTAGTAAGCATAAACCTCTGCTTGACTTTTTACTATCCTGTCCATTGAAAACCTAAGGTGTAGAGAACTAAACTTTATGGCTAATAAGCCTTTGAATATGGCTTAGACCTGCTTAAGCTGTCAACGGTATGGTCCTAGGATAACGGGTCAATCTAAGTAACGGTATAGCCCGCTATCAATGGTGCAAGTGCAACAGTATAGCGCGCTATCAATGGTACAATTTGATCCTGACAAACACCGTACGCAGAATAGGTACCTCTATGGTACGGTCCCATCATTTTTATGACATGTACCACGACAGAGTTACATTTCCTCTGATCGAGACTACAGCACTGAAGCATCTGAATGGCTTCATGTTGGGCAGTCTAATCTTAGTGAATATCTCGAGTACATGGTTATGGAAATGTGTCGAGCCCCGTTCCGGAGTATTCCTTGTACTCGACAGACCAAAGAAATAATCCATACACTCGGGTATCTGCAAAGCCTGAGTGTGAACCAAGTCACAACCATCTGAAATCTTAATGATTGGATCTGAGGATCCTGGCCATAGTTGAACTCAAGAGGATCACGCCTCTTGGCGAAGAGGGTGAGTCTACCGCCACTGCCTGGGAACTGTGCGCTAGCTGTAGTATGGACACAGGTTCGTTAGAAGATGGGAATCGTGCGCCAGTTGTTATATGGGCACGGATTCGCCATACTGTCGGGGATAGCTCGCCATGACGATGGGAGCTAGTCTGCTGATTGTGGAGACCATAACCATGGCAATGGTATGCGCCTGCCACGTGTCACACGTGTTCCTTGGTTAGGGATACGTGGTCACCATTCTGATATATTAACATCTGGAGAAATTGGCATACATATATGGCCCGATACGTCTTTGATTTTGGAAAAGCTATATGTTAGGGCTTTTTAACTTTAAAATTTTATGGCACGATTTAGAGCAAATAAAAGATATCCAATCCTCTACCAATAATGGCTTTGCATTTCTGATTTGCATTCGGCAAGATTTTGGTTCGCGAGTGCGGTTGATTGCGCGCTCATACTCGCACCCACTCACATTTTAGGTGAGGAGGATGACGGCGAGGACCCATACGATTGCTACAGTGAAGAAGATGGGTTAGAGGAAGAAGACCCAGGCGACGATTAAAGGTCGACTTCAGCCACATGCCTACTGCCGTCCCACTACTTCCACTTTGCTGTCCATAGGTAGTTTTAGGTTTTAATTTATAATAACAGGTCCTACTTGGCCTTGCACTCTGAACTTTCGAAAATACTCTTGGACTTTATATGTAATAAATCTGTAAAGAATGGCTAGTTTGATTCCAGATCAATGTGTTATTTATGTGCGGTGTTAGTATGATCATAGTCTAACACTATGTGCACAAAAATGGATTCCAGATTTCATTCTACGGAGCCGGGGCCCACAACAACCCTGTCCCTTCGGCCTGGCGACCTGGAAACGCCATGCACGAAGGAAATTCTCGAGTTCCAAGAGAGACGACGGGGAATCGACAAATTAGAAGAATGTGAGCTAGGCCGCCGCGGCTACGACGCACGTAAGACTCGTAGAGACCTTCTAGGCAAGTCAGATGTGCTTCTCAGGAAAAACATCAGGACCATCTCTATAAAGGAGTTGTAATTTTGACGAGCTTGACGCTCATCTTGCCATCCCAAAACTGCCAACGACAAACGATTGAAAAGTGATTGAAGTCATCGTAGTCTTGATATATACAATCCATGTCAAACCATACCATCATGTTGTTCCTTGTGCTCCAAATATTTGCCTCAGTCGCCGCCGCAGGCAATCGAGCGGCATATTTGTGCGGCACCATCATCTACGCTTTCGAACAACACATATCTTGTGACAGTCATCCTACTAGAAAATCATCCACTGAAGAACATGCCATCGATAGACACCATCTTCGCCAAGAGTTCCGTGGGTACAACATCGAAAATCGTTTATGGTCGAGCAATCTGCAGTGGCAACACTGATGCCTTTCCACAACATGCGAGAACACACAAAAGCTTTGTCCAAATAAAAAAAGATGTAAGCGTATTTTATGACCCTTATGTGCTCTATTATTCAAGCAATGATATCACCAACACCAATTTTTTAAGAACAATTATGTCATCACGATCCATTTCATTTTAGGCTGTCGATCCAACGGTCAAATCTTACCTTGCTTACCATATAAATCAACTCTCTTCCCCTAAACCTAATTCCTTCCATTCTACACACCAGTCGCTGCCCAACCTGTTAGTTGCTCACCCTGACATCCTCGCCGTTGATGGCGTCTGCCACTGCTCACCACTGCCATATCTCCTTGCATCACCAGTTTCCATATCCTTCCCCTCCATCGGCTCTGTCCGTCATCTTTAGAGCGTCCCCACCATCTCCCTTATCTCTAGAGCATCCTGCCGCCACCTCCCACTAAACCCAGGAGAAGAGGGGCATGATGAATCTAAACCCTAACTCCCCCTCCCCATCATAGACCACCGAGAATTAGCAAATCCAATATGAATTTTTAACGGTCAAAATAAATATTCTAAAAGATATTTATAGTCAAAGTTTTAAAACATTGATTTATAGGTATCTTAACTATGTATATATTCACGACAAGGGCTACCTAGCTAGCCGTGCATGTCGTGGACCCCGGTCTATCCATCATCCATGGACACAGTGCAGTACTTACGTGGTGGCTCACGTACGCGCGACATGTCTTCTGTACCGACGCATCCCCTTAGTCAGAAGAAGAAGAAGAATAAAAAGAGGGGACGTGCTGCCGTGTGCTTTGCACAGTCAAGATCGGCCAAATTCGACCGAGCATGCAGCATGCACGCCAGCACGTACCTGTTAAATTATCTCTGCAAAAACATGCAGCGCAGAACAAGGGAGACACTAGGGAGTTTCACTGAGAACATCGAACACTGGCAGTAAAGACCTGCATGTGACATGAACGGTAACGTTGGTTAAATTTGAGGTTTTTTTCCCGGACTCACATGCAGAGCTAAACTACTTGGATCTTCTGGAATTTTTTATTTTTTATATTTATTTTAAATCCAAAATAAAAAATTAATACACCATTTAAAAAATAAATAATTAATCGCCCGTCACCCAACGGTAAAATCCCGCCCGACGAACGAGCAGATTTTATCTATCTCGTCCAACCAACGCGAAAATCAACGGACTTGCTAAGGTACTTTTAATTGGGCCCGACAGATTCAGCCCGTTGGTTGGGCTAGATTCCCTACTCGTCGTTTCATTGGGCGAGATTTGTAAAACTCGTGCCGACCATCGGGCTAGTTTTCAGTCTCGTAAAACCAGTCCGTTTATTGGATGAGATAGATAAAATCCGCCCGTTGGTCGGGCAGGATTTCAATCCCGCCGATCGTTGAGCAACAGGCGATTAGTTATTTAATATTTTTAAATGGCATAATAATTTTTTATTTTGGATTTAAAATAAATATAAAAAATTAAAAAAATCGATCCTCTGCTGTGGCGCATGAACCATTAGGCCCCAAGTACTGGCCCTGCACATGCAGTACATCCATCCCAAGCCCTAGCCCGGCCCATAGTTAGTGTCCACTTCCTAATCCTGCACGCTCACTGCTTTTCCTTCCTGATTCTTTTCCTCGAAATACACCGCAAATCCGCAATCGTCCGTCATTCAGGATAAATTCAGTCAATTTTTAGGCTTATTTGATTTGAACAGCCAAAACCAATCTACCTTCTCACGCACGAATATCTACATGCAGACTGCAGATCCAATGGCTATAAAATTCGACCATAATTTAAGGGAAAAACCATGGGCACGTGATTTAGCAAACAACTGCGTGAAGTCCTCCTGTGTGGTGATGAGCATGCATCAGAGTATCAAACGTACGTGGTGCAGATGACGTCATGAAAACGTAAATACTCTGCATACATATGCTCAGATCGGCACAACATGTTCCTCTTGTTCAGTTGTACTGCAGAGTTTGGACTAGGACCATATATGATGCTGTACGTTGTTGCCTTGTACTCGGTCACAAAACGAAGAGTTCACATGACGCATTCGCAGCAGAGTACGTACGTACGTACACCAGCACGTTAATTTGTACATTGCAATCGGTGTCGTACGACGTCAGGGCTAACTAGCTCGTACTCGTAGTCTCGTACGAACTAGGTAGGCCAGTGGCCACACACACGGAGCTAACTACAGTAGAGACGGCACAGTTAATCCCGGCCAAAACAGTGCACCGCCGTCGAGCCTAGTTTCGTCACTTCACCGCGTGCCTCGGGCTAAGTACCAACGTCTCGCCGGAAAGCTTGGCTTCTCTTCACGGAGCGTCGGGCTCCGGCCGCCGCGGGCTGCCGTGGTGGTGCATCGGGTCCGGCCCCGCCGGCACCGACCGCAGCCCCACCCCAAGCAGCGAGCTCGCCGTCGACGACCACGACGGCGTCCTGCCCCGCCTCACGCCGCGCCGCCGCCGCCGCCGCCGCTGCTGCAGCTTGGGCACCAACTGCCCCAGAGCAAGCATGCATCAGGACAACTCACGAGCAAAGCTAAACAAATCTCATGTAAATGTGAGCGGCTAGGAGTAGAAGTGTACAACTATACCTCCGTGGGCTCGGCCTTGCCGCCCGATCCAGGAACCAGACCTGAGACCACGTCCAGATTCAGAACAGGAAGCAGCAGTTGAGATGTTATATGCATGCATGCATGCATCAATGCGAGTACAAGTACGAATGTACACTGAAGATGAAGAAAGGGTTTTTGGAGAGAAAGGAATGCTTAAACCAGCTGAGCTTGACCGTACCACTACCAAAACGCCCTTGCACTGGGACAAAGCAGCGCAAGACCATGCAGCCACCAGGCAGAGGAAGACGAAGAAGAACCGGACCATGGCAACCTGCAAGCTCCGAACCGTAGTACAAGAGCATCCACACCAGAATCTATATTCCTATTTTCTCTCTCTTCTACTCTATTTTCTCTCTCCATTACTCTAAAATTCCTTTACATTTTACACTACACGCTAAAAGATTTCTTTCCTCCATCAGAAACTCTATCTTTAAAACTCTATTTCTTTACTACTATAGAGTTTCTGCTACGGATGCTCTAAAACCGAAGAACAAATTCCAGTATGCATGCCTCTCTCTCTGTCTCAGGCTACACTTATATAGAGAGATACCTGAGTTTGTTTGTTCGTGTGTGTAGTACATCTGTACATGTGGATATTCAGAGCAAGCCAAGCCAGAGTAGCTGCAGGTAGTAGCTAGTAGTTCAGAATAAAGGAATGGTTCCGCATCCCTCACCTGCGTGTGGGCTTTCTGTCGGGTTGTTTCCCGCGTGCGTGTGTTTCCCTTGTCTTTGCGTCTTGGTCACTGCCTGCGTGCGGTGTGTATCCCCCTGTTCCGCCTACGTGCGGTGTGTATCCTCCTGTTCCGGCTGCGTGCGGTGTGTCCGGGTTGGACCTCCCCTGTGGGCTCACAGTCGCCCGCTTGTCCCGCCACTGTGTGTGGCGATTGTCTAAACTTTTCTCCCATTCGGCCTCCCTGCTCCGTAGACCCCCCTTTGCGTGCTTCTCCTGTGTCCCCCATGAGGATCCTTTCCTGGAATGTTCGAGGCCTCAACTCTGCGGCCAAGCGTGACGTCGTCGCCTCTCTCGTCCGCTCTCACAACCCTTCGATCCTCGCCGTGCAAGAGTCAAAGCTCTCCAACCCAAGCCCTCGGTCAGCGATGGAGGTCTGCGGTCATAAACCGTGGTGGCACTGCAACCGGGCCTCTGGTACAGAGGAGGCTGCTACTCTTCTGGGACGAGTCGTTGGTTCAAATCTCTAACCCCTTCTCCTCCAAAGCCTCCATCTCGCCCAGTCTCTGCATCGATGGATGTACCTAGCTGGACCATCTCCACTGTATGGCCCCACTTGAGCCCGATAAATTGTTCTTCCTCCAAGAGTTGCAGGCCATCGCCTCCCACTATCTTGGCCCGTGGCTCATTCTTGGGGATTTCAACTTGATCTACAAAGCCTCCGACAAGAACAACCTGAACCTCAACCGGCGGCTAATGGCCTTCTTCCGCTCCACTCTAGACGCCTGCTTCCTAAGAGAAATCCACCTCTCAGGTCGTCGCTTCACCTGGAGCAATGAGCAGTCTAGCCCAACTCTTGTTCGGCTTGACCGTGCTTTCGCGAATGCCGGCTGGGAGCTCCTCTTCCCGTCTTGCTCCCTCCTACCGCTTTCCTCCTCCACTTCGGATCACTGCCCTCTCCTCCTCACCGCCGAGAGGCCCTCGAGGCCACCGAGGCGCTTCCGCTTCGAAAACTATTGGCTACAGATCCACGGCTTCAGAGAGGTGGCGCAGCAAGCCTGGTGTGAGTCATCCCCCCTTTTGCCCACCCACCCCTTGCATCGCCGGAAGTCCAAGCTCTCCCGTACTGCCGAGGCTCTTCGTACTTGGAGCCGCTCCCTCGTGAGCGACACTAAGCTGCAGCTCTCCGTGGCCTCGGAAGTCCTTAGGCTCTTCGATGTGGCCATGGAGTTTCGTGCCCTCTCGACGGAAGAAGTGAGTCTTCGGCGACAGCTGAAGGTCCGCATCTTGGGCCTCAGTGCTATCGAGAAGATCAAGTGGAAGCAGCGGTCGTGCCTCAGCTGGCTGAAGCTCGGGGACGCGAACACGAAGTACTTCCATCTAAGAGGCAACTGGCCGGCGCAGGAGGAATTTCATCCACTCCCTCCAAAGCCACTCTGGCCTGCACACTGAGTTCCAGGACATAGCTAGCTCCTTGCACCAGCACTTCAACGCCATCTTCGGGGAAGACTCCATGTCAACTCACCCCACCGCACAGCGTTCTTTCAATTGGGACTTCTTGGGGCTGGCATCGCTAGATCTTTCCTCCCTGGATGTCCCGTTGACCTTGGATGAGCTCAAGCAGACCCTCTTCTCCCTCCCCAGCGACAAGGCCCCTGGCCCAGACGGTTTCACTTGGAACTTCTTCAAAGCCTGCTGGGATTTCATCTCGGGGGATCTTTTTGCGGCCCTCCAATGTCTCTTCAACCTTGATGGATCCGGGCTGGCACCTCTTAATAATGCTCATATCGTCCTTCTGCCTAAGAAGGAGTGCCCATATATGCTTCAGACTATCGCCAATCGGCCTCATCCACGGCGTGGGAAGCATTCACCAAAATCCTCGCGTCCCGCCTCGCCCCCTTCATGGACGACTTGATTTCTCCCTACCAGAGTGCCTTCATCAAGAAAAGGCACATCCAAGATAACTTCCTTCTTGTCCAGAGCAAAGCCAAATCTCTCCACAGAACGCACACCCCGGCCCTCTTCTTCAAGCTCGACCTCGAGAAAGCCTTCGACTCCATATCCTGGACCTACCTTCTAGACAACCTCCGCGCCCGTGGTTTCGGAGTTCGATGGCGTGATTGGATCTCTCTGTCGCTTGCCTCCTCCTCGTCTAGAGTGCTCCTCAATAGCCACCCCACCGGTATCATCCACCACCGCAGGGGCCTCCGGCAAGGGGACTCACTTTCCCCCCTCCTCTTCGACCTAGCCATCAAGCCTCTCATAGCCTTAATCCTCCGAGCAACCGATTTTGGCGCGCTATCGCCGCTTGGGGGTGCCCACACCCAGATCTCCCTCTTCGCTGATGATGCAGCAATTTTCTTGAACCCTACCAGGGACGATGTCTCAACCCTTGCCTCAATCCTCTGGGAGTTCGGAGAGATCACCGGCCTCCGCACTAACTTCTCCAAGAGCCAGGTCGTTCCTATCAGGTGTGAGGACGTCGACCTTGATCTCGTTCTCCACGACCTCCCAGCTGCAAGAGCTACCTTTCCGATTAGGTATCTTGGGCTGCCCCTCTCTACCAAGCGATTGCGTCACGTCCACTTCCAGTCTCTCATTGACAAACTGGCTACCAGGCTGGCTGGCTGGCGTGGCCCGATGATGTCCAAAGGAGGTCGGCTAACCCTGCTCAAGGCGGTCCTTTCTGCGCTCCCGACGTACGTCTTGGCCGCCGTCCAGCCGCCTTCATCAGTCATAAAGAAAATTGACTCCCTCAGAAGAAATTGGCTGTGGAAGGGGGCTGATGAAGCCATCGGCAGGGGCAAAGTCAACTGGAGCACGGTCTGCTCCCCAACCTCTCTTGGGGGCCTTGGGGTCTTGGACCTCTCCCGTTTCTCCAGGGCCCTCAGGCTGCGATGGCTCTGGCTCAGTAGAGGCTCCCCCCGCCCCTCTTGGGCGGGCCACCCTTTCGCCTCTTCCGCGGCTGATCTTGCTCTGCTGAGGGCCGGTTCCTCCGCCATCCTCCGCAACGGCTCTACCCTCTCCTTTTGGGAGGATCGCTGGCTTTCTGGATGTGCCCCCAGACACCTCGCTCCAACGCTCTTCAGGGCAGCTGCAAGGAAATTTAGATCAGTGTTGGATGCCACATCGACCAACAATTGGATCACCGACCTGCGTCGCAACCTCACCCCGCAAATGATCCCCGAGCTGATCTCGCTTTTTCGACGGATCGTCCATGTGCAGCTGGTCCCAGACGAGCCCGACCAGTTTCCATGGCGTTTCACCGCCGACGGGACCTACTCAGTCAAATCAGCTTACCTGCTCCAATTCCTAGGTCGTATCGCCAGGCCGGATCTCCAGCACGTCTGGAAAATCTGGGCTCCTTCTAAGTGCAAGTTTTTCCTCTGGACGCTTCTTCACAGGCGGGTCATGACAGCTAACGCCCTCCTCCGTCGTCAGCTGCCAAATGACTACTTTTGCCCCCTCTGCAGGCGCAGCTTAGAAACTCCCGAGCATCTCTTCCTGCAGTGTGACTTCAGCTCCTTAAATGCAGGACAAGCTGACCGAACTTCTCGAGGACCAGCGCCTCAGCCCTGCTGGTTGGGCCCAGACTATCAGCTTTGCGAACTGGTGGTCAAGCGTCGCCCTTCAGGCAGGTCCAAAGTGTGGCATCCCCTCTGTCGTCTCTGCCACAGTTTGGCATCTCTGGCTAGAGCGCAACCAGCGCATCTTCCGCCAGGTAGACCGGCCGCCCTCGGTTTTCCTCAATTTTCTGATTGACGACCTGCGCCTCTGGGAGACCGCAGGGGCCCCTTTTGCAATAGGTCCCTAGTTTCTTTTTGGCCCACGGGGAGAGGGGCCTTTTTTTTCTCTCCCCACCCTGTATTCTTCTTCCTTTTTGAGTAATACAAGGCAGCTCTTCTGCCCTTTTCCTCAAAAAAAAATGGAGTACAACCTTTACCGTGCTTGCAGTGGCAGTGGATACAGTTAAGAGGGTTGACAAGATGGCGGGCCTTCTTGTCGAAAGGTTTTCTAGGGAAAGGGAGCAAAGATTGTGTGGGGGAACGGGGAGCGGGGAGATCGGCCGAATCCAGTACAAAACCGGGAGGTGATCGATTGCAGAATTTTTTATTTAATATTTATTTAAAAAATTTTAAAAAAAATACTCGTAGAAAAATTAAATTTACAAAAATAGGTGCCGGTCACCCCAAGATGGAGCGATCGCTCCATAGATGGACAATTGGTCCAATGACTGTTACCATCGTAACGGGCCGTTACCCTTATACTAAGGGGGATAGGTGGGTCTCACCATAACGGCTACCTCACGGAAGGTAACGGCTCCCTCCTGGGCTGTTACCCTCCTAACGGTCACTGGACCAATCACCCGTCTATGGGGTGATAGCCTCACCTAGTCACCTTGGGGGTTACCGTCTATGGAGTATTTTTGAAAAAAAGATTTAAAATAAATATTAAATAAAAAGATTTCTCGATTGTGTCTCTTGCTTGGGCCTGACACGCGTGTCACTTGTCCACTGCCATGCATGCATTCGTGGAGTACTTAAATACTCTTGCTAAATTTCTTGGGGTTTGCTAATTCAAATAAGGTTAAAAATATAAATGCTAATTCAAAGAAGATTTTTTTTGAGCGAAACTTCAAATAAGATTAGAAGTGTAAAAATCATAATAATCAATACCCGTGCTTCAGCAAGCTAGTCTTCCTCCTCTCCGGTAAGGTTTACCCATTTGGTTTGTAGGAATTTCGCAAGAAACGTGGTGGATTTCTGTTCCTTCATAATTTAGTATTATTCAGGATTATGGATTAGGGCATAAGAAATTGGAAGGATATTTTCCTTTTCCATGGATTTTATAGAAGAACCATAAGATTAAAATAACCACTTCAATCTATTTTTTTTTCTTTTCTTTGCAAAGATCAAGGCAGAGCAAGCACCGTGCAGCTACAAAATGGAAATAATTTGACTATAGGATATTAATTTTTAAAAACTCACCCAAACTTTTATGAGCTATTTATTTTACTTAATCCAATGTCTAGTAAACTCTTACCACATTAAGGTAAAACAACGAATATATGTGGACTGTACATGTTTGATCTAATGGTTAGACGATCTCTTACACTTCTCAGTAAGATTCACGTGCTCCAAATAATATTTTTCTTCATTTTTAATCCTCTATTTTGTGTGTAATACTCATTAGGGTACTTATTATAGTCCTACAATTTTTCTTATTTTGTGCCGTAGAGAAAGGCGGTGGGTGGCGGTCGCTGTAGGCACTACCACGGATTGAGCCTTCAATCCCGGTTCCAAACCAGCATCAATCCCGGTTTTGGAACCGAGATAGGCAATTCGGGACTGATGGTATGAAGCCATCAGTCCCAGTTGCTCTTAACCCGGGATAGATGTTAGAAATATATTTAAAAATATAATGCGCACATATGGCTTTTGCGGGACTCGAACCTGAGATCTCGTGACTCCCCACTCACCCTTCTAACCAACTCACCCACCCACACGTTCTGATATAACTAGGATATGCATTCCTTTTAAAGATTCTTAGATGAGGCTTTAGTCGGTTAAGTAACACGAACCGGGACTAAAACCTACTTCGATCCGGTTGGTATTACCAACCGGATCGATGAGCTTCCATGTCACCGGGCTGTACTAGCTGCATGGGAGGAGCATCAATCCGGTTGGTATTACCAACCGACTAATGTGAGCGATTTAACCGGGATTGAAGCCTTGGAACTACGAACCGGATCGATGCTACTATTAATACCGGTTCGTATCTTACCGGGACTGATAAGCCGGTATGGAAGGCTGTTTCTCTAGTAGTGAGGTGGTGAGGCAACAGCACTATTGCCTAGGCTGTATGGAAAGGTAGTTCTATAATACACCTCTTACCCCCTAGAGGGTAATACCACAAGAAGAATCTGAACCGTTCATTTTGCATCTTACTCTCTCTTAGCTGATGCATTTGCCTTCTCACCAGGAATTGGTGACCAGCCACATCCGGTTCCTTTCTTTCCCGCGTGGAGTTTCCTTCTCCTGGACTAGCCTTTCCCAACGTCGTCAGTCCGGCACGCGTGCCACTCCTTCCCTAACGCCCTGGTTGCCTGGCGACAAGCTCACAATGACAGCGCGGTATTGGTGAGGAACGATGTTGGATGGGTCGGTAAGCATCAGGCTGCGATGAAGACGCCGAGGGAAGTAATGCTATGTAAATGGCTATCAATTTGTAGCGATCTGGCACCATAATCCTAACGAACTCACCAGTTACTTTAATGGCAACGGCGGCCTTCTCGATCGTGATGACGGCAGCGGCACGCTTACCGTTAAGGGCCCGTTTGGAAGGCAGGGATCCGCTCGGGATCCCTGCCAAATCCCGAGCCGCGCAGCCCTCGCGGAGATCTGTCCCCAAGTTGCATTTGGGGCCGTTTGGAAGACCATCGCGCAGGGGTTTCGTGGCCCATTCCTCGCGAAATCCCCGGGGATCGGCCCCTGACCACGCAAGGCGAGAATTATTTTCCCCACGCGTCTCTCCTCGTCTCCCTCCTCTCGCGCCTCTCCTAGACTCTGCACCGCCGGCAGAGCAAGCGGCCCAAGCAGCCGGCGGAGCAAGCAGCGGAGCGGTCGGGCATGGGGAAGGCAAGGACAGCGACCTGGGCGCCGGTGAGGGTGGCAAGCTCTCGGACGCCTTCTTGAAGAGCCCGACGCAGCGCCTGGCGAGCTCGGTGACCTGGGCCTTCCACTGCTCGCTGCTCCACGCGCAGTTCCAGATCTCTGCTGCTGCTGCTCCAAATCGGCGACGCTGCTGCTCCAGATCTCTGCTTTGAGATCGACCTCGAGGCGTTGGAAATGGAGGTGCTCTGCGTCGGGATCGCCGACACCAAGCTGGAGGAGCTGCGCTTCCTCGCTGCTCGCCTCCGCTCCAGCTTGATTCAGAGATTGATTCTTGATATTTCTCCAATGGGGCAAAAGCGCCATTGATTCGGCTCATCGGCTATTCCTTTATTTATTAATGAATCATTGTTATGTTGCCAATTTGCACTATGCAAAATTAAATACCGAGAGTTTTTGATAGCATGTCAAGTACTGAGATTCTGATCATCACAAATGATACGGCTGTTTTGCATTTGATTGTTCTAATCTGAGACTGGTTATATTCTTTCACAATATAAATGTAACAAAATGGTCAAACAATTAGATTAGTAGGATTGTTTGATGAAACACACTCTGCAACGCTATCAGAGAAACACTTTTGGGATCATCCTAATTTATTGTGCAGCTTGTTGTGTGCCTCAGAGCAGAGTACCTAACTAGGAACTACCGAACTACTTAATTTGATGAAGGAAATATGATAAGTTGCTTGTGCAGTTGATTAACATCCTTTCCAATATAACTATAACTAAGATATTGATTTGCCAATGAAGGTTGCAAGCAACTATGATATCACATAACTTCCTGTGTTTCCCTTTTTGAATAAAAAATTCCCACGAATGCTTGCTCCTTTTTTTCTTAAACATGTACTGTCTGAGTACTACTTTTCTTAGGTGAGACTGCTAACTACGAACCAGTATATCTGATAGTACTTTGGACATGGTTGCATTTAGGCGTGTCAGATCCTCATGATAGCTGCTGAAGGTATTTCTAGCTTGACTACAGATATGCGAAGAAATCTTTCTATTAGACTGACAACCTCTAACAATTCACTATATGATCATTTGCAAATTGCCATTGCCAACTTGCATGTCATCGACTTCAGTATAAGGACAACTTAATGAATGCAAAATTCTATATATATAGGATGTCATCCATGCACTAACTGAAAATGCTGACAGCTTACCTGCACTTGTTTTCATTTGCAGCTCCCAGGACTTACCATTCAGTGTTCCTCCAAGCAGGTCAAACAGCGGCATAAATAGACAAAAGTTAGTATTCTTGTCTGTGTGGTGAATAGTATGGTACCTGGACCAAACAAAGGAATGAAGAGAGAGAGAGAGAGAAAATCAATATAAAATTCACAGGAATTTGATTAACTTGGGCCTGCGTATATGGATTAATAAATAGTAATTCTCAACATGTAAACAAGAAGGAAGTAAAGATAAACAAGTAAATGATCAATGGGCAGGCACTGTCAAGGTTCAAGCGTCCACATGCTAAGACATTTTTAGAGGAGCAAGCTTCAGCCTATTGCTCTTGTTTATTCATGGAAATTAACTTGTCAAGACAAGATCTGGCAGGGATGCAGTTTTTGCAAACTCTCGAGAGTGACTAATAAATATGATTTGAGATTTGAGAGCTATCTGAATCTTTTCTCTGAAGCAGTCTTGCTTGACTGGGCTGTTAATTTGATGGCTGATGTTGTCCAAGAAGAACAGATAAACAAAATGAATGCTCGCAATATTGCTATGGTTTTTGCCCCAAATATGACTCAGGTAATCCGCTGTCCTGATAGCAGATTAGCAATATTTAGTTAGGTGGATTCTAACTATTGCAACATGTAATGTAGATGGCAGATCCTTTGACTGCACTGATGTATGCAGTTCAAGTGATGAATTTTCTCAAGATGCTAATACAGAAGACCCTCAAAGATAGAGAAGAGTCCAATCTGGTGGATGCGACTTTGCCCAAAATGGACCCATCTGATGAAAATGGGCATCAGAATCCCAGCCTCCCTGTTCATTCTCACCCTGAGGAAGGATCGAGGTGTTCCTCTTTTGTCAGCAAGGAGCCCCTTGTAAACAGTCCAGCACACTGCCTTGAAAATAAGCCTACTGGGACTGACCCTGCTGAAGGAGATTTCCTAGCTTCCACTGATCAGATAAGTGAAGTCATGCCAAGCATGGAGAAGTAGAAAACGGGTTCATATTGCTACAAACATGGCTGTCTATGTTGTTAGGATTTAGTGAACAACATTTTCTGTACATGGTTGTACTCTACAAATATGGTTGTACGTGCTGTTAGGTCACTAATCACTGTTTCCTAATGCTTTTTTATTATCAAAATGTCATATGTTTGTTGTGAATTTTCTGTATTTTTTCTTTTTTTTTAATATTTTTGGATGGCAGGGATTCTTTTTAATATGTTTGGCGCACAAACAACATTATAATGTCACCACAGTATGTTCCTAGATGATGTAAAGTATAATGCTGTACGTTCTTGTGAATTTTCTTTATTTTTTTCTGAATTTTCTGAATTTTTTGGATGGCTGAGATTTTTTTCCCATCCTTTCCAAACAGGTCCCGGGATTATTTCCCTGGAGGGGAAGTATGATCCCAGGGATTTGAATGGCCATCAAATTCCCCTCTAGAGATTTTCCTCCCTAAGTTTTTAACCCTGTTTTCCCAAACAAGCCCTAAAGGTGTTCCTAATACTGGTTGCATGTTGCGTAAATCCCATTCCTAATTGTGCTTACCGTTAATGTCATTGTGCATGCATGCTGCATGCAGTGTCCTGCTCCGTTCCTAATCTCACTGCATGCTGCACAAATCTCACTGCATGCAGCACATATGTAGCTACAGTTGCCATGCTGGGCGCACATAAAAAGTGACCTGGATGACCTGCTAGTCTACCGGGTGACCTATTACCTCTTAGCGGGTTATAACTAAATTAGACCCTTGGATCAAACCACATCTACGGTCCAAAACAATTTGGGTATGTGTTAAACTTCTCCGTATGAAATGATCATACGGTGATGGCATGGGATCGACCAATATAGATTAACTGGAAGATGACAAGAATACTAGCACGTGGCAAGAGACCTAGGCGAATTTAAGGATTTTCGCTACCAAAGACAAAGAAGAATGGGGATCGGATGGCTGAGCGGAGACAATGCTGCAACGGACGGATGAGTCGAGAGGACGTAGAAGTCGAGAGTGGTGGCAGGAAGGAGCTAACCGTTGGGCTTTGTTGGCGACCACGAGCAAGGTGTCAATCACATTCAGGTTATTCGACACCTAAATTCTATTGGTATCGAATACTTTTTGAAAACGCCAGCAAAGCTGGTTCCTATATTAAGCAAAGGAACGAAAGAAGTATTTACAGAGGGTAGGGTATAAGGCAACCCCGGGCCAAAAAATGCAGTAAACTAACATAGAAACTGGAGGGCTTTGCCTCCCGTCTGACACCAGAGCCTGATTGTATCTCTAATGCAGGTGGCCAAAGAATCAGCGCCTGAATCCTTGTCCTAAAAAACACACATGTTACGCTCGCACCAAAGTGTCTAGCAACTTAGAATAAAAACAGTGCGAATGCCTTTTGCCTTGATGTGCGTCATGTGTGCTGTGCGCTGCTCCCACCACTCTGTGAGGTCAGCAAGGTCCGTCCAATTAGAGGGATGCAGCGACTGACAACCTTCCCAGGAACCAATGGTGGACCACAAGGATTTGGAATAACTGCAATCCAGGAAGAGATGCCCTGTCGATTCAGGATGGGAGCGACAGAGGGCTGATGAGGGTGTGCGGCTAGCCCTCGCTTGCGATCTATCTCGAGGTCGAGCTTGTTTTGCGAAGATAGCGTGTAAAGAATTTGCACTTAGAGGGTGCCCAAGGCTTCCAGATGATCTTCGCATAATTTGTGGAGACGGAACCAACGAACTGTATCAAGTATGCAGATTGCGTTGAGTAGTGGCCATTGGGGGACCATTTCCATTCAATCTCGTCCGGAACGCCTTCCTGAAGATTGATATTGGCTTGTTGGATGATGGAACAAATTGGAAGGAATTCAGAAATGAGTTGGGGAGCGAGGCTATGGCTTAAATCTTTGATCCAAGTATGATCAACCAGAGCCTGCGCTACTGTCCGATGCTTTCTTCTGGAATGATCAAATAGTGTTGGAGCAACAAATTTCAGCGGTCCTGAAGGTAGCCAGGAGGATTCCCAGAAACTGGCTTTTCTGCCATCTCCAACCCGAACCCTTGTCGATGGCAAAAAGCAATCAGTACCATCTGCAGCGAAGCCGAGCAGAGCGAGGCGGTCCATTCTAGCCACAGCCAACGTAGTCGTAGCGCACGACCGAATTTTCCTAAGTCTTTTATTCCCAAACCTCCGTACTTGATGGGCGAGCAGGTTCTAGTCCAATTTACTTTGCATTTTCCTCCATGGAACTCATTATTCCCTGCCCATAGGAACCTACGGCGCATCTTGTCTAGCTCTCGTAGGAATTTCTTGGGAGGTTTCAGTGCCGTGAGAAGGTATATTGGCATAGCACTGAGGATAGATTGGACAAGAATTCTCCTTCCGCCTAAGGACAAAAGAGAACTCTTCCATCCAGCTAGACGTGCGCGCGACTTGTCCAAGATACCTTGAAGGTGGCTGGCACAACGGCGGCCCGTTGTTAGTGAAAGTCCTAAGTATTTCATGGGAAAGCTTGTCCGATGTCCTGGAAAGCTTTGCAAAACGCCATCCAAAGAAGAAGCATCGCACCGAATTGGGGTCACCGAGCTCTTGTGCATATTGATCACTAAGCCTGAGGCTGCACCAAATTTGTTAAGGATGTTGATCATTGTGTCGATGTCGCTTTTGATCGGCTTTAAGAAAAGCATCACGTCATTTGCGTAAAGGGAACAATGAGCGCTGCTGGCGGCGTTTAGATGGGAAAGCAACCCGCACTCGGTGGCCACTTGCATGAGCCTGTGGAGAGGTTCAATGGCGAGGATGAACAAGAAAGGGGAGAGGGGATCCCCCTGATGCAAGCCTCTGCAATGCTTGAAACTCTCCCCAGGAATGCCGTTGAGCAGGATGGATGAGGAGGATGTGATAAAAGCAGCGCCATCCAATCCCTCCACCTCTGCCCAAAACCGAACCTAAGCTCTAGGAGGTACTCCCAAGATACTGAGTCGAAGGCCTTAGCAATGTCCATACGAAAAGAGAAAATGTATCCGATTTGTGGTTTTCGTGTTCGTATTTGTATTCACCCATGTTAACCATATTCATATATCGAAATCGATTAAATAATTTATATATTTTTATTTCAGTATGGCTAATTAGTTAGACCAGTATGAATTTATATTTATTTAGATGAAATAATATATTAGAAAAACTAAATATACCATGCACAAGTATAAAGTATCACACTATCCGAATCTATATTCATATTAAAAATAATATCTAAATTTATATTACTTATATTATATAAATACGAATAGTTAAGACCTGTCCAACCCTAGGAACATCCTAGCAACTCCCCTGCAACAACGGCATCCCCTGTAATCCTATTCACTATATTACCTAAAAGATTTTTTTTCCATCCTTCAAAATTTCTTCACACTTTATACTACATCTCCAAAACATGCTTTTGCGAGAAGTTCCCCTGTTTTTTTTTTTTTCTAAAAAGTTAAATAAGCTAGGACTGGCTGCGGATATTTATAGTTTTAGGATGAGATGAGAGCCTACAAGGCTAACCCAGTCTTTTTTTTCCTTTCGAACTTTTTTAAACATGCCAGTTCCCAGCTCTTTTAATAAAACGGATTGCGTATTTTGAATTAAGCACGTCAGCTCTCATTTCTTTAACCCAACCTCGTGTGTTAGAACATCCACAGCAGAAACTCTATCCTCACTACTCTAAAACACTGTTTACCACTACTCTATTCATCCCTCTAAGAGCATCCACACCAGAAACCTTATCCCCACTACTCTAAAACACTATTCACCACAACTATATCCATCTCCCTAAAATTTCTTCACACTTTACACTGGGCCCTAAAAGATTTCTTCACTCTACCAAAAACCCTATTCTCGCCAAGTTAACGCTATGTTTATAGGGTTTCTGCTATGGATGCTTTAAAATTTCTTCACACTTTACACTATACTCTAAAAGATTTTTTCACTCCACCAGAAACCCTATTCTTAAAAAGTTAACGCTACAGTGTTATAGGGTCTCTGCTATAGATACTCTTTGTGCGCAGCCCAGGCAATCGGTGGCCAAGACGGCAAGACCTGAGGGCATCTCCAGAAGAAACTCTAAAATATGGCCTCTATACACCCCCTCTAAATCACTATTCTCTCTCTATATTTTCATCCTCTCCAGCAGAACCTCTATTCAGAAAAACTATAGAGGTTGATATAGAGAGCCTCTAAATTTAGAGGTTGGGGGAGAAAAACTCTAAATTTAGAGACTGAGATAGAGTCTCTGCTGAAGGACGAGAGACTCTAAATATAGAGAAGATTCTATTTTAGAGCCTCTGTTGGAGATGCTCTGAAGTGTACAACGTGCCTGGAGACGGAGAACCAGATCACAGAGCAGAGAGCTAGAGACAACATCAGCCGGAGCGAGTGACGTCGGCTCACGTACGGCGAGCTACGAAGCCGTCCCCAAAAGAGGCCGCCTGCGCGCGCAGGCATAGCAGCAGCACCACCACCACCACCACTCCAGTTGCGACGCGCCCTGAGCCCCTGACGCCATGACGTGCGTACGTACGCAGGGCGCGCAGAGCCGTGAGAGCATCCACACCAGAAGCTCTATTCCTATTTTCTCTCTCTTCTACTCTATTTTCTCTCTCCATTAATCTGAAATTCCTTCACACTTTACACTACACTCTAAAAGATTTCTTCCCCCACCAGAAACTCTATCTCTAAAACTCTATTTCTATACTACTATAGGGTTTCTGCTACGGATGCTCTGAGACGGAGCGCCGTTGGAGAGCGAGGCGATGGTGGAGGTGGCGGCGGCCTCGGGAAGGCGGCGGGCGGAGCACGCGGATCGCGATCCTACTCGCCCCCAGCAACGCAATGATGGCGCCGGGCACCGGCACTGCGCTGCTCCGCCGATGTGATGCAACTCCGACTCACGTCTCTCGCCGGAGTGACTGACCGGCCGGCGACGGATTGGACGGGTGGACTCGAGTCCCGCCCACCTGCGCGCGGCTTCGGGGATTTAGACAATTAGCAAAGTCCTTCCTTCCTCAATTCTGATTACCATCACAGGGGAATTTCGCCCTCTTTAGGCCTTGTTTGGAAGCCCAATTCCCAACCGGGATTCTGGCCCGTTCCTAGGAACAATAAACCCTGTGGGAGATTTTCACGGCCAATTTTGTTGTGCGTTTAGCAGCCTATAAACCAGGGTTTTTTTGGGTCCTTTCCTCTCACAATCCTCGGGGAAACTCCCTGGTCTCTCGACTCGTGGAATTTCTCCGCTTCCTCTCCCAACTTGCCTGTACTTGCCACCGCCTCCGGTCTCCTTGCCATCTCCAATCCCCTCTGCCTCCGTTCTACTCCACCTGCCACAGCCTGTAGTCCCCGCCACCTCTCCGACGGTCGACACCCCTGCTAGCCACTGCGGTACTGGGTGATGACGCCGGTGTGGCAGTGCTTCAAGATCCTTCCTGATATGTAACTCTGCATGGCATCTGCTAGGGAGACGGTGGCACGGCGGCTTCAAGGTGGCGACGATGGGCTTCGGGGTGGCGACAGTGGGCAGATGCTAGAAAGGCGGTGGTGGGGGGCTTCAAGGCGGCGACGACCGGCTCTAGGGAGGTGGCGGTGTGGGGGCTTCAAGGTGGCGATGGTGGGCTTCGGGGTGGCGATGGTGGGCGGGCGCTAGAGAGGTGGTGGTGGAGGGCTTCAGGGCAGCGACGACCGGCTCTAGGGAGGCGGTGACAGCAAGCTCCGGGGCGGCGATGGTGAGCGGGTGCTAGAGAGGTGGCAGTGGAGGCTTCAGGGCGGTGATGACCAGCTCTAGGGAGGTAGCAGCGTGGGGGCTTTAGGGCGGGGATAGCAGGGTCCAGGGAGGCGGCACCATGCTAGGACGCGGTGTGGCGTCTATGGCTTGTGGCTTCTGCGGCTTGTGTGTGAGGTAGTGGAGGAAGGCACAAGGGAGGAGACAAGCGGTTTCCAGGGAAAGTATATCTTTAAGGGAAGCATGGAGAGGATTTTTTCCCCTAACGAGCTAGGCTGGGCCTTTTGGTCCCATGAAGTAAAGTGCAAAAAAAAACCCTCTAGGGAATATTGTCCCGGGGATTTTCTCCCCAAGCTCCCAAACATGCCCTTAAAGTTTTAACAGATTTTTTTATGCTATCTTTCGAAAGAGATTCTCTTTTTTATTTCATTCAAAAATATTTATTTCTTTCTATATGTTATTTACTTTAAAGAAATGCAGTTGAAAATAATAATAAAATAAACAATATGATAAAGAAAATAAAGAAGAAAATAAAATAAAACAAAAATGGTTGAGATGGTCTTATCACGGTCTCCAAGGGCTTCCCTTCTCGGTCCCTCGTTTCCGTCGTAAAGAGAACGAGAGAATCTCGTTCTCTTCATGGCTCTAATACATTTCCTTCACTATTCCTTTTTAGAAGGAATTGTCTTATCCATTCCCTTAAGCAAGAGATAGATTCTCTATCTTTTCTTTATATCATTCCTTTCAAAAAGATGCCATCGAAGATAGTAGAAAATAAAAAGAATGAATATGGAAAAGGGATTGGGGAAAAGAATAAAATGAGGGGAAAATGGGTCTGTGTTGGGGGGGGTTGGAATGTGGTGGGAGGATGGTCCCTTGTCTCCTCCCGACCCCCGCGTCGTTGCGCGACTGTCTTGTCCGCCAGCCGGGTCATCACTGTCCAGGTAGCCACTGTATCTTCCTCTGCTTGCGGCCTCGCGTGGTGTGGTGGAACGGTGATAGCCTGATCCTCTGTGCGGGAAGACACCAAGCGACAGGTACGTAGTCAGCCGTTGGATGAAATCGAACGGTCCAGACCAAAGAGACAAGGAAATTTAGCATCACAGTTAGGACAGCACTAGTCAACGGGTAGGGTTGGCATTCTAAGTAATAGAATAACAAAAGACAAAAAAAAGAGGTTGTATGGTTTTATGTGGTATCATTGGATGGACTTCACAACTGGTGTGGTATCATATGGCTAAATTAGGTGGGTCCACCATTGGGTTATAGTTTCATGTGGTTTCATATGGGCTCTGTTTCTTTCAGCGGTTTCTGGCGGTCGGCGGTTTACTGTAGCAAATTTATAAGTCTTCGAAAAAAAATGTAATGAGCCTAAAAAGATAATTAAATTTTTTTAAGAATTAAAATTTACTGTAGAAACCGCCGACCGCTGAAAAACCGCCAAAAGAAACAAGGCCATGGTTTTATATGGTTTCATTGGGTGGGTTCCACCATCAAGATATGATTTTATATGGTATCATGAGGTGGGTCTCACTTGAGTTTTTGTCATCTAGTTGTATTGTTGAAGTTTCAACCAATGCTATAACGTTGTGTAGTATTTCTGTCACAATTAATTGGCAATTCAAGGTGCACTGCGGCTCCAAAGAAGCACCTACTTTGCATCAGCGGGAGTCGCCGAAGTAGGAGAGGAGTTGTCGGTGAAGGAGGCCACCGCCGCTTCGTCCTCGTCGTTGTCGGAGCAGGGTTTGAAAAACGAACGAAAAACTGTAAAAACCGGCGGTTTCTCGCCGAACTGCTGGCTGGCGTTTTGAGAAACCGCCGGTTTTTGCCCAGGCAAATTCAAAAATTTGAGTTTGAATTTGATTTTTTAAAAAAATTAAGAAAAAATCTTATAAAAAACTAGATGGTTTTTAGAAGGGTTTGTATGAAGCAAAATTTTAAATTAAGACGTCTAATTGTGTTTAGGAGAGTGAAGTTAATTGACATGCATTATTGCATGTACAGGAGACCTGTGAGCATATGCCTTTAGTCTTTGCCAGAAGAATGCTAGGCTGCCGTGACCACATAATCTTCTTGCCCTCTCCACGCCCGACCAGCTTGCTCCGGGAGCCCTGGCCGTGGAAGGAGGAAGCCGGCTGCGCCAAAGCGAAGCCGCTCACTTCGGCGAGAAATAGGTTCCTCCCTCTCCTCTCCTCTCTCTCTCTCTCTCTAGATCTGTGTGTTTGGAAAAATTTGTCTCAATACTGATATATCACCTAGGCTGTTTGGAGCGGTTGGAGCAAGATGATGCCATCTCAGTGTTCTTTACATGAATTTTAGTTTGCCTTTCTTGTATATAAAGCTACATACATACATACATACATAGCTTTCTTGTATATACATCTATGTTCTGACCAGATGTCCCAATAAACCTACATACATAGCTTTGTTGTATATAAAGCTTCAAAGTTGCTTCAGTGGAGGAAGGTATTATAGGTTGAATTGATGTGGAGTCAAAGTTGCTTCAGCTTGCACATGTAGTTTAATTCATGAAATTAGATTAATGAAGTGCACAAGTGAGAGGGTTTTAGTTGATGTGTGAGAGCGAACTGTGGGTTAGAAATTACTAATATGGCATTAAGGGTAAAGTGCACAAGTGAGAGGCTTTCAGCATGCACATGTAGTTTATATTCATTAATTTAGATCAATAAAGTGCTTGATTACGTGTGGTTGTGGTTGTGGTTGTGGTTGTTTTCAGGAATCTGTACGTGATGTCGGACAGGGCAGTTGATGAGGTCTGGAACCACGGGACTCCGGATGGGAAAGGATTCATATGTAATTACTGTCGGAAAACAAAGAAAGGCGGTGGAGCATCAAGGTTGAAACACCATCTGGCAGGACGGGGGAAGGATGTTGCTAGCTGCAACTCTGTTCCCCCAATGTGCGACAGTATTTCCAGCGAGAATTGGACAGGATCAAGGACCGAAAGAGAGAGAGGGTGCAAGCGCAGTTTAGACGGGAGGACATGGCGGCAGGCCATGGGGATTGGCGTGACACATACACTGCAGGGCTAGATGAGGAGGAACAGATCCGCCGTGCAACTGCGCAATCAACCATGGAGGCGGATTTTAGGACGCAGGCTGGGCAGAGGTACGAGCACGGAGGTGGCAGTGGAGGCACGCAGACAGAGCAGAGCGAGGTCCTCGAGGTTGGGGGTAGGTCCAGTTCAATGAGGTTCAGTGGTCGAGCTCCCGATTACCATCTGTCTCAAGCGTCGCTCCGGTCGACGAGATTGATAGGGGGCCTTGGTCTAAAGCAGGCAAAGCGGCTAGGGAGATGTTAGGGGGTGTGTGGTCCAAGTTTTACCACGTGTCCGGGATCCCTAGGAGGAGGGCTGATGACCCTTACTTTGTGGCTGCCATCAAGGAAACACAGAAGCTAGGTATGGTTGTTGCATTAATTTAATTTGTAATTGTGTGTGAACTATGGATACTTAGACATCAAATTTGTGCAGGTGAAGGTGTGACCCCTCCCACAGGGAGGGAAATTGATGGCAAGTACCTAGACGAGAATGAGAGGGATATCAAGAAAGACTTGGAGAAATGGCGACGGGAGTGGTTGGACTATGGGGTGACTATTATGTGTGATTCATGGACGGGTCCAACAGGGATGAGCATAATTAATTTTATGCTATGTTGTAATGGTAGGATTTTTATCCACAAGTCCGTAGATGCCATAGGGAACACGCAGAGTGCGAAGTACTTGTTGAAGGTAACATATTTACATATTACGGTTTCACAATAATTTTAAGTACACAGTTTGTAATATTCTCTACACATAACTTGAATTTCAGGAGATTATAGAAGTAGTCAACTTCGTTGGTCCGGATAACGTGGTACAGATTGTCACGGACAATGGGAGCAACTACAAGAAGGCTTGTCAGCTGCTGGTGAGGGAGCATAAACACATTGCTTGGCAGCCTTGCGTGGCGCACACGAACAACCTTATGCTGAAAGAGGTTGGATCATAGCCGGATCATGTGGAGGTCATCCGAAGTGCAAGAAAGATATCGAGATGGCTTTACAACTCAAACAAGTTGCATGCAATGATGAAAAATGCCATCGGTGGGGAGCTAGTGAAGTGGAATGCTATACGATTTGGAACAAACTACATGTTCCTAGACAGCTTCCTAAGGAGAAAGGAGAAGTTCATGCAGTGGATGGCGTCTCCTGAGTTTTTAGGTTCGAGTGTTTTCATTATTTCAATCCATACATGATTATAGTATGTGGGCACTCATATGATGGATGGCATCTTCTGTGTTTTCAGGGAGTTCCTTCATTAGGACAGAAGAGGGTCAGTATGCTCACCAATGCATGGCGGCTCTCGATTGGTGGAATAATATGGCTTATGTTTGCAAGGAAGTGGAGCCACTGTACAGCTTCTTACGATTCGCCGACCAGGATAAGCTCCCTACTCTTTGCGAGGTCTTAAAGAGGTACCAAAATATGCGCGCAGAGTATGCTAACTTGTTTACAAATAACACTGGTCGGTTCGACAAGATGATGGGAGTGATAGACCCCAAGATGGCAGACATAATAAATGACACCTACGTCTCTGCCGGTACATTTCTCATCTTTTCAATTGAATAATCCGTACTGTCTATACAAGTTAACTAACTCTTCAGCTGCCTACTTCAGCCCTTTGGTGTCGTACACGTATGGGATTGCCCCGAACATGATGGGGCGACCTGCGCGATGCACTCGAGAAGATGTGCGACACTGAAACCGCGGCTTCGGCGCTCTTCGAAGCCGCGGCCTTCTCTAATAAATCTGGTCCTTTCTCCTCCGTGTTGGCTGTGCGCATGGCACGAGATGAGAGGACAAATCCATGTAAGTTCTATATACTACTGGCCACCATTTAATTAGATATGTCAACCATTTAATTGAGTGCTTCACATTACTTGTAGCTCACTGGTGGGCAATGTTCGGCACCGAGACACCTACACTCACCAAGATTGCTAGACGACTGACCTCTCAAGTGTGCTCATTAAGTGGGTGTGAAAGGAACTGGAGCACATTTGCCTTCGTCCATACAAAAGTGAGGAATAGGCTGTCATATAAGAAGCTTCATAAGCTAGTCTATGCGAACTACAATCTTAGGCTTAGACTGGCACAACAACAGCCAGGGTGGACACAACTTGAAGAGGATCCAATTAACCGCTTTGTCCACCTTACTTTGACTGACCATGACAACCCCATTAGAAAGTGGATGGAGCATGGTACGTCTAACGCCCCGCCGGTGCTTGACGAAGATGACAGCGACACGGACAGTCCAATCCCCTCCACGCTTGTCACACATTCAGTAGATACTGCACAATTAAAAGGAAAGGGTAAGGCTGCAGAAATTGTAGATTGGGCTTCGAAAATAGTGGGAGATACACATATTGGAAAAAGAAAGCAAAGAAAACAACTAGCTACAAAGGTCCCAAAAAAGCCCAAGGTCAAGGGGAAGGGAAAGGCTGATAGCGATGAAAGCACAGATAATTCTGGCTCTGGCAGGAGTCCACCATACCAAGAGTCCAACGACAGCTCTTCCGCAGAGAGCGGCGGAGATGACGATGCTTGAGGATAGGGAGGACAGACTGGGGCACACACTGAGCAGCCTCCGTCTCCCATACGCTTTTAAAATTTTTCTGCTAGAATCGGCCGGTCCATTGTATCGAGCCGACCTCTCTGTTTCTCATTCCTCTATCAAATCGCTAATTAAAACCCACATAGGTGATGGTCTATAGGGTCATTTTTTTACGGTGGTTGAGCTTGTGATGAAATGGGCTTAGATTCTTCAGAACTAGTTGAGCAAGCCGTGCATTCGCACAGGCTAGTATTTTGAACACTTCTTGTAAGTATTCTTTACTCCTAAAAAGGCTATTGTGGTGATAAGTGATGACTTATCAAAACAATCTGAACCATTCAATTTAATCTAACGGCTGCCTACACTCTGATCCGCGTCCTCCTCTCCACCAATCCACACGCGAGCGCGTCGACCCCCCGCCCGTCTACGTCCCACCGATCCACGCCTCTTCCTCCTCCACCACTCCACACGCGAAGCACGGGCCCTCAACTAGTAGGTACTGAAGTTTATTTACAAACTATTGTAAGGTTTTACCAATCTACTCATAAGAAAAGTGACATTGTTCGGAGTGGCTTAAGCCTATCTCAATTGAAAGGCGGAACACTTTGACTTTTTAATCTAACTTTTTTTTTATCATGAAGTCATTTCTAAAATCTCTTAAAAATAACATAAATGAAACGGACCAGCTTTAAGGAGCAGATTCAAAAATATGTTAAAATCCGGTTTATCGTTCAGCTCAGCTAGCTTATTTATTTAGCCCAGCAACTTCAAACATCCTCAAGTATTTGCGAGTTCAGACGACATTCCTTTTTCCCTGTCTTTTACTTGCTTTCGCTTTCCTCTTGCTTTTCATTTTGATCAAGATTCAAGCGCTTCGGATTGTCATCTAGAGGTGGCATGTTGTCATCGAAATCACATCCTCCATAATGTAGCGTTATTTATGGGACCATGTGACAAAAATAGCAAAGTAGAATCGATACCAGCATAATCACTATAGCAGGCAGAGGTTTTTGTGTAGTAAGCTCCGGCCGAGCCACAATTATCCTGCCAATGGGTACTTCATTGACAATTGATGAAACTCTGCTGTAACCTGAATCCACCAGATCTCTCCTAAGTTTTAAAAACATCTATGCCAACGAAGCAAATGGCAAAGAATTTCTATGCATTGTGAAGTATGATGGATGTGAGAAAATAATTTTAGAAAATTTTCTTCATTTGAAATTGGGCTATACCACACAAGAATTAAAGCACCCGACAACTATACTTCCCTAAAACTTCTTTTATGAGTGTTGAACTCTTCTCTCCTTAGTATAGTAGACTTGGATATCCTGACTTATGGATGATGAGAAAAATATAATTACCAACTCTCAGGGCCATGGAATTACTATAAAAAATTCCCTAATCAAGAAGACTTCAAATGTCAAGCATGTGCAACTGGGAAAATGATCACTAGACCCTCGACCATGAAGGTGCAAGATGAAATCCCCGCGTTCGTTGAGTGCATCTAGGGGATATTTGTGGCCCTATTCAACCTTTTAGGTATTTCATGGTGCTCATTGATGCTTTCTCGAAGTGGTCTAACGCGAGCTTACTCTCGACAAGAAACCACGCATTCACGAAGCTGATATATCAGATCATAAGAATTAAGAATGCATTCCGGGATCATCACGTGAAGTCTATTCGCATGGACAATGCCGGCGAATTTACTTCGAAGGCATTTGATGATTACTGTACGGTATCGGGAATCAATGTAGAGCACTCAGTGCCACATGTCCACACTCAGAATTGACTAGCAGAAGCACTGAGTAAAAGAATCAAATTCATAGCAAATCCGCTCTTGCAGGGTTGTAATTTACCGAATACGTGTTGGGGTCATGCCGTCCTACACGCAGCAGCATTATTGAACTATAGACCGTCAACGTACAACATCCAATCACCAATACAACTAGTTCAAGGGATCACACCGAAAATTACCCATTTAAGAAAATTTAGATGCATGGTGTATGTACCGATACCACCACCACAGCGAACAACTATAGGCCCTCTCCAGAGGCTGGGGATATACGTTGGTTAGGAGACAGTGTCCATAATCAAGTATTTAAAACCCTCGATTGGTAATTTGCATACCGCCTGTTTCGTTGATTGCATCTTTGACGAGGATAATTTACATCATTAGGGGAAGATAAAGAACCCTTAATAGAAGAATGCCGATAAATCATCTGGCAAGGCACAGGCATTCCCACACATGATCTCCGTACTAGAGAAGCAAATGAAGAGGTCCAGAAAATCCTCGATTTACAGAAATTAGCAAATGAACTGGCCGATCATTTTTTTGATTTGAAGGTGTGATCAAGTCGCATTACTTTTAGTAATGCACCAGAGAGGATTTGAAATACCATAGAAGGTATCCTCATCCTGTTCCGAGGCCTCAGAGAAAAGGACAGGAAATCTGGTTACTCGAATCCCAAATATCTGTGGACGTCTGGAGAAAAATGGATAAGAGAGCTTATCATAGCCAGTCACGAAAGTGCCCCGAAAGAAAACGGAGGAGAGCTAGTTGAGACCTGGTAACTCTGGTAAGAAGTAGCCTGCTAGTGAGGCGCTCCCAGATTTGAATATACCGGTAATGATAGAAGAAGAAGAAGCTGATAAAAATATGAGTGCACACATCGGCAACAATAAGCTAAAGGAACTTATTTCTGTGATAGGAAATAGCGGTGAAGAGCAAGTAGAAATACATGAAACACCCCATGGCGAAATGGCCATAAACTTTGTAGAATCGAGGGAAATAATGAATAGAGCAACAGCCAAAGTCAACATATACTTTGCTAAAATGATTGTTGAGTGAATAGATCCCGATCCAGAGCCGACATCTCTTTCTGAGTGTAAGCACCGACCAGATTGAGCGAAATGGAAGAAGGCAATTACCGCGGAATTAATCTCATTGAACAAAAAAGAAGTGTTTAGGCCTGTGTGCCTCACGCCCCTCCCCATGTACGTCCTGTGGGCTATAAATGGGTCTTTGTTCGGAAGAGAAATGAAAGTAATGAAGTGGTACGGTACAAAGCAAAGCTGGTAGCTCAAGGTTTCACTCAACACCTAGGCGTTGATTATGAAGAAACCTATTTTCCGATCATAGGTGGTATAACCTTTAGATACCTCATCTCAATGGTAGTGAATATAAACTTAAGAATGAAACTGATGAATGTGGTCATAGCTTATCTTTATGGTAACCTGGATTCTGAATTGTACATGAAAGTACCTGACGGCATGCCAACCACGAATAAAGAGAAGAAAGAATTATATTGTGTAAAATTACAGAAATCTTTATATGGATTAAAGCAGTCAGGAAGAATGTGGTATAATCGCTTGAGCGAGTCCTTGAGCAAGAGATACTATACGAATAATGAAGATTGTCCATGCGTTTTTATACAACAATTACAAGATGGTTTTTGTATAATTTCGGTTTACGTGGATGATTTGAACATCATTGGCACTGATGATGAAATTAAAGAAGCAAGCTCATGTTTGAAATCTGAATTTGAAATGAAAGATTTGGGTAAAACCAAATTTTGCTTAGGCCTTCTACTTGAGCATATGCTAGATGGAATACTCGTACACCAAGCTACCTACTCCCAAAAGGTGTTAAAAAAGTTTAGTTTTGAGAAGGCGTACGCATTAAGAACCCCGATGGTTGGAAGGTCATTACAAGCAGACCAAGACCCGTATCGACCTAGAGAAGAGGGAGAGGAAGTCCTGAGATCAGAATTCCCATACTTAAGTGCCATATGAGCGCTCATGTACCTAGCAAATAGTACAAGGCCTGACATTGTGTTCGCCATAAACTTATTAGCAAGATATAGTGCAGAGCCAACAAAGGGCATTAGAAAGGGGTAAAGGACATCTTTCGCTACCTACGGGGAATAGTCGATCTTGGGTTGTTTTAAGAAAAAACCAAGATATGACTTTGATCATATATACGGATGCAGGGTACTTATCAGACCCACATAGTGGTAAATCCCAAACAGGATAAGTTTTTCTGTGTGGAGGAACCGCGAATCTTGGAAGTCGACTAAGTAGACACTTGTGTCAACATTAACAAATCACTCAGAAATCATAGCATTGTATGAGGCAACATGTGAATGTGCATGGCTTCGAAGAATGACATTCCATATTGTCCGGTCATGTGGATTGCAAGTAGAACAGAACCCCTACAATTATGTATGAAGAAATTGCAGCTATACGAAGCATATAAACCCCATGTATCTCTACGTTCATGAAATGAGATAAATAAAATTAATATTCAGCGTACTAAGTCATGTCGTTCACTATGCCCCTATCTGCATCTACCTTTGAAAGATGCGTCAGAAGCATAGGAATAATGAGACTTAGAGAAGTGCATAATTCAGGAGGAGAAACTTGA
This sequence comes from Olyra latifolia, assembly GCA_036346145.1. Classification (NCBI taxonomy): domain Eukaryota; kingdom Viridiplantae; phylum Streptophyta; class Magnoliopsida; order Poales; family Poaceae; genus Olyra; species Olyra latifolia. The sequence continues at coordinate 24,627,558 of CM070533.1, forward strand.
CATATTTTGAATTATATCTTGAATCGGAAGTTCGAGTAACCAACTATTACATTGAAATAATTGAAATAATAAGCAATGTTAGGTGGATTTGTACTCTTTTTCCTTTAAGTGAGTTGTCAAGAAAGTTTCTCGCACAAGATTTTTAATAAGGCATATCCGTGCATACAGCAAGCGTATGCTATGTACTCTTTCTCCAAAAATTTTTTCTATTTGGTTTTTATGGAGTTTTGATGAGGCATATGCATTACACGGCAAGGTCCAAGGGAGAGTGTTGGGGAACCAATCCGTAACCGCCTAGGTTTGGGCCGGCGTACGGATAGGCCCACTCGTGGACCAACCAAACTCTACGTATTTGCACTATATATATATGAGAGAGATCTGTGCATTGTACACACAAGAAGCAATAAAGAATCTGTTCTCCCTCTACATCTGTGTTCCATCTATTTGAGCATCCCGCGTTCTTCCTCGTCTACGCTTGCGCTTGAATCAACAACCTCGGACTAGCGTGGTTGTTTAACACTCGTCTACACCCGGTAGCGTGGCTGTTTAACACTCTCATAGCTTTGCTTCGCTAGTAGATGACTTCTTCCTCTCTCCATCTTCTCTCTCGTCCATTACACCATAGGAATATCGTGCGCATGCATAGATAAAAGTAAATTGTATTAGTTGTTGGAACTAGAATGACAACGAATTCAAGAGTGCTCTACAAAGCGCACACATTTAACCTAGAAAATCAATAAACTAATGGAAATGCATGTGATTGTATATATATAAATATAGGGTATATATATAAGGGAGAAACGACTAATCGATCCCATGACTATGTAAGGGAGAAACGACTGATCATCACTAATTGTGATGGCATGCAAGGGAGAAACGACTAATCGATGCCACAGCTATGTAACTAACTACCTACCTATTTGTGATGGCATTGTTGACCATTTCACGGTAGTTAAATTATGGGTGTTACAAACAAACTGTAGTACCCATGTGTTTGTAATTCCTTTTATTTTATTCTCTTTCTTTTCTTTCACTAGCGTGGAGAGCCCACTTGTAAACTGACTGGCAGGGGTGCAGATGCACGGATTTGGTGGAGAGAGAGTAATTTTGTTTCTTTCACATCCATCAACCGATGAACCGAGTTGGCAAAAAATTGCCTTTCACATCCATGTTTCATCCACCTATGAACAAATGGGAACCAAAAATCAGATTATTGATTTTAACTAGCACAAATAAATCACATACAAGGGGATCATGTTGGGAGAGGAAAAATAAAGAATTTCTAATCCTGAACAAGCATCCCGAACAAATCTATGGATGCAATCACGAATCACTAATTAACGAAACAGTGCACATCCAATCTGTAGGCTCAGTAGCGTGCAAGCTTTGGGACTAATGGTGGCACTAATGGTGTGTTTGAATTGTAACCTTCCTTTCGCTCATTGTGAAAAAATTCTTCAGTGCTGTAGAGTCCGGACGATGGGTCAGTTTACCCTATTAAAAATTGGTTGTGCCCCAAAATTTTGATCTACAGTTGAATTGCAGCCAATATTTGGGTGCCCTAGCCAAAATTTGGCCCGCCAATATCTCCAACGGTTTTGAACGTGGAGCGGCGACCATTCTCAAATCAGGCGAGCTTTTTCTTCGCCCCATGTTGGCGCGCCTTTGAGCGGCTGTCAGAGCCAAAGCAAGGACACGTGGGTCCGTGTTGTCAACATAATGCAGCGTGTAGTCACACAGCAGACTAGTAACGAATTGTACTTGTTTTTTCGTTTCGAATTAAATTTCTCATTTTTCTATCTATTTCATATATGGTCCAAATTATATGAAACAAAATTCTCCTAGGCTACATCTACATATATTTTTTAATATTTATTTATTTGTTTATTTCCCCTGAACTTCCTAATTCAATTCCATTTTTTATTTTTCCTGAAAAGTTCACCCAATACAATTTTTAAAGTCCATGAAATATAATTTTTATTTTTCTTAAAAATGGATAAAATCAAAATTTTGTATCAAACCAAACACTAGCCTTGCCAAAATTTGGTTACGATTTTTGACTCCAATCCAAACAATACTTTTTTACCAATGAATTGGTCATGATCATTGCATGGTCACTCAGGGCTTCAAACCAAACACACCCTAAAATTGCCGATGAAGAAACAAAGATCTCGCCCGCACTTGCTTCGCACATACTTACGCCTGTGCAAACTTGCCGCACTATGCACTTGGTGCATCCTGCACGCGCCATGAATGTCGATGGCTCGTCGGTCGCTGGTGTGTGCCTCCCATGAATGCCGCTGGTAGCGAGAGCCTAGGCAATGGCTTAGGTCTCTTTCTCTTCATCTTATCTTATTTATTTATCTTTTTATTTGTTTATAAGTTGAACTTTGAAAGTTTTCTAAGATAGGTTAAAAGTCCAGGAAGCTTCATTTGAGTTGTTTCTTAGAGCTCTGAAATATGATTTGGACATAGAAAAACTGAATTGCAAAAATTGAACGGTTGAACTTTTCCATTCTCGAAAATAAATAGATAAGTCGAAGAGTCGAAAATAAGTAGAAAAGTCCAAGAGACGGTGGCCTTAGCTATAGGCCTGTGCGCGCGCGGCGTCCCGGGTGTCCAGCATTGGGTCTGGGTGGGGGCGGCACTGGCTGCGAGGCGCCCAGGCGACCAGGCGAGAACCCGAGGTGGCGTGACGTGGCGTGCGAGACAGACTCGCGAAGTCGCGAGCATTGGCGGGGCGGCACCGGCTGCGAAGCGCCCAGGCGAGAGCCGAGAACCCGAGGTAGCGTGGCGTGGCGTGGCGTGCGAGACGGACTCGCGAGCATTGGCTGCCTGTCCTGGAATAAACGTCTCTCTTTCTCGTGAGCTGTGACGCACGGGAAGCAGGACAGAGCTCTTTATTTTGCTTAGGTAGAGATGAAAACAAGACTGGTATCGAGGAGGCAAAGATGGAAAAATATGGCTGGATCAGTAAAGATGAAAAATGGAGGAAGATCCGGGTTTTGCGGCCAGCCCGTTGGTTTTGGTAGCTAGTACTCCTATGAGATTATGCGTCTCTCTCGCGATATATCGGGTGCTTTCCGTTGCAATCAGCACGCAAAGAGCGCCGTCCGTCCGATCTTAATCCAATGGTTCCTGGCTCTCATCCCAAAACGCGTCCCCAAACCAGTGGCCTATACAAAACGACAGGTTCCCTCTCCACCACCGGGCTAATAGATGGTCTCCTTTCTTCCCCCCCGGCTTCATCTCTTCTGTTCTCTACCTAGCTTCATCTCGTTTCAATCCCTGGGTAGGAGGAGGAGGACTTGTTCGTTGGATGATGTTTTCCTCCAGAGATGACCCCAGGAAGAGAAGGATGTGGAACGGGTACGTGCAAGTCCTCTTGTGTTTCTCTGTCAAATCGACAGATCTATTATTGTTTAGAGCTTCTTCTCTAAAAGATTGCAACTTTCGTTTCTTTTCTGATGAACTTGTTATCTAAAAGATTGAACCTTTTCATTTCTTTTCTGATCTCTGCTTCAGATCTGATGCCTGCATGTCTGTTCTCTTCTTCTCCAGGGAAGTCGAATCAGATCTGGCTAGCCTAAGGGTACATTTGGGCCACGGCCGAATGAACGCCGCCGGGAATAAAAGGGCTCTCAGCCAACGGTGCGGTGGGCCGGTGGCCGCTTCAAGGGCAACATGCGGCAGATCAATGCTGCTCGGCCCAAATGCCGCCCAGTTACTCGAGGCCGTCCAGGAGGTAGCCCTGATGCGCCCGCGACTCCAGACAAGCTCGCTCGAGAGCTTCGAGGCCGCAAGCGTCCCTCTATATAAGGGGCGCCTGGAACGCGTGCGGGCCATTCCAGAGACTCCGTTCGTATCCCGCCTCTTCTCCGAGATCGTCAGCTCTCGTCGAGATGGCGGACGACGGCATGGGATCACCGGACGACGGCGACCAGGCGCTCCCCGACGCACGGCTCCGTCGTGCTGAGCCGGCGCCTCCGGCAGCCGCCAACGGCAGCGGAGAAGAGGCCCTGTCCTACACCGCTGTTCCCGCTGCGCAGACCGCACCATATGCGCCCCAGTCTACAGCCGTTCAGGTAGTTCCTCTTCAGCCTCCACCTCCGTAGACGCTGGCCGCATCAATCAATTCCTAGTAGTGGATGAACTACGTGTCGAACTCAAAATCCATTGCTGCGTTGAAACCCTAATCTATTATCGCTGGATGAACAACGCGTCGAATGCAAAATCCATTGCAGCGGTGAAACCCTAATCCATTCTCGCTAGTTTCAGAGCCATATATTTGATTTGTACCTTGCTGGTTTACTTTTTGTCCAGTGCAGATCGCTTCTGACGTGAAAACCCTAACCCATTTCCTGTTTCTTCAATTCGTTCGGAGAAACCACTGTTTCAAATCAATTTACCCATTTTTCCGATTCGGTATTCATCTCCTTTTGTGTCTTTGTTCCTTCTTGAGATCTTTGGAGTGATTTCTAATTAATTTACCCGTTTTCGGATGTGGGATTCATCTTTTTTTGTGTCTTTGTTTCATCTTGTAATTTTTTGAGAGAAACCAGTGTTTCGAATCAATGTACCTGTTTTCTCAGGCGGGATTCATCTCCTTTTGTGTCTTTGGTATTCTTGGTTTTTGTAAAATTAGATGATTCAGCATGATTGTTTTGCATTGAAACGTTTAAAGTGTGCAATTCAAGTGACGAATTCCTATTAAAAATGAGATCTATCCTTTGGAAATGCTAGAAAATTTTATTGTTAATTAGTTAATTGCATAAACTGCAGTTCACGATTTCTCTCCGACTCGAGTAGCAATAAAATATAGGAATCAGCGCTATGCTGCTGCCAAAGTTCCTGAAAGTGAGATCTATATTTTTTAATGGTCTCTTAATAGCACAGTTCATGATCTAGTATTATTGAAAACGAGATTCTGGATGTCATTGTTTGTGCACTGACAAACATCTTTTTTGGAAGCGAGATTCTGGATGTCATTGTTTGTGCACAGACAAACTTCTGATTCTGGATGTCATTGTTTCTGCACTGACCAACTTCTTTTCCCTGCTTGTCATTTACTTTGTTGGGTTGTAGGTCACTGCTGGTCCAGAAGACCCTCTTCTACCTGAAGCTTACCTTGGAGATAGTTCAGAAGAGAATTGTTTCCCTGAAGCATACCATTTCGATGGTCCAGAAGATTCTCTTCTACATGAAGCTTACCTTGCTGATGGTCCAAAAGGCCCACTTTTTCCAGCATCCTATACTGACAAAAACAATCAGATTAAGGTATACCTGAACAATTCCTTTCTTCTCATAGCATAAATTATAACAGCTAATTCCTCTTCCACTTAAAATTATAAATCATGAAAGCTAATTCCCTTCCACTTTAACAATAATTATAAGCATTATAAGTTATTTCCTGTTTCATGGTGCAAGTTGTTTGACTGGAATACTTTGGTTTGAACTATGTATGTAATAATGTTTTGTGTCTTAAAAATTTTGTATTTTCATTAAAATGGTATTGAGATTGTATCGTTGTCATCCAAATTGAAGAATAAATTCTAAACTAGTGCTATATTTTCTGAAACTTAGATGCATTGTTTTGAATGGTTGAGTACCGGTGCATTTCAGTATGAGCAGAATCTGATTACTTGATTGAACTGTCTTTGTGTCTTAGCCCTTCAACTGTCAACATGAAATATATCATGCCAACTTAATATATCATGAACTGTTTTGAATGGATGTTATTGTTTCTGCACTGACCAACTTCTTTTCCCTGCTTGTCATTTACTTTGTTGGGTTGTAGGTCACTGCTGGTCCAGAAGATCCTCTTCTACCTGAAGCTTACCTTCGAGATAGTTCAGAAGAGAATTGTTTCCCTGAAGCTTACCATTTCGATGGTCCAGAAGATTCTCTTCTACCTGAAGCTTACCTTGTTGATGGTCCAAAAGGCCCACTTTTTCCAGCATCCTATACTGAAAAAAACAATCAGATTAAGGTATACCTGAACAATTCCTTTCTTCTCATAGCATAAATTATAACAGCTAACTCCTCTTCCACTTAAAAATTATAAATCATAACATTTAATTCCCTTCCACTTTAACATTACTTATAAGCATTATAAGTTATTTCCTGTTTCATGGTGCAAGTTGTTTGAATGGAATACTTTGGTTTGAACTATGAATGTAATAATGTTTTGTGTCTTAAAAATTTTGTATTTTCATTAAAGTGGTATTGAGATTGTATCGTTGTCATCCAAATTGAAGAATAAATTCTAAACTAGTGCTATATTTCTGAAACTTAGATGCATTGTTTTGAATGGTAGAGTAACGGTGCATTTCAGTATGAGCAGAATCTGATTACTTGATTGAACTGTCTTTGTGTCTTAGCCCTTCAACTGTCAACATGAAATATATCATGCCAACTTAATATATCATGAACTGTTTTGAATGGATGTCATTGTTTCTGCACTGACCAACTTCTTTTCCCTACTTTGTTGGGTTGTAGGTCACTGCTGGTCCAGAAGACCCTCTTCTACCTGAAGCTTACCTTGGAGATAGTTCTGAATCGAACCTAAATGGCAATGATAAAACTGTCGACGATCTGAACAATCATCTGGCAGTGTGTTATGACCTCATCGATGGTTACCGTGATGCCATTCACTCCCTGAAGCAGCAGTCGAGAGCCAAGGCCGTGCAGAACCATAGGAAAATCCGTGTTGTAAGGCATGATGTGAAGTTGTGCAAGCAGCTACAGTCAAAATTGCACATGGATGCAATGAGTTTTGGTCACGAGATTCGGGAGTTGGTACATGAGATGAGAAAAGTCGTGGGGTCTGCACATGATTATGCCAATCAAGTTGTATTGTCCGGAGGAATCCCTGTTCCCTCTCCGGCGTACCTTGACTGGCGTAGAGATCCTTATCTTAGGTAATAGGCTTATCTCGGGAGCTTCTTTTTCTGCATTGGAAAATTGTCGATTAGATTTCTGTATTCTACAGCAGTAGTAGATGCAATGAAGTTGTTTTGAAAGAAGATATTGATATGATTTGTATAGTTTTTGTTGTGCTTTTTTTTGTGCTGTGAAATTGTCAATTAGATTTCTGTATTCTACAGCAGTATTAGATGCATTGAAGTTGTTCTGAAAGAAGATATTTTGACATGCTTTGAATGTTTAGGTGCTTTGGGAGCTCTGTTGGTGATCATACCCGTCAGCTTCATGCTTATTTGAAATGCCTGTTTGAAAAGTAGTTATTTGAAATTCCCGTTTGAAATGGTGAATTGGTGTTTTATAATTCCATTGCTTTTCACTTGGCAAGCTTGTGTACGCTATTAACCAAAAAAAGTTAAATGCTCCCGTAGGAAGTTGAGTTTTTGAGGTTAATCTTGAGGGAAATCGAGACAAAGATAAAAAAGGGACACTGGAATTAGAGTTTTCCATCCAGCGGAACTAAATTGTTCGCTAGCGGGATCAGGTACTCTAGGCATAAACCTGTCGAATATGGAATTAAAATTCAAATCAGATAAAAAATAACCAAAAATTCATTGAATTATTTTTAAATGTGTTTGAATAGTATGATGCAATTTTTTTTAGAAAAATAGAATTTTCGAGATTGCCTGTGCATCCTCGTTTTAGGCATTTCGTCAAACGCTCTTCGGGCACGCCCTGTCCTGCCTTGCACGCGCCATGGTCCTTTGCTCCTGCTGCGTGCTGTGCTCCACTGGGCTCGCGTGCCACTTCGGCCACAACACGTAGCGCGCCGCCTCGCTGTGCAGGCACGCCCTGTCGTGTTTAGTGTTTGAAAACCTCGTTATCGGGTGTACTGTGGGATTTTTCAGAGATCACAAATAATACATGAACAACAGCAAGAATCAACTATAGAGAGGAGACCATAGTGAGGAGAGATCACAAATAATACAAAAACAACACCAAGAATTAACCATAGAGAAACACACAACCAATCATAGAGGAACACACGTAGAGATACGAGGGAGCGTTTTTCTTTTCTTTTTTTCTTTTTATTAACTGTTGATATAACTCTGTACAACAGGCTAAGAGACCCTCTCAATATATAGACATAGATAATAGGCTAAGGTATTAGCAGTGGATTCAATCCACGGGATGGGCTACAAGTCCATCATTGGTTCCTCAACACTCTTTTGGGCATCTACTGCACGATGCATATGCCTTATCAAAACTCCATAAAAACTTGGTGAAAAAAATTCTTGAAAAAGAGTACATAGCATATGCATGTTATGCTGCTTGGATTGTCTTATTAAAACCTCGTGAGAAACTTTTATGAAAACTTAAGTATGTGAAAAAGGGTACAACCCACCCAATTCTGCCTGTCTAATCATCAAGATAATATTGGGTACTTGATTTTTATGTTCAAGATATATTTAGAGTGTGTGAAGTTTCCCCCTCTGAATTTTGTACTTTTCTAAATCTTCATGTACAGATCTACGAGATTTTCACGTGACTTTTGGTGCTGAATATTTATTTCATTCATCTTATACATTTCATGAGCATAGAAAATTTGGGGTTTAACGAGCTTCGTTCAAAATGTTCTTCACGTATTCATTTGCATTTGAGCAACATAAGTTTTATTATCTTTATATATGATAGTAGGAGTTCATTCAAATTCACATGACTTCTTCGAGGATGTCCTAATTACTTTATAATGCGTTTTATTAGACCTTGAGTTATACCTTGCCAGCAAGTTCACAATAAATGCAATGCTAGGTCTTATGCTGTTGGCGAGGTATATGAGTGCTTCAATTGCACTCAATTATAGGACTTTCTCCCCCTCTTCTCTAGGTTTATACATATCTTGGTTTGTTTACATTATGTAATGATCTTTGAGTGTTTCATGAGATATTCCTTTCAAATCCAAATGATATTTTCTATGAAATTTACTAAAATTCCTTCATGTATATGCTTTAACTACAAGCTCAGGCAAAATTTGGATTTTCCAATTCTTTTATTTTGAAATCAAACTTCAAGTATGAGTTTTCTTCTTCTATTCCTTCTTCTATTTCTTGCATAGAGATTTGCTTAAGCAACCATTCTAAATTCTTTTTGATTGCTTCAGTTCTTACAATAACTTTCAGATTTTCTATTTGCTCTATCTTGATTCGTGAAAGTAATACCTTAATGTATCTTCATGTGTACATTCGAATAAAGATATGTTGTGACAACATCCTTTACTTTTATCTTTTAACTTCATTTTGTCTGCCATTGAGTTAAAAAAAATCTAAAGGTGATTCTGCACATGACCAAGAAATATGTTTTCTTTGTGAGTGAAACCTTGAGCTATCAGCCTACTTTGTACCTTATCATTTCATTATTCATCTCTTTTGTTCCATGGTAACTGCCTTCTTGCTATCTTCCCAATCGAGCCTTCTCTTGCACTTTACGAGAGATGCAGACTTGGGATCAAACTCAATAATAGTGACAATTTTCTTTCTTTTCTTTGCAATGTTTACGTTGATAACAGATATCGCTCAATTCAAAGATTCTCATGTTAATACATGATTTTCGTCCATTTTTCATTGGGGCTTCATGCAATTCTACTTCCTTATCACCGCTATTTTCCATCATGGGACCAAGTTTCTTTAGTTTTCATCGTCTATGTGTGCGCACACATTTTCGCCGGCGGCTTTCTACAGTGGAAGATTCAAATCTAGGAGTTCCTCACTAGCAGGCTACTCTCCAGTGCAAGGTCTCAATTGGCTCCCTTTCTTTTCTTGGGGCATTTTTGCGATCGGCTGTGACAAGTCCTCCTACCCTTTTCTTCAGACGTCTTTGGATACTTTGGGATTCGAGAAGCCAGATTTTTCTTTCTTTTTCTCTGAGGCCTCTCAACGATATCAGGGCTACCTTCTATAGTATTCAACCATCTTTGGTGCATTAGTGCATGTAATGCGACTTAATCACGCTCTTCAAATTATAAAAATGGTTAGGCAGTTCATTTGCTAATTTCTTCATTTCTTCATATGTCATCTAGACTTCTTTATTTGCTTTTACTAGTGCAGGGTCATGCGTGGGGATCCTTGTGGCTTTTCCAGGTGATTCCCTAGCATTATTCTTTTAGGGGTTCTATTCCTCCCTTACTGGTGGGAATTGATCTTCGGCCATTTTCAAATTCATTGTAAGTGTGGTATATATACACAAACCATACATTCAAATGTGCGAAATTTTTCTTATGACACTTTGCATTAGTTGGATGTTATAGGACTGCGTGTCCCCTTCTATGATTGATGAGGGCTGCTTGTACAACTTCTTGTACTTTATTCGATAGATTACAACTTTGCAGAGATACCAGACATTTCTAGTAAATTTGTAGTCCATTCTACGTGTTGGCATGAGGTACTTAGTGCCTTAATTTAATTTTCAATGTAGTACAATAATCATCAAAATGCTTTTGAAGTTAATTATCCAGCATTGTCCTATTCTGACGGATTTTACACGAGATTAGCTTCGCAAATGCATAGTTTCTTGAAGAGATTAAGAATACATTTGACCACTTTAAGGAAGCATTAGTGAACAACATAATATAATTAAATACCATCGACAAGGGTTGCATATGGCCGCAAACATCTCCTAAATTCATTGCAGGAAAGAAGGATTCTCAACTTTCACTTTAATAGGAGAGTGCGTAGTTATCAGTTTTCTGGTGGCACAGAGAGTGTACACGAAAATCTTCATGATTCGAAAAATTTCAAAGAGTGATTATTTTGCTCTTCATCGTTCTAACACTAGGATGACAATTCTAAAATTCCATAGAGGGAAGGCATCAGAGCTTCTAAATACATTCTTTAGGGAAGCGTATACTTCGAGTGTATGGATTCTAATGTAGTATTGCCCAGATTCAAATAGAGGAAAGTTCTCTAATACTTAGTTCTCATATCCGGCATTCTTTGCAGCGCATAAGTGTAAGAGTCCATTTTGGGCCCCTTTTTGAAAATTTTCAAAAATTCAAAATAGAATTGCATTTCCTGTAATAACTTTTCACTATCTGAAAAATCATTTAAATCTAATAATTCAAAATCATTTTAATTGCTAAAAATTCAAAAAGCAAATTTCAAAATTCCAATTTTATTCCAAATTCAAAGTTTGATTACAAATTCAAAATGCTATTTTCAAATTGAAATTCTAAATTCTAAATTTTTCCTAAAATCTAAAAACCTCTTTTTTGCTTAGCCTTGTTCTAGCCTAGCCTAGCCTAGGCCCAGCCAGGCCCTGGCCCGCTCGGCCCAGGTTGAGCTTGCTGGCGCGCTCTCTCTCTCCCTCTCCCTCTTTCTCTTTCTCTGTACGCGCCCACTGGACGTGCCGCGTGCGTCCCGTTCATGCAGGACTGTCTCCCTGCCACGCCGGCCGTGTCGTTCCTGTCGCGTCGCTTCCTTGCGCCTTGTGCGTCGCTGCCGCCTTGCTGAGCCACCCAGGCTCTGCCACGCCACGTGTGCAGGCCATGCGTCACGCAGCCCCGCAACCGTCATGATGGTAGCGCCACGCCGTCTCACCACCCTCGAGCCCTTCATCGCGGGATGCCTTTTCCTCGCCCGCTGGCGGTTTTCCCGTCTATTTAAGCCCCTGGCTAGGCCTCGCGCCCCTCCTTCCGCCGTTGCCACGCCGACTCACCACCCTCGAGCTCTGTTTAGGAATCTCAGCATTTTTCCTATTTTAATAATTTCAGAAAGTATTATTGATTTTTTAAAATTAGTAAATTATCACCTAAAATATTGAAAAATTATGATAAATACTAGAAAATAGGTTGGATTTAATTAATGTTGAAACTTGGAACAGTAAGTCATTTTTGGCCTCTGTAAAATAATAGTAGCCCTAATTCAACCTTTTTGGAAAATATTTGAAATAACCTTTCTATTTAAATAAATTATTTTTGCTTTCCATAAATCTCAGCAAAATTCCAAAGAATAATAGATGTAGTTTTGAACCTAAGAAAACTATTTGAACATTTTTAAAGGCATTTCTGTTCCCTGGAAATTTATTAGTAGCTATTTGAACCCTTTTCCTTAAGGATTATTATTGATGTAAATCAAATGGACTTATTTAAAATACTGTTTGAACTCTAAAAATTTCCACATTTTCACAGAAACATTTCCAACTCAGAAACAATTTAATAAAATATTAAACCCATTTAACATTTGGTAAAAATTAGCAAATAAAAGAAAAACCCTTAAATGTTTAGGAAATTATTGTTTTAAATAATTTCCAAAATTATTTTCTAGTAAGGGTAATAATACCTAAGGGTATCTAGAGCACGTTCATTCATACCATACGATGACACGTAAGATCCTTGTTTCGATATTAGCATTTCCATTCATGCATACATGCATCATTTCTTTTTGTATTTGTTTATGCACTGTGTTTGTCTTCTTGGGTAGATGTCGAAGATCCCGAAGAATGGTTCGAGGACATCGAAGAAGACTTCCAAGCATCAGGACAAGGCGAGTTAACATTCTTAGTTCATTCTTACCCAGTTTTTCTTAAAAGTTATTTTGATTCAATTAAGAAATTGTATGCTCTATGATATAATACCTAACTTCTTAATCATGTTATACATATGCCATGACCCTGAACACTTTAATTTACCATGCTATGATTGCCTTGAATATCATGCTATGACTACCTTGATAGTTATATCCCTTGTGACACCTAGTTAAACAATTAAGACATTTGGAGTCTTAGTCCTTGGGTAAAACCTACTTAGACATGCTTAGGTCTAATCAATGCTTTGTTTTCGAGGTATAACAACTCCATAGTGGTGAACACTAGCTCACCACTACAACTACTACATTATTTTATGAATTGGTTATAATCTGGTTTGGTATAGGCTATGTCAGTTGGTCTCGAGATATGAGCCGGTTGGGCTAAGTCACGGGTTGAGACCTAGAGGTTGAGCTTGTTGTCTAGAGTAGCTCTAAACTGGAAGGTCGTGGACCTGTTGTTATTAAGGTAGAGAGCGGAGTGTGGCACTCTGGCTCTGGGGCCATGAGGAGCGGGATCGGAGGGATCCCTTGGATATGAATGAGTGTTGGATCCGTCTGACACAACGCATGGCTTTCGCGCGGTAGTACGGGTGTGGAGTTCCAGCGTGGTGCTCCGTGGAGGCCCTAGACGATATTCCAACCCGAGGGACAGGCAGAAGGGCGCCGTGACCTAAGGGTGATCTAGATCATGCGTTCGCTGGACCAGCAATCCAGGAACGATGATCCACGACGAGATTGCCAAATCCCGAAATATGATGGCGGGTGTAAGGAGGATGAATAGGAATAGTGGTTCTAGCTAAGTTTTAAGTTTGGTCTAGTCGTACCATGGGATGGTATTGGGATAGACAGGATTGCTTAATCTAAATAACTTTATTAACTCTTTTCCATCGATTTAAAATTGGCTGTCATAGGTTTATACTATGAATATTTCTAACTGGATTTATGCAATTAAATAAACCCTAGCCTTCCCTTGCAGCCATTATCATTAATGCACTAGGAGGGTGTTAATTCGCAAGTTCAGTTTGATTGTGCACTTACCATCGCACTCACTCACTCTTTAGATTGAGAGATCCTGGAAGACCCCTATGCTTGTTTCGAGGATGAAGACCTTTGGTATGAAGGCCAAGACGATGCCTAGGTTGTTCCCTCCAGCCACTTGCATGGATGCATAGCCGCTGGATACTTCTTTTGTTACAATGAATATTTCTACTTTTGTACTCTGAACTCTCGTGTGTATTGTATTGTATTTGGCATGGACGACCCTGATGTAAAACTATTCGCCGAAAGACGTTAATTTCGTTAAGTTATCCATTTCACTCTGATCGTTGTATGGTTTATGATCTGGCTATGTAATGGTGAGCACTAGCCTACTGATCCAAAGACTAGTGCAGGAATCGTTTGGCGGACCTCCGAGTGAGGCCCCCACAAAAGTTGGTACCACAACATATGGCTATAGGAGGTTTTGGCCGTTATTCATTGACCTCATATTTAAACCTTAAAAATGGTTTTTTTTTTCCCCAAAATTGGATTCTAGAGCAAATTCTGTATGCTTATCACTCATCCTCTATTTTGACATTTTTGTTACTTACCCATTTTCCTAAAATTTTGTTTTGTAGATGGCTCATCCCGGTTTCTCAGATGACCGCTCGACTTTTGGCTTCATCGAAGGAGGCAAGAGAGAGTATGTTGTAGCTCTCTGCCAGCTTGTTCAGCACCTCGGATTCAATGGACTTCCTCGTTACTTCTGGAGGATGGTTCGGACTTTGCGTCATCTCGTCTTCATTATCGAAGTCCACATCTACTACGACCCCTATTGGACCATCGACAGCACTTCGCCAGCTCTGCTACCACTATCAAGGCGATCTCGTCAGAGCACCCTTCCAGTATGCCCCAGATGGACTGCATCGCGAGGTACCACCTTTGGAGGATCCTACCCCTAGAGCAGACCCTCGGCTGGTCTGCATGGCCCATCTTGGCCAAGGCGCAGAGCACAACAGCCGTGGAGCCTTGGAGGAGATCAATGTCCTCCAATCATCATTTCACGACGCCGACAACAATCTGAGGAGATCCCGTCGCTGCGCGTTTGTCTTTGGGGCAGCCTGTGTGCATACTGCCATGAGAAAGACATGACTCTCGCCCTTCTTGACTACCATGTTCCGATTGGCCGCCTCGAGTTGGGGA